>CM046540.1:1105000-1730000 GCA_024713555.1 Spirodela polyrhiza
CAGAGAGCAGGTGGTGCAAGGGTTGGGCAGAGGAGGTTAGGTTTATACGATTCGGCGATCCCTCCGAGGGGTCCGGTAGCAATGACGCCCATGGCGGCGATCATGGGCCTTCTCTTGGCCTTGAGCGCTATGGTGGTGATCTCTGCTGAGAAGTACCCGTCCCCTTCTCCACCGCCTTACCATTACAAGTCTCCACCACCACATCCACCCAAGGAGCACTACCCTCCTCCTCCGAAGAAGCACTACTACTACAAGTCCCCGCCACCGCCTCCTCCACCGGAGAAGCACTACTACTACAAGTCCCCGCCACCGCCTCCTCCTCCCAAGAAGCACTACTACTACAAGTCCCCGCCACCGCCTCCTCCACCCAAGAAGCACTACTACGACAAGTCTCCCCCTCCACCTCCTCCTCCCAAGAAGCACTACTACGACAAGTCTCCCCCGCCACCACACAAGTACTGATAATGGCTCGACCGGGGTCACTACGGTCAGCGGAAGTGAAATAAGAGTTAAAGTCATCCCTACTCCAGAAACAGGCAGCTATTGGACAGGGACGAAGATGAGTGGGAAGGTTCTATAGAATAATGTGTTTCTGGACTCAGTCTGGCCTTGTTTGTCAGACGTACTAAATAAAACTCTCTTTGTCTTACCTCCTCTCTCTCTCTCTCTCTCTCTCTCTCTCTCTCTCTCTCTCTCTCTCTCTCTCTCTCTCTCTCCCCTCTCTCTCGCCCTCTCGCTCTCCCAATCTTTATCTGACTCTCTGTCTCCCGTAAGAAAATCCGCTACAAATGGAGCGGAAATACTCCAATATTTGAGGGAGAAAAGCGGTTGAAATAGAGGAAGAGAGGAGCTCGTGGAGCTAGAAAAATCATAAAAATAAAATTTCTCAAACTATTTTCAGTGGAGGAGAGAGGGTTTTATATGGGGGAGAGGAGAGGCAAATGTGGCCGCTCGGCCCACTGTAGCTCCACGTGCATGACCCTTCGAGTCGGTCAAAAATATCCCATGCCTTGTCCATGTCTTTTAACTTCCTTTCTTCCTTTGGACTGTTTTGCATTAATTATCATGATCTCCCTCTCTTAACCCTGTCACTAGCAAGATTTGGCTTCTTTCGTAATCTAGTGCATCGTAATCCCTCTGATTCGGCCAAATAACCCCTTCAGCGGAAGTGGAATAACCCCCCTCGCCGTTGACTTCTTCTTGATCCCGCCGATTCAGTCCGATGCCTTTATCGCCAATCTGATACTCATCCATGGCAGCGCCACCGCAGATGGAGAAGAAGATGCAGGCGAGGGCTGATCTTCGCATCCCCTAACCGCTTCCAGAAAGCCTGACGGGCAGTATGCTGCAGAAAGTCAAATAACGGAAAGGACCTGACGGTCAACCTTAGTATGAAAGTGTCAGGTTAAAGGGGATATAGCTGTGCGGGGTGCCTCATAGTCAAAATGTCCTATTAAAAAAGTCAGGATGCGAACGGTTTTATAGCCCTCTTGAAGTGGTCATCGTTTTCATGGGAATCCTCTTTCAAGTTTTTCCTTAGTCTTTTCCTCTATCCAAAGTGTGTGATCCTTCATTTCGCTCTCTCATTAATAAAGATCCTTTTTACTCTTCTTCTGTTGTCAAGATACCTATTTTCGCTCATTTATTTTTTGAGACTCCGCCCTCAGATTTGGTTGGTCTCATTATATTTATATCAAAGCCTGATGCTGGCCAAATCAAACGATAAAGTTGAACAACTGGTAAAGGAGGCTGGCGAGCTCTATCAGGATCTACTCGACACCAAACATGATGTGACTATCTTCCTAGAGCAGGACAAGGCTGTCGCCCAATAGCTGGAGTTTCTTGCGCGGCCACATGCGTACAAAGAAGAAGGTGAGTCTGGTCGAGTTAGTCAAATCTCGTTTTCGATCAAGAGAGAGGACTGTCCCCACAGGATTGACCATACCACGATGACTTATTTTTTACAAGCAAAACTTTTCTGAACCATAGTATGGAGCCCACAAGATCTAATGTTTGCTTTAATAGTGAAAATCTAGAGTGATGGTTTTGGAGCTGAGTTATATTTTTTTAATTCATTGGTTAACTAGGCCTAAGAAATTAAAAGTCACAGGAATGAGCCTTGAAGGCAAACCCATCGTTTAGTTCAAATGGATGGTTGTATGAAAATCTTTCAAGAATCAGGAGGAACTTTGTCATCAACTTTTATATTGTTTTAGTGACAATCAATCCAAGTCCCCCCACCAACATTTTTTGGAAACTAAATAACATGATATTTTGGGAGAATATCAAAAAGAATTCAAGTTAATGGTCGTAGAAATTTGGGACTTTCTCAGATCAAACCTCAAAAATATTTCATCATGCATCAAAAAATTCATGAAACGTTTCCTTGCCAATGAGGAGAACACATGGAGACCAAAGACCAAGCCAGTAAGACTTTTAATGAAAAAATAGTTCTAGAAAAAATCTTGACACAAGTTTTATGTTTTAGTGATCAATGAAGAACCTCTTGAAGTCCTAAATCACAAAAAAGCGAATATTTCTCTATATCAAAGAAAAAAGTAGTCACAGTAGTGGAAGACAAACTTATACATAATGTTATATCCAGTCAATTAAAATTATGTAATAGTCAAGACTAGATATCATAATTTTATCTTTACACAAATAACAAATTGAAGCTTCTAATAATGATAACATCATAATTTTGGGTAAGTCAAGACCACATATAAAAGAAAGGCATATGAGAGCTTGTTAAGGCATTTGATTGGAGTTGTAATTATTAATAGTAATCAAATATTTCTTACTTCTTTTGATAAATATGGATCTCATACTAGGTATAAAATGACTGAATATATGAAAAAATTGAGCTTGATATGAAATAGATGACTATATCATTTCTGACCAATCAACAATGCATGGTTCTTTAGGCTAGCTCTAAACTAGAACAATAAGGTATTTCCTTGAAAATATTGTAGTAGGTTATTAAAAAAAAATAATGAGCTCTTAATGGAATTATATTAGCTCACTCCAAAAATCATTATTCCACACCAAGTAATCCGTATGAGACTAGTTCTAAATGTAATCTTCTAAGATATTCATGGAAATAACCCAACTTCTACCAAGAAATCATGTAATTATCCTGGAACTCAACATTAAACACGTAAATGTGCAACCATTTTGATACCCTCACATTCAAAAGAAGAAAATTAAGCACCTCATTTGAAAAATGTGTATTATAGACATTATTTGACACTCCAACACTTATTCAAGCTTATTAATTTTGATAAGGAAGAAAGACATATCATGATATTTTCCTATGGATCATTCCACACTTATTATACTCACCATTTTAGATAGATTTTGTATCCGAATTATAGAGACATTACTCTACGCATTACACAATATCTTTATTTTCTCTAAAATCGACCAAGGTCAAGGTATAATAAAATTTATATAAAGGAAGAAGAGATTTTAAAGACAAGATTTTGGATACATAAGTGACACTATGTTTCTCACCATATCTTTTGGTCCTTTCAATACATTATAAACCTTTCAAACCCTCATAAACCACATCTTTTGAGAATTCAATTTAAATTTTACTCTAATCTTCTTTATCATCATTCTTATTTTCAACTCTAACAAAGACATACACCCGCAACACCTATTTCAAACTTTTTTTCTATTTAAAATATATTAATTACATATTAACCTTAAAAAGTGTGTTTTTGAATAGGATAAATTGAGTATTTGAGACATCAAGTTGTTGTCAAAGGTGTAATGATGGATCAAAGGAAGATACATGTTGTGTTAAATTAGTCATCTCTTACAAATATGAGAGAATTATGGGGATTTCTATGATTGAGCAAGTATCACTACTGATTCATCGTAGGATATAACTCAATAGTATGACCACTAACCCAATACCTAGTAAAGATGTCTTTCTTTAGGGTTTAGTAGTTGAGGAAACTTTCAACATCTTAAGAAGGCACTAACAATAACATTAGTGCTGGTTCTCCTGAATTTATCAAAGTTTTTAAAATTATAAGTTGATTTGTCTAACATTGTGGTAAGAATAGTACTCATGTAGCATCCACAACCAATTATTTTCTTGAGTCAAATATTTTTATCCTTAAGCAAAGTAATAGTAATCTATGAGTAGGAATTGATGGTCATGATATTGGCCATGTTGAAATAAAGATATTAATTATTGAGAAGATAATTTATCATTACAACTTAAAGTACTTCTTAGAACAATGATAGTGATGCTAGAGTATGATTGCTAGATATCAAAAATCAACAAGTTTTATTTTGAGATTCAATGTAAAGCCAAAGCTACAAATCAAGAAACTAAAATCACCTCAAAAACCTAGTGACATGAACTCCAATCAATTGAAGTAATCCACCAAAACTTATTTGATCTAGATTTTGATTGCTTGATGTATATGACCATATTACATCCTAAGGTATTTTTCATATCTGCATATATGATGTATTCATTTCCATTCTTGTATGTGTATATATTCTTGAAACATAACTCATTTATTTAATTATTCTTAATTGATCTTTGATAATTTTTGTCATCATCAAAATATATTAACTTTGTCACTCCAACAGATATTACATCATATTTGTTAACACCTTAACATGAAAAATACAAGTTTATTTTTAAAAAATAAATTAAAAATTTTTAAAGTTGAATATAAGTTTGGCCACAAAGTTAAATGTATGTGATCTAATAATAATGGTGAGCATGATAAGCAAACATTCAAGAGATTATGTTCAAAGCATGGGATTTAGAAACAAAAAATAACTATGAGCATGCAACAACAAAATAATGTTATTGAGAAGATAAGACTTTGAATGAATAATTCATGAGCATAAATTTATATGTTGAGTGATCATAATCTTTCTGAACATAGGATGTCAACATATTATCCCTTTTATTTTAAACCATTCAAATATCGAAAGAGTGGTAGATCATCCCTAAGCCAAGAATCCGATGTTTCACACCACGGTGAAGTAATATAAATGAGTTATCACTTCATCTGCAGCTTGTTAGAGGATAAAATTTTGGCACTTAAAAAGTCAACATATCAAAAAATCATCTCAACTTGTTGCCTCAACTTATTGGTGACAATTACCTTAGTCAACATGTCAAAGAATCTATTGGACATGTTGACTAAGGTAATCATCACCAATAATGTTGAGGTTATGCATGATGTCAATTGGTATCTAGATTTAGCTTAGGTATAATTTGCCCAAGATTGAGGACAATTTATCTCAACCTTGAAGATCGATTTCCAAGAGATTGTTGGAGTTATAATGATTGATATCCTATCTAACTTTAATAGGCAGTTTGACAACTCTGCAAATCTAAGACATCCAAAGACATGCCAACATGAAAAGGCTGTGCGAGACAATCTTTGTAAAGAAACTTCGTTTATGTAATTGTAGATATAAAAGGTTTCTCATAATCAATTAAATTTAGTGTGACATATGTTCTTGCAACTCTTTCTATCACTTCTTGTGTTACATTTTGCACCAGATTTCTATTGTGAAAAATAAAAAATGGAAGTTTACTCCAACTTGTTTGAACAAATATGAGTTCTCCAAGATCTAATCATTTTATTGTTCCTCCATTTTCCTTCCCTTAGGAGGGAGAGAGAGAGAGAGAGAATAAGAAGAAGAAGAGAACAGTGTCGCATGGATCTACTTCTCAACCGCCACGTTCATTTGGGACGCCGACTTCTACATCAAGGTTGACGATGAAGTCCATGTCCTCTCTCTCTCTCTCTCTCTCTCTCTCTCTCTCTCTCTCTCTCTCCCCACAAGCGTAATATATAAAAGGCGGCTTATGAAGCCAGCCAAGCCAAGACAAATACAGAGCACGTAAAGAGGTCAAAACTGTAAATGGAGGGCTACGATCTATACATCGACGGTCATCGTCCCATAAACAAAAAAAACCGGCATCGCCAAGATATTGTAAAAGACCAGGTTCACAGCCTTCAGTGCGCCCGAAAGAGGAAGAAACAGAGAATCCGATCTCTTGACGACGAAAACCCTAGGGCAGGAGGTTACCTCTCAGCAGGCCGTCTTCGAGAACCGGAAGAGCCCCCCCGCGCCGCTGCTCGCTCCACCCTTCCGCGGAGGCCCGGGAGGCCACCTGAAGCGATGCTGCCTCCCGATCTGGGTTCTGCCGGCGGTGATCGGTACGGCAGATCGTTCATTCGCTGCGGACCGCGTTGTACTTCTCGGCGAGCGGCGGGTGGCTCATGATCCTCTGCATCAGCGACTTGAACTTCAAGTTGCAGTCGCCTCCGCTGCGACATGGGCGGGGGGTTTATATGGTGAGAAAGAACAGGGCTTTTTGGGATGAATCTAGGGTTTAAGAAATGCTTAGGAAGCAGAAATAACATACATGAATAGATGCGAGCGATTACCATGAAATAACCAGCCATTAAAGAGTAAAAATGCTATAAATAGATAAGAATTTCGGGTAGCCCGTGGCCAGTTCAGAACAAAATAAGAAGCTGTAAATGGCGAATCACATCTGAACATATAGGGCAATGGATGTGTTCATCTGATGATGATCTTGGCAATTATCTCGGAAATAAATCATTCAAAATGGATCAAAACATAAAGAAACCCCTGACCGGCCGGACAGAACACTACAGTTTGCCCTTGATTCGTTGATTGAATACTCACTCCTAAACAGTTCCCACGGAGATTAGATTGGTTGGCGGCGTCTCTCTAAGCATATTCTATTTTCAAGGGAGAGTCAAGAAAAATTAATGCGTTCATGGGAACACTGGGGGCCACTGAGTGGGGCAACTAAAAACAAGGAAAACAAAGAAACAATGGGGAGGGGCTCGGTGAGTTGACGAATGAACAGAGGGCAGAGCCAAAGCACTTCTCAGAAAGTCAACGGGGAGCTGAAAACCGCAATCCAAGACGTCAGTCAGATCATGCAACAATGGAAGAGATATTACCTTATACGGTTCAATGAAGAGATGGCTCGAAGAGCACTACGAATCATGTCTTCGTTGCGGTCTACTTCCTGTTTCACAGCATCTTGCTTGGGCTTATGATTGATAGTCTTCTCAAGGGGATCGGACAGCGTATCCAACACTGCAACACGGGAATCAGACGGCAGTTCATAGAGGGGCATCACGAGGCAGCAGGTGGCATCCAGAATCATTCTCCAGGGCAGCAGTGTACGAACCAGCAAGAACAGCAGAAGGGCACTTGTCCGCCAGCTTAGAGAGAATGAGATGGCAAGGCATCTTCACGTCATAGTGATCTTCAATGGGAGGGAGGAGGATTAGACAAATAAACCAGTTTTGATCGAACAGATAAAGTTCTATCAACCTCAAAGCTCAAGGCAGGCGCAGGGATCTCTCCCAAGTAAAAGCCAATGCGTTTGAATGTGCATGCAAAGCTGAATGGGTCATTTCATGCTGACGGAATTTATTACAGACTGAGCGGAATCGCCATGGAAACTCACCGCCCAGGCCTGATATTAGATGAGGAACAATGAAAGAAGAAGGATTCATTTGATCCAGGCAGCTGTCCAGCAATGTGTCCACACATTCAAACGCAGCTTTTCTTAGCTCAAGGCCATCGTCAACAACGTGCTTGAAAGGACCGAGATCGACTGTTCTTATCAGTTCTTTCTGCAAGCAAAGAAATAAAAAAGAAGAGGGATTGCACCCAAGGACTTTCACTGTAGCAGTCACAAATTCTTTCACCGACAGAAAAAATCTCCCATCGAAAACGAAACAACCAAAAACCAAGCTCGTAAAGAGCCCATGCTCGAGTCAAAGAAACATTCTGCTGCATTTCTCCTGCTCTTATGATACGTAAACCCATAACAAGCCATACGGATAACACTTCAAAACGAAACTCTGCGAAGAGAAATCACTCTGATACAAGATTGCGAAAAACTACTGAGAAACCAGTCCATCGATAAATTATATAGTACAGCTCGAATATCTTAAAGGTAACAGTTTGAGGCGGTGGTTCCTGTGGTCCTACACAGCAGAGAAAGAACATAAAGTTTTGATAAGAAGAATAGAGGAAATGGACCTTAACAACAGTCTGGTCATATAAGAGTGGCAATAACTCAGCAAGAAGACCCTTAATGAGATTGGGCTTGTTATGGGCTGCTGTGCTAAGAGCCAGGACAGCTGCACGTCGAACATGCTGAGGAACAAAAAAGCAATAGAGAATGATTACAAACATAATTCTTGAGCAAGATCCTTTTTTTTAGAACAGGCACAGAAACATGTGACTCACCCGATCATCATCCTTAATCAGCATCAAGAAAGAAGAGATCTCGTGGAATAAAATCTCATCTATTCTTTCTGGACGCTCAACAATCGAATATTTCACAGCAATAACAACTGTGGCTCTGGTGAAAGCAGTGGGACTCGCAGTTCTGACCTGGGAAAAAATATAAAAAATCAAGTGGTAAATTACACGAGCCATAGATTGTAGCATGCCAGGCCAAAGATCATAGACTCAACAAAAAAACAAACGTACCTTCAGAGTAGGAACAAGCTTTTGTGGGTCAATGAGTGCAATTTTACCCAGACACTCCGCAACAACATTGCGAACCCCTTCTTCCTCACTTTGGCAGTGATTAAAAAGCAAATTTAGGATCTTCTCAACATTGCTCTCCTGAAACTCTGCCTGACCAGCTTTATCCATGGATTGCCGAGCAATAACCTGGAAAAATGTGCGTACAATGCTATGATGATAACACAAAGCATTCCAAATAGAATCTCAGAAAAAAAAAATGTGAGGATCATAATACCTCCTTCAATGAATGAAGCAAAAGATACTGCTTTTTCTGTTGGTTATCAATCTGATCCAAGATGAATGGAAGGTACTTGGACAAATTCCCAACAGCAATATTCCCAAGCGCATAAGAGGCCGCTGATTTTATCTCTTCAAAAGGAGATTGGAATGACTCAATCACAATGTTCTCAATGTGAGCATGAGCACTGAGGTCCTTTCTTCTTCCAATTTCTCCAAGACAAAGCAATGCGAGATGCTGTTTAGCCTAGAAAATTGGAAAGAAAAAGCAAATATGAGGACTGATAATTTAAAGTGCCAGATAAAGTAGTTCAAATCCCGTATATTGTGCTGAACCTCGAATGCGACGGACATCTTAATGTGAAACCAATAAAAGGAGATCCCCACTCCTCAAAAGAAAAATAAATGCATCGGGGCAGGTATGTACACAGAACCCGGATGGCATTGGATGATCCATGGCAGTAAAACCGCTGAACAGAGGAAATTTGTGGATAACAAGAAAATCAGTGTGAGCGAAAACCATTCTCAATTAGGGCGCAGAGACTTTGGGTAGGCACAAGGATGTAGGTGTTAGTGGTTAGCACCCGATCAATGAGAAGGCTCCATATTATATTATTATATTTTATATAAAATGTTTCATCATAATATTCCTTTTAATATTTATATAAAATTATAAAATAAAAAATGTAGATAAAGACTAATTAGACATCTAGAAAATATTCATAGGAGCTTGTAGCCCCATAAAGGTGGGGAGGCTTTATATCTGGCACCTGGGATCAACTTGGCTGGTAAGACGAGCTGGGGACCACTATGCATTGAGAATGAAGACGGGACTTAGCGGCTGATGAGTTGAACATCAGGATCTTGAAACGGGATAAATTAATGCTTAGTGAACATATCGACGGATCAATGCTGCCTCACTTAGGAGGCATCAACACGTTATTGATGGTGGATTTACCCGAGCAATCTTTTTATGACATCAGGATCAATACGCAATTTGGACATAGTAGTTCTAACGCAACTCATGATTTGAAAAGATGGCACAAACCGGAAAAATACTGAGATCATTCAGCTGAAATCGGCCTTCACTCAAGCTCCCAATTCATTTCAGTATGTGGTCTACTGTACATCAAGTCTTGCATGCTAAAAGGTTTCGGTTTTTGGGAATCCAAAAACAAAAGTGGGGAGAGAACAGTGAAGCAAGATATCCTTTGATCCCCACGAGCAGTTATCCATATATCTCTCAGAGTGTTGTGAACACGACCAAGTCAATGACAACTCAATTGTCATCATATAAGATATAAAATGGCAGCGCGATGTATGGTTGATAGAGATCGCACAGGTGACTCAGAAGTTACTGGAAGGCTGCTGATGGCTCAGAAGATACTGGAAGACTAAGTCCTCGGGGATGTGGGAAAAAAGATTCTTAGATATTACGTGCTTCCTGGAGCAGGTACCGCCATCAATTATAGAGATTCTGCTTTGGAGAAGGATGTGTCCCACACAGCATAAGATAGATGGCGATACAACTTTTGGTAAACAGCGGGAGTAATGGCACCTTTAGGACCCACTTGTACTACATCTACTCTATCAATCAAGTAGTGTTATCAAGACAGGATCAACTGGATGGTTTGGGCATATACTTTTTTTCTTCTTCTTTTCACTTTCTTCTTTACCCACATCCCCAACCTCTATCTTTTCCTTTTTTATAGTCCTGTAAACAAGCCCCTCTCTGAATTCATTCAACCTCACATCCTTGCACTTTAAACAGAAGAAATTCAACAAAGAGCCTTCTGCTCTTCCTCTCTCATTCTCCTTCTATGGATAACAATAAAGGACATTCACATTTACAGGATTAGGTTTCCTTGAATGCATGCCGAACTCATGAAAACCATCACACTTTACTTCAACAAGAGTCATAAAAAAAGCATGAGAGAAATAGGAAGTATGACGGAAGGGAGAAGCCTGGCAGATGAGACCTCAGCCCATTATCCAAGCGTAATGATTAGTATGGACAAGCACTCAAAGAATCTTTCTAAAGATGAGGGTCTTTGTAATTACTTGACAGTAGCAGGGCTTATTCAGCCCTCAATGATAATACCATAACATAAAACAGCCCTCATAATTGCATAACTAGTATATATTTATTCCATTTCATCAAATACTTCCCTGCATACAGCCCACGATTTGCGGAACCTACGAATTAGAATGTCAAATACTACAAACGGAAAAAACATTTCGCTTCTCAAAAGGAATGAAAATGGCACTTGAAAAGCTCTCGGAGGTAGAAATGAATATTGTGCATGTAAAGAACTCATGAATGGATATTTTGAAAAGAAAAACTCTAAAAGATAAGAGGGTAATATAATATCAGCAAACAAGGGAAACTTAATTTCAGGAAAGTAAGGAAAACATAAGCATGTCCAAAATGAAAGCTTACAGAATTACTACTACTATCATCTCCAAGAATGCTTTTCAGCATTTCAACCGTCGATGAACATTTCTGATCACCAGCTGCAAGGCAAAGCACAGCAACACACTGGGCCACAGAAAACAGAGCCTGCTTTGCAAGACCTCCGGACTGGGGTGAAGGTTTTGCACTTGAGAGAAGAGCATCCAACAAGGAATCGAAACTAGTGTTTGCCGAATGAACCAAGGACGCAAAAAATCTTTGCAGAGACTGTCAAACAAAGATGAAATAGTTTCAGACAGCTGGAAACCACTCAGAATTTTCATAAACCTTCCAAAAAAAACTTACCTGGAGAGCTTGACCCTGCAGCAAGGAGCTTCTAACTAATGCTAGTGCTTGAGGAAGAACTTTAGTTCTAACAATCGAACCAATATTTTTATGCGACTTTCTATCAGTCATCAAAGTGCAGCAAAGCTCCAGTGCAAGGGCAGCCATGTGCAAGTCTGAATCACTGCAAGATCAAAATAGAAATATCAGCTGACTTTCACAACAAATAAAAACAAATCACTGGTTGAGAGATGAGACCTTATCAAAGTTGACAATTCAGAAACTATAACTTCGTAAGCAGATGGACCAATTTCAGCACCATATGCAACAACTAGAGAATTCAAAGTCTCCAGTGTAGCTTGCCTCAATGAACGATTAGCCTGTTCTTGAAAGGATCAAGGAAATTTTAGTGCTATATAGTCATTCAACCAACAAAATTAAAGATGACAAATTTTATATCTACCATCCTACCTTCCGCAGGAATGTCGTCAACTCTGCAACAACTTGCTCCAGGACACTTGAAAGATCTATTCGAAGAGGTGAACCAGATATCACTGCAAAAGCCTGGTCAAAAAGCATTAATATCATTATCACGGACGAAGCAAAAGAAGAGCAGTAGCTGGGAGGTAATAATAAAGAAACTGCATTTGATTCACCTCAAACAGGACAATTTATATAAATTATGATGTTATGTTTCAACATTACCAAGCAAATCACTATGAGGAAAAGATGTGAGCAAAAAATCCTCTTAGATCCCAACCAAAATGATTAGTTTTCAAGGAGAAAAAGAATCAAAGAACTTTATTCAACACACTGGTCTTATTATAATTTTAAAATTAAATATCTAAGCTAGACAATTGGAATACTAGTTCCATGAAAATGAAAAATAAATTTAAAAAATAGTACGATATAAAGTCGAAAACGCATTATTGTATAGCGTAATAGGCTAGTTCCCAACCTAGGTATTTAATTTTATCTATAAAAGAGGAAGAGGAAATAATAAAAATTGTACCAGAAAATCTGGTTCAAAAAGTTGAAGCATGGAGACTTCACGAGAACCCACCATTGTGTTGAGATGAGGTTCTACTGAAGAGATGTTCTTTCTTTCTTTCTTTTTCCTCTTTTTTAATCTCGGAATGATATGTTCTTGTGGGTTGATATTGCGGGAGGACAATGAGAAATGTGTCTTAAGATTCATCAAGAGAAACATAAATTCAGAAGAATATTAAAAAACCGTATGGCACCACCATTAGAAGGAAGACCATTTCTCAACACAGAAAAATGTGAAAACCCCTATAAAGATCAGAATAGGCAACAGGTGTTCAACAAACATTAATAAAAGAGGGCCAAAAGACCTAGGCCAACAATGGAGTGAGAAAAATGGGTAAACTGTATTGGATTAGAATCCTTCATCCTATAAAAATGGTAAAAAACTGAATAAACATCTGTATTGTAAGGGAATTGTCATCTTCAATTGTTTTGCATCACTACAAAATACCCCAAATCTTAAAAAATCAGCCAAAACTCTCGTGTTCCATTCCTTAGGCTTGCTTCTGTCCAGTTCCATTTCGTCTGGGTGGCAATTCATCTTCCTCATCCTCCAGCAATCGTCCTCACCGAATCCTGTCCTCCTTTTATCACTACGGTATCTTTTTTAACCTTAACCATTAGGTGATTACATAGTCGATCCAAATGAAATAGTGACAGTTCAAAGATTGAACAAGCACATGGGAACAAACAAAGTGAAGGTTTCTGTAAACATATTTTGTTGGCACTGATGGATAAGTAATTAAAGGCCTCAGCACAACCAAAATTTGGCAAACTAGATCAACCAGTCCAATTAAATGATCAGTATTCTTCCTCAAGAAATTTTGATGTTGGATCATTTAAGTCAATGGCAAAACATCTATAGAGTTAAATTTCAAAAAATAGAAGGGAATCATAGGTCACTAGAAAAACAACACTTGTAGTTCAATCCATAAGAATCACAAAAATGAAATTTTAGAAAACATTATCATGTAACCTTGACAGCAGTTAGGCGGGTTATCTCATTCCCCATTCGATCAACAAGGACAGGCAGACATGATGGTAATTCCCTTTGCAGGTTATCACCAAAAGTTGAAATGGCAAGGCCCATGCAAGAAATCGCGCATTCCTTGACCTCCTATTAAAAGCAAGGAAAACTCCAATAAGATTAAATAAAAAAAATTCAATTCTTTTCATCAAGACAACGACCAACCTGGTCTTGGTCCTGGTTTGCCAATCGTGCCATAATCGCATCATAGATTGGGTGGACATAGGGCGTAAAGTCCAGTGGTGAGGACTGCGTTGGGTAGATTTGTTATAGAGCAATAGTTAAACTTAACCAAGTCAAAGAAACTTCTGCAACCATTAATACCTCTAAATTTGGACGAACAATGCGCACAAGCTCTCCACAGACTCTCAAAGCTTCAGCAGTGACTTTATAGTATCGGTCGGCAACTGCAGATAGCACTGGACCAGACAGAGGCTGTTACAATGATAGAGGCAAAAAAAAAAATCATTCAGCAACTGGAATTTTGCTTCTTGCTTCCATTGCAAAGAGCGAAAGTGATTTTAGAAAATAATATTTTTTTTGCAATTTCAATAAGGCTAAAGTACATAAAAGAAAAAAGACGTTGGTTTGGTTTTCACAACTCCCCTTGACATTCAAGATAAATTAGCACCACTCAAAGACAAGAAAATGGTGACTATTAAGTTTTCTAAAAACGAATGGAAACATGAATGATCACAAGTTCATCTGATTCAGTAACGTAAAAAATTGGTTGATTATGTACAGATGTCGTTCCTCTGCTTTTGTCTGGTCTTACTACGCTGCCAACAGAACTAGCTTTACACTTCCACCAAATTTAACACCAACAGGATTGGTCAATTCTTCCACCATTTCAGAACGATTGCACTTCGCATCTAACGGGAATTATGAAAACAACACATTCCTTTGCTTCTTACAATTTACTGAGTGTGTTTCCTAAAATAAGCCAAATTCAAACGATCCCCAGTCCCACAACAGGCTAGTCTACACTCATCCATTAAGGTGGGGCCTCCCGGCTAGGGAAGGAGATGTCTAGAGAATTCAATAATGTGAAAACATAAAAGAGAAACACTTCTGATAACACAAGTTCTACTGAGCCGGACGGCAGATCATCAGCATACATGGAGGATGATGACACAGATGGCAGATCATCACCCACAAAAAGATTTCATGTTTTCAAAGCATGAAAGCATTCCATTCAGATAATTATTAGTTCCTAAAGTAATAAAAAGGCCACAAAACCTTAACTAGAATAACACGTTATGACCCCTAAAAATCCCCCAAAAATTCATATTGCAGTCCAATTGTAACACTATTTGTAAGACGTCTACAAACCAAGGGACAATATTAAACCCCCTCTACCGAGGAATCATAAGAGGAAAGAGAGAATTCACATTTACCCGGATAAATGGGTGAAAAACAGAAGGTGAATGTGACGCCATAACTAATCTGGTGAAAACCAAAGCCTCAATCTTCAAATTCGAAGTGGAGGATTTGTCCTGACAAGAACAAAATAGTATAAAAAAAGAGAACCACAAAAGAACAAAATAAACAGACAGAAATGGTAACATCAATATCAGATGATAAGAGACTATTTATTTACATTTAAGGCCTTCTCAATTCCAGAAACAAGTGACCCAATATGCTCAGCAAGGCAGTCCGGCAAGACAACCACGAGTTCCTTTAAAACAGAAAATGTACCTATCTGAAAGGAGGCAAGAGATATAAAGTGAGAATATAAAACACAATGGGCCAATACTAATGACTAAGAAAACTACAGCGCTAATTCATACCTTCGTCTTGATTGACTTTTCACGAAACTGCCTATTCAAGGATTTAATAATTTTTGGCACTTCTTGTTTCAACAACCATCTGGGACTATAATTAGTGGGAAACAACAGTTAACCACAATGTAGCACAGTAAGCTTCTTTGACAGAAAACCAAAACAGAATAAAAATGAACTCTGAAACGATTGGCAGGGGAATGCATCATGGGGATTTTAGAGGCATTTTCATATAAAAAAGAATACTTAAAGTAGACTTCACAAAAAGACATAAAAATCCACGGTAATCAATTTATATGTGGAATAGTGAACGATGAGAAAAGTATATTCCATCTCGTTAAAAGAACACTGTAAGACAATTGGGATCTTACGTTGTGTTGTCGTTTGATGATAGGCTGACGAAAAAAACTACTGAATGATAAATTTTTACCTTCCCTGTTCCGTATAAAACTTAAATTTGACACTATGATAATAATGTCAAATTTAAGTTATATGCAGACTTCACAAAAAGACATAAAAATCCACGGTAAACAATTTATATGAGGAATAGTGAACGATGAGAAAAGTATATTCCATCTCGTTAAAAGAACACTGTAAGACAATTGGGATCTTACGTTGTATTGTCGTTTGTTGATAGGCTGACGAAAAAAAATACATAATGATAAATTTTACCTTCCCTGTCCGTATAAAACTTAAATTTGACACTATGATAATAATATAAAAATTTTGAATCTAAACATCCTCATTTCCATGAGAAAGAAGGGATCAGTGCATGAATATCCAAAACATAAATGCCCATGCACGATATAATAAAAAACCCAATATGAATAAATTAACATTTCGAATCAATTATCCTGTCACTTAGAGGATCTGACAACAATTCGGAATGACTCTACAAGAGAGTCTACAAGAAGCAGCAACATACCTTTCGTGTCAATAAGAATCATTTACAGTTTCATCATTTTATTCCAGAGTCTACAAATTATTTTAGAATTCTAATATAATGCTCCGTGCATAGAATCTGAAGAATCACATATAATAGTTTTGGTTTACATAAAATAAATTTTGGCTGTTCAGTCAACACCTAGAAAATAAAGACATCCTAGTCTAACCAGTCAGGACATGCATTGTAGATAAATACCCCATATGTAGCAATAATGAGTATTATTGACGAATCACAAGGCGATGATCACTTGCCTCGAGTCATCAATATCCATTTGACCCTTCGTCACATTAGCAGTCTGGCGTAACAGTTCAATGAAGGTATTGAAAACATCGATCTGCAGCAACGGTATCAATTGGATTTCAACAAAATGGTGAGGAATGATCCAAGGATGAGGTGTTACTCACATTCTTTCATGGACAAAAGTGAATAACTGTCCGACATTTACCTTTACATTCTCTTCCCTTTCTCTAAATCTATCGATCAACCTGGGGCAAGCCTGCAGGAAAAGAAAATTTCACCATTTTGAAACATCTTTGGTGTTTTTTGGAGAATAATGTTCAAATATTTGGGAGTTTGACAAAAAAATCTTAAAATTTTGGACATTTAAAAGAGTCGTTAGTATGATAAAGAAGACCTTGAACAATTTCAAGGAAGAACAAAGAAACTCTAGACGGTCAGTTTTCTAATTAAATAAAACTGAAAATTTTGCTTAACTCTTTATTATAGACAAAAAGATATTTCAATGTACAAAAGCGAAACAGAATAAAAGTCCCAGCAAATCATAAATTTCCTGAACATAGTAATTTATGAGGTCATACAAGCATGCATGGAAGTTAAAACAGATGTGAGTATAGTCACCAAATTGGCGTCAAAATTCCAAGCTACAGATTGGAATGACAATAATAAATACGGTAAACCAGCTACAATTATCATACAGATAGAGCCCAAGCATAAACAATGATCACAAAAATGTTGGAATGAATCGGCAAACAAAAATGAGCACTCGAGCTTCTTCAAAATGAAAAATTGAGTCATTACAAACGTGCCTCCAAGTAAATCTTTGACAACATCTCTGGACGAGAAACGATGATTGCAGATAAGCACTTTGAAGCAGCTCTTCTAACTTTCCAGCTGATATCCTCATCATCAGTGTACTCGTTTGCACTGTCACTGAAGAGATTTCAAAGGAAAAAGTACCCCATAAAATTTAGTGGAATGATTAACAGTCAACAGACATACATTCTCCCATCAACTCAATCATGAAACGTACTCATCATCTTCCTCCTCTTGAAAGTCGTTGTCAGTATCCTCCTCCATATTATCAGTGAAGTTCGGGTCATAACTCAAATACTCCAGGGTAAGATGTAAAATATCATCGCAATATATGGATATATCCCTGGGGCATCGAAGCAAAAAACTTTCTAGTGCCTGCAAAAAAAAAAACAATAGCAAAACAATTACTGCATGAAAACGATATATTTGAAGAAAAATGAAATAAAAACTGACAGAACACGAGAACCTGTAAACTGTACTCCCTCAGCTCTTCATCAGATTCTGATGCACTGGAGCAATAATTGATGAGCAAGGGAACTGTATCACTAAGGTGTGGTCCAAAACGATATCCAACCGCCCGACTGCAGGAGCATTGTATAACATGTACGAAAAAAGTTTTCAGTATAACATACACAGAATTTATAGTGAAAACAGAAACTTAACAAGTAATATTTCAAAAGATCCAGGTGAAATAATCAAGATAGGAAAGGCGTGAAATCAAGAGGAAGACCAAAAAAAATTGAAATCAAATGAATCTACAGATGCGTTTAATCCAGCAGCTTTGGCATATTTTACATTTCTGTGTAGGTTTTCTGGAAGGTAGATCGCCATAAAATGATAAATGGATGTTCCTTCCATACAAAATGATCAACTCTAAAAAATGCAATCGGTCAAGAATCTTGCGCATGATGGATAAATTTATCATCATAGAAACTATAAAATTTTAGCCAAATGGTAAGTGAAACTGGGAATTGGATGTGTTAAACGCTTTCTTCCTGCATTAGGCAATTAGCTTTATGACAAAAAATGGTAGTTTATCACTTACAAAGTGAATAAAAGCAATGGACCTTCCAGATCATATGACATTAGATGAAAGAGAGAAATTATGGTACTATCAAGAAAGTATGGAAAAAGACTAGATAATATGAACAATTACAGGCTATCTCCCATCAATGGCGACCGATTTAACATTTATAACAAGCGTGCATCCATATAATACATTAGGGTTATTTTTTGAATGCCAACGTCATCCACACGTGAAGAATGTGAAGCATATATCCACAGAAACAATCAAGAAAGACAAGCTTATTGACGTATTGATTATGATAAATACTTAGAACACTATATAAGGAGGTTGACAGCAGATCTAATAAGATTTATTTCGATACTGTAATGGTTCAGTGCACGCTATGGCTTTTCAATTCACACTACGGCTGAACTCCGTTTGCTGAGATCTGGCTTTCTTTGGCAAATTTGTGTCTCATACGTCAACGAAGAAAGTTGTAAATTTGTGTCTCATACGTGATCACAAAACTTTAGAATAGGGTCAACTCTAATACAAGGACTGAAAAAATAATAAAAAGAACATTATTTATTCCAGCCACTGGATACGAGCAAAAAAAATGACTAATTATACATTTCCCTAATATTTGAAGAAGTGATCAGAAAGACTTGCCAAATCTATATCCTATCAAGTAGCATGTGGTCTACAAAGTTGCCCCACATAGCATGCAATCTTACCATGGTCTGACCATGGATTGGCTGAGATAATGAATGTCCATGAGGACCACGACTCAGACAGTTCCAAAAATCAGTCCAACTGATGCAAGCAAGACAGAGTTAGCCCATTTGCAAAACCGTCGTTATAATGCATGAGAAAAGAATTTTCAAATCCATTGTGTATTTGTATTTCTCTAATGTTTTCACAATACTATATTATTACCCGGTTATCCATATTCGGTGTCAATGACAGACTAATTTTATCAATGCATCACACCTCGCATCAAAAGGTATCACGTAATATCGCCAATTGCTTAAGTAATCATCGTGTCCCAATCAAGAAGCAAAATCATACATCCAACAACATTAATTCCAATTATGTTCTCATCCACAATCGACAGAAATCATATGTATTTCACGAATTTCTAGTAGTAAAGAAATAGGGTAATTGTCAATTTATAAATTGGACCTGTAACAAATCTTCCTTCGATGGAAGTAGCATCTATGTATCCCATGTGTCCATCTCACTTTCATGCTATGGCTTGTAAGTTAAATGGCCCATGCATTTCAAGATAAATGAACTTTAAGAAGTATAATTCTTATTGATATTATAAATTCATAACAAATGGACGAATATGGTTGATAGAGACCACTGTTTACAGAAAAATAGTACCTGATTATTCGGGTATTATGAATATAACATACAAGCAGGACACTTGATCCGACAAAAAGTCATATTACGATTGGATAAACAAGTCTTCACACAAACCTTATTATATGCATAAAACAAAGTAGAACAATAAAAACACTGTATGAAACAATATCTCTAGAAAATATGACTTCATAAAAGGCAATCTAAATAAATTGTTTTGAAATCACCTTAAAGCTCCAATCATCTGGATGTTAGTGCGTGCCATCTCAGGCCTCATGTTTTTATTTTTCAATAGTTTGACTACTTCTGTAGTTGCCTTCGCCAATAGGTCATCTGACAAGCTCGAAGCAAGAGACGCTGACAAGCCAAGTTAACAGATTTAGATGCGTCATTCACAAAAAAACATAAAATGCAATACAATAAGTATGTCAGCACTAAACAGACAATTACAAAACCTCAGCTTGACCAACTTTGTCACTCACCAGTGCAGGCAATTGACTTCTTTCTAACACTTGTCTGATTTGTCCCCAACTGTGACAATAATGCATTTAGAAGTTGCTCATGATCTGTGGTCATCAGATTGCCAAATCTATGAAGAACATCACATAATATGTCCAGACATTCGCACTTGACTTCTGTACTCTTCCCCTGGAAAAACAGGAGAAAATTGATGACAAACTTTTGAATTTGGTATTCAAGAGCAACAACCCGTTTGCAATTATGAGACAACAGAATTATTCTGAACCTCTTACGCGATAATTTATCATAAGCATCACCCAACGCATAACAATGGTGATAGATAACAATATGACCATCATAAGATGAAGTTTTTGGCACATTAGAGAATGGCAAACTGTGTGACGCAAACAGACCTGGTACGTTCACGGAACCAAGAATAAATAAGCCCACATAAAAATTGTGGTCAAGAATGGTGGACAATTATGTTTATATTATGATCTTCGGACTTCTTTCCATCAGTAAAATACTGCTAGTTGACATCCACGGGGATCACAACCAGATCCATTCCAGCTCTCGATCATGGTTTTCAGAAGCCTGCTTGGAGATCCAATAGTTTCTTGTCCTTATATTTCTATGCCTCCCTTATCCTTCCTTATTTATCATTTGATGTTTCAGCCCTGACTATTCAGGTCTCATCATTCTCAGTCTCCAATCCTTAATGCTATCTTCAATCAACAGGCAAATGTTATCTTCAATCGCTAGCGATTGCACTACACCATAGTGATGGAACACCTGATATTTTGAGCCTTTATCATCCCATTATGCAGGATTGTTAGCCTTTTACCCTACACCATCTACGCTTCCCTCTAAAAACGGAATTGAGCCACCAACCAAAGTGGTCCTTTGACCTAGTTCTTCCTTCTCTCAGCGGTGTAGTGCAATCGCTAGTGATTTGACCGGGCCATCAAACTGAAAGAGGAAACTTTCATAACCGATGAGGGAGTTAGAAAAGTGACTGTAGCTTCCAGCCATTAAACTTTGACATGCCTTCTCTCTCATCAGCTTTGGAAGTTAGTTAGCTGAGAGACACTTGTCAGAGGCTAAAGAGATCAACTCAAATCGAAATGATAGTCCCATTCTGGCACATTGATACTTTGATGTTGAGTCAGAACCCCCATGACATTAAGAGAGGGAGGAAGTCAAGGGAAAAAAAAGGATGAGGGGGAAGGAAGAAGAAGAAAAGAAGTGTGATGATGATGATGACAGTAACGCAGCAGATGTGAAAGAAGAAGAAGAATATGGAGAAAGATGTAAATGGTGTGAGATGTGGAAAAGGAACAAGGGTAAAAGAGGATAGAAAAGGAGTATAGTATGATGACAATAAATATTATGATGCATTAGCAGATTTAAAGTAGAAAAATGTGTGAGGACACTTTTCAAAGCATATGCTTATTTTCCATTTGACTATTCCCAGATCTACATGCTCTTATCTCCTTTTCTTTCCGACTTTTTAAGGTTTCACTAGCCATTTAGAGTTGGCCTCACTTCAGACGTAAACGCATCAAATTCATTCATACTCTCAAAGGCACCCACCTTGAAGTTATTGCAAAACACTCGTTGAACCCAGCAAGCTGATTTTGATGATTAAAGAATATCAATTTCATACTAGTTTGTATTGATCTTTCTCATGCATTTTACGCAAATAAAAAATATTTTCTGATAAAAATGAGCAGAAAATAAAGATAACATAAGTAATATTGATCCCTGAAAACATCGGAATATATGCAGAAAATGAAATATTTGTGTGCATAATTTTTAATAATAATAAAGTGTCGAACCCATAAAAGTGTTGATACTTTCCTAAAACATCGATATGTGAGAACAAAATGGAAGCCAACAAACACAAGGGTTGACCCTTATAACTAAGATGTTGTCACTTACATACTTTCCACACCTACACAGAAAAGAAGAAAATCAAGTTTTGGGTGTCAACATCTGGCCAGGGGAAAGTCAACACTCAATTATAGCCAACTGACTAAAAGGTGTCAACACCTACAGTTTTGTGACAGTGAGCTCGTCCAAAACGAAACGCCAAAAAAGGTGAAAAATGAGATGTTTTTACAACAGTTAGTAGAGAATCTCCAACTACAATAGAGCAAGACGAAAGAGAGATTAAAAAGGTGTGCAACGCCACATTGCAAGCTTTAATGACGTTCTCAAGCACACAGTATTTCAAAGGCATTCAAGGTTCAACTAAGCACCTGAACATGTCATTGCTTACTATTGAATCATTCAAAACCATTATCATTTACATACAAGGATATATAATTTTTATTTTTGTATCATTGTGTCTTGAATGAGTTTATTTGAACAAGACTTGAAAGGTTATGGTTGACACCTTGAGGAACCCAGTTTGATAAATATAAGACATGATTTGGGAAAGCCAATTTATCTATATAAAGTTTGAAAGACAATTGAGAATATCAAATGAGAGGCTTAGAAACATGAGAACGTTTTAGATTGGCTAACCATCGCAAAATCGCGTCCCTTTTGTAGTTAGAGAGTGAAATCTCTAGCTTCCACACCCGATTTCATTCCAACACAACACTATAATAATATATATTCTACCCTGCTTAGTTTATTTCACAATTGAATAAAGTATCACACACCCTTAATTCACGGTTCTCGTGGGAATTAAACTTTATTTGGTACTCACCCTCAAATGTTGTGGCAACCATTATCAAGCCCTACCTTGATGGAAAAATAAACCCATAACAAGTCATTAAAGAATAATGTGTTCATGCAGAATTGCCAGCGGTGAAACCAAATTCAACTGACAGTAAGCAGTGGTACGTAAAGGAGAACCTTCCGCATGATTAAAAAAAAGCATAATTGTTCCCAATATGAACTGTGCATGTCTACCTTGAAACCATTACATCGGCAGTCATGCATATGGATATCAATTTATATGCAATCTCTAAAAAGTTTGAAGCTTAGAATTATTCAAGATTAACTGTTAAATAGGAGGTAGCATGCTAAGAATCCATTTTAATTGACTTTCCAATCCAAGTAAAGAATATTGCAGGATTTAGTTTCAGTCCCAACAAGCCTGTAGACTGAGGGATCGTTTTACCAACAACATAGCCAACAAAAAATTCATTCGTATGTACTAGTTCCAGCTGTGTCACCAAAACAATTTCTAGAACATATTAATAGAAGAAAATTGAAAGTGCTGGGAAGGTAGCAAAAAGCTTGCATCTAATAAACCAATTCTTTTTCAAATATCATAGTTCAAAACTATAATTGAGAGACAGTGGTATAGGTTAAGAAAAACAAAATCGTACAGGACTAGTTACTCCTTCTGTCAATTTGGGAGAAAGACAACCAACAATGCGTTGCGCAAGGGCTGTTGTGCTGACTTCTGAAACAATTGTCTTAAGAGCTATACTTGCAACATCACGATGCTGATCCTTTCCACTCAGCAACTTATCACATAGCTTGTTAGTCATCTCCAAAACCGTCTCCTCACTAACTTTCTTAACAAGAGGGGCAAGGCTACAATACAAGAAAGAAGACGAATATTACTTCGCAAAAATTAAAAATAAAATCATATTTTGATATAAAATTAAATAAAATTTAAATTCCTTAAAGTGATGCCATGAATAAAATGACTGCATTCATTAGAGATTTCACACTATGGGAAGAGCACAACCATGAAAAGTCCATAATATCATATCAGTTACTATGTTTCCTATTCCAAAGGTCCCACGAGCAGACAAAGGTCAGGAAATCTGAACTAAAATAATGTGGGCGAAACAGAAAAAACTTTCTACGCAACAGTCTTGAAAAATGCAAAAAAGAAAATATGTGATACCCAAAACTATGTCAACTGAGGGGTGATGGCCCTGAGGCCTAAGAAGACATAACATCTTCAGAGAACAAAAGATGAAATTTGACCAGATATAAGACGAGGAGAAACCAGAGTGTATTCTTATCTACAACAATTCGAGCTATTGTTATCTAATTATGACTAGAATGTACACACTCTATTAGTCCAAGGCACATAATATATAGGCTCGATTCTGGAGAAGAATTCTTCAAAAAAAAGGAACAGAGGCATGATCAGGGCAAGTAGGTTGGGGTTCCCAAAAGCAAAAACCTTACAGCAACAATGTCCTCCGGATAGACTCCATGACACATACCATTCAAGTTATTTTGGTCCTAATCATTAGTTTTGCAGTTTCCTCGGGATTTGATGACAGCCAGGAGACAAGAATCATATAATGCATCAAATAGTCAAAGATTATTGTCACTGGATAGGCAGACAACTAGTCCAGATCATAGTTTATAATGATTATAAAAACTGATCCTATTTCCACCATCATCTCTATTCTACAGGCTAAAAACAAGGATGAGAGCCTGAAAGTCGTCCAAATGCATGGCCAGTGGTAGTGGTGTATGAGATGCAGATAATAAGTAGATGATAGCACTAGCCTTGGACCAGAGCATATTGAACTACAGTGCTCCATCAAGTAGATGCCAGCTTTTCCAGATGTAAGAGCAATGGGCATGCAAGACTACGGCATATTTTCTGTTGTCGACCAAGATTCCAATCACATGGCAAAAATTCCAGGCAGTACAAAGACTATGGATTATTAAACACAAATTCGGTATAACACTGAAGGATAGAAGAGGCAAACTCTTATCAATCTATCTTGATAACCATTTAGAATTCCAAAGATTAGCTAGAAGACAAGAAGCTATTTTTTTACCATAAATTGGTCTGAATGGAAGGGATCTGGATGACCGCATGACAATCGTTAGAGGTTGATAAAGACAGCAGTAGTGAAGGATAGGACATCTACATCCTGAAGAAGACTAATTTGGCGCTTCAATGCAAGTGCCAATAAAACTTCAAGCATAAATGGCAGAGATATCAAACCCAACTATGAAATGCACAATCAAATAATTCTAGCAATCTTTTCAGTTCATTGTTCAAGTAACCATCAACTAGATGCTGTGCTCCACGTAAGGCCTGCAACTGAGGAAGATTGAAGATAGGGAAAATATTCTAGCTAAACATGTGAGTATGAGATGATCCTTTGCCAGAGTAATTTCCTCACTCTGTAATCCAACTAAACCTCATGCATCTGTGGTGGGCAAGTAGGACTGCAGATAAGGCAGGGTCTGCAATATAATATCGTTCTAAACAGAAGATAGGACGGGAAAGAGCCAGAGAAATATTGGCATGAAACTTTGTGACAGTCCATAGGGATGGCCATCTATCTCCCCCATAATCCACAAAAAGATGAAAGTTTCAGATTATACGATAGCTCACCTAAAATGTCCGATGATAACCATTAAAACCGATCTATGGAGGTTCAAACTTATTACTCGTAGAACAGAAGACTAGGCAGTGGACGTTCTGTTCCACTTGTCCTGTTGCATGCATCATTCTAAGAGGCAGCTGAACACAATATGCAACATAGACGGAGAACTTTCAGAGATTTTGGAGCCAATACAACTAGTAAAAAGACAGAGAGAGTATACATGGAATTCGAAAGCTTAAATGGTTGATTACACATGCTGCCTCATATAAAGAAAACCATGTATTAATGAAGTATTTGTCAACTACAGCGATGCAGTATTTTTATAAGAAGTCAGCACAGGGGAATTTGAGGAGAAATGTACAAATATATCTCTGCCCACAATTTTCCAACACATGCACCCAGAGGACTCTGTCACACAATTATATTAGTCCTCAATGACTTTATATTGGTCGATCACTTTGCATGATCGGAAAACTCTATATCATATTGAAACTTCAAAAATAAAACAAAAAAGTATACATATTGAGATAGCCCAGATGTGACTCGAACCAACTCAACTTGAAGTCAAGGATTTTACAAATAAACATTATTTAAAAACAATAGAGACACTTGTGAGGTATTTCGTCATACGATTCATACAAGAATAACGCATATGAAAGATTGAAATCTCGAAACGTCAATGTGCTTCAAATGAGTTGGACCAAGTCACAAATTGCACCTTGTCAGCAAAAACCTGTCATTTAGGCAATTGTATTTTTGAATAGAAAATGTTATAAAGAATGAACGGAGGCAGTTGAAAAACTTCTACTGACAGATAAAAAGTCCAAGAAGTAATCTTGGGGTTGATGCCCTCTATATATAGAAATATTGGGTAATTGAAGTAGCTATAGTAGCATAATAAGTCATCATCTAGGCACCTGCAACTTGCATTGAACATTGAAAGTCGTGATATTTAGTTATTACATAATTCACTATCCAAAAGTTTTCTCATACAAATCTGCCTTGTCAGATCTGAAATTTATAAAGAAGAAATATGGCGAATTATACAACAGGTATGAAATTTGTACATTAAAAATAAACCTAGAGCCAGGCAGAGAACAACATCATAGCATTTCGACTCATTCACTTTATTTCATCATTGCATCGATTAACTTCTCCACAGTTTACAAATTAGGCTGATTTTTTCTTCTTTCCTATTCATGTCCTTCTAAAGGTAAGATAATTTCGCAAGTGATAATCCATAGTTCTCCAAGTATGCATCACAACTCAGATTGATATCTTCAAGCTTTCGTTCAAGTGTCCTTGTTAAAATAAAATTTTAATGAAACAGTACTGTTAGACAATTAAATAATTAAATAAATAAAATTAACCAATAAAATAAGAAAGACATAATTACAGTAAGCAGAACTAAGGAAAGAAACAGAAACGCAATAGAGAGAGGCTTTGAATCTGACGTCAACAAACCAAGTAAATTTTCTAACATGAACAACTCGATGAAATAGGCCCATGGCGAAAAAGGATAGCATACCATTTGACAGCAAGCCCTGAAACATCACCAGAGGCATCATCGAGCTGTTGTAGAATGACATCCGAAAGTTTTTTCTCCAGCTCAGCATCAACTTTGAAGACGTCCTTATTTAATTCACCAAGCAAATCAGAAGTCGCCATGTATCTATAGTCTTTATCCTTACCGGTCATCTACAAGATGATGACAAAAGTCAGCGTCAGTAAACATGTGATAACAATGTGGAGGAATCTCAAATAAGAGAGTGTTAGAAATTTAAAAATTCGTATACCTTCTCCAAGATACCGTTCAGCGTTAAGTTCAACATCGCTATCTTTATTCTCCAATTTTAAAAAATCTGAAAATTCTTTTGCCTGCAGGCAACAAATTCGCAGGTCAAGAACTGATTTGGTAATTCTGCAATGTGTCATACAATTGGGAAATACACACCACAGCAAAAATATATATTCGCGTGAGACGTTATAAAAAGATAGGAGAATGGATGTAGTTAAGACACTACCAAGTTCCACTTTTACTGTACCGGAGTTTTAAAGGTCAATTACGGGACCACATAATATCATCTGTCTGAAGAATATGCACAAAATCGGCAAGAAAATAATAACTGCATAAGAAATGGCATATAAATTTTCGCCCACGGATTCTTACACTACCCCCTTGCGTGTCTACGTCAACTACTTTGCACCGAACCATGTAGTTGTGCCCTGTCTAATACAATGAGAGCACCTAATCAACGATATCAACCCACGCGAAGCCCAATCTGGATCAGTGCGATGAACCACAAAACAAGCGCGTGCTTTCACATCGAACAGAACCGACGAGAAAAAGAGGTTGCCGGCGGCAGGAAGAAAGAGTGGTAACCCTCGCATAAAGGAGCCTCTAACAAAGAAAAAAAAATCCAGAACACAGGGAAAAGAGAAGGGTGAGCATTCAGCGGAGGCACCTAACAATCATATTGCCGCAACAACACTCTCCAGGGGAGCTCACCCACAACAACACCGGTGAATTAGCAATGATCGAGCGAGCTCTCAGAAGGAAGGAAGGCGAGAGGGAACTTACAGCACCCGACGGCCACTTCCCCACGGCACGAAAAACCCTAGCGCGGTGTCGGGCGGGGGAAATCGCAGCTCCTCGAGTGAAGGCGAGAGACCACTGAGGGAAACCCCGGGAGGAGGGTGCGAGGCAGTAAGGAGGCCGAAGGTGGTTCCCGACTCACTGAAATTACCGAATTAGCCTCACCATCACCGTAGAAGCCTAACGATGCCTCTAGAATCGGGCTTACTGCCACTGGAGTCCAATAACGACCCACATCCGATATCCACCCGCCTTTCGTTCCTATCGGATCCTAGACCCAATAAGCGACCAACGTGGACCCCACGGGGTAACGGTCCAGACAACTATGCCATTTGTTTATGAGGATATCCGACTGCCTGGTCGGACTTTTAAAGAAAAATATATAGGCAATGGCCAAATAACAAAAATCTCCTTCAAAGTTATTCATTTGCACAATAGCCCTTCAATTCGCGGAAACGCCCGATGTGATCGGACATAGAAACAATTTTACAGTGTTGTAGGCCCGATACCGCGAAAACTTGGAGATTAAAGAACATCAGACGGGGTTCAATGGAAGAAAATGCAACGTTGAGCGTGGGAAGAACGAGAGTGAACCGTTGCAGAACAACGGACGGTGGTTAGATCTCGTTGACCTCCCCAGCTACCGCCGTCATCGGCAAGAGAAGACGGCGCTGGCCCGACATCTGATCCTGTGGGCATGTCCTCGAATCATCTGGGGCCAAGGCGATTGACCGTCTCACGGGTTGACGAGAAATCGGTCAGCCCTTCGGATCTGCGAACGGAACTGGACCGGCTTGATCTCTGCAGAGCAGAATGGAGGCTCTGAGGGATCCTAATCTGCAGTGCTCACCAGGTGTTCGATGATAGTTCGAGCAGGCTTGTCTACGAACGAGTGGTAGGCGAGGGAGCCCGCTCCTCCATGGCGGACTGCGACGCTCGCCCCCACATGCTCGGAAACAACACCTCGCTGTTGAAGTCGTTCGTCGGCCCGCAGGAAGATGCTCCATCTGAATGCTCCGCCGCCCCACTGCAAGCGGCGCGGTGGATGAAGAAGCTCTCCTTTCTGCTCGAGCGCTCCAGAGGGTTGGAATTGCCCCACATTGTTCGAGATCAGATCGGCCGGAACTGAGACAAGAACAGCAAGAAAACCTGGGGATTAATACCTGGAAAAGAGGGTTCCGCAGTGGCACTCGTATCGGCGGCTGCCGCAGACGCGGGCATGGGCCATCCAATCGGCGCGGACGGCGTAGCTCTTGGGGCACCCCTCGCACTTCCACTGTTTCTCCCCGTGCTTGCGGCTGTAGTGCTTCTTGATCCCCGTGATGTCCGCCAGCGCCCGCGAGGGGTGGTGGTGAGCGCAGGTCTCCTCAGGGCAGACGAAGAGTCGCTTCCTCCCGGCGGCGCCGCCGGTCGCCGGCCTGCCGCCTTCGCCGAGCTTCCACGGCAGGTTGTGCCCGCGGCGGTGGATCTGCAGGTTCTGGCTACGCCGGAACTCCTTGCCGCAGACCTCGCAGAGGAAGGATCGCGTGGAGAGCAGCGTCCTAGGGGACAGCGCTACCACCTCCGCCTCTGTGTCTGTGAGACGATGATTCTAGGGTTTACTGACAGTGGCCGGAGCGAGGAAGCAGGAGATTGATTGGTGGCGCTGGTGGCGCTGATCCAGAGTACCTGCTTCTGTTCCAGAGGGTCCTCTCCTTCTCCCTCGCTTCGCATCCGCAGGCTGCCCTGGACTAGGTTTCTCCTCTGCGGAGATGGCGGTTCCGTCCCCAGCCATTGGCGGCGGCGGAGGCGACTCCATTCCCCTCCGGCGATCGAACCAGAGACAGGCGTCTGCGTGTATCTACATTCTGCTGATCTACCCCGGGGCTCCCCCGTCGGGCCCGGCTCGAGCCCGAAAATCATACGAGCCGGCCCGATCACCCCCTTCTCCACTATTCTCTCTAATTTCTCTCTCCTCTCTCCCTTCTCTCTCCTCTCAGCCCAACTTGAGTTCCGATGTGAGAGAAAGGGTCGAAGACGGATTGAGTTGGGCCCAGGCCCAGACTGCCCCGTGGGCTTATAGAAAAGGGCCCGTTAGGAGGGGGAGGTTGTAGCCGGGTTTTTGAAGCCGTAGCAGATCGGCACCCGGCGGAGTTCTTTCAGAAGGCGAGATCCTCGCGGAGATTTTTTCTGCTCGATTTTCGCGGGAGGAAGAGGAAGGAAGAGGATCCGGCGGAAGGAGTCGGAAGGTTTCATCGTCATCCGCATGATTCCTCTGTTGTCTGCGATTTCTTTCGGGATTTGGGAGAAGCATAGGGGGGAAGAAATCTTCGGACGCCGCCTCCCCGTATAAACTTCTGTATGCAGACGGAGGCGATGGATGCTTCGAAATCTGAGGACGATCCGAAGGCCCCTCCTCCTCCGCAAGCTGCGAACGGCTACGGGTCTTCCCCCCCGATGGCTGGCCGCACGGGTAGGCCAGTGGAGGAAGGCATCAACGAGGGTTTCCTCACCGCCGGTGCCGACGGTCTCTCCGCGGATGAGGACAGGGTCAGGCACCAAGTCGACGAGATCGCCTCGAGGGTGGACGAGGTACGATGCATTTTCTTGTACCGCATATTCCATTGTCTGTCTTCTATTTCTTTCCTTTTGGACTGTGTATTTCGGTAAAAACGACTGATGATTCCGCAGCTGGAGCAAAGGGTGGGCGAAGTATCCCAGTTTTACTCGAGTAGAAAGCAGTCGAACAATGCCATCAGCTCAAAAGCTTCTGGAGGCGGAGCAAGTTCGGCCCCCAAGGACAAAGAAAAAGATAAAGAGAGAGAGAAAGAGAAAGAGAAACCGGCTATGGTCGGTCAGAAGAAACCATTAGACGTTCCTCGCAAGGACGCCGCTTGCACCAAACGGTCGCAGGAGCTCATGCGACAGTTCGGCACAATCTTGCGACAGGCGAGATATTACTTCACTTTTTTTTCCAACTGCACTGTGACGCGTTTTTTTATACATATTTGAATTTTTTTTATCAAGTTTGAAGATACTTAAAATATTACTGAAGAAGTGTGCTTCAATTAAGGCTCCTCCGAATAGTTGTTCAGTTACAAGTCACAAAGAGTTCCAGTGGCGTTAATGAAATAATAGTTGAATTCTATTCAACTGTCTCATTTTCTTGCCCTCTGTCTGTCGAAATTCAAGAAGCTGAAAACAATCGTCAACATTTATCTATATTATGGAATTATTTTAAATATGAAACGAAAAACGCACGGTAAGATCTTTCCCACAACGGACGTTCTGGTCATGGGAAATATCTCAGTGTCTTGGTCTCAGTGTAGCGAGAGGATTGTCGGATCTCCAACATTTGTGTTTCGCTTAGTGTAGAATTGCACGATAAGATCCTTCCCACGACCTGAACGGAATACTGCCATTTATTTGTGTTTTGGGTTTGTTTTCCACCTTTGACTTTTGCGATTAAGCTCAAAGAATATTACGTTGCCATTAAACCTTTGTCCTTGTTGATTGTACTTTTTGTTTTGCGATTAAGTTAGCTGATTCGTATGGCCTATTTTATATAGAGTCGAATTCACTGTTGAATTTGTCATCTGATTACATTAGGGATCGCAGTAAAAATTATTAAAAAGATGTTTCTACGTAAGGTACTCCTGTTAACCAATGGAACATTTTACTTCCAGATCTCACAGCACAAGTGGGCTTGGCCGTTCATGCAGCCTGTTGATGTTGAAGGTCTTGATCTCCACGACTACTTCGATGTAAAGACTCCATCCTCTCTTATTTGAATCACGCCTCGTTGGATGTTAACCGAATCCAATGCGGAGTCTTGCCTAGAACCGAATTTTCAGGGCAGCATAATGTTCGCCATCCTTGGTGATCCATCATGCTTACTCATTTCTTTATGTCTGCCTTAAAAACACAGATGGGAATATGGGATATTCTGTTGGATCATGCCTGGTGTCATTGAAACTTTGAATGTTCCTCAGAGATGATGATTAACGGCTTCTATCACATTGCTTTCTTTTAAGATAGTTTTAGATCTCCACGTGAGTATAAAATATTTTAGGGGAATATGTCAATTGAATTCTTTTCGTTGTTCCAATCCCTGGCAATTGAAGCTAGTGGTTTTGATGAGATGAGGTGGAAATTTCTGGGGTTTAAAGTATGAGAAGTTTGCGATTCTTGTCTTTGCTTCATGACTTTCGTCATTTCATAGGGTATAATTATTCAAGGTTTAAGTTAAAAAGCATTTACTTTGAGAAGCTAAGAAGCTTATACCTATATGAGGTTTCATACTATTTAAAGTCATCATTCGTCATGCTTCTTTAATGCCTTTACATTTTTTCCCAGCTTTATTTTTTCAATTAACATTAAGAACATGACTAGTGAGCCCCGCTGCAGACGTTTGTTAGAATAAACTCTGTTTCAAAAAAGTTTGTACGGTGATGTGCCTCTTAGTATTAAAAGTTTTGAATACTTATTCTGTTTTCAGTCTTTAGCTTCGTTGTCCCATGTATCTTCTTCCTCAAATTTAGTGAGCAGTGTGCATTATTGCTGTGCTACACAAAAATGTATCAATTATATATTCAGTCGTATAATAAAATAATATTCAAAAATTTTCTCATTTTTTTAACCATTTTTTTCTTTTTTTATTTGTCTTATGCTTTCCCTTTTTACCAGACCATCTATCCGGTTATGGGCTAAAATATTTATTAGGATACATGTTCTTCTCTCCAACGAACGCATCATTCTACTCTAAAAATGTTGGAAATCGACGCTGTCCCTATTGATCATTCAAGAATCTTGCTTTAATAACCTAAGGCAGATCCCGGAATCTTCTTTGCATGCTAAGAGCATCCTGCACTCTCAATATCTTTCGTGGTTTAAAATTGGGCCATATTTTAGAATATTCTCTTATTAGATTACACTGAATCGGATCACTTATATTGCGCATCATTTATGTTTATATGATAATTTTCTTGTCATAATGTCTCTGAAAGCCATTTGTTTCAGATTATAAAAAAGCCCATGGATTTTGAAACCATACGGAAAAAGATGGAAGTTAAAGATGGCACTGGGTATAAGAATGTTCGGGAAATATATGCTGACGTTAGGTTGGTTTTCACAAATGCAATGACATACAATGAGGAAAAAAATGATGTTCATCAGATGGCAAAAACATTGTTGGAAAAATTTGAGGAGAAGTGGCTCCAGCTTCTGCCTAAAGTTATTGAAGAGGTTAAATATCACGCATAGATTACTTTGGAGTTTCACTTGTTAGTTAGATTTCTTCTTTCACTTCATATAACACTATGTATTCCTTTTTCAGGAAACAAGGCAAAAGGAGGAAGAAGCGAAGGCTCTAGTAGAAATGGAGATAGCCCAAGAAGCTGCCATTACAAAAATGGCCAGAGATGCTGATAGTGAGGTAAATAAGCATGAATAATTTTCCATATGTTATATAGGTTGTACCTCAAAAACTTGTGTAAATTACAGAGCGGGATTGATTAAAGAATAAACGCGGATGATACACCAAATATTTGAGAACTCATATGCAACGATGCCCAGTAGCTACATAGATGTAATTTCAACTGAAGTGGTTCTGAAACTGCTTTGCACAACTGTGCATAGATGTATATCTGTTTGACACTGTGATCCTCTTATAGAGATTACCATTTTTTGAAGCACTCATGTGATTCTTGTTGAGTTTAAGGAATTCAGTGATTTTGAACCTTACCTCATATTGTTGAGCTTTACGTATTGCCCAGCTTGGCTAAAGGGCCTGCTTAGAGCTATGGGCAAATTCTTTCCGTTGTTGTTTCAATGAATCTGCCAAGATCATGCCAGCCAAAGTATTCTAACAGAATCAATGAATTCACACTTTTGGCGTAACAAATGGTTCCGGTTGTGTTATCAATGATCCTTTCGGAATAAACTTTCAAAGTCTTTTTTGTTGGATGTTCTCTAACGTTGTTCTAGGGATAATTGACTGGTTTCATTAAGTGTTGGCTATTTACCAGGATGATTCAAAGTTTTTGTCTGAGTTTGAATTTGTCTCTCTTCACTGAGACTTTATTTTTCAGCTTAGTGACCTTTTTATGCATTTGGACGAGTTGAGAGAGACGCTGCTGCGTAAGTGCAGGTATGTAGCTTACTCCTTATGGTTGTTCCGCGTTTATCCTCAGATTTTTGTTTGTCAAGGTGGTCTATGTTCTATTAAAGTAGCTCCTTCAAGCCACTGGCAGCAGTGTCAAAAATGTTTTCATTAGCTTTTCAACTAAGGTGCAACCATTGACTGTTGGGCGAGTTGTCTCTGAAGTTTGTCACCAGACGCTAGGTTAGAAGCTCCTGCATGCTACGTAAAAGGGTTGGTAGGGAAGATGTGTTCTTGTTTACATCGACTATGAGAGTTTATTCCACCAATGAGGTTTAGCTGAAGATACAGATTTGATGAAGCAACTCTGCGTTGGTATATGGTTTTGGTTTGCCCAGATATGTTTAGATAAGAAATCCTGAAACTAGATGAGCATGGATTAGATTTATTTGACTCATGCGAACTGCATGATTTTGACGAAAACGGGTCTGGTCCTTTATTTAAAGGAACGAATGTAGAGCACTCTCAGTGCATAGAATGTTTTTTTAGTCCAACCTTATTTAAAGAAAATTATTTTCTTCTGTTGATTAATTTTCCTCAGGATTAAAAGCACTCGATCGAAGAATTTGGCATTTAATATATAGCATACTATCCGATCTGCTGCCATCTAATGGGTGGTTGTTGCAGTGCACGAAGTGCCGGCTTTGTTCGTAATTCTCCATAATTTTTCATATTCTGATTATTTATCTAAGATTTTTGGGTGCAAAGGTGTAACAGTCTCTAGAGAAGTTAGATATCTTGGGATGCTGTCGTCTGTTTCTCACATCTGCGTGATCTATGGGACCTTTCTCAGGAAAATGTCTACAGAAGAGAAGCGAAAGCTTGGTGCAGGTCTCAGCCAACTATCTCCTGAAGACTTGAATAGGGCGTTGGAAATTATTGCACAAAACAATCCCAGTTTTCAAGCTACCGCTGAAGAGGTTGACCTGGACATGGATGCTTTGGTAATTAACCTTTCATGCTAACTTTCACAGTGGTTTATTTTCCAGCAATATGCAACTGCCTACTATAGAATGAATATGCTTTACAACTCGCTATGTTAACCTCTGTCCTGTTAATGAAATTTTGACAAAGTTCAAGAAAGATTTATCCATTATCAGGATTGCAACAAAGATAATCCAAAACCGGTTGCCTTCTTCACATATTCTTCATCTCTCCTCTCTTGTAACAAATAGGCATGGATGGAAATGCTGTTCATGCCTAAGTTCATTTTTCTGGGATGGATACTGTTGCGGATATCAGCTTCATGCCCAAGTTTATTTGAAATGTTGTCCCACCATGGTTGTTCCAAAACGAAGACGAAGTGAACGAAAGCGTGCTGGAAATATCTCATCGGAGACTAATAAGCTTTCTCATCACCTGTTTCAATAAAAGAGGAACAATCTAATATAGCAGATGTTTCCTCGTTACTAATCTTCTTTGGTAAGATCATGAGAGGATTTCCCACTGGCATGTTTTGTGAACAAAGTGTTCAAATTGAATGTAAATTCATTGTTAAAGGGCCATTTCCCATTTTTCACTACATTTTACGGCGTCATTGGAATGGTGGAGAGAACATTGGAAATGAATTTGAGCGTTCTGATCATATCTCAGGTTCCAATCATATGACAGTGTTCTCTAGATAGGTGAGCCAAGGTGGAGGAGACCTCTAGCAAGGTCTGCGGATCTCCTGTCTCTTGAAATTTGAGTTGAAAACCTTGGAAATTGGTTTCCCATGCTTCAATTAGTCTACTCTACTCCATACAGCCATCCAGGAAATGCAATCACAGGTAATCTCTTATCTCCAAACCAGAATATATAGGTTGATTTAGGCCATGGATCCCACCAAAAGAAGATAAAATCAGGCGATTTGCTGAAGAATTATCATTTTGTATTGTCTCCACTGTCGATGAATTTATCTACCTCTGATGGCTAAGCAACGGAGAAATGTAAGTTATGTTCTATGGAGGTGTTCTATAAATTGGAAGGCCATTATTGTACTGAAGCAGACGATTAATTTTCTATCGTCAGAGTTTAGTAACTTATGAACCGTTTAGAAATACACAAAATTCTAATCGGCGCACGAGTACACCTCGGAGGCACATCACTCAATTTTTTTTTTCTGTAAATCTCTCAATTTTACGTCTAGCATGATTTATGCATGATTAGAAAAACCATCTTGCATACGATATCAGCATGATCGTTTATATCCACCACGCCATTAGTGAATACCACACACTGCTACTAACATCTTCTCTATAATGGGTACTACGGAGACATCTTTCCAGGTGACGACGATCGGATCGATTGCCCTCGGGAATTTTTTTTTTTTTTTTTTGGTGAACTCAATGGAAGTTCCACATTTCAAGTAATTTATCTTCTGTGCAGAGCGAATCAACGCTGTGGAGGCTCAAGTTCTTCGTGAAGAAAGCACTGGAAGTGCAGGCCAAGGGCTCTGCGACGAAGAGCCAAGAAAACTCGAAACGGAAGAGAGAGATCTGCGACGCTCTCGCCAAAACAGCCAAGAAACGGAGCAAAAAGGGCTCATAGCGATCGTCTCACCAGGGAGCTCGGCCCTGCGCTTGAATCAAACACACGGTGGCCTTCTAACTCAAGACCAGGGGTATGCCTGGAGAGGACAGCCTCCGACAGGTGATGTAGCATGGAAGCTATCCCATTATAGGAATTTCCTGCCCATCTCTTGCCTGTCTCAATCCAGAATCTTTATGAATTGAATGAAAAAAAAGGCCGTGCTTGGTTCAAAAATGGGCTTTTTTTGCTTGTGATTTTTTCTGGTGCATAGAACTTTATCTCTGCTCTTTAATCCTTCCTTATGGGTTGACCCGGCCCTCTCCCATCGGAGTGTGCCAAAGTTGGTGAGTTCCTTCCATTGGAGTATTTACATGTGAAAAATTAACCCAATTGGCTGGCCAGGCTGAAGAGAAACCACCTCATAACCATTCCCATAAAAAATAAATAATTGGCTTGGCTTGACCCCTGGGCTTAAGGGAGGCCCAATACAGGAGATCTGGAGCTCTCTCTCTCTCTCTCTCTCTCTCTCTCTCTCTCTCTCTCTCTCTCTCTGCCAATCCAGGTTATGTTTTGGCTTCGTAAAAAGCCTATCTTAACCACCCCCACTATCAAGCTTGAGTTTGGTGCTGAGCATTTATGCTGCCAATTTTATGTTATGCCATTACAATATCTGTAAATTATCAATGCGACCCTTATGTCTTCCATGTGGATATTTTTGGACTTTCAAAAAGACTATGGGAGCGTTGTAATATAGTCTACAAAACCACATATTGTAATAAAAAAATAAACTGGATGAATAAGTCACTTTAATGACCATTATGGACTATTTGTTACTATATATATTGCTTAGTTTGTGGGTTTTCACCTGAAAAAATGTGACGATAGTGGAGAGTTGACCCAGATTTGATTGGGAGGGAGCCATTGCTAAGAATTGAGAGAGCGTAGGAGGGGTGAAGAAATGACAATTCTCTCCTTTTACTTCATCTTCGTCCTTGTCAAATGTTAATAGCTGTGGGAGATTGAGGAGGGCCAACAAAAAGAAGGTAGAGAGAGAGAATTGTTAATGGGTGTTTTAGTCATTTTAAATATGATTGAATAAAAAAAAATTAGTAAATGACAATTCTCTCCGTCCACCTCATCTTCATCGTCGCCAAAATGATAATGGGAGACATGGAGAGAGAGGCCAGGGGGATTGAAAAGGGCCAACAAAAAGATGGTAGAGAGGGAGAGAACATAGGATGGGGGTATTTTAGTCATTTTTATGTAGGACTGAATAATAAATAGTAAATTAATTTTAGTGTTCATTGGCCAAATGGAGGAGTTTAGGAGAAATAGAAAGAGAAAATGAAAAATATTCGGTTTTTACTAACGAGTTAAAAAGTTTCTGGCAAGTTAAAAAGAAATATTTTACAAGGAGAAGCTCAACGAAATGAAGTACAAATGGAAAAATAATATTTTCAGGGGTCAAAAGGTTATAAAAAAACTGAGAAGCCTATTTTATCGTCTAAGACTCTGGGACGTTTTCCCTTAGCCATTTCTTCCGTCTTCCTCCACTGGCATCTGCTCAGGCCGCTGCCCGTTACAGTGCTCCCGGGGAGGAGGGGGGCCGGGGAGAGGACGACAGGGGTTTAGGATTTGGCCGTCCCTCTGCTATTCTGCTCATCTCCTCTTCGATTCACGATGGACGGTCTCTCGCTATCCTCCTCCAAATACATCGTCTCTTGTCCCCTAAACCCCCGTCAACTCGCGAAGCCGTCGCTGTCTTCTCCGTGTCTCCCAGTCCTGACGAGGGAAAGAAGCGGTTCCAGGAGGATTAGATTTCGCGTCTCGGGCCGCGGAGGGGGGAGCGTTCAGGGAGCTTCTCTCAGGTCCTCGGAGAAAGGTAACGACTATTGACGACGAGTTGTTGTGTTATCTTGACGACAGTGAGCTCGAGTATCTTTTTTAGCTATGCCTTCGCGAACAAAGAGAACACATGCGAGTTTTTTAATGGACGGGGAGAAGTATTGAAGTAGTCGGCATTAATCTGATTCATTCCTGTAAAAAGGGGTTAGCTTCATTCATTATCGTTTACTTTGGACACATTTGAATTGCCTTGTACCCCTAAAGTTTGTATGTTTCTAAAGAAGCTTATTTATCGGCGTTAAAATTTTTTTTCTACTGCACCTTAGTTCTGGCACGACCTTATGCGGGTACGTGCACCTAGTTATAATTTCTATAATTTTTTTCTCGGGAATACATTATCTCAGTGATTAAAAGGTCTGCATTTATTTTCCCACTGATATGGGCTCTGAGTTTCTCAGACCATGGTAATCTTTTCCTCATCGTCTTGCAGGTCAGACAGTTGAAGCCTTCTTTCTTGTCCTTCTTATTTTGGGTCATAGAATCGTTTATTCCCATTTAAATTCTCATGAATTTTGAGATTATATTGACTGACTCTTTCGAGTTAAGAAAAATATTTCATATTGTCCTGATAAAAAAAGAAAAAAATTCATTACTCTGGAACTGCTTTTCAGCTTGTGAAAAGGTTCATGAAATGAAAGATAAGGTATGTTGACATCCAAAGGTGCCTGTAGAAACTAGGTCCTGAGTTATGTAGGGAGACTGTCTTGTTTGCCGAAATCTTTGCGTTGATTTTGTGATGAAAAATGGTATTGTTTCTCCAAATCTGACGGATATCTGGAGAAGGAAAAGAAACCCTGTTCTCCTACGATGATTATTGGCCAGTTCTGTGATATTTACTGTCGAGTATGACCTTTGGGAGCTTGAGAAGGTGGGAAGCTGACCTGCCTTCTGCCACTAAGCAGGGACAGGAGGTTGTTTCCACTTTCCAGAGCGGTGGGCACAGAGATCCCGGAATCTTTCAAAATTGGATTAGAGATGGTAGGAGTTTATCACGGGAGAGTCATTAGTCTTGCATTAGTCGTATACCAAATTAATCTTCTTCGTGAACTTAAGATAAGAATTTTCTATCAATTCATCAGCTCTGATGAACTGACCTACACTCGTAGGTGTGAAGCACATACTCTAACCATGTGATGCTCCCAGATTTCTATGATTTTATCACGGAAAAATATGATCCATCTTATCCTCAAATAATGCAAAAATTTTAAGAGATACCCTTTTAATGTTTTACTTCTCTATGAAGCCTGATGATTTTGCAATCACGACCTTGACACAAAATCCTATTTTCATAGGTTAATTTAAGTTTTTACAATTTATGCTCACGATGAAAAACATGATACATGTACCCTGGGATCTTGCGTTCTGCACAGGTAGTAAAATTAAGGAAGATTGGAGTGTGCACCAGTCAGGGATTTGTCAGCGCAATTTTCAAACTAAATTTGAAGATACTCCTGGCTCAGCAAGAGTGGAATAAAAACATTAACATTGAGTTGCAAACACTAAATGCTTATGTTTTCATCATATTTCTCCCTTCCTGGCCCTCAATATGATATACTGCTTTATGTTTGCAAAACTTTGACTGCCAAATTCGGCCTCAAATAGGACATAAATGTACTGAAAATAAAATGACACGTTTAGCAAAATGCTGCATGCTGAATTTTGTGAGAAGTGTGATGAACCCCTAGAGTGAGACGATTTCGTGGCGCAGAATAAATGGAGAAGTCGAATCGAATATAAGGTTGTTATATTTAGCATGTAAAAGAGTTATTGGTACCCACTAGACGCTGCTGTAATGCTAGTGACGGAATATACTTGTCTTGCCAACTGTTCAATCTTTAAATGATATTATTTGATCTGAGATTCACAAGATTTTTTTTCCTGTCACAAATCTCGGGGAACGATTCTCGGTCACTAGCATACCCCTGCTAGTTTGACCCATTCTCCTTATGGCTTAGTGTGCTGCAAAAAAAAAAAAAACGAACCACCTCACTCTTTTTTCTGGTTTTGATCAAAATTGCCTCTGATCAGATGTGTATCACGGAAACTGGGAGGGTTTCCTTGTGTCCTAACAAACATGCTGATAGAAGGTTGAATATCAAATCTACATTTAGCCCAAAGCTAAATGAAGTAGAACATAAAAGAAGAAGGAAAGAATTGAGATAGCCATCTGATGGAGAGATCTGCTGGAATCGCCCAAATATTTGCTGGCTTCACTGGTCTACCTCTTTAGGAAGAGTTTTATTTGAATAAGAAGTGGAGTAGTCCAACTATTCTTTTCAATATTATACCACGGTTTCGTTGAAATGCCAAAAAAGGATGCAATGCTAGGAAACTTCGTTGTATGCCTTAGAGAGAATATGGTTTCTTTAAGAAGGCTACACCGAGTTTCTGTTATCTGAATCATAGTTTTCTATGTGTTCTACGTTTCAATTCATAATAGATCTTTTTATACAGCAGGATTAAAGCAGGCTTTTGCAAGTGTTTCATCCTCAGGAAATGCTGAAACTTCTTCAATTGGTACACCACAATTCCCAATACCACCTCAGAGGTCATCACCCATGTAAGCAATTCTACTTTTTCCTGGCGTCCGTATCTTTAGGATTGTAGCTTTTCTTTTTTATGGTGTGGGTCTTTTCTATCTAAAAGAGATGTGGATTCACAAATGCCCTTAAATCTTTTTTTTTCTTGTTATTTCTAACTTTTTTTTCAGAGGTTCACCATTACTTTGGATTGGAGTTGGAGTTGGCTTGTCTGCACTGTTCTCTTGGGTGAGGCTCTCAATTCTGACTTATTGCCACTGGCCCCAAATTCTATTCATAGTTTCATGCATTAAATTTCTATTGAGATTTTCTTGCTAACAGTCTGATCTGTTTTTTAGGTGACGGGATATTTAAAGGTGAGTCTTCTCAATTTTCTTTGACTTTATCGAGGTATGCTGTCAGCTTGAGTGATATTTTTTATTTTATGTGCAACTATGACATTTAGATGCATCAATTAGCCTGAATCTATAAAAATATACAATCAAATTTATGGTTTGATACATCCCAGGCTTCATAATGTATTTATTGATGAGTCTATTCATGCAGGTGGAAACATGGATTTCCTTTTTTTTTCTGGCAATGCTTTGTATTTTTCAAGGGGAAGTTTGTTATATTTCTTACAATGGTTGGAAGTTGATCCACTTTTCTTAACTGATATCAGGTGGCCTGATTGCAGCTGTCCCCATGCATTTTATGCCTAGTAGAAATACAGAACTTGTTTATGCTTTTTTTTTCTTTCACGATAGTGTTATAAGGTGGTAAGCAAGATACTGTCCATCATCCTTGATATGTGGTCTAGAGAGCAAGAGGCAAACAGAAAAGAGGAAACATTAATTTATCTCCACGTTTAACTAAGGACACCTTTTGGATGAAGGAATATTTACATAGGTTGCATGAAGGAATGAACTAATTAACTTTTCCTTTACCGTGTCCTGCTTGGCCACAACAGTTCGGATACTAAAGTGACGCATCAGGTAGGTAAAGCATAGCGAAGAATAGTTTCCAAGGAGCTTACGAGTGTAAACTAAGCTCGACTATTTTTGAAGTTCATGCTTGACCTAAATCAGACAACCTTTGATGCTTAAAACATCCTCAAATTTGGCATCATGAAATCAATTATTTAATTGATAGGAATATAAAGAGTCATGTAAAGTGCTCATTTGGGTATATGTGACCACCTTGCGGCTGTGATACATTTCTAACAATAATTCAAGTGTTTGGTCTCTGTTTAAGTTTTAAAGAAGAGTTTTGGTTCCTCTCGTAAGGAACATACATGTAATGCATGGACTGGGGTCTGTCTTCGATGCAATTTATCAGGACTCATATGGGGCGAACGGCAGAAAAAAGGGGGTTGATATGGTATGGCAGTGATGGGGGTTTGGGGACGTTGACAGCACTGGTGTGTAATGAGGCATGAAGAGTGGTGGCGAATGATAGAGGTACCAGATGTAGAGGAATTGGAAGAAATAGAGGAACATAAGGAGCCGGCAGACAGAAAATTGAGTCCTCTGGAAATTGGTAGGTTGGAGGTAGTGCAGCAAGTTTTAAAGGAGAGAAAGAGGATCCTCAGCACTACTTTGTGAGAGCTGCGCGCCGCTATGGAACATCTGATACCTCTGTGGTAGACACTCCTCACTGGTTTATGCCGATCACTCCTTTTTTTTAATAATCACGGTCATTTCTCTGTGTTATTGTATTGGTTTCTATAAAAGGTCATAACCTAGTAGTTGATCCTCTTATTCCCTCATCATTAGATATAAAAGCTGAGAGTGAGAACATAGAGTAACGATTTAAGTTTTGAAGTCATTTAGAGTAATTTGTTGAATATTAGTTTTTATTTTTTCTCAATACGTTTCTTTATGCTATCTTATGAAAGAAACTGGGAATGAATCGCTGTACCCGTATTTCACTTTGTGCTGTTAATCAGTGCTGCATGCTTAAGAACAAACTGAACTTTCAATATTTCAGTTGCTGTCATCCCTTGTAATATTATCTTTTGTTCTCATGAAGTTTCCAGTGCTTCGTGTTCTTGTTTCTTTCATCTGGAATGTCTTTTCCACTAATGCCACTTTTATCGTTATTTTACTTGAGAGATGATTCCAACTCTGGGACTACCATCAACAGGATGCACAATGGACAAGAATTCTGAGCCAAGGAATATTACTGCACAAATACGAAATAGTTTCACTCATTTTGTCGACTAGTGTTGAATTTCATTTTTATGCCAAAGATGATATGATCTACAGATGGAATTCAGTTATAAGATGGAATTCAGATGGAACTAAGACCAGACTATAAATAGAATATGCATGAAGCCAGCTCCTTGGAACATCTATCGGATGGATGCATTTTTTTTACTGAACTGTTTTTTGTAGTTGAGAGAAATCAGGACGACACATAATGGATGGGATTTCAATATAATCGCTGTTTCTCAGTGTTATATCAATGAAATTATAACACTGAAATTTCAAGATAAGACATTATAACGCTGATGTCCATTGATTGCATTTGTGTAGACTCGCGCTCATTGATTGATATCATCTTGAGGAAGATGGTGGGCGATAGTTGTCGAAAATTTGCTCCTTTTCTACTATTTCTTATTGTTCTAGGTTACAACAGCCATACTTTATTTTTTTTGGAGTGGATAGTGCTGTGTTATCATTAAGTGATAACAAGAAAAGGGAACAATGTTTAGGAAACAATCATACTTGTTATTCACCAAATATCTGTACTTAGTAATTGCTTGATGTTTTGGTGTCTAATTTCGTCGTTCTCATTGAACAGGATTCATTTATACATCCTTTTTCAGTTTTTTGATATTCCAGAAAATACGATAGAACATGTATGAACACTTCTCATGATCATCTAGCGTATATAGATCCTTTTCCTGCTAATCATATGCTATTTTTTAGTGGATTTAACTAAATCGTCTATAGACAACGACCATCAGTAAGCTGATGATAAAGGCTTATTGCTTCTTGTTGTTTTCATCGCCGGTTTTCCCTCTCTGTTCATGGGAAATTCATTTATGGTGGCTTCTTGTCTTTTCCTGATGTCCAGCAATATGCAATGAAACAAGCCATGAACACTTTGATGGGGCAAATGGCAGCAGGAAACAGAGAATCCAAAAATTCAGGGTTCTCTCCTTACGCATTTCCTTCAGGCCCCTTTCCATCTCAAATGGCCACATCACCTGTGCGTGATGCGTCTCAACCCGCTCCCGCAATTGATATTCCTCCAGCCAAAGTGGAAGCTACAACTGCGACCGCAGTCGGGAGTGACACAGACAAAGTGGATGAACCGAAGAGATATGGTATGTGTTTCCCACAGAGCAAATGTTTTCATGACATGTATACAATACTCAATGAATTTGTTGCCCCTGAATTACTCTGCCTTTACTTTCATTCTTCTTGGGTTTAGAACCAATCTCCATACTGTAAGCTTGAGCAGATATTTGGTGCTGCAGTACAACCAAGAGGTGTCTTATGTAATAGATGGCTTTTGGTAGGAAGGGAGGGAGGGAGAGGCAGGTAGAAGTTTCATATGTTAACTTCTTGGCCTCAGAAAGCACATATCGTGCTGTGTTGTGCACGTATCTTGTGTCTAGTTTCTTTTTCTGGTTTATTTTCGCTAATATCTTACTATTGCAGCATTTGTAGATGTTTCTCCTGAAGAAATTTCACAGAAAGATTCCTCCACGGGTTCAAATGCATCAGTAAAACCAGAGGTCGTTGACTCAGTAAGTGTGTGTCTATGATTCCTGCTGGACAAGTTTTTGCTTCCATGGATCTGTAACAATGACGTTTTTCTATTATTATTTAAGGTTTCTTCAAATGGGAGTACTGTTAGGCCAGACCAAAGTCGTTCAGAAGAGCAGTATCAGTCTCGTAAGTTACAACCTCTTTATGATCATTTTTATTCAGTTAATTTATCTTGTTAATATTTAGTATTCCACTTCTCTGATGATACCCTTGACCGCTCCTATTATGCAGAATGACACAATGATTTAATGGATATCGATAGCATAGCGTTCAAAATTAGCTATTCTAATAATCCAAAAACGCATTTCTTAAATGTACAAGGATGCTACCATTTCTATGACGGCAATATTTCTGTTATTTTAATTTCACGTTTGAAAGTTCAAATAAGTCTTCCCACCTCCCATGTTGCACCCGGGCCCTGAAAGAAAAAGAGAGAACATTCTCTCAATTTTACCCCTCATGTTATGTTGTAAAGTTTTGTGCGTCATTTGATTGCACTCGCTGAATAAATCTCTGGATTTTCAGGAACAGGGAAAACTTCACCCTTGCTTTCAGTTGATGCATTGGAGAAGATGATGGAAGATCCAACAGTGCAGAAGATGGTCTATCCGTGAGATAAATTACCATTTATCAGCGTTATAAATTTTCATTTGCTAATGTCCTATCTTTCTGAACATGATTTAACTTGTAGCCGTTCTCATGCCTATTTTCTTTGTGATAAAGTGAATCGAATATGTGGTTCTGCGCGTGTTATGGTTTATCTGCCTCGCAGTGGCTTAAATTTAGCCAGTTCTCTTTTTAAAAGGAACTTTATTGAACTTTAATTACTTTCTAGGAACTTCTTCGCTTTTGTATATGACTCTAAAATAATATTTGTATTCTACTGAAATTTGTCTATCCTTACATTATATCATATCAATAATTTGGATTCTGCAATTGTCTAGCTGGTATTTAGTTGTCCTCTGATTTATTATTGATATTTCGGCCAAAAACTTTTGGGAGATATTAGGAAGCAGGTTTTTCCCTTAGGTCATTCTACTTGTGAAAATAGTCGCGCGACTTCAGGAAGTAACACTTCCTCTGCATTTCATTTTAGTGATATGTAGAGATGTTCGTTATGCCATCTGCATCCTCTTGGTGATCGTTTTTCTCATGTAGGAAAGTTTTTTGTTCAATACCCCATTAGAGAAAATGAAGTTTGGTTCTATCGAGTGGCTCCAGGACTTTAGCTTGTCTTTTGAAGTGTGTTTTCTTCTCATCCACATTCCATAGCTCGCCTGACTTGAAAAAGGCTTACTGTGAGAGAATTCCAGTCTCTGTGAGTGTTTGACTTGATCAGCTTTCCTGAATCGCATGGCTCCCCACTTCTGATTGGTTTCAGGCCAATAATTGGTGCTAATATTGATATTTATCACTATCCTAAACCATGTTAATTGGTATTCTTTTAGAGATTTTCTTGGATACGTTGTCGTCACGCAATTACACATCGGGCACTTTTCGTTGTCATCACGAAATTCCTTAGACTTTCTTATGATTTTATTTTATTTTCTATTACCCCGCACAATGTGGAGGGATATCAAATAAACTAGTTCATTTTTTTACGTTATTTTTCTTTAATCTTCTTTCTTTTTCCTATAAGTTGCTCGGGTGTTTAATTAACAAAGGATCTGTCTTTCATTCTGAAATCACGCAGCTATTTACCTGAGGAGATGAGAAATCCCACTACTTTCAAGTGTAAGTTCTTTGATTTTGGGAGTCGTCTTAGTCAATCTCTTTTTATTTATTGTATCGTACATGATATTTTTTCCACCCGGTACGACAAAGCTGCTTAATAATGTTGAATTTTTTTTCAGGGATGTTACAGAATCCAGAGTACCGTCGACAACTGCAAGACATGTTGTAAGTGGCATACTGTAGACTCTTGAGTATTAGTTTTGTGCTAAAAAATAAAGGTCAATACCTTCTTGATAGGCATCCAGATTGTCCCCAAGAATTGAGTTGCAATTGCTTGGCGGGTTAAGAGAATTTATTCTATTTGTTATTTTATTGTGTCTGTGGTCTACCCCCTCTGCTACAAAAGTTTAAAGGACCAGTTTGATGGATCTTATGACTGAGCTACACCATGCCATGCATTTCTTGCATGTATCTATGATCGAGTACATTTTTTTAATTTCTTAATTTCCAGGGACAACATGGGAGGCGGCGGTGGCGAATGGGACAATAGGATGATGGACTCCTTGAAAAACTTTGACCTGAGCAGTCCAGAAGTCAAGCAGCAATTTGGTAAGTCTACCTGCAAAGGATTATACTAGTTTGGAGCAGGCTACATATCATTTGCACTACTGGATCCTTCATGTCAGGGGGAGTAGCGGCATCCTGACCCGTTGTTTCATTTATTATACTTATTTGCGATGTTGAAGATGATCACGACTTTCGTCCCATCAAATATCTATCAGTTGTTGTCCAGAGTATAAATTATTTTAGATTTCAGGTAAATAAACTAGGATTCCTCCGCCAAACAAAATGATGTGCTGTTCCTCGGTGGATACAAAAATAAAAAAACCACAAAGATGGGTGATTTAATTTGGTCTCATTTCTTTGTTAATCCCCGAAATGATTTCTAGCATGCGATTGGTCCTGCATTGAAGCTTTTTTTTCATACCCACCGAGATATATTTCCTGCCTTTTTTATTTCAAAGAGGAAACACTTTCTACTTTCTTCTCGAAAACGCTTTTAAAATTCCACCAGTCAACCCGAGTTCTGATCGATTGCCTATGATCGGGCTTTCTGGGTTTCTTCGTCAGTCTGAGCTGGGCATGCATGAGCTCCACGCCTTTTGAAGAAAAAGCTTGAGCATTCATCATCGTCTCAGCATCCAATTGCCATTTCTTCATCATCACTCCCTCTTCGATCTGCTGACTTCTTTCTTTGCCTGCGTTGACCGGGATTACAGAGCAGATTGGGCTCACCCCAGAAGAAGTAATCTCGAAGATCATGGCAAATCCCGACGTGGCCTTGGCGTTTCAGAACCCAAGAGTGCAGGCTGCCATCATGGACGTGAGTCAAAAAGACAAGCTCCCTCATCGTTTACACTTGCCTTTACCATTTTCCTCCCACTCTCCTCAGCGTATCACTGTACTCGTCAATTTGCAGTGTTCCCAGAATCCCTTCAGCATCGCAAAGTACCAAAATGACAAGGAGGTGAGGATATCCATTCCCCAACTTTCCTCTTTTATTTACACTCAGAATATCACTTTTTCTCCCTATTTATAGACCTAATAGCATCTGCATGGCAAGTGAATTGTGCACCAAAAGAGGCAGCAAGCCAGAAAGAGATACTTTGGAGCATGTCCATAATAAGGAACCAAATCCCTTAGTCTACTTATTTACAGAGATCGTTCTGAAAGGGGAATGAACAATGTTTTTTCTTTTTTTTTTTTTTTTGGGGTGTGTGTGGTTGGGGAGGGGGAGGTTCTTTTTTGGTTCTTTCTTCTGTTGCAAGATGTGTCCTTTATAGAGATCGTTCTGAAAGGGGAATGAAAAAGGATTTTTTTTTTTTTGGGTATTGGGGGTGTTTCTTTTTTGGTTCTTTCTTCTGTTGCAAGATGTGCCCTTTACAGAGATCGTTCTGAAAGGGGAATGAGCAAGGAATTTTTTTTTTGGGTATTGGGGGGGTTTCTTTTTTGGTTCTTTCTTCTGTTGCAAGATGTGCCCTTTATAGAGATCGTTCTGAAAGGGGAATGAACAATGCTTTTTTTTGTTTTTTTTTTTTTTTGGGGTATTGGTGAGGGGGGGAGGGGGTTCTTTTTTGGTTCTTTCTTCTGTTGCAAGATGTGCCCTTTATAGAGATTGTTCTGAAAGAGGAATGAATAATTTTTTTTTTTTTTTTTTTTTTGTTTTTTTTTGGTATCGGTGAGGGGGGGTTCTTTTTTGGTTCTTTCTTCTGTTGCAAGATGTGCCCTTTTATTGCGCTTAAACTGTTCTTTTGCAGGTCATGGACGTCCTCAACAAGATCTCCGAGCTCTTCCCCGGGGTGTCTGGCCCTCTCTGATCCGCCTCCACCCACCCTGATTCCGTCGAGCTCCTCCCGGGGGTGTCAAAGTCAACTGGAGCCAGTTTTGGGTTCTTCCATGGCAGATGTGCCGTTGCTTGGGGGCTGAAGATCAGCGGCATCTGGAGCAAGCGGGTCTTGATGCAAGCTGGCCATTGTCGTAGGCTTCCTAGGGTGTCCATAAGAGTTTTTTTTCTTTTTTTTTTACTCTGTTTAGTAGTTTTTTCAACCGCCTCTGGTTCGGTAGAGCTTCTTTGGTAAGTTTGGTCGGTGGTTTATGAATCTGATGAGCGGTCAAGCTCAAAGGGTTGACTTTTCGTCTGTCAGAGCTGATATTCTCAATAAAACCATGTCAAATCCCTCCTGGAGGTGGATAAGGAAGTGGGTATTTTTTAATTGAGAAAATTTTCCACGTGGCATGTGGTCTGAGAGCGGTAATGAGCCAATGGCCACCAGGATCAGATAAAAATAAAAATAACGAAAAAGCACGAATAATTTTATATTGTGAAGCGTTTAAGTTGCTTAATATAAGTATGAAAAATTATGAAAAATGTTCAGGGTGTTTTGTAAAATTTCCCTGACAGAATTTCAGAGTCAGAAGGTTTTTTTAATTTCTCTATAATTAATTTTATTTTCCAAGTTCCATAAAAAGGATGGATCGTCTCGCACGTGCGAAGAGGGGGCAAAAATGGTGAGGTGGACTATGTAACGGTGACGGCGCAGATGAGGAGAGGGCCCACGTCACGCTGGATTTTTTATTTATATTATATTATATTATATTATTTTTCTGTCCCTCTTAGGTGCGCTCAGGAGGGCAAGTCTGCGCGGATGGGAGGTCGACGAGAGACCTCGGCGGAAGAAGTGGCGGAGGAGGGAGAAGAAGGCTCCAGGGAGTAGGCGCGGGGCCCAGCCGGCGTCTATGGCATGCTTGGGCTGCCTCTCCTTCGCCGCCGCCAAACCAGCGGCGGCTTCTCCCTCTTCTACGCCGTCGGCCAGCAAGCCCGTCGTAGGTGGCCCCCGTTCGTCGTCCATTTCTGCTGCCCCTTCTTCGTCAACGTCGTCCTCGCTTGGGCTCACTCTCCGCCTCGATCGCGCTCCGAAATGCTGTTTCTCCTTCGGCTTCAGGAGGCGCGCTTCCCCCCAATCTCGGCCGGTTAGTATTTAACTCTTTCCTGTCATAATCGAATGTCGGCTCTGGAGAGGCCTTCCTTCCGAGATAGGCTGTGGATACGTTGACTTTGATCGGGCGGGATGGTCCTCGAGGGGGAAATTGGGTGTGCTTGAATTTAGCCAGTATTGTTCCCTTTCTAGCCTGCCATACGAACGGGTGTAATTCTTGCGTGTGTTGTATTTCTTATTTTTGCAACTTTGCGTGGTCAGATTTTCCTGGCAGCTACGAAGTCAGAGCCTCTGAAGATTATGATATCAGGTGCACCTGCATCTGGAAAGGGTACACAGTGCGAGCTGATCAAGGAAAAGGTAGGTCGTGAATTTGCCCGTCTTGTGCTGGTTCTTGAGTTCTATTGCCGTCTTTTAGTTCTAAAGTATGATAATTCAGATGATAGAGAGTAGGAAGAATAATTTGGGAAATGGGTATGGTTTGAGTTAATTAGATGCCATGGAGCATAATCATACGAAAGGGAAGGAGATAAATCTCTCTATGAAACTTTCAGACCGGTAAGTGAAAGAGGCTAACGTGGGTGCAATTTTATATTTTACGCCAAAGAAAGTCCCAGTGGTTTCTCACAGTCAGTGATAAACCTAGAAATTCCCATTTCTATCTGTCCCTGAATATACATGCACAGGCTTATTCAGATCTCAAAAATGGTTCTGCGCAGCCAAAAGTTTGTATTCGCCTATCACCGTTGTTTCCTCTGATTAGCTACGTCCTTCCATGATGCGCTCTTGGTAATCCTTGTATAAAGCTTCTGCTATCTAATTTTTTGGTATGCCGAGATCATTCTGGAAATCGTCAGCTAATCGTTGCTCTTGTAATAGATAGCCTTACCTTTCTGTTTTCATATATGAGCGCACTTATCAAAAGAATCGAACAGCTGTCTCATGATAGCTGTCAGATGGCAAACTGAAACCGGCAACATTCTCATATGTTATGAACTTTTCCTAAGACATCAATTTCTGTATTGGCAGGAGTGTAGAAATCATTGAGTTTACAGCATTTTCCCACTCGGTTAAAAGGCAATGATATGATTTCGTTGTACACATTTTCTAAAAATAATAATTTATGAAGAATTTAAATTTAGTCACTAAATAACACTATGAAACTAGGCGTGCCAAGTATTTGATGTGTGATAGAGAGAAATTAGTTGGGATTTGATGGACGATAACGATGACAGTGAGTGTCAGAACAATGACAATGATGGGAAGATATCAGAATCGTTTCTGAACTTTTAGGGTATAATCCTTGGGACCTGGAAAAATGATGATTTATAAGAGTCTTAGTTATTTTGAATGGATTTAATTCTCACACATTTGGCAAAAATAAATGTTAAATATGAAGCTGAAATGATATGGGACGTCTCATCAGTTGAGAAGTTAGTTATTCCCCGCAATGTTTTTGCCGTCCATTGTTGACCGATATAATTTTGAGAGATCTCACTGATTCCGGAGTTAATCCATCGTCCTATACCTCCCTGTATGAGCTGTTGGAAAACTTATTGTCAGAGTTGATTATCATTCTTTATTGTTCAAAAGGAAGGGTTTCATATTTGTATTTTTCTAATCATTCCAAATGATCAGGAGTATCGTTAATATTTCCTCTGTTGTTGGTATTTTAATGACTACTTGGTAGTTGCAAAATTGTAATTCCACATTTTTGTGATCTCTCTAGTCTTCATAACTTTTTTTTCGATCTTTCTTACTCATTATTTTTGGTGCTCAGTTGATCATCATGTTTCACAATTTGTTTCCTTTTTCGCTTCATAAGGCCTTGCCCTGGGTCTAGCTTTTTAACAAAAAGCGGATTGAATGAAGTAGTCCTCTTTTATGCAGTATGGACTGGTGCATATTGCTGCTGGAGATTTACTACGAGCAGAAGTTGCAGCGGGTACAGAGAATGGGAAGCAAGCAAAACATTACATGGAAAAGGGGATGCTAGTCCCTGATGAAATTGTCGTAAATGTATGCCAATGCCATGCATCCTGAGTGCCCTTTCATTAGATTGAAAATCCACATGCATCTCCTCTTGGAAAGTTTCTAATTTTCGATTAGTTTTTAGATGGTCAAAGAGCGTTTATTGCAGTCGGATGCAGAAGAAAAGGGCTGGCTTTTGGATGGATATCCAAGAAGCCTTTCTCAGGCAACTGCTCTGGAAAATCTTGGCATTCATCCTGAACTTTTCATTCTTCTCGATGTAAGCACATGAAGTCTCCAATTCTCTATGCCCAGAATGACCTTTGCATTCTCATGGATTAATTTCTATACTGGTACTCTCAGAATGATTATTTATTGAAATATGAAGCACACTCTTAGTACTGTAAACGTGCTTTGTTTAAGCTTTTTATTCTAAATCAGCTAACATCTTCTCTTAGTTAATTTACTTTCCGGCTGGTTCATGTTCTCCTTCTGGTTCTGCTTTCCTTAAATGTTAGTTCTAGTCTTGAAACCCTCCCTGCGAGAATCATTTCCGGTGTGCATTACTGCCTGCTGATAAGGATTTCTTGTGACCACATGTACAAAGCGTTTACGTTTTTTCTGCATGAAGTACGCCACCCTTTGTACTAGTTTAGTTTCATCATTTTATTGCAGTTTCTATATCCATTTTGTTGGATCCCTCTTGTTAGTAGCCTTCTAGTCTGTGCATTATTATTCATGTCACTTATAGGTAAACAAAGCAATCTCTGAATTGCTGGGGCCTCTGTTTTCGCAGGTTGATGAGGATATTCTGGTGGAGAGAGTTGTGGGGAGGAGGCTCGACCCTGTTACCGGAAAAATCTACCACTTGAAGTATTCACCACCTGAAGATGAAGAAATCGCCGCCAGGCTTACTCAGCGCTTTGATGATACCGAAGAGAAGGTATGCATCTTCAGATGCTCATATTTGCTACCCTTCTGAAGCTTGTGGCATAATTCCATTTAATTCTTGAACTATTTTATGTTGAATCTGTCTCTCCTGATGGAAATTGCCCGTTTATTTATTTATTTTGTTAAGGTAAAGCTGCGACTGCAGACTCACCATCAGAATGTAGAAGCTGTGCTCGGGGTCTATGAGAACATTACCGTCAAGGTCATTGAACCCATTCTTATTCATGCCATTTTCTCCGTTGACTTCATGTTTTCTCCATTCGTCATCGTTGACAACAGAAAATCGTTCACAAAAATAGGAAAAAATAACTGCAAAACTGATATGGGCTTTGCTCATTGTGACCGCCCAGATTAATGGGAATGCGCCAAAGGGAGAAGTATTTTCTGCGATTGATGCGGCGCTGTCTGAGGTTCTTGACAGGAAATCCAAGGAAAGCTCATCATCCGTGGCTGCCAGCGTGGCCCATTGAGTCATCTCCCAATTTGGCACAAATCCGAAGTGGGTCCATATCAGGCCTTGTCATTTTTATTTCTATTTCTCGATCTTGTGCATTTTTACTTTTTTTTTAACTGCCATTTTGGTGGGTGGGCGCTGGGAAATTACTTAAGGTGTTGTCTGCTCATACTGATGTAAATTTGGGAAAAGAAAATTCCCCCATTTTGTGGAAAATCCATGCAAAGATTGTACATCATCAGTGGGCATGAATTTCAGAGTCATGGCAGAAAGTCAACGGAATAGGCGGTGTTCTTGGTCATTTCAGAGTCAGAATGATACCCTGTTGGGTCACTCTATGCTGGAGACAGGGAATCCCCTTCATTTGAGAGAAGCTTCTTTCTCCATAAATGGGCCGGTCCGGTCTTGGGCCCGTTTGAAGCCCGCCTAGCCCAATATGAAGCTCCTGTTTGGGCCGTGGAGATCCCGGATGGCCGCGTGCGGTAGCGTTTTCTCGCGTTTGTTCTTCAGTTTGTCGGGTTTTGTTTTCCTGAAAATACACCGTTTGGAGGGCCGTAGAAGGGTAGAAATCCACCGCTGAATTTTGTTTCCCGGAAATTTGACCGTTTGGATTGTCGTAAAACATAGGAAATTCATAGAATTACGTCTGCTTCGAGTGCCCGCCGGCGTTCGGCGTTTTAAGTGATCCGTGGAAAGCAAAATGGAAGATTCTAGGGTTTTCATTAAAAAACTATAAAAGTTTTATGACTTTTATGTAATATACAAAGGACTTTAGTAAGTATACTTTTCTGTTAGGGGGTAAATGAAAAATTTGCACCTCCCGGCGTCTCCCTCGGGGGAAGTTCCTTCGTGGTGAAGAAGTGCAGTCGTTCGCCATCGAGCTGTCCAAATATTCCAGAGCAGTTCTCCGAGAAGTCGCTCGTCTTCCGTCGGCGTTCCCCTCTCGCAGGATTCCGCGGTGTAGGGGGGCGTTGCTGCGGGAGCACTGCTCTTGCGCGATCTCTGTGCTCCATCTGCGGATCTCCTTGGAGTCTTGGTCGACATCAGATTCGACCACTGCGCGTGGAAAACCCTAATCCGTGTGAATTTTGCTGCCGTGATCCGTCCCCTGGCAACGTAGAGCCCTGATTGCGTGATTTTTCTGCTCTTTCCGAGGGGGAATGAGAAAAGTGGGGGTGCCAATCCGGTGGTTGCTCTCAGATCTGTGTTAGTGGAAGGAGCTTCTTCTTTTCGTTCTTGGTGATTTCTGTTTCCCCTCGCCTTTGATGGCGACGAGGAATCGGACTCCTCTGTACAGAAAATACAGGGATGCTCTCCGTAACGTGCGAGTTACATCTCCGTCCTCTCATCATGGGGGGGCCTCTTCCTCGGGCAGTGGAGGCGGGCCGGTGATCGAGCTGGTCAATGCATCTCTATTGCATTCGAATCGTTCGTACACGCCCCTCAGTACAGAAGATCCCAGCAATTCTAGGTTTGCCCTTGTCACAGATTACCTTTATGTGCTTGCCCGGACTCTGATCCTGGTTTGCGCCTCAAATTTTTACAGCAAGTGCTAGTTCCTTGTCCATCTCGGTGCCCTAAATTTGATCCTTGCGTTTAGCTCATCCTGGGTCTTTTTATGTTAAAGTGTACTCCGAAGAAACCAAGTCACATGTTAATCGCTGTGGACGTTAGTGGCATCGTCTCAGCTGATTAAAATGGACGTATCTTTTCAATATGTTTGTCCTTTTCGTCTCCCGATATTTGGCAGGATAGTTTTGTGTTTATTTCCCTTGGGGCAATACTATCATTCGAACATAGAGCTGTCCACTGGATGTTAGGCGGGTGTGTGCATAGAGTCCAGTGCTTAGCCTGCTTCTGCTCAAGTGGACAACATTTCTAAGAACTAAAATATCGATTGTTGACAAAGGCTAGAACTCTAGCGCCATGCTATTACGATTAAAAACTATAGTATGCAAATAAGAAATATTAGGAGGATAAACATAAACTCCCAATTTTTAGGGTACACTTCCACATCACCAACGTAGATGGCAGTCATATTCTCTTCTCCTGGTTGCATATGTTTCAGCTCCTGGTCCATATCTTCAAGTTTTTTAGCTACGACAAAACACTGTCCTGATGGCGCCAGTGATTCCCGAAACCTCTGTTACTGCTATGCACCTTTAGAGCATTCACCATTAAGCCCTGAAAATCATCACATAGAGACATTCTAGTGATGTCCTTCGGTATTGTTAGTAAACTCGTCACACCTGATAAAATCTAGGGTCCATGGTAATTTCACTATGGAGAAGACTCATTGCTCCTTTTGTAGCTAAATGTTCATCTGTTTTGGTGGGTGGATTTGGGGGGTGGTGGCTCGCAGATTCTGTTTGTGCTATTTCCTGTTGGTCTATTGCAGTTGTGGTTGAAGAGGAACCAGATAATAGTAAATGTGATGTGTCCCTCATTTATTAACCTGGATGCTGAAGTTGACTTGTTCTTTATGTTTGAATTTTCAAGACGGAACATGTGAAATTCACTTTCCTACTCTCATTTGATTAAATAAAATTTTGGATAGCCTTCCTACTTTTATTAGTTTCATTCCTATCAGTTCTACTTTCCTTTAACGCTAAATTATTTTTCGTTGAATCACAGTGCATTTTTCTTTGGAAGGTTTAATTTCTCTTGCACTCTGTTTGCATAATATTTGAAATTATTCAGGGCCTTTGATGTATTTTGGTATTTTAGAGAAAGAAAATACTTCTCTTTTTAGTATCTTCATACTTCATGAATGAGTTTTTCTTGTGTACATTAGCGCATGTGTATTTAATATTCAAAATAAGATTTGACACACAATTAGGTTTTCATAGTGAAATATACAAACCTTTTCATGATTTGTGTCAAAATGTTGAAAGGAATGCTCTGCTGCCTGCCCTCTCAAATATATTACTTGCATTCCTCATTTCCGAATGTTTTTACTGACTCTCTAACTCTCCCACATTCTTCTCATTTCGAATGACCCAATGTGCCACACGCAATAAGCCACCATGAATTTCATCAATCCTTCAGTACGTTGATAATTTTTCCCCATATAGTTGGATAATTCAGTAACTGGTCTTTAAATTAATATCAAGAAATTTTCATGGCTTCTATATAATGAAATGAATACCTTTATTAGGCGTTTTGTGATTTATCTTGTTTTATTGAGTGAAATATATTTCTTGCAGCAATAGGGGTGCAGTTACAGTTGGTTTACCGCCAGCATGGGTTGACATATCTGAGGATATTTCTGCAAATACTCAACGTATACGCTCGAAAATGTCAGAGTTATTTAAGGCTCATTCGCAGGCTTTAATGCCTTCTTTTGGTGATGGGAGAGAGCATCAACATGCTGTTGAGGTTCTAACACAGGAAATCACAGATCTGCTGAAAATATCAGAGAAGAGATTGCAGAAACTCTCTGCTAGTGGTTCTTCTGAAGATTCAAATGTTAAAAAAAATGTTCAGGTACCAGAATTTTGTGCTTCTACGTTGGAATGAACTTCGCAAGTACACATTATATTCATAAATTTTGGCCCTTGTTGCATGTGGGTGGTAAATCTTTCTTTCATAGAATTTATTGAGTTCTAATTTCTGTTTCCCGAAGACATGCTGGCTATAACAATGAGTATTTTTGGAAGTTGTGATCCATGTGCGGAAAAATGAATTGCATCTAAGGAAATTGTGCATGGAGGAATCCCACGTCAACTAACCACAATTATCAAAAAATGCCATTAGGAATCAGTGTCTCAAATGGTCCCGTATTTGAATCTTCTGGGCTTATTTCTTATGAATTTGTGAAAATTTGATAGAGGTAATATGGGCTGATATTTAGCCTGTCTTCTTTGATATCTAAACCATTAAGCATCATATTCCCTACCTTTTTAGAGTTTAAGCACAAGTATTTTCGACAGGGGAAGGGAAAAATTCTAAACTGTATGTCCCCATGTCCCCAGAATTTATGCCAAAAGTATGATTGACATGATTCACGAATTAATCTTGAAGTGAGCGGAAAAAACTCCTCTTTGTGCGTGTGTGGTGTGTCTGGGGCCGGGGGGGTTGGAGAAGGGGCAAAAGAAATTACTTGATTTAATTCGTTGAAGTGCAAAAGATATCCGTGATACATTATTAGAGATCTCCTATTGTGATGTGAATTAACTCGTTTATACATTAAAAACGATACCAGAGATTTTGGAATTTGAATTGGGTAGCATTGGTTGTGCAGGATGCGCATCCCTTGGTGAGAAATATATGATTTTTCGTAACGGCTTTCATATCTGAAAGTCAATTGCATAGGTGCCGTTCAGCTTTGGAGTCCAGGGAGACAGTTTGTCCACTATTAAGAGTGTTCTCCCAAGAAATTTTCTTTCATGTAGTCTGCTGAGGTACAGTAGGCCTTCTATTGTGTTCTTAATGGCTAGGTATGATTTAAGTGGGCACTTTTAAAGTTTAAGTTAGTTGCATCCACTCATAAATCTCTCAAAAGTAGCCGTGTGTGAATATTCCCTTTGAGGTCATGAACACAGCTTGGCTGTTATGAAACTTCCCTCAAGTTGTGCAGAAGGATTGAAATTTCTTTCAAAAATAGTAACCACTATTTTGGGATCCAAAAAATCGACTTTTATTCTGTCATGTAGGGACCCAGATGTACACGCATATGCATCCCGTCTTCTTGTGTCTTTCCCCTAAATATTTACCAATTAAACAATGGATTTATTTGATGACCATATCATCGCTCATCATAGGACTCTGTTTTCCCCAACGCCATAGATGGCCACCGTGAAGAGAACTGAGATTTTCCTTTAGAGTCCTCCTTTTGAATACCTCCAATGTAGGTTTTAGCATTAATCATCACATATCCTTCAGACTACTCTGCGGAGTGATCTTGTTTTCAGCCTGGCTGACGAAATTTTATAGAAAGAATTTTCTTGTTGCTATATTTTTTGGCAGAAATGCCGTGCCTGGAGGAAAAAGATGAAATTTCTTTATTCATGGGTATTCCATGTGCATTCGCCATTACGACGGTGAATTGACGACATTTATTTTGTTTCTCGACCAGCGTTCCCTTGCCACTGATCTTCAGAAACTCTCCATGGAGCTCCGGAAGAAACAATCTGCGTACCTAAAGCGCCTCCGACAGCAAAAAGAGGTCTGCCGGCTTCTCCCTCTCCATATGATGCGACCTCGCATCCCTCTTTTAATCTGTTCTTAATTGCCGATAACCCAACCCACCCTTTTGCCTGGATCCAGGATGGCCTTGATCTGGAGATGAATCTGAATGGAAGCAAATCAGACCAAGAATATGACGACTTCGACGACATAGTATGCTATTTTCTCAAACTTAAATGGCCCATGACGCGTTCTCATAGAATTTTATCTGCTCCCACTTTACGGAAACTGGTGGCTATTTGATATAAATTAACATGAGCCCCGTGCACCGCAGGGATTCAGCGACCAACATGTCTCGAAACTGAAGAAGAAGGAGGCCTTCACAAGAGAGCGGGAGCGAGAGATCGAACAGGTGATGGATGCCTCGTCATCTGGCCCCACTTTCTTGTTTCACCCGGTGATCGATAGCGTCAACTTAAAAATATTATCTTGAATCGGACACACCAGGTCGTCGAATCGGTGAACGATCTCGCCCAGATCATGAAAGATCTCTCAGCCCTTGTGATAGACCAGGTGACGTATCCTTGCATCTCCACCCTCCCGGCCCCCCATTTGAACAGTTGATCATGTTGGGGCTGGTCAATTCGTCCTGAATCCTCTTTTATCTTTCTCTCTCTTGAGCAGGGAACCATTGTGGATCGGATCGACTACAACATCCAGAACGTCGCCTCTTCCGTTGAAGAGGGCTTCAAGCAGCTGCAGAAGGTGATTTCCCGCGGCTGCTCATCTCGCCGAGTGTGTTTATTTACCCATCTCTCTGACTTCATTCCAGGCGGAGAGGACTCAGAAAAAGGGGGGCATGGTGATGTGCGCCACCGTCCTCGTGATCCTCTGCTTCGTGATGCTGGTTCTTCTGATCCTCAAGACCATACTTTTCTAGCCGCCGGTGGGAGTTGGCCGGCCGGAGGGATGGCGATGGCAGCTGGAGAAGACGCCCCCCGCCCGGCTCCTCCCCACGGAGCTCGATGCTGCAGGGTGGGAGGAGGAGAGCAGGGAGATGACGGATGGGCTTCCTCTTCCCTGTTTTTTTGTTGTGTTGAAGTTCCTCTTATTCGCCTCCATTCATTGCCCAACGCTGGAATCACAATAAAAAAGCAGCCCTTGATTCTTTCAACACCCCCACCCATCTTATTATTTGATCGCCATCATCAGCCATAACCACAGAGCGAGAGAGAGAGAGAGAGACGGGCTAGGGTTTGGGGGGGTCGGAGAAGCGGTAAGAGGCGTAGGAGAGGGAGCCTAGAGAGAGGCTGTCATGGATGAGGGTGGCCAGGGCGGCGGGGCCGGCGGCGCCGAGAGCGACGTGGAGCGGGTAGAAGTGCTCCGGCCAGGGGTGAGCGCGTTTGGCAAAAGGGGCCTTCTCCTCGTAGCGATTGAGGTCGTCGTGGCGGCCTGCGACGAGCGCCTCGTTGAGCCAGGCGGTGAAGTCCAGCGCCCATTTGGCCGGCTCCGTCTGGTCGTAGCGGAGGTCCCTCAGGTTGTGGGTCGCGCTGCCGGAGCCGATGATGAGCACGCCCTCGTGCCGCAGCGGCGCGAGCGCCTGGCCGAGCTTGTAGTGGTGGGTGCCGTCCCTGCCGGACTGCACCGAGAGCTGGCACACGGGGATGTCCGCTTCGGGGTACATGAGCATCAGCGGCACCCACGCGCCGTGGTCGAGCCCGCGCCGCCGGTCCACCTCCGCGGGGCCGAAGCCGGCGCCCGCCAGCAGTTCGCTCACCCTCCGCGCCAGCGCCGGCGCCCCCGGTGCCGGGTATTTCAGCTGCCAATCAGAGGGAATTGTGAAGATCAGAGAAGGGGAAGACGCAGAGAAATGGGAGTTCTTGAAGGAGGGCAAGTTAGAGAGAGAGAGAGAGAGAGAGAACCTGGTACATGGGCTTGGGGAAGCCGTAGAAGTCGTGGATGGTGTCATTGCGGTCGACGGCGTTCACGGCGGGGGAGGAGGTGTCCCAGTGAGCGGAGACGACGAGGATGGCCTTGGGTGCCGCCTGCAAAATCTTCGCCCGCCATGACTGGAGGAAATGCCTCGCCGGCAGGCTCTCGTCGATCGACAGCGTCGGTGACCCGTGAGAGATGAAAAACGTGTCCATTGCCCCCTACCGATCCAACCCACCAAACCCACAAAAATTGAGAGAGAGAGAGAGGTTGATGATCGGTGAAAGGACCCCCCTTTTTGTAGGGAGGGAGGGAGGGGGAGAGAGAGAGAGAGAGAGAGAGAGAGATAGAGATAGAGAGAGAGAGAGAGAGAGAGAGAGAGAGAGAGAGGGGTAGCTGACGATGGGAGGACGGACCCCTTGAAGATAGAGCGAGAAGGTGGATGACCGGAGGAGTATGACGTAATAGATGACGTATGACGCGTTGAAAGTCAACCATCGGTGCGCCCCATCGCGGAGTGATCCTCGCCGAGATGGCGTCCAGGTTAGACGCCAGATGAGGAATCTAGAAGACCATGCCGCCTCATCTCTCTTCCTTCCAGGAATCCTTTCCGGCAGCCGACCAAAACATCTCCCGCATCGCAGAACGATTTTCCGGAATGCATTCCAGGCGCCCGTAGTCGCTGACATCACACTGACGTCATGTGACGCCCCCACTCACTCAACGGTCCTCTTCCAGCTCCTTCCTCCTCTTCCCCTTCGTCCTCCACCTCCCGGAAGCGTAAGCCCTGAGCTTCCGCAGGATCCTCCGCTCCGCCACGCGCAGAACCAGGGCGTCGTGAAGCTTCCTCTCCTTCAATCGGCAGCACCTTCCCAGCCTGGCCACGTCCTCCTCCAAAGGCTCCGTCCCGTAGAGGCCCTCTCTGGCGTCTGCAAGCCCTAGGAGACCGCCGCAGACCTCCTCCGTCAGGAAGAACCCCCTCGGATCTGGATCTCTTCTCCTCCCCCCGCCGCCGCCGCCTGCCGTGTTCAAGATCACAACCTCCGCCGCCGCCTTCCCGCCGGCGTCGTCATCATCATCATCATCGTCCTCCTCCGCATCGCCGGTGTCCGCAGAGCGACCCGCGGCGTGGTTCAGCTTCTCGTACGCCTCCTCCGGCAAGAAGATGATGTACAGCAGGACGACGAGCTCGAGCTGCGGCTCCCCCTTGGAGGAGATCTCGAAGTACTCGGAGTTCTGGCTCGCGCAGCCGGAGAAGCCCAGCCGCCTCCACAGCGACAGCCTCGCTCTGGTGCGGCGGCTCGAGAACGAGCTCGCGCTCCACTGGAGCACCAGGCTCAGGTCGATGTTGACTATGTCGAAGGAGTTCTCCAGCTCCGTGAATCCGTACCGGTGGAGCAGTGCGGCGTTCCCCATGGATCCGTACGTGTTGAACACCTGCGATCAGGAGGAGAATCTTCAGATTCCCATCCAATCCACCTGTTTATTCACCGGTTCGTTCTCAATTCATAATCTTGCTCTTGGTAATCAGACCTCGTCTCCTGCTCCAACGCCTCTTACGACGACCATCTCCATATTGCCATTATCGTCTACATCGTGATCGTCATCGTCGTCGTCGTCGTGCTCATGGTCATGGCCATCGTCATCCTCATCGTCGTCGTCGTCGTCGTCGTCGTCATCATCATCGGAGCTAGAGGAAGAAGATGGAGCGGTGAAGTGCACATTCTCGAGGCCAGTCTTGTGATTGAATCTGCACAGAGCTCCAGCACCGGAATCAGCCAAGATCAAACAAGAAATCAATCGAATGAAACATAGGATTATATGCGTACAGATCTGCAAAGGGAACCATCCCATAACCGTGGTAGGCGTCGATCTCGAAAGATCGGGAGGCGACGAGCGTCTTCGCGGAGAAGTATTGGTCAACGCCGAAGGCGCTCGGGTCCAGCCCCCACTCCGCGGCTTCAATGAGCGGCTCGATGAACTCCTTCCAATCCTCATGGACGAGCTTCTTGTCTTCCTTCACAATCTGCCTAGAGAGAGGTACCATTGCAGCCACAGAGAGGTCAGAATCCACTGATTCAGAAGAGGTGGTAGACGGAGATCATCATCATCATCATCATCACCTTGTGAAGCTCGGTGCCGACGAGAAGAGCGTCGATCTCTTCGCCGGACCAGACCAGCGGCGCACACTCCTTCTCCGGCAAGATCTGGAGGTATCCGTGCCAGGGAGACGCGATCCCCAGCGAGCGCTCGTACATGACGGCCAAGGAGAGCCCCAAATGGCCATCCAGGCCGGCTTCCGCGATCATCCGCCGCGCGCCGGAGTTCTTGATCGTGAGGCAGGCGCGCTTAGGGATGGTCGCCACCGCGTCCCCTTCCTGGAGGTCGCGGAGCGCCCTCACGGAGATCCCCTCCCCGGGGGAGTCCAGCAGCTCCAGGGCGTCGCTGTACTCAAATCCCTGTGCCCTCATCCACCGCTTGAATCCCCTCATTCGCCTGCCCAACAGAGCACGCAGTGAGAGAGAGATAGAGGGAGAAAGTCGCCATTCCTGCGTCGGCATCTCCGGCGGCGATGAAGCCGACAAACATGACAGGAGAGAGAGAGAGAGAGAGAGAGAGAATGCCTGGTCATCTTGGCTTCGACGGCGAGGGAGGGGGGCCGGCGACTGGGCGCCTCTTGGCTCTGCTTCACGGCGGCGGCCTCCTCGTTTAGAGAGAGACAGAGGACGGGAGGCTGCACGAGGAGAGATTTTAGGGTAGAAAGAGAAACCCTGATACGGATGGAGAATCGAGATGTCAAGTGGTGAGTATTATCGGGTCCCTGTCTGTCAGATTGTTATCCGTTATGTCCTTTTTTAAATAGAGTAGTGCAAATCGAATATAAATCTTCTAATGGGGTTCTTGAGTAGTTAAGCATTTTAAGGATAATAGATCTAAAATTTTACTAGTTTTCTTGAGGATATTTTGGGAAATTCGTTTGACGATAGGCATGATTTGAAAAAAATGTAAAGTATGAGGTCATAAATAAAGTATTAAAATTTACATGGTGCAAGAAAAAATGATTCGGTATAAAACTGGGCATTCCCCACATATAATTCTTCTAATGGGTTTTGAGAGTATTTAAGCGTTTCAAGGGTCATAAATTTAGTGATTGAGGGCATTTTTGGAAATTCATCTGAATAGTCATATTTTGATAAAAATTTAAAAGTATGAGGTTATAAATAAATTATTAAATTTATATGGTGCCTAAGAAAATAGCGCTTTTCTATAAAAAGTGGGCAATCCCCTCGATTTCCCTCCAAAACCGAGGGGGTCCATCTTCGTCTTGCTTCTCCATGGAGGACGACACGCCGGAAGAGCCCGGGGAGATGGCCGCGGAGCCAGAGGAGACGGGGCTCAAGGAACCTCCGAAGATCAGGCGGCTGGACGAGTCGGTGGTAAACAGGATAGCTGCAGGGGAGGTGGTGCAGCGCCCGGCGTCAGCTGTGAAGGAGCTGGTGGAGAACAGCCTCGACGCTGGATCCACCTCCATATCCGTAGTCATCAAGGACGGTGGTCTCAAGCTCATACAGGTCTCCGACAATGGACACGGCATCAGAGTAAGTGTAACTTGGGATAAATTCCTTCCTCCGACAATACGTGACGCAGAAACGAGACTGGAAACTGAAACCGGTTCCTCTTTTTTTTTGTTCATTGGACCGAGACGATCATTTCCTTCAAATTTAAGACGTATTATTTCTGGGATCCTTAACAACGGGCCAACTGTGCTGCAGATTTTGTTTTCCCCGTTTTATCTAAAACATTCGTCATTTAATGATCTGATCAGTGGCTGGTTAAACGCATGTGTGAAATATGCACCATGAGCTGCCTCTTGATAACCAGTGCATTCGTGGTAGATCTTGAATATGGAAGGGATTAAAATTCAGCTTCTGTGCGTTCGTTCACGGGGATTATTGAGCTTTCTCAAGTGGTTTTATTTGCCTCGCTGTTGAGGTTTCTTTGGTAATAATCGTATATAATATCGCCTTGCATGTTCTTCAACATAACCAAGGATTTTTTCACCACTGAGTTTAGACAATATGTAATAGGTGAAAAATGACCTAGAAGTTATTGAAAGCATGATTCATGAAAGCTAATTTATAATTACTTTATGATCGTATGTAAACTATTTATCAGACGTGCTTATGTCTCTGTTCTTGCTGTCCTCTTCTTATTTTCCCTAACTAACACAAGCCAATCATTTATATAAAATCCTCCTTCATGGTTAAGTGATTACACAGTTGTGTGGGATGCATCAGTTCAAGGAACTGCCAGCACTGCAGTCTCTTTAAAATTTGGTTTTATCTGGATTATATATTCTTCGAACTTCTGAAGATATTTTTCCAAATGTTCTAACAAGTTTGTAAGGAAGCACTCTGCTAAGCTGCAGCTGTTCGGAAATGCTACAGATAGAGCAACTGCGACTTTCTTTCAAAAGTAACAGCCTTTTGTTGCATTCATTTATCTAATATTTTCTTTGGGCATTCGGTCAACAGTGAATGGTCAAAAATGGTATGCTAGGAGAATCAATACCAAAATATAGATGAAAAATATGAAAAAAAATTATTCAAGAGATTTGGTTTTTGAACAGAACAATGTGAGAAATAATACCTCTGGACGGAGCAATTGGTTTTTTATGTCGTGAAAACGCAGTTACTCATTCTTCTATCTCATATTTTCAAAGATAAAGCTTATTAATATTCTCTTACATTTGACTCATTGTTGATCGTCTCCCATTCCCCTCCCACGAATCCGTATTCTCTTGATGAAACAATTATGATAGTACGAGGATTTGCCAATACTTTGTGAAAGGCACACCACATCAAAGCTATCTACTTATGAAGATCTTCAAACAATAAATTCCATGGGGTTCAGAGGAGAGGCCTTAGCCAGCATGTCCTATGTTGGCCATGTCAGTGTTACAACCATAACTGAAGGACAGCTACATGGGTACAGGTACATGCTTTTGGAAAATTCTGAACCTACTTCTGTTATACTATCGACAATTTAGCTATGTCAGTATTATTTATCTCTGATCTTCAAATGTTTTATCAGAGTTTCTTATAGAGATGGAGTGATGGAACACGAACCTAAACCATGTGCTGCGGTTAAGGGAACACAGATTTTGGTTAGATATATTTCATTTTTTGTCTTGATTCTTTTCTATTATGCATTAAATATGCGATAAAAGTTGGGGTTTCGTTTTCTTGCTTTTCATGTCTTTTTTTTCACGTTTTTCTTTCTAGGTTGAGAACCTGTTTTACAACATGATTGCACGTAAGAAGACTTTGCAGAACTCTAATGATGATTATTCAAAGATAGTAGACTTGATTAGTCGATTTGCTATACATCACATTCCTGTGAGCTTTTCTTGCAGAAAGGTTAATCACTCTCCCATTCAGTGTTGTTACCATTGTTGCTGACCCAAAGTTTCTAAAAATGTCTAGGCCATGACATTATAAACTTGGTTACCGCTTTGTATGGTACAGCATGGTGCAAATAGAGCAGATGTTCACACTGTTGCTTCCTGCTCAAAATTGGATGCGATACGATCTGTTTATGGGGTTTCTACTGCTCGTAATCTGATGGAGATTATTGCTTATGGTGATGATCCTGCTCGTTCTGTTTTCAAGATGGATGGTTTTATTTCAAATGCAAACTACACCGCTAAGAAGACCATAATGGTGCTATTCATCAATGGTACGTGGTTATTTAGGTTACATGTGAAAAAATAGAAAACTAGAGATAAGTGTTGGATTAAATTCTTTCTTATCTTCAAGTGTGGATTGCATTAATATTGTTTTTAGTTCAGGCAATTGGATCTTTATTTTCCGTTTAAGTATAAGAGGACTTCATACAATGGAATGGTTTATCAATGATAACCCTTTTTTCGTATTAGTTTCGAGTTGGCTAATGTTTAGTCATTATGTATAGCCGTCTGATCTTTTCTTTGTGTTGAAGAGACACATAATCCAGAGGATAGACGTGTCTAGTAGTTATTTAGGATTTAACTGTTATGCTTCTAGAACATTATGATGTCTGGTATAAACACCAAGCCTCCCTCGTACGTCGTAATTGAATGTGTTTTCATTTTCGAATAAGAGAACATCCTTCTCCACGGGCTCTGGAGTCTCTACACAGCACACCAGACAGATATCTTCTACAGAAACTCCGAAATGCCTGTGTAATAGTACTAGTGATGCTATTAAAGTGCACGGTTAGGTGATGACCTGACAAGCATGTGCTGTAAGTGACATGATATCTTACTTTTATATGTTACATTTGGTTTAAGAAGTGGCGGAGTCGTTTTATTTCAATGTTCCTCTAATTGAGATGATAAGATTTGTAAAGGGAAGGTTGCCTCAGGTAACCTCATATATTTGTGGCTATTGTTCCTCTTACAGACTCAGAAACATGAAACAGCCTTAGAGGATTCAAATCTTATCAGGTTTCCTCTGAATGACCTCAATTAAAGCCACCCGGCAAGTTTATGGGAATTTCTTGACGAAAATAACTTATCCAGGTTCAGCTGATCCGAACGCAACCTGAGTGAGAGCCTGCTTATTTGGAGCAACCTATTTCTGATTATTTTTTCTTAGTGCCGTACTGCTCTGCCAGCCTTCTAGTGGATACTGTTGGATTCATGTTTTTCAACTTTAGCTGCTTTCAGAAGTATATTCGGCTTAAATAACCTTGTTTTTTTTTTCTTTTTTTTCAAGCTCTCTAAGATAACGTTCCGGATGTTTGTTTCTATGTAACTGTCCCATGAAGAGTGTATCATCACCTTTTTTTTCTTTTTGTTTCAGATAGATTGGTGGAGTGTACTTCTCTCAAGAGAGCCATAGAAGTTGTGTATTCCGCAACTCTACCCAAAGCATCAAAACCTTTCGTTTATATGTCTATTAAGCTCCCACCTGAGCATATAGACGTAAATATTCACCCCACAAAAAGGGAGGTAATGAATGCTAAATACCTGTTTGCTAAACAAACTAGGAAGGTGTTTTAAGAGAAATATAATATTTGCAAGTCTGTGTTTTCACAGCAGACTCCTAATACAGACAGCAAAACATGGATGCTTTTAGATTTCATGTAACGTTTAGTCCTTAAATATTACTGCTTATGTTTTGACACGTCTGTTTTCATATGCTTGAGATTTGTATTCACGTTGTTTTCCAGGTAAGCCTTTTGAATCAAGAATGTATTATTGAGACCATTCAGAATGCAGTGGAGAGCAAGTTGTTGAGTTCCAATACCGTGAAGACATTTAACACTCAGGTTGAACTTAACTCCACTGCAATTGAGTAGTAGTAACTGAGATATGCTTGTTTCAACTCCGGCCTGTTTCCTTATGCTTGTCCGCTGCTCTGCTACCACCCTTGTTTCTTCATCATTTATCTTAAAGATGCCCATTTTATGGACATTTTGGTGTGAGGAGGAGAGTGCGTCTTTCTCAGACTTCCAAAACCTTTGTGGTGCATCATGTGTTTCACTTGTGACAATGTGACAAGATGGAAAGGGAGCTATGACATCTATTAATAACATCTGCTGATGTTCTAATATTAGGGCCTGGTTATTTAATATCGCCATGTTGATTTGATGTAGAATCAGATTCAGGGAAGATGACAGCAGCCTTCTTGAAGAATCCTGCTGATGGTGGGTGGAAGGTGGGGGAGCAGTGTTAGCTATGGCACTCATGGTGAATGGTGCTCGTAGTTTTTTTGCTACTTGACTCGTGAGGGCTTCCAATTGGCTCAAGAAACAGTGGTCTTGCTGTCTTTGCCGCCTGGTTGTTGCCCAGTAGACACCACATTTACATCGCCATTTCTGATCCTAGATTTTGGAGTCAATATACCTTTAGTTATTGGCTCAGTGTACATTAAGAATAAGAATCTATCGTAATGCACATCAATTACAGGGCAGATAGACTTAGTTTGCTTATTTTGGAAGGTATTGCGTCAAATACTGTAGATTGTCTGGTATGTACGTAAAAACCCTATATTATAGTGACTTGCAAATATGTGCTTGGGGCTTGATCGTTGTATGCATACATATGTTTCTCAGCTTGTGCTTATCTGCATTTCCAATTGAAATGCTGATCAGATCATCGAAAACATCTGTTCTGGTGTGGTATTGAAATATCCTAGTTCAAACCGAATTATTGTCACCCTACCCCTGACAAAAAAGATTAACTGAATTTAGGCATACTTCTGAATGAGAGGAGATCCCGGAAAGAGATTGAAGATGAGGAACAGTGAGGCTACTGACGCTTCTAGTCGATCTGAATCTAATTTCTTTTGCCTTATACAGAAGACTTGGATGACATCGTGTTTATCCGCTTGAACGCATATGGATCAGGTGATTCTGAACTAATTCCGACGAATATTCTCTCAACCCTCCCCAATTCTTATTATTATAATTCACATTAATGTATGGCTTTGTCTTCTCCTGACATCCATCCAGTACATGGATTACACAACCATAGTGCGGTGTATGTGCTTGTTTGTTAGTGGGTTCTCTTAGCTGGTATTCCAAGTCTAACTGCAGCTATTCAATCATATCCGTTCTTAGTTTTATTCTGATAGTTTAAACCTTAATGGCATCCTCTGATCTGAAAGTAGTTAGTTTTGAATCACCCATTAATCCTGGCTTTAACCCTTTTGCTGTGTGCGCTCATTGTACATTAAACATCATTGATTTACATGCTCTTAACAATCTAAGGATTTTTCTTTTGATGCGACAATTTAGTCATGAATGCTGATCTCTTTTACAGGCAATCAATTCGTCGACTAGTTTTATTAGTGGAAACAAGGATGTACAACTCAAGTCATCCTCTGGTATATTCTTGCCAAAGTTGTCAGTTTATTGCCAAAGTGTTGAGCCTTCGTTTCATTTTCAATGCTTATAAAGTTCATTTCGTGATTTAGGAACAAAATCTTCCAAAAATCCTGTTCATAAAATAGTGAGGATCGATTCACGGGATCCTGTTGGGAGATTGCATGCTTATTTCCAAGATAAGGATGCATCACAAAATGAAAAGAGACTTGACTTGTGTGCTGTAAGGTACCTTAAAGTTGTTATGAGTATCTATCCAAGATGATCAAAATGACAATTTTCAGGAGATGAAAGATGTTTACTGACTGATATACGTATTGTTAAGATGCTCTGCTTTGTTGTACTCTAATCTGCTTCTTCTTGTTGTAATGTCCTTCATTATTGTAGAATTTTCTTCTGCACTCTTCCTCATGGTATATTTACTGTAACTGTGATTTGGGATTCCACTGATCTTGTCCTGGATAAAGGGATACCATTTTTAAATAGTTCATACTCCAGTGTAGCTCTTATTGTTTTGTAAAATATTCTTCATGTCTTATCATCTGATGTTGCATTTAAATTGGGCAATACAGTGATTCATTTGTTGGCTGATATTTATTCACATCATCCTCCAAAATAAATGCATAACTGGTTTTATGTTGACGAATGCTTGAGTGCACAAAATGCAAGGGATGATTGCATGTGCTACAGAAAAGGGAAAAAATTCAATGACGTATAAAGTTAGGGAGTAGTACAATGTAGCACCCTTGCTTGCAATTTAAAGGGACGTGTCTTATCTCCCATGCCAGAAATATAGCATTTAGTACATGAACTCCCTCTCTGTGGGCTATGTTTCAGTTTCCCTTTGGTCGTGCCATTTTTTTGGGACTATATGGTGGACTAAGTTAATCTTTGCTTATTGTTTTGGGCAACAATTACAGGAGTGCTAAAATATTGAGAAGGAACCCCAAAGAAACTGCAGACCTTAGTAGCATCCAGGAGCTTCTCAGTGACATTGACTCAGATGCTCATCCAGGTGGTTTGGGATACTCTTTTAAAGACACTGCATATAAATAGAAACTTATGCTAATTATGTCTCCAATCATACCAGAAATTACCGTTGAAACTCAATCATTGGTATTGTCGTTATGTTGTGCTGATATATTTGCCTGTTTGTCATGATAGGTTTACTGGAAATTGTGAGAGATTGCACATATGTTGGGATGGCAGACGATATTTTTGTACTGCTTCAACACGGAACCCGCCTATATCTTCTCGATGTTGTGAACGTGAGGTGCTTAGTTTTGCTTGTTTTTTTTGTTCTGCATTGCACTTGGACTTATTTGCGTATCGAGAAATTGAGATGATCCTAATCCTTTCAAGAATTATGCGTTCTTTTCTTATTTCTCTTAATTTATTTCCTGTTGTTCCTTTCTTTACTTTTTGCCTTCCATATCTCTCTAATTCTTAGAGAGGGGCAATAATGCTAAATCGGTCAGCGTGTTTAAGCTTCTTTATGAACATCTAGTGGTATGAAATATTTACATTACTTGAATCCTTCCTGGTTTTAAGACCAAATTCTGTACAATGTTTTTTGAATATCATTCCAGAAAACAATCTAAGAAATCGCTCTCATCATGAATTCCACGAAAATAAAAAACTGCGAAATAAATTTACCTCAAAATTTTGTGCACCCGAGTTTTTCAGAAGGTAACAGGATTTGATAAATTAAATAGAGTTCGCCATGTAAGATCTCATGGAATGATTTGACTGCAAGATTCAATTGAAAAACACAACTGTGATATGAGGAATTTTAAAGGATGATGAAGAATAGAAAACTTGCACTCTTCGATCCATTAAATAGGGGATGTCTGCAGACCAGAAGATCTCTCCAGATGGCGGAGATTTAATGTCTCATCAAGCCAACATCAACAACATCTATTTACATGCATCTACCCCACCTTAGCATTAGTCAGCATCCGCATTAACTCTGTCCCTAATTAAAAAAAATAAAAAATCTTAGGAAAAGATCTAGACACAGTGGTGACTCAATGGATAATTATAACTTGATGAATAAATTTCTGATCGATGTTATTGTGGTCAGGTATCAAATAACCTCATTCTGGATACCAACTAGCTTCAACACGACGGGAACAATTTTCTTGTTTGATTGAGGATAAGCAATTATGTACTATGTTACACAAAAGTGACAGAAGCTAGCTTTTTTGTTATTATTTCTCTCGTATTTCATCAAATGTGACATAATAATCATGTTCTTACTGGTCCCAGTCTTGGAAAATTATGCTTCGGCATTGTTTAGCGTTTTTTGATGTTTCGATGGGAACCCTTTTTTCCTCTTACCAGCAAGGAGCTTATGTACCAGCAAGTAATACGAAGATTTTCCCATTTCAATGTCATACAACTCAGTGATCCAGCTCCACTTCCAGATCTATTACTTATGGCACTAAAAGAGGTAGATGTTGATCCTGGGGATGACGAGACTCGTGAAACTAGAGAAAAGATTGCTGAGGTAAAAGATTACCCTGATTCCATTTTCGATTGCTGAAAGTTATTGGGTAAGTTATTCAAAGAAGATTCTGCATTGCCGTGGCGTATTATGTCAATTTTAGTTATCGATGGGTAATTTTTTTTGGGCTAACAGTCAACAGCATTCATGTTTATTGGATATGGGTTGTTCATTTTTTCATTCAACCAAAATATTAACAATAGCATGATATTATTATTCAAGAATCCATCAAAATCAAAGCTTCAGTAGGTGTGTTTTTTTTTAGAATTCTGCTTCACAGAATAGGCTGAAACATATAGCTACTAGATAAGTTTCGTCATCGCAAATTCATTGGGAAAAAAAAACCTGTAATGAATTTACCTAAACCTCCAAGGGAAAGTAGAACTTGTCCGATCAATATTTGAAGTGTAATTTGGATGTCCTCCTGTTCAGTTCTCAATAAGTAGTTCACGAAAAGGCCTAATGGCTTATCCTTCGTGGAACTCTTTGGACCACTTAGAATGACCAGAGCAGCAACATATGTATACATCTGAACACCCATTTCTATTTGTTTCTTCCAGGGTAAGAGATCGGGAAAGAGTGTTCGGAATGAGATGTCCTTTTTCGTAGCTGTGGGAAAGAGGGTAGACTTGGGTGTCTGTTACTTATATTTTATTGCCCTGTGTATTTTTTATGCTTTTTGAATTCGTGGTACTATTCACTTTCAAATAAAAGACGGTTTGTATGCTCCTTGTTCTTATAATCACGGAGCTTATCTAACTAGGTTTGAATATTTCGGTAAATAGTTATGCATGAATTTTCTTTTCTCTCATATCCATTGTTTACGTGCCATTTGTACACAATGAATTGTGTTTTCGTGCTTGCCAATGTGAGAAATAAGTCGTGAATTCCGTTGCACCTTGTTTGGACTTGATTTGAGAAATGATCAAGGAACTTTCTACATTTAGCCCACCCTTGATAGTCCGTCGTTGACAAATGCAAGAGTGAGTATATTGATATCATTATCATGCTATGGTAGCTTATCATTATCATGCTACTCTGGTAGCTTATCATTATCATGCTACTCTGGTACTCTGGTAGCTTATCGTTATCATGCTATTTTAAAATTCGATATTACTCTGATATTATAATTCATCAGAAATTAATAATTTCTTTTGGTGGTTATTACTTTCGTACTAATATTATTTTATTTATTGGCCGAGCAAAACATGACTTTATCATTTATGTACGGTGGATCTGTTTGTTTGTGATTTATTCTGTGGCGGTGATGGCAAGCATATATGCATCAACATCATTATCAGATAGGATTCATTAAAATCTTCTGCAAACCGTCTCATTCAACGTTATGCATTTCAGATGAACACCGAGTTGCTGAAGCAGAAGAGCGAAATGCTCCAGGAGTATTTCTGCATTGACATTGATCGGCAGGGGAACCTGCTGAAGCTGCCTGTCGTCCTCGACCAGTACACGCCTGACATGGACCGCGTTCCTGAATTTTTGCTCAGCCTGGGAAACGATGTACGCTTGATATTCCTCATTTTCTCTGCATTTTTTATCTTTTAACCAACTCATAGATGGCGGCGCACGCCGTCACACACTCTGTACGGATATCCCTGTGAGAAAGGCCAAAAGTCGTCGCACAAACCCACGTAGGCTAAGAGTTGACATTAATAGGATCATTGAGCCACAGCAAACCCATGCTGTGTATGCCATCATTATTCGTGTGATGTTTTGACTTTTGCAGGTCGAATGGGATGACGAGAAAAATTGCTTCCAAACAATCGCCGCCGCTCTTGGCAACTTCTATGCGATGCATCCTCCTCTTCTTCCAAACCCAGCGGGCGATGGGTTTCAGTTCTACAAGAAGAACAAACAGGACGGCAGCAGCACTCAAGATGGAAACAACGGTCAGAGCAATACCGGTACAGAACTCAATCTTTTCAACGATTCTTGCCTTCGATTACTCCCCCTAATCGCTCCTGTGGTGCAAGATCGTATTAGACCCACATATAGCAGTTTTACGAAGAACAACAATAAAAGTCCATGTGATCCACCAACGCTCCTGTTCAGGGCCTCCTTCCCCTTTTTCATCCGTTCTGGTCTCTTCTTCTTGCCTAAACTGGATGTAGAAGGTGGAACTATGACCAGTAGAAGGTGTTCGTCGATTCCAGATTCAGCTTTCAGACTGCCGGCGGTCAATCTTCTTTAACTTGTTGCCTATTTATATCTGTACTGTCAAGCAGAGGCCAAAGACGGTGAAGAGGAAGATGATGTGGACCATCAGTTACTTGCAGAAGCAGATACAGCATGGGCTCAGCGAGAGTGGGCAATTCAGCACGTACTCTTTCCTTCCATGAGACTGTTTCTTAAGCCACCCAAGTCCATGGCAACTGATGGGACCTTCGTTCAGGTTTCTTTTTTTCCTCCTCCCCCCCCTTCTTCCCCAAAATATTAACTTACCCAAACATATAGGCGTGTGAATACTATATATATATATATATATGAATAGTTTTATAAGCTGATGGGCCTTCTATTATTGTTCTGGCTCTGATAGGTTGCCTCCCTGGAGAAGCTCTACAAGATCTTTGAAAGGTGTTAGCCTCAGAAGTCTCCCCATCTCTGGGATAATCCAGACTGGCTGAGATAATATGGTAACTTCCTTCAAGCTTTCCTTTTTTGGTGATCATGGGAGTTCCAGGAGTATGGGCGGCCCCACATTGGTGAAAATTAGGTCAGACTTTGGTGCTTTATGATAAATCCAGGGGGGTTGACTTTTGAAGCCTCTCTCTCTCTCTCCTTGGCACGGCATGGGAGAGTTGAAGAGCCCAACGGTCGTCGATGATAAGCGGACGCGGGTGGTGCTCTGAAGGTAGTGTCATTTAAAACGGCGGATTATCTCCTTAAACTTGAACCCCCCTCTTAAAAGAGTTTCTGGTTTTTTTGCACATACCCCCTTGCTAAAGTCATTTGTGTAAAGAAAGAAAATTGTTGTGTTATATTTGCATGTGCACGCAAGGCACGACTTGTAATGGGGCATGTGTTTCTACGGCGCAAAAAGGGTGCGTAAGCAATTGAAACTCTATAAAGTTTTTTACTGACATTTGATTGTAGATGTCGGATGATTCTCAAACCCCGTTTCGTTTTATAAATGTGTAGGTAAGTGCGGAAAATTAAACTTATCAAGATACAAGTTCTTTATTTTTATTAGGAATATGGTCGACTCTAGGACAAGAAGAGGGATATTTGTGGAATATTCTGTAGTAATTTCTTTTTGCTAATTAAGAAATGGGTTTGTTGAAGGGTCTTATTGGACATATCTCTAAATGATACCCCTCACTCTCTTTGAGGTTTTTTTTCTCTTCTGCTTTATGCTATTATTTAATTTTTAGGGGGTTAGAATAAAAAAACACATTGAGGGTATATGTGTAAGTAGCAACTTCTCGGGAGAGGCGCCAGTTCATAATATGATTTGTGTGAGGGATATGAATGTAAAATCGTTGCACCTTTTGGATTCGGCCCGAAACGGGGTTCACTGCCTGTCACTCCATCGTTCTCAAAACCCTACTGCTGCCCTCTCCTCTCCCTAAAACCCTACCGGCGACGAGTCCACGACGACAGCTGCTATGGCGCTCTCTTCTCTCCGCCTTCGGAGGGCTCTCGCGATCACCTCCTCCTTCGTCAACCACCGCCCGTTCTCGGCGGCGGCGCTCGTGTCCCCGTATTCCGTGCCGGCCTCGATGCCCTCCTCGAAGCTCGGGTCCTTGTCGTCGCTGATGCGTCTGGGAAGCCCCTGCGCTCGGCCGAACTGCGCGGTGCAGTCTCTCTCCTTCCGGTCCTCGGCCCCTTCGTGCGATCGCCGGTCGGGCGACGGCGACGACAGGAAGATCGATCCGGACGAGATTCTCTTCGAGGGCTGCGACTACAATCACTGGCTTATCACGATGGAATTCCCCAAGGACCCCAAGCCCACGCCAGAGGAGATGGTGGAGACCTACGTCCAGACGCTGGCCAAGGTCGTGGGGAGGTAACCTCGAAATTTCGTCCTTATATTTTGTTTTTCTTTTCCCCTTGCGGCAATTATGGCGAAGTGATTGATGGTTATGGCTGAGGATTTCTTGGTAGGGTTGCTGACGGGATGCCCCGTTTTGTGGTTCTTTCTATTTCTTCCCTCCCGTTTGTTTTAATCTTAGTTAGGTTCCTGCGGCTCTGTTCTTTTCCATTAATCGGTGTTGAGGAGTTCTTCTCTGGCTGGGCTCTGACGATCTTCTTTCGGCTTCAATAAATCGATTGACTAAAATTTTTTTTTGTTTTTTTTTCTTGTTTTTACCAGCAACTTCCTTCCTTGGATTATAAACTTCATGTTCCCTTTTGTGCTTTGATTCGCTTCTCAATTTTAGATAAATTTGGGGCTTTTTTGGAGCGACATGCTAATCTGGGTAGGTGTTGATACCAGTGTGGAGGAGGCGAAGAAACGAATGTACGCGTGCAGTACAACCACATACACTGGATTTCAGGCGGTGATGACCGAAGAAATGTCTGAAAAATTCAGAGGTATGATTTTTTTTTTTTTGGCCGAATCCCCCTAATTTCTCTCTCTCTCTCTCTCCTTCTCTTCTTCTTGACTTGAATATTGATCGCTTCACCTGGTATATTGTTTGATTTTCGCTCCTGTCAATCAGGTCTACCTGGAGTTGTTTTTATTCTACCTGATTCTTACATCGATCCCGTGAACAAGGAGTATGGAGGTTCGTTCGTTTCCTCTTTACTAATTTTGGAATTTTTGTATGATCTACGCAGTTCAATTGACCCATAAATTTTGAATTTCATATGAGGTTATCTAATATTGATCACTTCTCATGATGATTGACCTGCAACCCACCCCCCAAAAAAAAAAAAATCTGCATTTCACTTATTCATACTGTCAGGATTCAATCTGTTCCTCTTTATGAATTTAAAAAAAAAAGATTAGTTCATCTGGGTCTTCTAGTATCAGTCCCTCCAAATGATCGACCGACCCATGTTGACTTATTTTATTATATCAGAATCAACTTTGGAATATTTTTAGCGATATTCTTTGCTTAATCAAATTCCTCGCCAACCCTTGCAATATAAACTAGCTTGCTCTTCATGGTCAACCCCACTCATGCAAGCTGTATCAGCCACCCATCCTTGCCCAACCCTCTGCTTGCTCTTCACGGTCAACCCCACTCATGCAGACTGTATCAGCCGCCCAACCCTCTGCTTGCTCTTCCTGGTCAACCCCACTCATGCAGACTGTATCAGCCGCCCAACCCTTTGCTTGCTCTTCCTGGTCAACCCCACTCATCCAGACTGTATCAGCCGCCCAACCCTCTGCTTGCTCTTCCTGGTCAACCCCACTCATGCAGACTGTATCAGCCACCCATCCATGCCCAACCCTCTGCTTGCTCTTCACGGTCAACCCCACTCATGCAGACTGTATCAGCCGCCCATCCGCTTTCCTCTCTGCATTGACTTCTCATGTGTGGACTTGGCAACAGCGATTTACCCGAGTTGACTTGTCCTGAAAATTCAGGCGATAAGTACGACAACGGAGTCATCACTCCGAGGCCCCCCCCAGTGCAATACGGGAGGCAAGGCAGGTACGGCGACCGGAACAGGAACTACGACCGGCCGAGGTTTGACCGGCAGCAGCAGGGCGGCGGCGGGCCCTCCTTCGACCGCCAGGGGCCCCCTCCTCCTCACGGCGACGGAAGGAATTTCCCACCGCCGCCAAACTACGGCGGCGGTGGCGGAAGGGACGGCTTCCCCGGGGAGAGGAGGGAGCCATCTCCCCAATTCCAGAGGGGCCCCTACCAAGGCCAGGACGGCGGCGGCCTCTCCCAGGGGCCCCCCAGGGGAGGTGGCTTCCCCCAGGGTGGCCCAGATCACAGACGAGGAATGGGCTCCGGCTATGGCGGAGGCTATCAGCCGCAGGGGCCTGGATATGGGCAGAGTCACCAGGGACCTCCCCCCGGGCAGAATTTCTCCAGGCCTGGAGAAGGGTACCCCCCGCCGCCGCCGCCACCGCCGCCACCGCCGCCGCCTCACTTTGAACAGCGCGGCTGGGATGGGCCGAACCAGTCTGGGACGAACCAGGTACTCTTTCTACATCTGATTCTGGACAGGCCGCATGGGATCGTTTCTCTCCATTCTTAGATGGATCTTTGGGTAACTATGCGAACGCAGGGGCAGTATTGAGGAGCTCGGAAGCATGCGGCGGCGGCGGCGGCGGTGGCGGCGATCTGAGATTCTAAGGAGGCATCACCAAAGTCCACTCTATGGGCGGCGCATCCTCTCTTGTTGAGCTCTACTAGGCCAGGATGGGCTGGTTTGGTTTCCTCGCTTCTGCCATAAGACTCTGCTTACTGCATGTGTTGGGTGATAAGACTTGGAACATTTTGCCTGCTGCCCCCACCATACACTCAAAGTCTCCCCCAGAGAATCCGACTGGATCAGGTTGATGCCGGATTTTTTTTCTTTCTCTATCATAAAAAAAGAGAATGTTAGAAGGATTTCCTAGTTTGATGGCCTTCCTTTTTTTTTTTCTCCCTTTTATGGGTATACAAATGTGTTTGTTTATAAAAGAAGAGTGGGTTAAATTGGTGTTAATTTAATGACTCAAATGCCTTCATCAGAAATTCTTGATCATGGGAGGTTTTTCGTTTCATTTAAGGAAAAATGAGCGTGTTTTAGCCGTTTTTTCAATGATGAGTAGTTCAAGCAGGCAAGGATTTCTGCAAAGATTTCCTTCCTCTAATGGCAGGTTCAGATGATCATCATTCATAGGAAATATGCATGCACATATCTGATTATGAAATCCACACAAAGGGATTGACGGTGCGTGAATTAAATCGTACCTCTCAGAAGCTTCTCCGAATCAGTCCACTCGCCTCTCTCGGAGATGATTCAGCAGCTGGCTTCCGGAGGTCAACGATGTCGGTCATACGGTAGCGTTGTTGACTACGGCGTTCGTCAGAACCGCCTTCAGCTTCCGGGTCTCGGCGACGATCGATGCCTGGTCGAACAGCGCAGATACGACTGCAACGCCTTTCAAGTTGGGGGCGGCGATCTCCATCACCGAGCTCGCGTTGCCGGCTCCGATCCCTCCAATGGCGACGACGGGAAGCTCGGAGGCCATGCAGAGGGTTCTGAGCCCGTCCAGTCCGACGGTGACGTTGTTGGCCTTGGTGTTGGTGGGGAAGACGCCGCCGCAGCCCACGTAGTCGGCGCCGCCGGCGAGCGCCGCCGCCGCCTGCGCCGGAGTCTTGCAGGAGACGCCGATGATCTTCGTGGGGCCGAGGAGGGAGCGGACGAGGTGCGCCGGCATGTCGGATTGGCCGACGTGGACGCCGTCGGCGCCGCAGGCGAGGGCGACGTCAACGCGGTCGTTGACGAGGAGGGGGACCCCGCGGGGGCGGCAGATCTCCACGCACGCCCTCGCCGCCTCCACGAACTCGCGGGTCTCCGCCTCCTTTTCTCTGGATGTCGGCGGCGTGAAATGGAGGTCAGTGTTTGATAGGGCAAGCCAGAATTGCTGAGCATCTTAGGAGATAACTTTGAACATGCATCTATTGCATCTGTAAATGTAGAGAGAGAGAGAGAGAGAGAGAGAGAGAGAGCTGGGCAGGGCAAAGGCAAAGAAGAGGAGTATGCCCAAAGGATCTAAATCATGCACAGAGAAGCAAGCCACAGATAGATATACAGATAGAGAGATAGATAGATAGATAGATAGATAGAGAGAGAGAGAGAGAGAGAGAGAGAGAGAGAGAGAGAGCTGAGCAGGGCAAAGGCGAATGAGAAGATTCAAGAAGAGTATGCCCAAAGGATCTAAATCATGCATAGAGAAGCGAGGCACAGATAGATAGAGAGATAGATAGATAGATAGATAGATAGAGAGAGAGAGAGAGAGAGAGAGAGAGAGAGAGAGAGCTGGGCAGGGCAAAGGCGAATGAGAAGATTCAAGAAGAGTATGCCCAAAGGATCTAAATCATGCATAGAGAAGCGAGGCACAGATAGATATATAGATAGATAGATAGATAAAGGGGAGAGAGAGAGAGAGAGAGAGAGAGAGAGAGAGAATGTAGAGAATTTACCAGACGGATCAAATGCTTTCTCACTGCTTAAATATGGAATTAGGATGTTAAGACTAACCTCAGCTGAACCATAGTGGCTCCCCCTTCAATGGCAGACTTTACAGCTTCAGCGATGGAGCGGCCCCACTTCTTGTTCATCCTAGAGTCAGTCACCGCATATAAGAATAGGTCATTTGGATCAAACCGACGCCTCTCGCTCGTAGTATCGACATGATCATTGAGCTTGAAGAAGTGGTCAAAGGGTCCCTGAGGACCGACACCAATGGCGATATCTTTGCTGTAACGAAGCGCATTCCCGACAAAGTTCTTGGCCGCCTGCGGATCAGAGAAGAAGAACCCTCATAAAAACAATAAAACAGCTTCACAGAAGGGGGAACCGATCAAAATATAAGAAAAAAAAAAATTATAGGAAGATTAAAAAAATACTCATCGATAGAATAAAAATAGGAAGAATAGACAATAATACTTGCACAAGGCTTGCCATTGAGGAGATCATGATAGGTTTCACCAACATCAGAACTCGGATAATCCCAGAAACAGAAAAAATTACTCAAGGCAGTAATTTTAAATAGATAAAGAACCTTAACAGCTTGAGGCATTGAGGAGCCTTTGGCAAGCTCTGCTGCTATAGATGAAGCCAGCGTGCAACCAGTACCATGAGTGTTGCGTGTCTTCACACGCTGCCCATGTAACTCGAGGAATTGGTCACCTAGGGAAAGTCAACCCGCGGATAAATCCAGATGAACGAACATAAAATGCCGAAGAAGAGGAGTTAAAAGGGCAGGGGAAGATATTTCTAATTTTTCAGAGGGTCAAAGATGCTCACCATCAAAGAATACGTCGATAGCATCTGAAGAATCTGAAAGATGCCCACCCTTCACTATCACATTTCTGTAAATAAGAAAGCTTTCATCTTACCCTTCCACCATTAAAAAAAATAATGGGCAAAGGTATTCAACCATCATCAGCCCAAAAAAAATAATGGAGATATTAAATATGGAATTCCCACATAGAGTGATCCATAGGATGATGCAATAAATTAGCTACAGGAGTATCCTAGAAAGCGGCACATGAATGACTCTATACACTTTTTAAGAACAGGGGCGCTACCTTGCAACCAAGGAAATTGACATTACGTCTGTCAATGCCATGCAGTCAGATTCAATGCCCAGAGACCATCCACAAGTGATGGGACAATTTTCAGCAGAGCATGCATCCATATCCATCACTCATATGCAAAACATAGACGGATTGCATGGAAAATGTGAACAAACTTCTGAGATGCTAACCTGGGACCCAATTTATGTATGGATCTAGCAGCAGTGTACATGTCGGCCACAGTTTCCAGAGACTGCCCACCAAGCAGTGCGGAGGCTTCTTTTAGATTTGGCGTCACTATATCAGCCATTGGAAGAAGTTCTTCACTGTGTGATCATAAGTAAATTAGATTCCGTGAAATAATTTTACGCTTCCTAAAGAAATAGAGTAAGTGTACAATGATCATAAGGAGGTCATAAAAGATCATCGTTTCTGTTTCATGCGTGAAGATGAAAATAGATGGAAACGGTGCTGTTTATACCGAAGTATATCCAGGATAGCTGGAGCCGCAAGTACATCGCCACTTGTGGATACCATGACAGGATCAACCACTAAAGCTGCCTTCGAAGGTGTAAGACTATCAATAGAGGATTCGTCATAACAAGAAAGACTCGTGCCAGCATTTTCTGATAGCTTCGCATACCTTTGACGTGGAACTCTTTAAGCTTATCACACAAAGCTTTGATTATGTCAACTGATGGAAGCATGCCGGTCTTCACCTGATGGATCAATAGTCATAACTGCTTTTCAGTACATGCTCAAACTGAATATATGTGTATAATATATGTATATATATAGAGATATGTTTCAAGTGCTACACCCAGGTATGCTAGATACAGAATCTATAAATCCAGAATAAGGTTAAATTACCTGGTCAATCAATAATAAATACTTCAGCATAGAGTAAAACACGATTATTGAAATAAGCAATAAGAAACAGAGTTGGAAAGTTTCCTATATTCAGTGAGGCATACAGAAGCTAAGCATCCAACTCGAAAAAAATATGAGGAAGATCCTTGGAACATAGCCTACGAACTATGCAAGCTACAACCAAAATTATTTCGTTATTACATCCTTTCCCGCTCACCCTCTGGTCTTGTAGCTTTAGGTTTTCTCTGAAAACATATTTAGGGTTCCTAAAACAAATATGATATGAATCTACCAGACCTGAGGCGTGCCAGAACAATTCTCAAACTACAAAGTAAAGCCTGATAGATGAGGATAACCAGCTTTCTACAAAAGTTAAGGCTGGAGCTGAAATGCTGTTATCATCATAAAGATCAAAACAATGGCTTCTTACGGACTCTTGGCAGCTAGTATCAACAGAGATCTGGAAATGGCCAATCCTGAAAGACACTGTTCTAACACGGATAAAAAAAGGTTGATTACTCTTGATCATGATTGAGGACAGTTGCGTGATGATCAGAATTGGTAGTTTTGAAATCCGATTAGATGTTAGTGAATAGCATAAGGCCGAATCCAACTCTGACAAAATTTCAAAACTAACGGAGTAAGGCAATTGTACACTATTCGTCTCGCAACGGGACATGACGTACCACATCGACCTCCATATCAGAAAGCACCGACCTCAGCTGATCCTCGACAAAATCTACAGGAACTGGATGAACTCCCTTATGGAACAAAACAAGCACATCACCACGGGATTCCGTCAGTCATCAACAAGAGCAAACCCAGTGTGAAAGCTATGGAGCAATTACTCCTCCAAGTAAGAATCCAACCTGAACTCCCAGAGTATTCTGCGCGGTGACTGCAGTAATCACAGACGAGCAGTAAACTCCAAGCGCCCCGCAGGCTTTGAGATCGGCCTGGATCCCGGCTCCGGCGCCGGAATCAGACCCAGCGACAGTCAACACATGGGGAACCTTACGTTTACCAGCGCCCCCCGTCTGCTCCATCCCTACCGACGCTGCTACTGCGGCCCGCGCCCTGCGACTCTCCGTAGAGAGAGACCAGGAGACCTCGAATCCCCCGGCGGCAACCCCGCAAATCAGGTTCGACAGGGATCGGTCACGAGAGACGACGAGAATCTGCAGAGGAACGTCAAACAGTGATCATACTGCGTGGAGAGGAGAGGGTGGAGGATGGAGCCGCGCGAGACTTACTCGAGGAGGTGGCGATGGCAGACGGAGGGCTACCAGTGCCATCAGAGAGAGGGTAGTATCTCTACTGTAACTGTGGCCGGTGAAGGCGGCCACACGGGGAAGACGATTGGCCTTCGCGCATCATCAACCAATTAGAATCATCCACGTGTCGACTGATATCGTTAAACCCCATCGTCGGAGGGAGTTTCCCGCCCCAACTCTCCGGGCATGGCGGTGGCGGCGGCGGCGGCGCTCGCCGCTGGAGCCCTCCCCGCCCGCCACCGTCCTCCTCAAGACCAGATTTTTGAGCTGCTGCAGAGATGCAAGGGAGCAGACGAGTTCCCCCCAATCCACGCCAGAATCATCAAGGCGGGGAGGCACAAGGACTCGTTTCTACTCTTCAAGGTCCTGCGGCTCTGCCATGAATGGGGCTCCCCAAACTGCGCATCCGCCATCTTCGAGACGATCGAGTCGCCGGACGTCTACCACTACACGGCGATCATCGCCGGGAAGCTCGCCGGAGGATCCCCCATGGAGGCCGTCGCCTGGTACTCTCGCATGGCGGCGGACGGCATCTCGCCGGATTCCTTCGTGGTCTCGTACGCCCTCAGGGCGTGCGCCCTCGCGGCGGCGTCAGCGGAGGGGAAGCAGCTCCACGCGCAGATCATGAAGCAAGGCTCGAGCTTGAACTCCTCCCGGCCTGTGCGGATGAGGCTGCTCGAGTTCTACGGTAGGTGCGGGGAGTTCACCAGCGCCCGGAAGGTGTCCAATGAATTGCCGGACAAGGACGGAGTAGCCGCCACCATCCTCATCTCCTGCTACGTCGCCTTCGGCATGGTGGACGAGGCGCGCGCCGCCTTTGAGGGCGTCATGGAGAAGGACACCACCTGCTGGACCGCCATGATCGATGGGCTCGCCCGCAATGGGCGGATGAGCGAGGCCCTGGAGCTCTTCCGGCGGATGCAGAGGGAGGAGGTGAGGCCCAATGAGGTTACGCTCGTCTGCGTCCTCTCGGCATGCTCGCAGCTCGGAGCCCTCGAGCTCGGCAGATGGGTCCACTCCTACGTCGGCAAGTATGGCATCCAGCTAAACGTCTTCCTGGGCTCTGCACTCATTGACATGTACTGTCGGTGCGGCAGCCTAGAGGACGCCCGCAAGGTGTTTGCAGAAATGCCACATAGGGACGTTGTCTCCTACAACGCCATGATCGGGGGCCTCGCCCTGCACGGGCGGAGCAGCGACGCCGTGGAGCTGTTCCAGACCATGGTGGCAAGAGGGCTGCGGCCCACGGCGGCCACCTTCGTGGGGGTCCTTAACGCCTGCAGCCATGGCGGGCTGGTGGAGCTCGGTTTCCAGATCTTCGAGGCCATGCAGCAGGACCACGGCATGGAGCCACAGATCGAGCACTACGGCTGCATGGTGGACCTCCTCGCGCGCGTGGGGCGCCTGCAAGAGGCCTACGAGTTCATCACCCAGAGGATGAAGATGGAGCCCGATCATGTCATCTGGTGCTCCCTCCTCGGCGCCTGCAAACTCCACCGGGACCTCCCCCTGGGGGAGAAGATCGCCGGAATCCTCACGGGCGGCGCCGCCGCTGCCGACTCGGGGACATACATCCTCGCCGCTAATGTGTACGCTGCGTTCGGGAAGTGGGAGGAGTCAGCGAGGATACGGGAGAAGATGAGGCGGAGAGGGGTGGCGAAGGAACCGGGTTGCAGCGCCATTGAGGTCGGCGGGGAGGTCCATGAATTCCTTCTTGGGGACATCCGCCACCGGCGGCGGAGGGAGATCTACCGGAAGCTGGCGGAGTTGGGGGAGGCACTGAGGTTGAATGGGTACTCGCCGGCGACGGAGGAGGTGCTGCAGGACGTCGGCGAGGGGGAGAAGAAGCGAGCGCTGGAGATTCACAGCGAGCGGCTGGCCATCTGCTATGGGCTGATCTCGACGGAGGAGGGGGCGACGATCCGGGTGGTGAAGAACCTGCGGGTGTGCAACGACTGCCACGCCATGATCAAGCTCGTGACGAAGATCACCGGGAGGAAGATCGTCGTCAGGGACAGGAACCGGTTCCACCACTTCGAGGATGGGGCCTGCTCCTGTGGGGATTTCTGGTGAACACGCTCTTGCTCCGGGGGGCGGGGGAAGAACAACCATTACTGATCACCGCCAGGATGAGAACTCAAGATCCCATCAAGAACAGCTTGCACATGGATAAACACCCGATTGACAGAAGTGCCAGCCTTTCTCACCCTCGTCGTCCTTCTTCTCCAAACCTTTCTTCCTCTACTCTTCTCCGACCTTCCTCACGATTCTTTCTCCACCGTCTTCCTTCTTCTCCAAACCTTTCTTCCTCTACTCTTCTCCGACCTTCCTCATTATTCTTTCTCCACCGTCTTCTTCCTCTACCCTCCTGCAACCTCCTTTGAGAGCTTCCTCATCTTCCTTCACTTCGAGTAAAATAAAAAAAAGTTTTGTACCTCTTAATCTTAAAATCACCTGGGTCAAAATTTTCAAAGGAAAAAGCATTCTTACAGTGGAGTTTCAGAATATGATTATAAGAAAAAAATCACTTACCACAGATATCCCCAACCCCAGCCTGGCAAGCTTGGAGAGGAGTTGAATGGGCAGATGCCAGAGGATGGAAGGGGATAGCAGCAAATAACCACAGTCCATGGCACATGGCAATCGAGGGCAGTGATGACCATCAGCAGAAATGAATCATCTACTTCGGATTATCCTTCCATCTTCTCTATTTACACACCCCCCATCCCACAAGAGCAGTTTTCTCATTTCGCCCTCCGGCAACAACTATAAGGATCAATCGTCCTTTGATCTACCTTATCAAAGTGACACCAGCTATTACCCTTCTTCCGAATTCAAGGGACGATTGGGCATTTCTCCCACAGGCAATGGGGCACAGTCGTTTCAGATCAAGATCAGCTGATTAAAATCGAGAACAAAAAAATCCATGAGCTGTACTGTACAAGATTTTGGGTGATGTTGGGGAGTGGTTTGTTTCCTAATTCCTACCCAGATCAAATTATTCAAATAAAGTGATACCCAAGATAGATACAACACGAGGGTGCCTCAGCTTCTTCAGTAATGCCCACCTCCATTTGCACCCTCTACAATTGCGGACGTGAGCAATGCTACAAGTGATCCCCCGTTACTTCTCCATGAAGTTGTGAAACGTGGAATGGGAACATGTAATTCTCGGAACAGTCAAATTTGTTTCGTTCTATTTTCATGTGGTTCTGATCAGAGGCCTCTGCTAATTATTCCCCTCTGTCAATCGTCTGTTTTCTACCATATCTGAAACCCAGTTGTTACTCTCTACTGCTTAATAAAGATCAATCACAAGAGTGGAAAATAGCTAGATAGCAACACACGTGGGGCTATCCAAGCCTGAAGAGCAGAAGACGCCCATTTAAATTAAACTAAAAGAAAACTCCAAATCAAGATCAACTTACCAGCATTGATGGAATTCCAAACACTGAAAACGGAAATAAAAAAGAGAAACATTCTGAGAACAAGATAAAGTGGAAGGGGCCAAGAAATCAGAGTCGACTAGAAACAACTACGGGATGTTCCACACGAACAAGACCACTAAAATGGACAACCAGCCATTGCCATAGGCACCATAAACAAAGAGTTTTACATCGTCCTCAAAGCAATGCAAAGAAAAAGCAAAGAGCAAAAGTTGCATTTATTACACTGAAACAAAATGCAGAAGAAATTTATGTTTTCCGGGCAGAATGACGTTGAAGCAGTCGAAACGTTCTGCAGTTGCGGGCCACAAGAAATCTGGCCCTCACGGGATGTCCCAAGGTTTGGGTTCGGGGATGGCGACGACCATACCTTGGAGCTCCGGAGTCAGCACTACCTGGCACCCAAGCCTCGAGTGCTTGTTCAGGACCCGAGATCTGGAGTTCCTCGTCAGGACGTAGGTCTCTTCGTACGATGGCGCCGGGAGCTTCTCCAACCACTCTGCGGCGATGCTCACCTCGCACTCCGCGGAGCACGCGTCTATGTCCTCCAGGCGGTGGGAATCCGGATCGATCAGCCCCGCGTTGGCCAGCGCCTTGAGGAGCGTCTGCCCGGTTAGCCCCACGACCTCCCTTTTCCTCCCCTCGAGGTCGATGGCAAACAGCTTCACGATCCGATCGGCGACCTTGGAACCGCCTGTAGAGACGACGACGGATGGCGACGCAACTGACGCAGCCCCTCTGGCAAGGAACCGGGAATAAGGAGGGACGATGGAAGAGGACAGCCTCCTCACCGCTGCCATCGCCATTGCCCTAGGTTTTCCCCCCTCTTCTTCCCCCTCCCCGTGCAGCAGATGCGCCCCCCCTCCCCTCTTTGGAAGAAGCTCCTGGCATTTCGGTAATAATCACGTGAAACATGGACAAAAGTCCTTTTCCTTAATGGGTTGGGCCAGTTGGCCGCGGTCCTGTTAGTGGGCTTCTTCGATTTATTTTTTAAAGGAAAAAACTCTTCCTCTAGAAAGTCCGGCGGTCGGTCCACGTCACCTGCCGCCAACGTCAAAGTACTCGCCGCCTCTCCTCTTTCTCACGTTCCTTCCTCCCGCCGCCGCCTCTCCGCCTCGAGCTCCACATAAAGAGCCACCTCATCTCAGCCGGAAGAAGAGGAGGGATCGCCGCCGCGCACTGGAAACGTAGGAAGAAGAAGAGGAGGAATCGCCGCTGCCGGACATTGGAAACGTAGGAGGAAGAGGAGGAGGAACCGATGGTGAGCCCGAGAAAGCCCGCCGGCATGTTGCTCGTCCTTTGCATGGTTCTCTGCGCCGCCGCCGCAGCCCACGCCCGCAGCCTCAGGCCGCCCCTCGGCGGCGCCGACGGTGGCGGTGGTGGCCGCTGCGAGGAGGTGTACGTGGCGGAGGAAGGGGAAACGCTGCAGACGATCAGCGTGAAGTGCGACGCCATCTTCATCCTGGAGGATAATCCTCAGATACAAGATACCGACGACGTTGGCCCCGGGACCGTTCTGTTCATCAGGCCGAGCATTTGACGTATTTCCATATCTTTTGGTGTTATTTTTTAAATTTATTATTATCTGAGGTCTTATCTGTAAAATATTCACAATCACTTGTATACTGTACATTCTTATCATACACACGATAGATTATTGACACGTGGCCCATCATGAGGCACACGATATGGGCCGCGTTATTGGCCCATTATAAGCCCGCGTTTGAAAGCCCCACGCTTTATTTGTCCCTGTATACCACTCAAGGGGAGAGAGAGAGAGAGAGAGAGAGAGAGAGAGAGAGAGAGAGAGAGAGAGAGAGAGGGAGGCCGTCCGTCCACACAATGAGTCGATCTGAGGGAGCGGAGTGGGGCCCACCTGTGAGGCACAGCCCAACAGGGGCCCACCTCTGCGGTCTGCCTCTCTCCTCCTCTCTCACTCCCGCCACACGTTCGCGCGCTTTCGAAATCCAGACGCCCGGTAGTTAAAAAGGATGCCCCCCGCGTATCACAGCCTGCCTCTCTCCTCCTTGTTCTCCCTCTCTCTCTCTCTTTCTCTCTCCACTGAGAGAATATTTATTGGACGAGAGGGATGTTGGGGTGCAGGGCCGTCTCCCACTCCCTGCTCGCCCTCCGCGCTCCTCCGAAGACTTCGGGATCAGTAGATCCCGCGGCGATCGGCCTGAAAGGCACGGATTTCCTCTCCGGGGCTCTGGCGAAGTCCTCCTGCTCCTTGTTCTCCATTTCTGCTGGACGGAGGAAGCGTGGATGCAAGCGAATGGCCTCGAATTCGTCGGTTATCCGCGCGTCTGCTCCGAAGCTGGAGAACGCAGACGAGCTCATCGATTCTGTTGAGACGTTCCTCTTCGACTGCGACGGTGTGCCGATTCTCTCTCTCTCTCTCTCTCTCTCTCTCTCTCCCCTCTCTCTCTGGCTATGTGTGTGTGTGTGTATATATACTAGAAAATTGAGTTTCGCGTCATCTTGTTTGTGTGCGTCTAATTGGTCCGTTTGTTCTATTAGCTTGCCACTCATCTCTCTGTCTAAATTTTTAGATACGGGTGGTCCGCATATTTTTAAAATTATTTCGTTTTTGTACATTTCGTAATGGGAGTTTTTGTGTAAAAAAATTGTTGTCATTGTTCCATAGGAGTTATATGGAAAGGGGATAAACTGATTGATGGGGTACCCGAAACACTCGACATGCTGCGATCCAAGGTAAAAACCTTCGGTCATCCGTATGTTGATTCTTTTTTTTTAACTTTATTTTATCTGCTACTGATCATTTGATAATATTGAAGAATGGAAGCTGGACTGTAATTGTGGATGCTGATTATGGTTGAATTTACTGGTTTTAACGTTTTTTATCGTCCAGGGTAAGAGGCTTGTTTTTGTTACAAACAACTCAACAAAATCCAGAAAACAGTATGGAAAGAAATTTGAGACACTCGGGCTCAGTGTCGGTGAGGTCGGTCATTTCTAGTGACGTTCTTCATTAAGTCACCTATATCTGCACCGTGTGCTAATATATTGCCTCTTTTTCTCTCTTTTAGGAGGAGATTTTTGCATCCTCTTTTGCTGCGGCTGCCTATCTAAAGTCAATTAACTTCCCTAAAGATAAAAAGGTTTGTCTCATTGAACATATGAACTGTGTTTAGTTCTTGAATGTTGATCTGCATCCTTGCTTGCCAGGTTATCTGGTAGATGCTTTGGCATTCTTGTTTGACTCTACTTTTATTATTCAGTCTTTCTGAACAATTAGCTTGCGTCTATAAAATTTTTCTATCTGTGTAAGCTATTTTCATTTGTTTTCCAGTCAAACACAAAAATCTGAAATTGAATGCCACTGATGACGTTGACTCATTTATGCTTATGCTTCAGTGAGGACTAATATTTTCCATCACTGCCCGTTATCTACTAGGTTTCCACTGACATTGACTAATAATATTTCGACAAGGTTAGGTTTAATGAATCTTATGAGACGTCATTATTTTTTCTTCGTTCAACCTCTCTATATTTCTGCTTGCATCAGTGATTTTGTTGTGCATTTCGCACGTGTTCCGTGTCCTAGACTTCTCTGGGTATATAAATGGCATCTGAGTAGGAAAAAAATAACATCTGTTTTTTTCTTCCCTCCTATTTCAGGTTTATGTAATCGGTGAAGATGGTATTTTGAAGGAACTGGAGCTTGCTGGCTTTCAATATATTGGAGGCCCGGTATAATGATCTTTTCCATGCTTGAAAATTATGAAAACATAAGATGCTTCGAATTATCGAAGGAAGATACTATATTCTGCATATCTGGTCCGCATTTTTAGTAATCGATTCATCCTCTGTGTATTTACTTATTCAACATTATTTTGTGAATTTTATCATTTCAGGAGGAACTCATTGTTTATCTCTTGTTACTTTTTTTTATAATAATGCAAATGCTCTATTAAGTCAAATAAATATAATGGAAGGTGATCAAATCGTGGCCACGTAATATAATGAAGAAAAAACTTAGGCTTCATGATCCTGGAATTTTATGGATTTCTGAATTTACTTGCCAAGAGAAGTGACGGATATTTCCGTAATTACTAGACCGTATACATATGAAGGTAATATTTTTCTCGGAGGAATAAAAAATATGAACGTGCATTTATTATGGTTGTTTTACCTTGTTTTTTCTATTTGGTTCCTTAATTTGGATAGTTTGATGGGGTCCTCGGAATATTGTTTCATAAAATAAGAAGTTTTAAACTTTTAGGCACACAAGTGAAAAGGGTACTAATGGATTCAGCTTAATTTTGTTACATTAGGGTTCTTATTCATTTGAACCTAGCTAAATTAGTATACGAAATGCCTTTCTAGTCATTTCCCAAATTTGAAGAAAATATCCAGTCACTTTATTCGTTGCATTCCATCCATCCATCTATCCACATATATATATATGATCTCTTTCTTTGGTGTGCTGCCATTTCATGGAAGAATCTTAGATACACAGGGTGCAATAGGGATGCTGTTATTCTCTTCCTCACAAGTATACTGCTCAGTTCGGTGAAGCTTTGTAAATAATTTTTATTCTTCATATTCTCCCTTGTTCAGTATTTTTAATTATTATTTAATCTTTGAAATACTACACTATATTTTCTTTAGTTTTGACCGTGTTTTTCGAGGGATACTTGTTACTTAAAAATTGAAAAATATTACTTTCAGGCAGATGGTGAGAAGAAAATTGAGCTGAAACCTGGTTTCCTGATGGAGCACGACGAAAATGTAATTTTTTTTTTTCTTCTTCTCGAGTGAGCCCATGGTCTTTTAAGATCCTCCAATCAGATACCATGCCATGGTACTGTCTTCCTCCATTCCACATCAATCCCATTAATCTTACAGCCATGCGTTGACCCATGTAGGTTGGTGCTGTTGTGGTTGGCTTTGATCGGTACTTCAACTACTACAAAGTTCAGTAAGTTGTTCTTACCTTTGACTACTTTATTTAGCATAATGGAGATATTATTATTATTATTATTATTATTATCATTATTATTATTATTAAATACATAATTTTATGCGTGCCTCTCTGTGGCTAATTACGTCACCCTTTACTGCTAGGTACGGAACGCTGTGCATACGTGAGAACCCCGGCTGCCTCTTCATAGCAACAAACCGGGACGCTGTGACTCACCTGACAGATGCTCAAGAATGGGCAGGTCTCCTTCTGAACTTTCTTTTCCTATATTTATACAAAATGATTCATCAAAAAAAGGGTTCCCCCCCATCAACCTCCTCCATAGCATTCCAAATCTTACTAAGTAAGGGCTATGCTCATCATTTATATCTTCTTTTTTTCCCGATTAAAAGGGGGCGGTTCCATGGTTGGCGCGCTCTGCGGCTCGACTCAGAGAGAGCCCCTTGTGGTGGGAAAGCCCTCCACCTTCATGATGGACTACCTAGCGAACGAGTGAGAATTCAACCAATAAATACATAAATAAGTAAGTAAATAAATAAATAAATAAGAGATTTTGGCTGAAGTGGGTGTTCTGGGCGATGGGCAGGTTCGGGATCAGCAAATCCCAGATATGCATGGTGGGCGACAGGCTGGACACCGACATCTTGTTCGGTCAAAATGGCGGCTGCAAGACCCTCCTCGTCCTCTCAGGTGGTCCCCACTCCCCAAGATCCGCTCGTTCAACTGCACTTCCATTCTTGGAATCGATCCCCATGGTAATCCCATACCGGAAATAAAAACCTCACCTTTTTCTGGTCTCAGGCGTGACGACCCTGGACGTGCTTCAGAACCCCAAGAACTCCATCCAGCCCGACTTCTACACCAACCAGATATCCGACCTCCTCCCTGTCAAAGCCGCCGCAGTCTGAGGGGCGACGGGCCCCACACCGCTCTCAGGTCGCCCTCCCTCCCTCCCTCTGGCAACTCCAATATGGTATCTTGCCTCCATTCTTTCCTCTTTTTTCCCTCTTTTCAGAGTCTTACCGATTAATAAATCCTATTATTGGCCACATTAATTGGGTCAACCGCCCACATTTTTGGGTCAAACCCTGTGCTCTCTCTCTCTCTCTCTCTCTCTCTCTCTCTCTCTCTCTGCGCGTCTCGCAGACATATTTACACGCTCTAGTGCAAAGGCAAAAAGCAATCTTACGCTGTCTGCTTTTAATAATGAATTTGAAGAGGGGGTTTTACGATAATGGGTCTGATTAAAGGCCTTCTGAGCAACCACGTTATTAGCTTAATCCAGGGGATTTGTGAGACGAACGGTGTTAATGGGCCGGGCCCGGTCAAACAGATCTCCTTTGAGGGCCCAATTTGGCCCATCACGCGTTTATATGTGCCTGGAGTGGCACACTATCTGAGGGGTGGAAAAATTTTAGAAAAGTCCCTCCCTTTTCGCACATTGCAAGGAACGAGATGTCTTGAAGTGGGGCTTCGTCGAGGTCCCGTCCCGCTCTGTTGTTCATAGAGTGGATTCTCATAGACGACAGGAGGAGCACGTTATCCTACGCGGCAGTGTAGATGGAGGCCGCCACCGTGCCGCCGCCGCGGGCAGCCGCTCTCGTCCTCTCGCGCGACGGCAAGCGGTGGCGCGGAGGGAGGCGCAGTGGGGGGAGTCTCCCGCCCTTCTGTGTCTCGTCCTCCCTGTTCCGCCGCTCCCCTGACCCTCCTTCCAAGGCCAGTCGGAGCCCGAGGCCTTCCCCGGCAGATCGGAAGTTGGAATTCTCCCTCGACATGGAGGAGATTACGGAACGCGCGTCGGCGGACCTGCGGAGATTCCGACGTTCGACTGAGGGGAGGGTCCGCCGGTTCATCTCCTCCGGCAAGGAGGCGTACCACGACCTTCGGACATCAATCAGAGTGGAAGGCGGCCGGCGAGTCGTCTTCTCGTGCAACAGATCGTCTCTGATCTTCGTGGCGGATCTCGCCCTTTGGAGCCTCGTGGCAGTCATCTCTGCTAGGGTAATGGCCTGGATGTCGGTGTGGTTGAGGAGGAACTGGGGTTTCGGGGACTGGCGGGTCATCCGAAGAGACCGAAGTCTCGGTGGGAGGGAGGTCGTCGTGGGGAAGCGATCGAGGGGGAGGGAAACGAACTGGAGGAGTTCGAGGCCATTGCAGAATCCTTTGTCCCCTTCCCGCGGCGGGAGTGAGATGGGAATTCCGAGGTCTGCTTCGGTGCGGAGCGTCCCTAAGGAGGAGAATCTGCCAGAATGGTGGTCTAGTTCAGCTCCTTCATCAACCACCGTCGCTCTGGGAAAAGGAGCTCCAGAGGGAAGCCAACAGGCTAGTCCGAGGTCAGCCTTATTCTCCTTATCCGTTCAGTTAATTGTGTCCAATACGTATTCCCCTAGCCCTCTTTTCACACCCTTGAGAGAATAATATCGCCTACGTTGAGGCTGGGTGAAGTATAAGATTTAAAGAGTGATGTATCTTGCATGCTGGTTTGCGTTGCTTCTTTGTGGGCATTTACTTGTCCTCTGTAAAAAATAAAAAAATTGATCCTTCCTTTCATCTATCATAATTTTATTAGTTTATTTATCCTGGGCTAGTTTTAGCGGGAAAAATGCAGAATATTTTACTTTTTTAAATAACATAATCCCTCAATATTTTTAACAAGTGCAAGATTTAGCATTCATTTTAGTGGAAACAATACAGGAACATTGTATTTTCTCCTGATAACAATTCACAACGAATATTAAATCTTGCAACTGTTAAAAATGTTAAGGGACTGTCTTATCACTAAATAGCTTGGATCTTTAAGAACATCCATCCGTGTTTTTTTTTATAGAGATGAATTATTCCAAATCTGCCCTTAGTCACATCTGAACGGTGTTTACATTTTTTTTTAGAAAAAGGTTTTTCAGTTACGTGTATAGCTATTTGTTCTCCCATCAACTCTCCGAGATGATGCATGGTTGCCTCAAAGAAACGCATATCTTGGCTTGGCATCCTAGAATCAGTTGCTAGCCTCTTCCTTTATTCTATCTCCTGAAAGATAATTTCCTTCAATAAATAACTGGCTTTCTCATGTGTATGCCACAGGCTTTTCCTACTTATCCATTCACAAAAACTCTTCCAAGTAGGGCCAGTACTAAGAAGTCGGCAAACTATATGTCCCTTGTGGAGCCTTCATTGAGTCCTATTGGGTAATATTTATATTTTCCTGGGATTTTTCTCCACGTTATATAGCCTTTTATCTCAAAGTCTCATTTTTTCCTGGTAATTCATTCGATGTTCAACATGTCTTTTAAGTTGATTCTTCACTTATGTCATTCATATCTCTCCCCAATTTATCAAGCTTCTATTTTCCTCATTGGCTCTCTCTTGATGATTTTCTAGCATTTTTTTATTCTTGGATTTTTCTTTAGGTTTTTTTCATCATATAACCTCGTAATGGCAGTCTATGATCTTAATCGTCTACTGGATAAATGTTAATTCAACGTTCATCTGTTATATCAAGTGCTTAAATATTTTTGCAATTTATCCTGTTGAGTGAATGAGATATCACATAGAAGAAACAGAATGGCACCGTTGAACCACGGCTGACTTTCATGTATGAACGTAGTACTTATTATAACAAATACTAATCTCGCACAGATTGTTGATTTGAGTGGTACTAGATAGTACCCTCCCCTGTCTTTTTGCCATGCGCAAACATGATGAGATCTATCCTGTATATTTCCTCTCTTTGCTGAGGGTTTAGTTTCTGTAGATTCCAGAGTTATAACTTTAACAAAATAATTTATTTAGTTGATGAATTTAGTGTCATGTGCATTGTAGTCAGATTTGAGCGGTAGACTGGATATTGTTTGCAAATTAATCTTAGGCACATATTTTTATCTTTTTTATTTTATTATTCTCATGATTCATTTTCTTTGGCATAATATTCGAATCTATTCATAGATGAGGTGATCTTTTTCTTCTCCTAGCAGGTAATTTTTCTATTCTCCACTTTTTGAAGATTGGCTTTTAATTATTTCGCCCTCAAATGCTGCATATCGACTTTCCAGCAATCATGGATAATAGAATGAGCGGAAAGGATTATAAAGAAGATGATATGATACAAGTCAGTTTTCCTGCAACTGTTTGGTTTCATCTTATCCTCAGTGTTTTATCTCAACCTAATATTGGCCTTGAATATCTCCATCCAAGCATTTGTTAAATATCTAATCGTCTGAGGTCATGTTGCTGCTCCTTTTTTTTCTCTTTACATCTATTGACCAAATTCCCATATTAACTAGAATCAGCTGATATACATCAGGGTGCAATGTCATTTATTTTCGAAACATTGGTGGCCTTTGTTTCTGTCGGTTAGAGCGAAAAGTATTGGTCACCCATAGAGCCATAACCAAATGCAATTCCTCTTCTGGGTCTATCCTTGCAAACTTTCTCCATCTTGGACTATTTACTTTTAATATGCTGACATCCTTGAGTGTTGTAGATCAATGCTTTATACTTTTCCAAGTATATTTTTGCATATTTATGGCCGTGTTTATCAATATCTTCTTCTAGAAATTTAATTTCTTGCGACTTCTATATAATCAGACGTAAGCACCATATAATTGCTCATTTTTAATTTAAAATTAATTCGAATTTTATTTATGATAAGAAATGAGTAAACATTCAAGTGACAATGTGCCATTAATAGAAGACTTTTTCATTTGATATAGGTTAAAAGTCAATATTGCTTATCATTCTATGTTGGCTTCCAATTTAAAAAAGAGAAATATCAGTTCTGTCCATGATAGAAGCATGATGGGGCTGGTTTACCATTGTTGTGGTGTCATCATCATCCGTAGACATTTTTTTAAAAAACCTTGGTATTTCTTCAGGAATTAAATGCTTTTTTGTTGTTAAAAATAAAAGATATGACGTACGATGGTGAATCCTTTTAACTTTGATAATGCTTGGATTTTTTTCTAGGCCAGGTAGTAGTGGCTTTCAATAGATCTGTGGAATAATTTTGTTTTTCTTTGATATTTTATATTGTATTCCAAAATTCTATGTATCTTCTTCGGTAAACAATATGACGAGTCTCCCTTGGTCCAATTGCTGCAGTTACGTCAGATATGTAGGCTGTCTGGTCTAAAAGTCTCCTTTGACACGGTTAATGCACGTGATTCATTCTACAGAGCATCCGTTGAATTCATTTTGAAGATCTGTTATAGGTACTATTCTTTCTTCCAGAAGAGTTCCTACTTTCTTCTAAAAGAAGTTTCTGTTTGATCTGCTTTTATTTCAGTTCCTTCCATTACTTATCTCATGGGCTCTTTTTTTTTCTAAGTTTTCCTATTTTTAATGTTTCTACAGAGCTGCAAGCCCTACTTCTAAAGTTCAGATTGATGGCGAAGATGTCCGACATTTTATTGCTGGGCTTGCTGGTAACATTGGGCTTGGAAATGTCCATGCAATACGAATTTTGCGCGGAGCTGTTGCAGCAACAACACGCTCACATTTCTTGCAAGCTTGGGTTAGATTATACTCTATATGTCTGGTGCAATTCCTGAGGGATGTATGATTTTAACTAGTTGGATATGATGTCTCCTTTTCGCTGAAGGCTTTGGAAGTTCAGGGGCAAAGACTAGAAGCATTGGATGAGCTAGCAAAGATCTGTCGCATTTTCAGGATATTTCCTCTTGAAACCCATTCCGTACGTACATCTTCTCTCCCAGAGCTACTTAGACTTGATTCCTTGGTAGCAATGTATTTGTTATATTTTGAGGCATTTGATATTCTTTCATGTCATCTTTTATGATAAGGATCTATTACAAAGTACATAAACATTTGATGGTCTTGTCTACTTGAATTTTTAACTTGATTTCCTCGAACCATCATTTATATGGTAGATAACGTCGTTCAAACTGGTTTTGGTGACGTTGATTTGTAGGAAAAAAAAATCACTCTATGCGGAGAAAATCTAGAGTAGGTAGAGGGCTGTTGAATCTTTAATGTTGTGGGAAAATCGAAGTATCTGGCTAGCTTTGATCCGGATCTGGAAAGCAATATCGTGTTGCTGGGTCAAAATTAATCCTAGATGGCCAAACTGTAATAATTGGTGGAAACAATAGCTGAACAAAAAACTAGAAACGGGGAACCTAAAAAAGCATCAACACGATAAAAAGAGTTGTGCGCTTCCCTCCTTATTTGACAGGGTGATTAATAAGAAAAGTCAAAACAGAATGTTCTCACCATAGTATTGATGTTGAATGATTGTCTCTTGAATCTATTTGAGATCCATGTGAGATTCTTCGGAAGAAAAGTGGTAAATCATGCCATATGCTTGGTTGCTCTCCCACTTCTCTAAGGTTTATATAAAATACGTCCTTCATGTGTAACTACCGCTTACCATTGATCTCCATCATCTCTTTCAGCCTGCCATCTCATGTTTCCCATAGTTTATTCCTTCTCTATGACACCAATTCCGAGCAGCACGTCCGCTCCCCACCCCCCACGCATCTCAGGTGAATACCTTAGATGAATATGCGCTTTAAGCTGTCCATATTCTGTTTCCCGGATTTTCTTTCCAAATCCCCTGAATGATGGGTTGATAATTTACACAGCACCATCAGTGAGAAACAGCAATGCAGTGGTTCTAAATTCAAGAAAATATTGGGTAGCAGGTAGGAACCTCCGGTGCTGGAAGTTTGATTATTCTGGGTAAGGTTTTTGTAGACCACTCTACTCTACTTCTTCTTTGCACTGCAATGCCTATTGGATGGACGGAGCACCCACCAGCATGATTCTTGACAGTTTGGTCCCCAACATGTATTTTTCCTGTGGCTGTATTAACTTGGCTTGGGGAAGGGGCTAATCAGAATAAGCCAAATTGCAAGAAATAATTCACCTAAAAATAAAATCGAGATCGAATTTGCTGTAAAAAGCTAATGAAGAAAGATCGAATGGTCTCCACTTGATTCTTAATGTCTTTTCTCCCAGCTATAAAACATTGGGAGAGGAAGGAGTGACAGAACTCTCACATTTAGGGTTGACTCCGACTAGACCAAAAGGCAGTACTTTGATCCCTAAGCTCTACTAGATAGAATTTTTCTTGTCTGGGCACTAATGACGCTCAAAAACGAAATTAGGATGAGAGAGAGAGAGAGAGAGAGGCTGACCCAGTCACAAATTCTCTTTTTTCAGTCTACTGGAAAAGACCTGACCATTCATCTATTGCTTTTGCTACGATTCGGTCTCATCAAGCTAACGCTAATCATGACCTTCACATATTTCCCTATTAACATCCATTTCCCCTTATCGATTGCAGCGCTGAGATTGTTATACAATTGATGGGATTTAGTAGAAATATTCCTATACACTTTGTGCCCTGATAAAGAAACTTGAGATCAGCCTGTGAGACATTCCATGGTTGCAGGCAGAGATGGAGATGATGGCGGGAGGCCTGGAGAAGGTCCTGAAAGTGGAACAAAGGATGCATCTGCTGAATCTGTTTGGACAAGCTTGTGGATCCGAGAACCAGAGAACCGCTGCTGCTGCTGCCCTTGGTCTGGTAAGCTTCATTATTTTTGTTGTATCTTCTAAGACATGCTATTATAATCCATTCATTGAGAGCTTGGTTCCATTGACTTCTTAAAAAATTCCACCTCATTCAGATATTCTTAAAAGACCACCTCGCAAACTACTGAAAAACTTTTAAGGCCCCATTTGGTTCACTGGGTGTCCCACTTGTGGGCCCCGCGAGGGTCAATGCATGACTCTATATTGGGCTCATAAGATTGACCTAATTATGCTTGGCGCGTGAGCCCATCTGGTTCTTTGAACCCCAATTCCTAGAAAAGGTGGATGGTTTGATAATTGGGACCCACAGTGCCGCCCGGAACCTGTCTATTGCTGATCGGATTCTTGCTTCATCCGGACCTGTCTCTTGCCATCTGTTTTTTTTTTATAAATATACGCTCGTTGCATTAATTTATTTTCTATAATGTCTCGGTTTGGTTTCCGTTCATCAAGGAAGATCATCCATTTCCATATTCCACCGTCTTTCAGAGCAACGCTGCCCAAACCTGAAGCGGGGCTCGAGGGCATGGAAGTTCTCTGTCATCATTCTTCAGTTGAACTGGAGGGGAGGGCTCTGGATCTTCTCGCCGCCTCTGTAGACCATCCAAGTCCTGTGAGAATTCCACTCGGGACGCTGTTTTTTTCTCGCCAAAATGAAATGAGATGAATCTTCTCGTGCAGTTTTTTTGATGGATTCAAGCCCTGCCATCTGATTCTTATCGGGGAAATCAAATCCTATCCTGATCCGGGTGGGCCGCGTTTGAGCTGTTCCTGGACTCTCGCCGGATTGCCGCAGGAAGGCCAGAATCAGCCTGGAAAGATGGCAAAATGGTATGGTATTTTTGAAGGCGTTCGTGCTGATGAATTTGCTTAAAATGGGTATTTAGAATGGTGGTTTATGTGGGGATTGAGGGTGGATTCTGATTTCTTCCGCCCAGCTCTTCCCTCGCGCAGAGAGGCGGAGATTTATGGCCAGTTCCAGCGGTGGGATCCCGAGAAGAGAGTTAGAGAGAGAGAGAGAGAGAGAGCTAAAAATAGCAGCAGTGGTGGAGATGGATGGAGAACGAAATCCGTCCGGGCAAGCATCTAATTATTTGTGTAGAAGTTTTTGTACAGAGCAGAAAGTGAGCTTCTTGACCACGCGAAGTGGTGACTGGTAGAAGGCAGGCAGGCGGGGGGGGAGCAACCACGCAGGGGACTCGCCGAAGCACAACAGGAGGAGAAGCATCCGCAAGGAAACCCAACTGAGAACGGAGGGAGAGAGAGGAGAGAGAGAGAGAGAGAGAGAGAGAGAGAGAGATGTCGGGGACGGGGTTCTCCATTGTATCTCAGGTATCGGAAGGGTCGAGAGGGGGAGTGGCGGCGGCGTCGGCGACGGCGGGGGGCTTCTGAACGAGGAGTGGCTGAAGAGCCTTGACAACGATGGTCATGTTTGGCCTGAAGTCGGACTCGTACTGCACGCATAGAGCCGCCACCGCTGCCAGCTGCAGGAATTTGCCCAACCCTCGTTAGCACTCACACATAGAAGAATAGAGAGAGAGAGAGAGAGAGATCCATAAAGAGAGACGGACAGGCAGGCAGAAGTCATCTTAGCAGTTCCCTTTGGGTGCATACGTGTGTATATGCATGTGTGCATATAAATCTAGATAGAGAGAGAGATAGAGAGAGAGAGAGAGAGAGGAGAGAGATGCATATAGAGAGAAATAGAGATAGAGAGAAAGGCCTAAGCTGATCCCTTTAGGTGAGAGTGTATATGTCTGTGTGTATATATATAAGCATATATATAGATAGAGAGATAGAGAGAGAGAGAGAGAGAGAGAGAGAGATCTTAGTAGATCCCTTTGGTGTGTGCATATGTATATATAGAGAGAGAGACCGGCAGACAGACAGACAAACAGACAGAAGGATCTTCGCAGATCCCTTCGGGCGCGTATGTATATGTAGATAGATAGATAGCGAGAGAGAGAGAGAGAGAGAGAGAGAGAGAGAGAAACCTTTGCCACTCCCTTGGGGGGGTACTCTCCACGCAGTCTTGGGTCAACGCACTGCTTAACTTTATCTTCGCTTAACCTTGGAGTTGCCTACAGAGAGGGCACAGAATCAGTCATTTTACTACCTGAGATCACACAGCAGAGACGACACACTCAAAGACAGTTGACCGATAGACCGGCCGATTCGGTCAACCAGACTCACCCAGGTGACAAGGCTCTGCTGCCCTCTTGGCATCGTGTGATCCACTGGCTTCCTGCCGGTCAACAGCTCCAGGAGGACGACCCCAAAGCTGTACACGTCGCTCTTCAAGGTCAGCTGACCGGTCATGGCGTATCTGCAATTCAACCAGATCACAGAAATCTTCAGCCTCTTCCAACAATTCCATTCTAGGAATAAAAAGAACATCACGGGGACGATTAAAAATTCTTCATATCATCATTTATTTCCTCCAAATTCCAACCAAGACACAGATTATCCAAAATCAAATCACCATCGCCAGAATGCCATAAAAAAAACAGATAAAAAGCCTCACAAGGAGACGAAAGGCATCTACTTCGGAGAGGAACAGAACACTGAGGCACTCCCCAGCCCTCCATCTCCACCAATCGCTAGAGAGAGAAACAGAGAGAGAGAGAGAGAGAGAGATCAAGCATCATTCTTACTCTGGTGCGTGGTAGCCGAAGGTTCCCAGGACGCGAGTGGAGTGAAGGCGTGCAGCCATGTCCGGAGCCTGATTCAAGAGGTTGAAGTCGGCAATCTTGGCTTTGAAGTCCTCAAACAGGAGCACATTGCTCGATCTGATGTCTCTGTGAATCACAGCCGGTTGAGCCTTCTCGTGCAGATACTCCAGCCCTCTCGCAGCGTCCACGGCAATCCTCACCCGCTGCATCCAGTCTAGCGCAGGACCCGGTTGCGAGCCTTGAACCCCCTTCCGCCCTGAAGAGAGAGAAACAGAGAGAGAGAGAGAGAGAGAGACCATTAGGAATTGCTGACCACGCATTGAGATTCTCCACGAAGTTCTTTGCCAAGTGTGGAAACGATGTGGGCTCGGAGCAAGAATATTACCATGCAAGACGTCATGAAGAGACCCCATTGTGGCATACTCGTAGGCCAGCAGGCGACTGTTTCCCTCAGCACAGTAACCCAACAACTCCACATAATTCTCATGCTTCAGCCTCGACGCCATGGCAACCTGATTTGAGGAAACCTAATTAGGAGGAGCTGGAGAAAAAGAACTGTGCGGGATTTTTTAATTCATATATTTAAGGATTTATAGCGACGATGATGCAAGTTTCAGAATCTGGACGAACCTGGGCTAGAAACTCGTTGTTGGACTCGGGCTCAGATGAAGCATCGAGCTTTTTGACGGCGAAATCTTTCCCATCATCATATCGTGCATAGTAGACCCTCCCATATGAACCTTCCCCGATCAGACATTTCGAACCAAAATTATCAGTTTTTTCTATGAGCTCGTCCAGAGATAATGCCGGTACTTCGATAGTAGGCACCACCGTTTGTGGCTCAGAATTAACCGCATTAGAAAGCTTCGAGTTCTTCGGATTCCCTGGATTTATAAGGATAAGACCCATGAGAGAGAATGGCCAGCAACTCTTGATATTTCAAGGACTAACGAGGTAGAAGCAAAGCAAATTAGGTTATGGACCTAAAAAAAATCAACCAAAAAGGTAATGAAGAACGAAGGGGCCTCCAATCTGAACCATGGATTCGATAAAATCCATGAAATTCAGAGAAAAGAGGTATACACGACTAGCACCAATCCTCTCTCAAAACAGTGCCCGCACAGGAGATCTGTGAGCTGCAACAAGGTGAATAGACAGATCGAAAGTATCATACCCCACTCCTTAATCTAGCACGAGAGATTTTATGTACACTCTCCCCTAGCAACACCCGGGAAAAGACAAACATGTTGATCCCCTTGGAGCAGCCATCACTGTCACTAACGTGCCACAGAGCCGAGAGGCTGTCAATGAAGATACAGTTAATAAAATAGTTTCTCCCAAGTTTCTAGTGGGAAGGCGGATCTAGTGAATAAATGCTCCAGCAATTCGCAAGTAGTTTTATAAAGGTCACCGATGTATATCAAGTCAGCAGCCTTCCACTTGAGATCCTTCAAGCAGAGATCCTAATTTTCAATTGGGTAACAAAATAACAAAAAAACAAGAGAAGCGCCCCCCTCTTTCTTGAGCATTGCAACACTATCTACTGTAATATGATAGACAAAGCATACCGTCTTAGTTATTTGTCTCATCTTAGTTATTTCCGCTTCCCGTTAATTGAAGCGAAATAGTCACTTCGAGTAGCATCCAAGTCATGATGTAAAATGTCTATAAACTAATGCTAACAGAGTAACTCTTTAACAGGGGATAAAGATCAAGTCAAATTCATGTGACAGGCTAATGAAGCTAAATACAACCATATAGACAGAAAATTTGATAGAATCAAATTGCATAGTCAGTGTCAGCTTAGAGTTCCCTGACTGAGATGAGCTAAGGCAAAGAAAAACCTTAAAAAAAAAACTCTTAAAGAAATTGGATCCTGGTTATTGTGTATCTGACCGAAAACACATGGAACCGAACTCAATAAGTAGGATAGGCATAGAAGAGCTGGTAATAAGATGTATCTAACTCAATTTCCTGTGAAAACTCCTCAGGATAAAGACTATTTTCCTCTTAATCACAAATAAATAAACAGAAAACAGATAGAGATGACAGCGTACTCAGATAAATCACCACGCAGTGAAATTCGTAAAATATTGAGGGGCCAAACAAAATCTTTTGGGTGGGCCACAACTGCTTCTGTGTAAGCAACACATAGGTAGAACCCAGCTGTGTGAGGAAGCACAAACCTATTCTAGGTTGGACTTCTACCAAAGGGAAGTTGACAACAGCCACCCACCATACCAGCAGGATTTAAGAAGCTACCAATTGAAACGAGAAGATAAATGGTCTCAGTTGAAAGGAAGCAAAGTTCAAAAACCTCAGACTAGGTGGCGAACCAAGGGTAATATCCAAAGGGAGATGACAAAGGGCACTCAACATACACTACCCAACTCCGGACATGTGATTTTCCAGTAGGATTTAAGGCAAGTAGATTTGAACAACAGGAACAAATATAATCCAGTGCAGACCAAGATATTCGTACATTATAAGCAGACAAAATTTATACAGCAGAAAGCTATAAACGGAGCATACCATCAACATGATTATTCTCCTTGGACTGGTAATAATCATCCGTCTGAGAAGAACAACAAAACAACCGTAATGCTCTGTCTCTCTTCCTCATCTGCTGTCCACTATGGCGTCTCATATTACCAAAGAAAAGAGTTCACTGTGCGTCCACCTGCCCATCAACAGCGAAGCCATCAAACAGTAAAAAAGATTCATAACCAAAAAAGCATATAATTTCGATAAATTTAACAAACACATGCAGACAACGAACGAGGGTGAAGATGAAAAAACCACACGCTCGGACATTTCTTCTCAACAATTGAAACTACTGTACACCTACTTATAAAATCTACCATAATGAAATAGATTATAAAGAGAAAAGGTTCTAAACTCCGCGGGTCATGTCTGTTCACAGATATCACCATCCGATCCGGGGTTATAATTTTTAAGTTTTAACACGGTGCTAACATTGTCTTGAATGGAACGGGAAAAAGAAGAAAAATCACCCGTAAACCCTTATCTGCAACATCGTTGTCCACGGTTGAACCGTACAATGAGATAACACAATACGAAAGAAGAAACAGTAGAGGAAAATTAATTTGGCAGAAATCGAACAAGGACAGAAAGGAACTTGCGGTTTGTTATCCGCCCCGAATTGTATGCACACAAACGAAGACAATGAAAAAAAATTCAAAAAAAGAGACGCTGATCAGATGCCTCCAAAGGATAACCGTGGGAAAAGTACAATCATCCGTAAGGCAATAGTAGGCTAATTATAGTCCCAGGATGAGAGGGATAGGGAGAGGGAGAGCGAGAGAGAGACGAGAGACGAGAGAGAAAGAGAGAGAGAGTCGTCAAAATCGGGCATCGCGAGTACAAAAAACTGTCTCGTAGTCTATTAAGTGCAAGACAAGCGATCAACCCGGAGGACTATTGCATGATAAACCTCCCAGTCGATCCAATATAAACAGGAATCGCCGCGACACTTGACACAGGGCAGGACTTAACCTCGACGAGGATACATCAACACAGCTTTCCTCATAAAAAAAATAGCTCAGGCAACCGGATGAGAGACAACCGGAGAAATTGCGACCGGGATCGGAACGAACAAATCGAGCCAGAGCAGAAACCCCGTCAAGTCTCACCTTGAATCATCCGGAGACAGCACCTCCAGCTGCGCTCATCCCCTGGGATGAGAGTTAGGGTTTCCCAGTCCTGCGGAACGAGACGAGGGGAGAAGCAGGAGGGAGGGAGAAGGAGATCTCGGCTTCCGGGGAGGAACGGCGGCGGACGCGGAGGGAGAAATACGAGCAGCGAGGAGTCCCCGCAGCCCACCTGTCACGCGAGACGCGGTTTCCCCTCTCTCGACGGTTTCCGAGTCATTTAACATGACGTAGTTAAGTCTCCTCGAAGCATATATTCTGTAATTTTCCATTTATAGAAATACGAATTGCTTGCCTAACAGAACCTCAACAACTCCCCCCGCCCCCACTGGCATCAACGGGCCGGGCCCATAAATTGGGCCGGCCTCCCCATGGGCCCGTAAAAACTAAAATAGTACCGAGTAAAATGTGATTATTAAAATAATTTAAAAAATAAAATAAATCCAAAAAATATTTAATCAGAATCTCTCGTGGTCGCAAGCCGTCGCCGAAAAAATGGGTGAATCGATAAAAAAAAATATATTGCTTCGAATAAAAGTAAAGGGGAAAGGGCGTCGTAAAGGTCGTCCCCAAGGTAAAATATTACAGAGTATTTATATAATCGAAAAATAATAAATTTAAAATAGAATGTAACAGAGTGTCAACGAGTTGACCAATTCACGACCCCGCTAGTAGGCAGGTCCAGCCTGTTCTCACTCGGATTGCCGTTAAAAGATAGGGCGTGACTGGGTAAGCCTGCGTGTAGAGAGACAGAGACAGAGAGATGATGGAGAGGGGGGAGCTGCCACGTGAGTATGGGCCTGCAGCCCAATTCGGGTAGGCATAGTGGCCCATTAACACTTTTTATGTATTCATTATATAAATTAAGAAGAAATATACAGGAAGGAGTACCTTCGTGGGGTCTTCAGAGGAAAGGGATCTCCGATTTTCGGTGGAGAGACGGCAGCGGCGCTCCTCATCGTCGTCCCGCTCCGTCAGGCGGCGCCGTGGCAATGCAGCGCCGCCAGAACTCGCCGGAATCGGAAGGATTACCTTCGTGATCTTCAGAGGGAGCAGATTTCCGATTTTCATTGGAAAGACAGCGGCGGCGGCTTCTCATCGTCGTCTCCCTCCGTCAGGCGGCGCCGTGGCAATGCAGCGCCGCCAGAACTTGCCGGATCTCTGCTCTCTCGGGATGCCGGTCGTCACCTCCCGCCGCGAACTCCTCCACAGCACCGCCGACGGTGACGAGACTGGATCCTGGCTCCTTCCTGATCCCTCTGTCTCCCATCTGCCGCCGGATCCTCGTCGCGTCCCTCCATCGGTCGTTGGAGGCGTACAGGTTGGAGAGAAGCACGTAGATTCCGCCATCGACCGGCGAGGATTCTTCGATATAGTCGACGATCATCTGCCGGGAGATCTGGTTTCCCCCCAGGTCTCTGCAGGCGCCCAAGATGGAGCACCAGATGAGGGCGTCGGCCTCCATCGGCATAGCCTTGACCAGATCGAAGGCTTCTTCCAGGAGCTCCGCCCGGCAGAGGAGATCCACCATGCAGCCGTAGTGCTCTATCCTTGGAGACAGGCTGTAGACTTCGGTCATGGCCTTGAAGAAGAAGCGCCCTTCTCTCACTAGCCCGGAGTGAGAGCACGCGCCAAGGAGCGCGATGAAGGTCACCTCGTTGGGGGCCACGCCGCTCCTGATCATCTGATCGTAGTAGTCAATGACTCTTCTTCCAAAGCCGTGCATCGCCAGGCCTCCCAGGATCGCGTTCCAGGAGAAGATATTCTTCTGCGGTATTTTCTCGAACAGGTGGAGTGCCGTCCCTATGCATCCGGATTTCGCGTACATATCGATCATAGCCGTGAATATATGCACATCCCAGAGGATGCCTCTCCGGTCTATGAACTCGTGGATCCATTTGCCCGTCTCCAGCGCCCCCAAACTGGCGCAGGCCGAGAGGAGACTGGCAAGGGTGACCTTGTCGGGCTCCAACCCGGAAGCCTGCATGGCGTGGAAGGCAGCAAGAGCTTCCTTCGGCTGCTTGCACTGCACCAACCCAGTTATAATACTGGTCCAGGAGATGATGTCTCGATGAGGCAATTCATCGAACAGCTTTCTTGCATCCGCGAGGCTCTCGGATTTCACGTACATGTCCAGGAGGGCGTTCCCCACGACCAGCCCGTTCTCCCACCTGTGCTTCAAGACGACGCCATGGATTCTCCTTCCTCCGTTGATGTGCCCCAGCCTCCCGAATGCGACGAGCATGCTGACCAGGGTCGCTTCATTCGGCTCCTCATCCATGGCCTGAAACAAGCTCACGGCCTCGTGGAGGAAGCCTCCTTTGACAAACCCGGAGATCAAACCAGTCCACGAGACGATGTCTCTAACAAGCATTTCATCGAACAGGTTGCGGCCGTCCTCTGGCCGCCCGCAGGATCCGTACACATGGAGAAGAGCATTCTGCACGAAGATATCGCAGAAGAACCCTAGCTTGAAGATGGCCCCGTGGATCTGCCTGGCCTCGCCGATCGCCAAATCCTTCGCGCAATGCCTCAGAATCACGGGGAAGGTGTACCTGTCCGGGGAGAAGCCGCAGCCGATCCCGCACTTATACAAGGAAATAGCCAGCCCCGGATTCCTTCCGATCGACGGACCAGAGAACAAGAGATTCAGGAGAAATGGAGATCGAAGCTGGAAGGGAACTTGCTGGAGCACCCGGCAGGCGTAATTCACCTGATCCCTGAATCCCGCCAGCGACTGGATGAGCTCCGCCACGACCAGTCTGTCGCGCCCGACCCCAGATATCAGAAGCCGGGCGTGGATCTGCTTCAGCCGCCCCACGCTTCCTGCTCCATGGATGAGGCTTAAGAAGTTCGATTTTACAGCGTGAGCAGGCTTCAAGCTCATTTCCCCGCCCCAGCAGACGCCTTCTGGACGACCTCCGAGCAAGACGAAGACGAAGAAGAAGAAGAAGATTCCATCGAGATTCCCAAATCCTGCGAATGTGGGGAGCTGCTACGCCGGAAGGTAGGTATCTCGATCTTTAAACCCTGGATCTCTAGCCCACTCTCTTTCGCATAGAATTACAGCCCATTAAGAACAACTCCGGCCCGTTAACTTTTTCGATATAATTTTAGGTCCATTAGACATAAATTACGGCCCATTTACTCTCATAGAATTACCCCCCCATTAAGCATAATCTCTGGCCCAGTAACCTTTCCCGCGTAATTATCCGCCCATTAAGTATACGCTACGGCCCATTACTTCACCATTGGATGAACTTCTGGCCCATTAACGCTACCCAAATCTAGGCCCATAGTGTTTGTTTGCTGAGGGAGATAAGGTTATAACTGCAATTAAGAAAAAATCTGGGCGAATTCTAACTTTTTCGGGTTTTGTAGCTCTCTCGAAGTCAACAATTCGCGCGTGCTGTGGATAACTATTTTTTTAATAAAAACCTCAAATATTAAATGACTTCACGTCACACAATATCATCATAAGAATATGAGAATTACCGAAAAGGCCATTTTTCTGACCAGTAAATAGATGGACGACCGGGGATAAAAATACTGCACATAATTTAGCTCTGGTCCTAACAAAAACCTTCAGTTATTAATAATTCCCAAACTTGTTATGATCAGAAAAATATGTTGATTTTTTTTTAATCTTATCCGCTTTGGTCAGGATGACGTTTGGATCATGAGAATATGCCCAGAATATCCACTTAATGTCGTATAAACAACATCAAAATGTCTTGAAAATTCAGATAAAACCCACCAAGAGAGAGGGGTGTGGGAGAGAGAGAGATAGAGTTAATGCTTTGAAATTATTTTAAATATTTAGGGACCCAAATCTCAGTCAACGACCCAAATCCACAAACAATATAAATTGAGAGTTCACGATGGAGTCGGTTTGCAAGGCACCCATTTGCCAATTTACAAAGCTTAATTCATATATGATTTAAAAATATGCAAGCTACATTTAGTAAGAGTTAATATTTGGGATCTGATAGTCAACCCTACAAAAATGAAAATATGCAACCTCGTCTAAATGAAGAACAATTGGCACCAGGTCAAAAACCTTACGTGCAAATGTCAACTCACGCGCCAGAACAAATTACAATCTTCAATGTGGGTACCAAATATTTCCATCGTTGACATTTCTTGGCATCCGCAAGTGGTGTAGAGCATAAGACCTTGGGTATCCTTACGTTGACCAAACCAGAGAAGCATGAACGATCAATTTTGCAATGCCCACATCGCCCGAAATGAATAATAAATGAAATATTTTCAAGCGGGCTATTTTTCCAATCGTGGAATGAATGAACTGATGAATTTGAGCTTCAAAGCGCTGCATGTGGCCCTAAATTTCTTCATTTTTGAAAAGTTTTATGCGGATTAGAGGCCGAGAAGCCTGATAATAACATATTTGATTAATCTCAGGTGGAAAAATCATGGGTGAATGGAGTAAATATCCTTACACGGCGTGAGATCGGGTCAAGCTTCGCTCTTAGATTGAGGTGCCCCATGAAAACGGGAGGGAGCGGAGGTCAACGACTGTCCGCCACGTAAAGCGAACGGCACGGCGGGTCGCTTGCAGTTGGCGGCGCCGCCGTTCCGGTGAGCCGCACCCGCGGGCGGGGATGGCGTCACCGTTAGGATACGGCTTTTCCCGGAGTCGGTACAAAAAAATCGGGCTTCCGGAAAGGGGGGGAGTTGCGGAGCGAGGAGGGTGTATTATTGGAATCCACGTCAGCCAAGATATTTTACCATATTAATACCAAAGTCAACGTATGATGATTAGCGTGGTGTTTGGGGAAAAAGAAGATATTTTCCTCCGTAATAGGATAATGAAAGGTCAATTTTGCGGCGGTCAGAGAAACGAGATGCTTTCCAGAAAGTGGCGCCGAATTTCTTTTTTTTTATGTCGGCGGCGGACAACCGTCTGTCCGGAATATGAGGCGCCGGCGAGTTCTCCACCGTCCGATCGAGAACTATTTGCCACGTAGTCTTATAATTAATTAACCCGATAATTGCATACATTTGTGAAAAAACCCTGGAAGGCCCAGAAATTGTACATGTTGGGAATTGTGAATAACCCCCTATGGTATTATCTCGGAAATTTTCCCAATTTTTTATGAAAATTAATACCGTAGAATGTGAGGTGGAGAAGAAACCATATTAGTGTAATAATATAAATAAATATAGTATAAGGTTTAATTATAATATTTTACCGTAGAGGGGTGTGGGCGCTTCTACGAGAGCATCCACGGGGCGAGGGAGCGGCGGCGATGGCGACGGAGCTGTTCGCTCGGGCTTGCTCCCTTCCTTCCCCCCACCTTCAACGGTGGGAGGACAGGCCTCATGGAGGGGGGGGTGCCCACCTTCTCTTATATAAATTCCCTGGCCTCTCCCTCTGTCCTCTCCTCTCTGGTTCCTCCAAGTCTTCTCCTTGGAGCTGTGGGTCTGCTGATCCGGTGAAGGAAGGGAATGGCGAGCTCGAAGGAGTTCTGGACGAAGAGGACACTCATTGGCCTCGCCCTCGGCCAGTTCGTCTCCCTCCTGATCACCTCCACCTCTTTCTCCTCGTCTGAACTCGCCAGACAGGGTAACGTCGCCGACCCTAGCAATTAGCGTGGCTCTTGGGGGGGGAGCTCGGATTTAATCATCCCGATTCTGAGGATTACTCCATTTTTCTTCTTCTTCTCCTCTTTCTGCCCACAGGAATTGACGCTCCCACGTCGCAGTCCTTCTTGAACTACGTTCTCCTGGCGGTGATTTATGGGTCTGTCATGCTCTACCGGAAGCAAGGTCTCCAGGTTAGCATCTGTTCCTTCGTTCCCATCTGTTCCCTTCTGCCGCTTTTGATCCGGTGGGCTCGGTGGGTTCGTTGCAGCGGAGATTCCACAGTTCTCTACTGCTTCTTAAATCTTTCATATGAAGATATTCACTTTTCCTGGTGGGCCTGCTCGTTGTCCGTAGTTTTTCTGTTTGACATTAGTCCTCAAAGACTTCTGCTCATGCTGGAGACGGTTCTAGGTGATGAAACCAGCAGTGATCACTGCTAATAATAGGATAGCTTCTCTTCAGGCCACCGAGCCGAGGATCAAATTTCTTCATCAGCAGAATCATCTGGTCTTTCTCCTGGAAACTGATGCTTGGGTACTATTATCTGCAGATGAAATGGTACTACTATTTGGTGCTGGCTGTCATCGACGTTGAGGCCAACTTCCTCGGTGAGTAAATATTTGCAGTGAAACCGAGATGAGATTCAATGTTCTTTCTATCCGATCTAGCTGTAGATATCTACAACCCAATCACTCTTATACTGGCTTGATGAAGCCCCTCATTGATAAACTATATGGGAAAAAAGGGGATCTCCCAACGAAATGGGAAGATCTGCAGATGAATTTTGGTTTATTTTCCATCTCGTCTCTGCTAGTTAAGTTGATCTGACTCATGGGATAAACCCCTCCGGACCAGTTTCTAGTTTTCCAAGTATGGATTTTTTTTTTATAAAGACATCTTAGCTATTCAAAACCGTTTGTTTCCGCTGTTTGATCCTACGCAGTGGTGAAGGCTTATCAGTACACATCCATGACGAGTATTATGCTGCTGGATTGCTGGGTGATCCCATGTGTCATCGTCCTCACCTTGGTCTTCCTGAAGACACGGTACAGATACAGACACTACATCGGCGTAGCCATCTGTGTGGCTGGAGCGATCTTGGTCGTGTTCTCGGATGTTCATGCTGGGGGCCGAGAAGGTAAGTAAATTTCTGCCAGATTACATCTGAACCTAGTATCTTCCTCCTGTTTTTTATTTTTTTAAATCTATTTTCACATGAAATAGAGTTTTATTTCATCTCATTATGGCATGCAGTTGCTATCTTATTTGCCCCACCCACCAAAAAAAAGAAAAGAACAGGAGCTGTGTCCATCCTGATCCCTGCTGCTATCTTCATGATCTTCTTTCGTTCAAAGACAGTTGACTAGTTTCTCGAAAGTGGATTTTTTTCTTTATTTTCTTCCTAATCTAAATTGTTCATCCTTCATGGCTTTCAGCGGGGAGCAGTCCTGTAAAGGGGGATCTCTTTGTGATTGCTGCGTCAACGCTGTATGCAGTCAGCAACGTCAGCGAGGTAGGAGCTTAAAACGATACAGAGAAATGCGTATTGACCATGCTTTTGACATCAATCATGATAAAAAAAATTCTTGGCCCATCAACTCGGTGAAGAGGCCCATCCACCTTTGAACACGGCATCTGAGAGATCAGGTTTTGAAGATGATCACGGATCGATTGTACCCTTTTTTTAGGAAAAAAAAATTACCCTTTTGGATTAAGCTACGACTCGCATGAGCCAACGACAGGTTGAAGAAGATCCGTGGCTTAAAGATTATTTATCTATCGTTGCTAGTTAGTCATCTCTTGCTGATAATCCTTCTGATGGCAAATAATCCGTCTGTGGCGTAGAACCAGGGCCGTCGTTGCATACAATCAGGCTGCATCTCGATCGTCTTCCTCTGAACTGTGCGTTCCGGTGTCTTCTCCTGCAGGAGTTCTTGGTGAAGGAAGGGGACAGACTGGAGCTGATGACGATGCTGGGCATCTTTGGAGCCGTCGTGAGCGCCATCCAGATGTATCCTTAATCTTGATCGTACGCAGATTTTTTTTTTTTTCAAAATAAATTCTGGGCCCTGAGACCAATTCAGGACGGAGTTTGCCTGATCGAGATGAAATCAAGCTATGATCCTTAATCACTTATTCAGAAGCATATTGGAACGGGACAAGCTCGCCTCCATCCACTGGACTTCTGGCGCGGTTAGTCTTCTGCCTCTTCCCCCTCCCTTTTTCCATGCCGGAAAAGGAAAAACTATTCCCGAAGAATAATAATCAGCTGGGCATGATTTGTGTTCATGGCAGACGCTGCCGTTCGTCGGGTTCTCGGTGGCGATGTTCTTGTTCTACTCGACCGTGCCGATCCTGCTGAAGGTCAACTCCCAGCAGTCCCATTCCCTGGGGTTTCCTCTTCCCTTCTCCCGTCGCCGGCGGGGGCAGACTGAGTCAAAGAGCTCTCTTTGCAGATATCTGGGGCAGCCATGCTGAACCTCTCGCTTCTCACCTCCGACATGTGGGGCGTCTTGATCCGCACCTTCGCCTACCACGAGAAGGTTTCTCTCTCTCCCCAGAAGAAAAGACGGCTCTTTTACTCGAGAAATTCACCCGTTTGCCCTCCCGCAGGTCGACTGGATCTACTTCATAGCGTTTGCAGCCGTCGTCGTCGGCCTCGTGGTGTACTCTGGGTACTTCTCCCTTCTCTTTCATGTCGAGTAGAGAGAGAGAGAGAGAGAGAGAAGAGAGAGAAAGAAGAGAGCGAGGGCTATTCGGCTCGGTGCGTGGTGAAATGGTGGCTTCTTGCTTGCAGGAGGATGACTGAAGGGACGGCGAGAGTCCAAGTGGCGGAGACCGACGGCCCGGGTCAGCGGGATTTGGAGGCGGTGGTCGGATACCCGGTGGAGCCGTCGGCGGCGCCGGAGGAGGCGAGCTCGAAAGACGTCGCCGGGAAGGTCAACGGCGCCCTTCCAGCCGCGGCGTGAGAGAGAAGCAGACGATTCTCCTTCTCCGTCCATAGCCCCTGAGCCATTTGCAGGCGGCCGCGGAGGAGGATGATCAAGTGAGGACGAAGCTGTTGCGGCCAAGAAGGGCCTCAACTGGGGGGTAGCATACGGCACGAGGCTTCGCTTTTTATGCACTGTTCTTCTTCCCTCTGCATGGTTGAATCCACTGTTCATCATAAGCCCCTGCGAATCTGCTTATTTATAGCCGTGAGAGAATATCTCACGAGTGGCATCTATCAGCATCCATCCAGGAAGAGTTTTCCCGGGATTTATCCACAGCCCCCCCCTAGAGAGAGAGAGAGAGAGAGAGAGAGAGAGAGAGAGAGAGAGAGAGAGAGAGGGGAGCACCAGGTGGGGGAGGGGAGGAGAGAGAAAGTGGGAAGACTCTCAGTCACCTTGGGGGGCGTGCGCCACCTTGGACGTGGGCAGAGCCCCGGCGCTCTTCTGGTCAACCCCCAGCCACTGCTTCAGCCATTCGAACACGGCCTCGTCACGCAGCAGGCCCCTGTGGCTCGCGGGGACGCCCACTCTGGCTGCCGCAGGGAGACCGTCGGCCTACGGCACAAGCAGGGGCAGGGGGGGAAGAGAGAGAAAGTCAGGCCGGTCATTTCCATTGAGCAGCAGAAGGCGGGCGAGGGTCTGTGGCTTGGAGTGACGGGGAAGGAGACGCCACCTTCGCTGATTCGGCAGGAACAGTCCCGTCGCCATCCACGTACGAATACTCTGGCTGTAAAGTGAAAAAACTTGACGACATCAGAGATCAGATTGATGCCGGAGATCAGAAGAATCTGAACAGCAAGGGGGAAACTGGGATCATCTTTTCTGGGCCCCCTCTCCCCTCTCTCTCTCTCTCTCTCTCTCTCTCTCTCTCGTGCCTGGAGAAGCAATTTCCCTACGAACAGACTGTAAAAGGAAAGACTTGGCGACATCAGAGACCAGATTGAACAAACAGAAAGAGGAAAGCTCGGATCATCTTTCCTGGGTCTCTCTATCTCTCTCTCTCTCTCTCTCTCTAGCCTGGAGGCTATTTTTCAAACAAGATTATGCTGCACCAATTGGGAGGAACAATTCGCCTACCGTTGTGCTGCAGACTTCAGACAAGTCACCAATGGGTGAGTCCTCCGAGCCGTAGCTGCATTAACAGGCAGAGGAGCATTAACCAAGGCCGTATTGAGGCAAGGCCTCCCCACACGAATGCTTCAGACAGCGTCAGCTTTAACTTCCAAGAAGAGAAGCACATCATCATTCGATGGTTCAGTTTTCAAATGACGACGGTGGATGACCAAATTAGCCTTCTAAAACAGCGGTGGGTACCCTTCAATGTATATATATATATATATGGAGATAAACTTATTCTGGGGCATACCTGACATCAAAAGGCGTGTCAAATGATGTCCCGTATATGCTATAGAAGGAGACACTCTCGGGCAAGCTGGCATCCTCGAGAGTCTTGCGAGTATCTGCAGCCCACTTGAGTATGGAGAGGTTGAAAGGCACCGGGACAGACTTCCCATCATACTTTACCTGTCCATAAATGAAGAAACGGATGGGGATTCGTGTCTCATTCAAGTCTGATACGAGAGGAGGGGAAACGAAGAAAAGGAGAGAAATTCTTTTCTGATTGGAGGGCAAAGATCGCCACGATAATTAAATAGCTTCCCAGTAATTGGAAGCTAAGGCCCTCATTCAGGTGTAGCGGGCTCGAGGTAATCTGAGACTTTTAAGCTCACTTTCAATGAATGCCGTGCGTCTGAAAATTTTCATGCTAGACAACTTGAGTGAACATAATTTGATGGCAACGAGCTCCACGGAAATTTTAGGGTAGAAACTTATGCAGCTATTCTACGTGCAGAAAACTTATGCGAGTCTTGAAAAGGTAGATCTAGAAAACATGTTAATAAGAGGAAGAATATTTAGCAAAAATATGGAAGCTGAAATCTAGAAAGATGTATATTTTTTAAATTCAATAAATCAATATGCTTGAATTTAAGTACCTCATTATTTTTCAGGGCTTCTTCAAATAATGTAGTGCTTTCTGTTGAATCATATGTGTCCAGTTTCACCACGGAGCCATCCTTGCTGTCAGGTTGTTTTCTCCAGACGTGAATCAAAGGCTGCCGCTTCCACTTGAAGTCTGGATTCGGTAACATTTCGTAGATGGATGGACATTCAATCAACTGTATCACAAAAGGTTTCTCTTGTCTCACAAATTATGCCCAGTGTCACAGTTTCATAATATTTGACCATGACTAGAAAGGCCTAAGAATATTTTCTTTCTATTTTTTGGATGGACGTTAAATTAATCACTATTCATAAATTAAAAAATCTGTCCACTTCCACTGATATTTCTGAAAAACGCTCTAGGAAGGACTGAGAATTACCAATTGATGCATGGTCCATCTAGATACGAAAAAGAAGCTCTCAAATCCGTCAACAAACTGCAACCCGGTTAAAAGACAATCATTAATGTATCCTGGTGCACCTGTACAGAAAAGGCCATTAGTGAAGAGCAACAAGTGATTTCCTCTGTTCCACTCGGTGATGCAAGCTGAATACGCGTTGTAGAGTTAACCTGTCAATGGCTACTGATTACCTTGGAAAGGAGATGCAATGGAAATCCACTTGCTTACGTACTTTTCAAAAACCTGGAGCAGAATTTGGGTAAATGAAGGCACCAATGAGAAGGAATTGAGAAGGTACCATTAAATGAAAATATGACTTACATCTTTGTGTAGGGAGAGGAAGCACCGAACAAGTAAACCTCCCATGGAATGTGAAATAATATTCACCTTCTTCCCCCCTGAGGCCTTGTAAACCGTGATTAATTTCTCTTTTAGGCCATTGATAACGTTATCAATTCTGTCAGAAACAATTACCAAGATGAAGCCAATATCCAGAGTGTAACATTTTAAAATTTTCACAAAATTAACTTTAATTTTATGCCAAATAGCTTGTCTAAAGATAGATACTTAACCTATTGCTTTGTCGAAAGTCATAACCAAATCCAAAAAGAGTGGTTCCCTTCTCGTATCCGCAACCAATAAGCATATCAATCATATCGTGGAAATGATAAACGTCGGTCAAATGCACAAGTTTTGTAAACTGTATCACCAACACGCGATGTTAAGGTGAGCCATCAAAAAAGTCCGAAGATAAATGAAAATTATCATACATCACTGAATAAAGAAATGTTATATACCGCAGAGTTTTGGTTAAAAGGCACAGAAATACTAAAGTCAATAAGACTAATATCTCCTAATTCCAAGAATAAAATTGTTTTTACCTCTTCCTGCTTTTTACATACGAGAAATAAAACAAAAAAATCAGGCTGCCTTTGTCTGCGCAAAAAAGACCTTTCTCCCAACACTTAATACCAAGTTCTCTTTAAAAAAATGAAAAAAAGCCGTTGAAACATCTGCTTAAATTATGTTAGACCAGAGTTTTACAGCTTTCGATTCAATGAAACTTTTGTCAGTCTGTCTCATCGTGCATGATTATAGATATGTATGATTCTTCAACAAAAAACAACTTTTAAGCAAAACTGTATCGATTCACCCAAGGAACCATGATTCAACAAATTTAAGCCTAACATGGGTTCAGATGTACTGTCTTCATGTGAATCACGTCACAATGGAGTCTCCAAGGAACAATGACTTTCTTATGCCATAACACATTAGCAATCATCTTTTCTTCTTGCAAGGTGGGGAGACGATTTCAACGCTGATTCAAACTATCAAATATATCAAAAAAAGAGGGTTTGCGTAAAACCCGAAAATAACCATAACTGATGGAAGACTCATTATTTTATCACATTCGTGAAGTAATAAATTGCGACCAACCATAAAACGCTAAGTATTGAAGTAGAATCACGGGGAAATTTGAAACGATGAAAGTGAATGATAATGATCTAGAAAAACGGAATATTTTACATATTTCTACTTACCCATGATGGATCAAGAATGTCAATTGCATATAATCCATGGTCGTCGTCAGGAACAACAATTTCAATGTGAGGATCTAAACATTCTGTATAGCCTGTCAAATCATAACTGTATGTCAATTCCTGGTGTAAATAAATGTACCCCTCAATCGCCATTTCCCCCTTTTTTCATTCCAGTAACTTAGTAGCATAATTTATAGAAAATGCTTTAATACAAATTCATCGTTAATTTTGATGATTCGAAAAGATCTTTGAGCTAGGAACACATGGAAGTGATGTGTTTTAATTATTTAATAGCTTTTTGGCTGAACTTTACGGATTCTGTTTTTACGCCAATTTGTCTTCGAAAGCATGCTAACAGTCGCAAATAAACGTGTCGTAGACGTATTTCTAATTCGTTTTCTTCAGCCTTATTTTCCTAGAATTTGTCGACATTATGAGGACAAAATGCAAACGACAATTGGGTGAATGAGACCGTTTGTTGACATACCATCCGGGAGCTCACTCAACATAAACATGGCAGCCACAGGTTGGCAATTACTATTTCCATGATTGCAGACGGACGTGTTACTTATCCTTGGTATGAGAAAAACTTTCTATGTTCGGCATGGTATACATTTCGGACGATGCTAGCCAGCATTCTAAGCGGTTTCCAAACTAAAGACCGTTCCGAGGATGCATTTTTTTTAGACCGAGATCAAGGATAATGAAAAACATGCGAGCTTGCATTTCTCAGAGGATCAAATAACCACATGCCTTGCGATTCCATTGGCAAGAGGAGAGAGAAACACACACCAGTCTCGGGGTTGAAGAGTGACCAGAGTTTCCTAAACTCGAGATCCGCCAGCAGGAGCCGCACCCATACGCGCAACTCAAACCCCGTCTCCTTGTTCCTCGCGTTCAGGATCGACCCTCCCATGCCGGAGACGAGCAGGACCGGCGCGAGATCCTCGCCACCACTCCTCCCCACCGACCGCCGCCGTCGCCGCCGCCGCCGCCGCAAGCACGAGGCGAACATCCCGCAGCCGCCACCGATCATCTCGGCCTCCCCCGGGGGCGGCGAGGTGGACTGGCCATTAGCAGAGGAGCATATTCTCCGGCTCCTCCGCATCCAGCGAAGGAAATAAATTCCGTCCGGGGCAAGGAGCCGTCAGTCTCAGCTTTAAATCTCCCCCACGAGTTTTCGCGCGGATTGGACCACGAGGGGTTAATGGCTGCTACGATCGACCGGCGGCATAACGTTGTCGACGGTGTCCCGCATTTCCGATCCACGTGGCGCCATCCCATTCCACGCTGGGTTTTTCATCGTCGGCGTGGGTCAGCAGAACGCGCGGTGAAGTTACACGAAACGGCGGCAGCTTCCGCATGCTGCCAAAGAAATTTTTAAATAAAACAAAAGAAAATGCGACACGTGTTTGGCCCATTCCGGGCCCAATCCTCATCTTGAGACCCAGGCCCAATAGGACGGCACCATGTCACTCCACAAACACTTGGATCCGGTCACCCCTGCCGTCGTTGAAGTCCAGAAGCAGCTTCCCCACCTGAGAGCCGTCGATGACGACGTCATTGGCAGCATCCTCCAGCATGTCCATGATGTTGACGCCCGCCAAGCCTGAAGAGACCCCAAGAAGAAAAAAAAAGGTCAAGAGAGAGGGCCGCCCTTTCTTCACCAGGAAATTTCCACAAGCAGCCCGATCTTGATGGGTTTCCATACCAGGAATGATCTTGGTCGCTCCTTCAAGGAAGCCCGCCTGCAAGCCCACCAAATCATAAAAGGATCGCGCATATGATTACTATGTATAGACATTATTCCTTAGATGGGATGCCACGGGGCCAGAGGCTCTCACAGGAATCCTGATGTCAAGCTTGTCGAACCCGTCCCTGGCTGTGATCTTGATCCTCAGGGTGCGGGACCATATTGCAGAGAGGAGGCCCCTGGAATCGTATGGGCCGCTGTTCTGGAGCACTTCGACTAGAGGGTATGGGGGCCTCTCAGGCGCCGGCTCGGCAGAATCACGGCCGGTTGGCTGGGCTGAGAAGCTATCTGCGCTGGGAGAAGCGCTACAGGTTACACAGCGAGTAGAGATGGAGTTGGAGGATGGTATGGAGGGGGTACGCACACACCTCTTCGAGTGGATAATGGAGAGGCAGTGGTGCTGTAACGCTTCTCTTCTTCGTAGTACTCATTGAAGCCGATGGTGTCTTTAATTTCTTCGAAAGATGGCAAGCTTCCGGGAGGAGGAATCCGGCCACTTTTAATTGCCACGAGCGCATCCTAGAAATATTTGTGATTTTTTAAGGCGATAGGAGCTCCAACAAAGATAAATATGATTCTGAGCATGAGGCGAAAATAGTACATTTAACTGGGGGCAATGAGGCATATCAGAAGAAATATGGGCATACATGAGAGGCCAGATATGAGGTTGTGTGCCCAAAAAATATATTCAAAATGTACTCTTCCACGCTCTAAAATCATCCAAGGGATTGCACAAATTCTCCAACTTTCTTGGTGAGATGAATTGTGGATCTATCACTTCAGATAAAGCATGAAAAGCTCAAAAAAAAAAAGAAAAATCTAGTGTCATACTTTGTGTGCATCCAGAATGAGACCAGTGAACAGATGGAATAAAGATCGAGATTTTGAAATTTCCCACCTGCATTGCTCGGATGGAAACCCCAATCAAGGAGAGCGGATAGCTGACGATTTTAAAGCCCAACTCCTCGAGCTCGATTGGGTTCAGTATGGGGGTCTTGCCCCCACCTTCAAGCATGTTAGCCTAGAGGAAAATTTTGGACCCGTTAGCTGCTGGCTTACATAATTTGCACAAGCAATATCAAGGCGGCATACCATCTTAGGAAGAAGAGGAGAAATATCACAAAAGGCTTTCATCTCTTCTCGAGAGGCAAGTGCATCAATGAAAAGGACATCTGCTCCAGCATCAGCAAGGGCCCGTGACCTCCAGAGTGATTCTTCCAAGGATACAGCTTGACGAGAATCAGTGCGTGCAACGATAACAATGTCAGAACCGCTTTCTTCCCGAGCATCAATAGCTGCCTTTATGCGCGTCACTGCTTCCTCCCTTGAGACTACCTTCCTCCCCTGAGTATGCCCGCAAGCTTTAGGTGACACCTGTGGAAGAAGCACATGAGGAAGAAAAGATACACTCAATACAAGTTCTTCATCGCAGCTATCAGTATCTCCAAGTTAAGAAAACTAGTACACTATTTTTTTTTTTTCAAATCTACAAGTGTACTAACCACAGTCAATGTTTTAACATAAGAATCATCTAAAATAAATAAAAAAATATTTTTTTCGTAGATAGTTAACCTGGTCTTCAAGAATGATTCCTGCAAAACCAGCTTTGATAAAGCCCTTAACAGTCCTCTTAACATTCATATGATTACCATATCCATTATCTCCATCTCCAATAACAGGAATTGAGACAGCTTGAGTAATTTGTGCTCCTTGATCAACCATTTCACCGTAAGAAATAAGACCAACATCTGGCAAACCCAATCTAGCAGCTGAAACTGAAAATCCTGAGAAAAAGAGCTAGCCGTTAGAAAGCTTACCCTTTGCACTGGATGATTCTGTAAAAATTTTGGTCGTTTTATATCTAAAAAAATGGTGAATATACTGCAAGTACATGATGAGGCATCACACGAGTGTTTGAGAAGAAATCGACTAAATTACTAATCCATGGATATAATTAAAAAATTAGTTGGTCAAAATTTCTGCAACAATGTAGCTATTTTCATGGTGTTAAGACCAGAGTGTTAACAGTGACCAGCCTTTCAAGGTTTCGTCCAAAAGTATGGATAGGAAGATCTTGTTGAGACTGTCCAGAAGGCCATCTAGAGGCGAATGCATAGGGATCATTCCCTTTCACAGTTTCTTCTTACCCCACCAGCACTATGATGTGAAGAGCATACAGGAGGTCATCCATACGATTTCGCATGCCTCTATACCTTCATTTAATAATCTGGGATAAATTGTTTGTAAACTAACATCGTAAAATGCAATTAGAATTCACTTTTTACTTCGATCTTACGCTCGATGAGCAAACTTTAAGCTAACAGTAGAACAAGAAGAAATGGTCAAGTAACCACACATTCAAGAAAAAACGCCCAAATAATATCCATCGTCACATGCTGATAGAGATGGAACAAGTAAACCCCTATTTTCTCTCCATCGGAAAGAAAAATTAGATCAAAACCCTAGTGAGACGCGTATCAAACACCTACCGCTCGTGAAACAGAACCTGAATCCCGCGCGCTCAACGAGCTTGGCGCTGAGGGCGTCGAAGCAAGCGGGGCCCTGGTGGATCCCTGGTGACTCCAGAATCTTCCTCAGAGCCTTCGCCGGAGTATCACCCGAAGAGGAGCAGCAAGATATCCTGCCGACGCCATTCCCCCCCAGTTTCCCGAGAGAACGACGCTCCGAAGGGAAAGAGGAGGCTATCCGCCGGCGCCCAGGGCTCGATGAAAGAGGCAGCGAGCGAGCGGACGATCGGCGGGAGCAGGGACACCGGGAAGCATGGCGAGCGCCGAGGAAGTTGGGACTCCCACTCTGCGCTGCGATCATGGCGGAAATTCTCTCCAGAGGCCCTGCAGCTCCCAGAGAAATGTCCCAAAGGGGGGGGGGGTTGATAATAATAAGTGAAGCACATATTGGGCCGATAATGGGCCAACCGTGGATCCAAGACGGGCCGAAAGCCCGGTTATATCTTTCCGGGCTTGAATTCAGGCTCAGATGCAGGCTTCATCCCTCCATGACGAGGAAAGGGAGAATTTTAACCAATATTTTATAATTAAAATATTAAAAATTAATTTATAAATGAGGATGATTTCTTGAATTATTGTTTTTTAATTGAATGTAAATCGTTCATGGTGTTTAAAGGTTATCAAATGGATGGCCCATGGGGCTTCTTGAAGTGGCCATGGGCCCGCTACACTTTGAGGTCCAGCTGGCTCGGCCCAAAGCCAATAATTTATAGGCCGGGATATGACCCGATAAGGCCCAATTATTCATACCAACGAGTTAGAGGGAGGCGGGGAATAGGATTGGGAAAAGGGCGGGGCAAACGGAACAGGCGTGAGAGGCAGGGCAGGCGCGGGGGAGCGGGGTGACAGAGAGAGCGAGATAGATAGATAGAGAGAGAGGTCAAAGCTTCTGGACCATTATAAAGAGGGGAAGAGAGATGGGAGAGGGGGGGAGGGCGGGGGGAGAGAGAGGGAGAGAGAGAGAGAGAGAGAGAGAGAGAGGAGAAGAGGTAAAAGCTGACAGAGCGAGAGAGAGATAGGCAGAGAGACAGAGAGGGAGAGGGAGGGGGTGGGAGAGAGAGGAGAAGAGGTCAAGCTTACAGAGCAAGAGAGAGAGAGGAGAAGAGGTCAAGCTTACAGAGCAAGAGAGAGATAGGCAGAGAGAGAGAGAGAGAGAGGAGACGAGGTCCAGGTTCCGGAGCAAATCATAGTTTCGCCAAGTCGAGCTTAAAACCCTGTCTAGACCCTGTGTTGAAAAAAAACCCTAGAAGAAGAAACGTGGGACGGACTTCCACTTACTCGGAAGACTAACGCCCATAATTTAAAACCCAATTAGAAAGTCTAAATACCCGAGTCGGGTTCACATATCTGATCTTGAATCCACTTCGTCAGAGGCGAGGGTTTTTCCATAATCTGGACCGAAAAGCTCGAGCTGTCCAAGGGTGACGATATTAAGAGGAAAATATGGCCTCGCACGTGCTAGTTTTTTAAAACATACGCAGGTTTCCAGGGACACCGCGTTTCAGGTTTTCTTCCACTGAGATTGACGTGTGAAGGGCGATGGGTGGGTGCAACAAGAGAGGAGACTCCGAGATTAGAGAATGACGATACCCTTGACGTTTTGTGGCTCATCGCAGTCAACCCTCTCGTGCGATTCCGTCATTCATCAGCTGGAGCCAAAGGTTGGTTGAGCTTCTACTTTGGATATTCACACACACACACACACACACACTCTCTCTCTCTCTCTCCCCAATGAACGGAAGAATCGAACATCTGGCTGGCCTTCCACGATCCGGCGAGGAGCTCGCGCCAAGAGGAGACGAGAGCGATAGAACACGCAGAGGGATGCTCAAACAGGTGTCTATGTTTTATGACGAAGTACAAGAGGAGCACGTATCATATATTATTTGAGAAGAAAGAACCAGAAAAAAAAAATGTAAAACGTAACCGTGTCTGGAGGATTCAGAAGGAACCCTAAACCAGCACCGGAGGTACCACTTATTTACTTTCCTCTCGCGACGAAGAGGCCCACAACGCAGCAGGATCGTGGATGAGGAGAAGCGTGGCCTACATCGCAGGCTCTGGCCACGCAGCTATCGTAGTATGGCGGAGAGGGAGAAGGTGACTGTGGAAGCGGGGACTTTTAGTAGTAGGGAGGAGGAGGCGACGGTGAGGGTGGCGGTGGGGATTTGTAGACGTATGGAGGAGGAGGCGAGGGCGAGGGCGGGGGTGGGGACTTGTAGATGTAAGGAGGAGGAGGCGACGGTGAGGGTGGCGGTGGGGACTTGTAGATGTAAGGAGGAGGCGACGGTGAGGGTGGCGGTGGGGACTTGTAGATGTAAGGAGGAGGAGGGGACGGTGAGGGTGGGGGTGGGGACTTGTAGATGTAAGGAGGAGGAGGCGACGGTGAGGGTGGCGGTGGGGACTTGTAGATGTAAGGAGGAGGAGGGGACGGTGAGGGTGGGGGTGGGGATTTGTAATGGTAAGGAGGAGGAGGTGACGGTGAGGGTGGTGGTGGGGACTTGTAATGGTAAGGAGGAGGAGGCGACGGCGAGGGGGGTGGGGACTTGTAGATGTAAGGAGGAGGAGGCGACGGCGAGGGTGGTGGAGGGGACTTGTAGACGTATGGAGGAGGAGGCGACGGCGAGGGGGGTGGGGACTTGTAATGGTAAGGAGGAGGAGGCGACGGCGAGGGTGGTGGTGGGGACTTATAGATGTAAGGAGGAGGAGGCGACGGTGAGGGTGGTGGTGGGGACTTGTAGATGTAAGGAGGAGGAGGGGACGGTGAAGGTGGCGGTGGGGACTTGTAGATGTAAGGAGGAGGAGGCGACGGCGAGGGCGGTGGAGGGGACTTGTAGACGTAAGGAGGAGGAGGCGACGGCGAGGGCGGGGGTGGGGACTTGTAATGGTAAGGAGGATGAGGCGAGGGCGAGGGGGGGGGTGGGGACTTGTAATGGTAAGGAGGAGGAGGCGACGGTGAGGGTGGTGGTGGAGACTTCACGGGAGGAGGGGGAGATGAATAGTAATAAGGAGGAGATGGAAGTGGCGGCGGCGATGGTGAAGGACGCGGGGGTGATGGATATCCCTGGGCCATCGCACCACGGACACTACCTGCCAGGAAGATCACGGCCAGGGTCATTGCGATGGCCCCCAGCCGGAGGCGACGACCCCTTTCAGGGGCGTCAGGACGGGCGCAGCCCATGGCTCTCCTCCTTCCCTCACTCTGCGGATTGCTCCACGAGAGTGTAGGGTGAAGCCGAGAGATGAAGGCTAGCTGTCGCCGTTTGGATGAGAGCCTTGCCACCGGAGAGAAGCATGTATTTATAGACCTCGACAGAACAGCACGCAGTAGGCAGGCAGATGCAGGTGAAGCCTACACGACCTTGGATTCCTCGTCGGGGGAGGCATCGATGGGGACGCAACCCGCGGCTTGGAGTGGGTCACCGCGTGGGGGGCCGTTGATTGAGTCTCGCTCGGAAGCTTCTCGTGTGAGGAGCCGGATAACGGAGGGGAGGATGATATCGCGAGTCAAGCCACTCACAATTGTTGGGGTAATCGTGGAAGGCCAATACAAAAGGTGGGAGAAGAGGTCGTAGGAGTGTACTGGATTGACTATGTCATCGTCGAGGCGTGCCGTCCGCCTTCGGCAGTGGAGCAGGTCTGCTTCACATGAAAGTCCGTAAGGGTTGCTCTCCGCGCCTGATCACTTGAATCTTTCCTCACTCGTTATGTATATTCTCAAAGTCAACGCATCTCATGAGAACATCGGGGGAGGGGGGGAGGGATCAGTGTTAATCGTAAAATCTACTAAACTATGCTTTACAATTTAGGTGTTTGTAAACTATGGGATTAAACTCTCTATTATGAAATACTATGCCTGTGGTTTGCATCTAAATTGTGTATAGAGAAGCAAGGGAATTAAAGCGAATATAAATAAGTAACAAAACTATTTAGACCTCTATATTTTTTTTGTTGGCTCTTTCTACTCATTGTGGCGTAGAACCTTTGTAACTTACACTCATTTTGATCTCCAAGACAAGAAAGACTGTTTTTCTAGTGGTTTGGTCCATACCCTATATGCATTATCCTAAGAGCTTCAACTTTTTTGCATTTTCACTACATGTAATTACTCAAGAACTTGGACTATTAGATTTGAGGCCACACTAAGATCAAGAACCAAGGTGGGAGGTTAAATTGGTCTTATGCGAATCTTACTTTAGTCAACTAATATTATCCCAGTCTTGAACATTCTAATAATCTACAGTGGTTTACCCCCCTATCCAATATCTCATTCTTGGGTTCTACTAAACCAAACATTTAGTCAACAACTATTGATTATTGAGATCTGCTGCCACAAAATTTCTCTTAATTTTTTTAAAGATATACCACCCTAGGTGGCCAAAAACTGATTACGATATACAACTCAATTGAGTTATTAAGTTAAGATTTATAACATTTTATCCCATAAAATATAAAATATATTATTGAAGACTTCAATGACATCCAAAAAATTTGATGGAGAGGAAGTTGAATTATGTTTAAATTCTATTCTCCTTTTGTATGGAAGCTATTTGACTACTGAAGACATTGCCATTATAAGAAAGTTGAGGAAGATTGCATTTGAATTAGGTATTGCTCCTCAGCTCAATGTCTTCTAGCTGTTGGACCTAGCTTTGAAGATCATTCAAATTCATACGTAAATATCTGAAAATTATCCTGAAAGAAATATAAGAGTATAACAGATCAAGTATGATGATTCATATATGTAATCTTCCCTTATATATGTTGAATTTTCATGGGAAGTTCTTATTGAACTTTGAAGTGTATGATTCTTCATTTTTAAATTTAAAGCAACGATTACCAGAAATGAGAGATATAAAGTGCTGATATGAAACCTCAAAGGCGATATTTTATGATCGTATTTTTTTGCCATAATTTAGATGTTATTTATATTCGAAATTATTATTTGTTTCATAAAACATTCACAGATTACTTTGTGGCAACTTACACCCATCATTGAAAACCTAATTTGAATATTTTTAGGATTGATCTGATATTGAATCCACTTGAAAATTTGGCGGCAGATGCCAAGGCCAAGGCTTTTCTAGAATCTGGCCGGAAGATCTCAAAGCATTTAAGGTTAACGATACTAGGAAGAAAATACGACCTGACAAGAGTCAGTTTTTTAAAATTTAGACAGTGTTCCAAGGATACGGCATCTCATGATTTCCTCGCTGAGATTCACGTGTGATAGGCGATGGGAGAATGTCACACGGGGCCCAATCCCGAGCCGGACCCCAGGGACAACATAACCCTGCGCTGCCCGACACGTGGCGGGAGTAGGCGCAGGAGTGAGACGCTGGCGTGGCGACCAAGACAGGCGAGTGGAGATGGCACCACGACGCCACGCCAGGGCGAGAGGGTTAACGGCGTCGCCCAAACAGAGGATGGGACGGCTGACGTGGATGTTTAGTCCCACACTGCGTGTAAAATGGAACGACAGGTGGCGGGGCCCTATTTAACGGGACCCGCACCCCCGTGATTGGTCACCTTTGGTTAATCAGATCACCTTCTCTCTCTCTCTCTCTCTCTCCAGTAGCGGAGCCGGATCCCGATGATCCAGATCGAGAGCCCACAAGGACCCGAGCAGAGCCACCCGGGGGCCGTGTGACACTGGTATCAGAGCCAGGTTAACCAAGGTCAGTACGCCCACCCACTCCGGCCCAGATGGAGACCGACGGGGGACGCCCGAGAGCCAGAGGCACGTAGGGGCAGCGGATCGCCCGACTAACTGAGCAACTCGAGTCGTTAACATGACTCGTGGAGGCACTACCTATCCAGCTTCAAATGGAGATCAGCGATCTTTGCCGGGACACCGAAGCACAACACTGGATCCAAGCCGCAGACACCAGAAACCTCGGCCGAAGGCTGGACGAGGAGATCACGGCCATCTACGCGCAAACTGGCGAGATGGCCACGTCTTTTGTGGCCCAACGCGAGGAGCACGACGGCCGATTCCAAGCGTTGCAGGATCAGCTCGACCGGCTGCAAGCTCACATCGAGGGCCTGACAAGAACACCGGACACGAGCTCCACCACCACCCGACGCGTGAAAGCCCCCAAACCACAGCCATATGAGGGGGAACACGACGTGATGGTCATTGAAAATTTCCTGTGGGACTTACGGCGTTACGTGGAAGCCAATGTGACTTCAGAAGCCGAGCAAGTTTTCCTGGCCAGCCTCTATCTCACCGGACACACCAAGACCTGGTGGCATCTCCGCACGGAGGATTCCACCCGACTGCCGATCGCGACGTGGACAGAATGGACACAGGAACTCCGAGCCCAGTTCCGCCCCGCGAACTCTGGACAGACCACGCGGTCGGCCATGCGGCAGCTCAAACATGGCGGGTCTATCCGCGAGTACATGGAAAAATTTTCACTACTGGTGCTCGAAGTCCCCAAGATGGACGAAGAAGACAAGCTCCACTATTTCACGGAGGGCCTCCAGCCGTGGGCCCAAAACGAGCTGCGCCGGCAAAACGTGCAGGACCTCCGCATGGCATTGGCCGTCGCCGACGGCCTCGTGGACCGACCGCGAAACCCTACTGAGACCCAGGGAGAAAAGTCAGCGGGGGGGGGGGGTGCACCAAGGACCAAGGGCGCATGTGCGGGAGCCCCGGACAGACCAGAGGAGACCAGGGCGGACGTCCTCCATCCACAGTTCCCCAACAACCGAAAGGTCCCAGGTGGACGGGGTGCCATGTGTGTGGGGGCACCCACCGGAGTGCCGACTGCCCCGATCGGACCGACAGGAGGATGGCTCGGGCGTGGCTCAACGCCATCCTGACCCAGGAACCGGCGCTCCCCCTCATCGAAGAGGTATCCCACAATCACCCCACCTCCTCCCTCAACGCCCTGCAGGCTAAAGAATCACGGCCGGGACTGCGACCGCTACTGTTCGTGGACTGCGAACTCAATGGCATCTCGGTCCAGGCGTTGGTCGACTCGGGCGCCACCCACAGCTTCCTCGCCACCCGCGAAGCACAGCGGCTACAACTCGCCCTCTCACCAATAGTCAACCGAGTGAAAACAGTCAACACCGCGACGACGGCAATAAGCGGCGTCGCGAAGGGCGTCAGCACTCGCGTGGGACAATGGCAGGGCCATTTGGATTTCCTCGTCCTCCCCATAGACGACTTTGGAGCCATTTTGGGGGCCGACTTCGCCCTCAAAGCCAAGGCGGGCATATTTCTCCACTGCCACGGCCTGTTGGTCTGCGGGGGCGACCAACCTTGCTTTGTACAAGGATCCCCGTAGGAAACACCGCCTCCCCAGTTGGTTTTGGCCCATCAAATCCAGTGGGAACACGATCCCACCACGGCCACCTATCTCCTCATGGTGCAGGAGAAGGAGGACGTGGCCCCACAAACCCACCTTCCACAGGTATCATCTCTCCTCCACGAATTCAGGTCCCTTCTGCCCGACCAGCTTCTAGTGACATTACCACCACGAAAGGAGATCGAGCACGCCATCGACCTACTGCCAGGGGAGAAGCCACCCGCTCGCGCCCCCTACAGGATGAGCCCGTCGCAGCTGGCGACGCTAAAGCAGCAACTCGATGACCTACTCCGCGCGGGCCACATATGCCCCTCCCACGCCCCTTTCGGCGCGCCGGTTCTTTTCCAGCACAAGAAGGATGGATCACTCCATCTGTGCGTTGATTATAGGGTGCTCAATCGGATTACCGTGAAGAACAAGTACCCCATCCCCAATGCCGACGAGCTCTTCGACCGCCTGGGGAGCGCGTGCCTCTCCTCTAAGCTGGACCTTAGGAGGGGGTACCATCAAGTGCGGATCAAGGCGGGTGACGAGCCGAAGACGGCCTGTGTCACCCGCTACGGCTCGTATGAGTTCACGGTCATGCCGTTCAGGCTGACCAACGCTCCGGCCACCTTCTGCAACCTCATGAATAATGTTTTTCGCCCCTTTTTAGATCAGTTCGTCGTAGTTTATCTCGACGACATCCTGATATACAGCCGGTCCCTCGACGAGCACCTGCACCACCTGCGGACGGTCTTCAACACCTTGCGCGACCACCAGCTCTACCTCAACCCTTCTAAATGCGCATTCGCCCTCGAGGAGGTCAACTTCTTAGGTCACGTTGTCGGCCACGGGCAAGTCAAGATGGACTGGGCCAAGGTTGCCGTGATCGACAAGTGGCCACCCCCCTCTGGCACCGCCGATCTCCGTTCATTCCTCGGGCTCGCGAATTATTACAGGAAGTTCATCCGCGACTTCTCGCGCATCGCGGCCCCGCTGACGGACCTCCTTCGCAAAGACCGACAGTGGGATTGGAGCGCGACATGCCAGCAAGCCTTCGACCAGGTGCGGGCATGCATCTCCTCTGAACCAGTCCTCCGCCTCCCCGACTTCTCCCTCCCCTTGGAGGTGCACACGGACGTGTCCGACTGCGCCATCGGCGGCGTCCTTATGTAGAGTGGTTATCCTGTCGCCTACGAGGGACGGAAGCTCAGTGACACCGAGCAGTAGTACTCGGTACACGAGAAGGAGCTGACCGCGGTGGTGCACTGCCTGCGGACTTGGCAACTCTACCTCCTTGGCGCCCACTTCACGGTCTTCATCGACAACGTGGCGACGAGCTGCTTCAACACCTAGAAGAAGCTCTCCCCGAAGTAGGCCCGGTGGCAAGACCTTCTCGCAGAGTACGACTTCACACTCAGGTACAAGCCGGGGCACGCCAACACGGTGGTAGACGCTCTTAGTCGCCAAGACTTCTCTTCCCACCTCTCGGCCACATCGGTCGCCACGGGCGACATTCTCGGCGACATTCAATTGGCTTACTCCACCGACCCCACCGCCTAGCAGATCCTTCACCAAATTGAAATTGGCGAGACCCGCCGGTTTTGGCTCGAAGACGGCATCATCTTCGCCGCCGGCCGCCACCCGTATGTACCCAGCGGGGAGCAACTTTGGTGACGACTCCTGCGCGAAGTACATGACGCCCCCCACGCCGGACATCTGGGGCAGTAACGCACCCTGGCCCTCCTCGTCGGCAGCTACTACTGGCCGAACATGGAGCGGGATGTCGAGGCATATGTCCACACCTGTCTGACGTGCCAACAAGACAAGGTCGAACGACGCTCCCCGCTAGGTACACTTGACCCCCTCTCCCCCGAAGCTAGACTATATTTCCATAGACTTCATCACCACTTGACCCCCTCTCCCCCGATGTTCCTCCCCTACGACAGAAGAGATCATGGACGTGTTCCTGCGCCAAGTCGTCAAGCTGTGGGGACTTCTGCAGAGCATCATCTCCGACCGCGACTCCCGCTTCACCGGACGTTTCTGGACGTCGCTCTTCACCCTCCTTGGGACAGCTCAAGTTCTCCACCACATTCCACCCCCAAACAGACGGCCAGACAGAGCGCGTCAACGGGATGCTCGAGCAGTACCTTCGGCACTACGTCTCCGCCCGGCAGGACAACTGGGTACGCTTCCTCGATCTGGCCCAGTTCTCCCACAATTCCCTTTGCAGCTCCGCCATAGGACACTCGCCGTTCGAGTTGGTTCTCGGCCGGCAACTGCTGTCCCCACCGGAAGCGGCCAAGCAGTGTGGGCCGGGCCAACTTCCGGCAGCCTACCGCTACGCCAACCATCAGGAGGAGCTGCTGGAGGAGGCGCGAGAAGCCCTGGACCGCGCGGCACGGTGAATGAAGAAGTACGCCGACTGGCACCGACGGGAAGTCGAATACCAGGTGGGCGACTTCGTCTTCCTCAGACTCCTTCCCGCTCACAAGAGTCTCCAGTGGATCCCACATCACAGCGGGCTCGTCCCGCGGTACGATGGACCGTTTCGGATCATGGAGCGGGTCAGGCAGCTCGCCTATCGCCTACATCTACCGCCACGCCTGCTTGTACACCCGGTCTTCCATGTGTCCCTCCTCAAGCCTTATTATGCAGACGATGAGGACCCAGCCCGGCATCAGCCACACCGGCCGCCACCGACAGTCCAGGCCCACTTCTCCGACCAGGCGGAAGACATCCTGGCCCACCGCACCGTCAACGGGGGCGGTCGTCACCATGCTCACCACGTCACCTCTTACCTTGTGAAGTGGGTCGGCAAGCCCACCTCCGAGGCCACCTGGGAACGGGAGGTCGACCTGTGGTAGTTCGAACCTCTCATCCAGGCTTATCACCACCGGCCGATTCCGCCGCAGACGACAGACGTTTCGGGCAAGGGAGGTTGTCACACAGGGCCCAATCCCGAGCCAGACCCCGGGGACAACATAACCCCGCGCTGCCCGACACGTGGCGGGAGCAAGCACAGGAGCGAGACATTGACATGGCGACCAAGATAGGTGAGTGGAGATGGCACCACGATGCCATGCCAAGGCGAGAGGGTTAACGGCGTCGCCCAAATGGAGGATGGGACGGCTGACGTGGACGTTTAGTCCCACACCGCGTGTAAAACAGAACGACGGGTGGCGGGGCCCTATTTAATGGGACCCGCGCCCCCGTGATTGGTCACCTTTGGTTAATCGGATCACCTTCTCTCTCTCTCTCCAGTAGCGGAGCCGGATCCGACGATCCAAATCGAGAGCCCACAAGGACCCGAGCAGAGCTGCCCGGGGGCCACGTGACAGAAAACCCGAGAGTGGCGATACCTTCGAGGGCGGTATTTAATGGCGGTCAACGCTCTCATGCGATTCCGTCCTTAAGCTGAAGCGAAAGGCCACTCAGACGCGATAAATGTTAAGTAAATCGCGTGATTTGAGTCGGTTGACATTCAGGCTCTCTCTCCTTGTCTAGGTTTCTCTCTCAATCTCCATCTGTCGTCTATCGAAGTACTCTCCCGCCTGTCTTCGCAGGGCTTTCCGAGAAAAGAGACCGCCGTCCGCATTACCAATATGTGCCAATCGAAATCTTGCCCTCCGACTAGCATTCTAAAAAGCCCACGCCCACCCACCCCCCTCATTTAGACGAAGAATTCCTCTAGCCAAGAACGATTGGGCGCACATAAGTGCATATCATTTTTTATTAGAGAAGTAAAAGCCAGAAAAAAATAACTGTAATACATAATTGTGTATCAAGGATTCAGAAGGAAACCAGCACCGGAGGTACCGCTCATTAACGTTCTTCTTGCGCCGAAGATCGTGGGCGAGGAAAAGCGTGTTCTGCGTCGTAAACACTGACCACGTGTGTAGGAAGTTGGATGAGGTTCGTAGTATGGCAGAGAGGGAAACGGTGAGGGTGAGGGTGGGGATGGGGACTTTAAGTCGTTGGGAGGAGGAGGAGACGGTGAGGGTGAGGGTGGGGGTGAGGACTTTGAGTCGTTGGGAGGAGGGGACGGTGACTGTGTGGGTGGGGACTTTTACTTGTAAGGAGGAGGCGGCGACGGTAAGGGCGGTGGGGGGGACTTGTAGATGTAAGGAGGAGGAGGCGACGGTGATGGTGGGTGTGGGGACTTATAATGGTAAGGAGGGGGAGGCGACGGTGAGGGTGGGGGTGGGGACTTGTAGATGTAGGGAGGAGGAGGCGACGGTGAGGGTGGTGGGGGGACTTGTAGATGTAAGGAGGAGGAGGGGACGGTGAAGGTGGCGGTGGGGACTTGTAGATGTAAGGAGGAGGAGGCGACGGCGAGGGCGGTGGAGGGGACTTGTAGACGTAAGGAGGAGGAGGCGACGGCGAGGGCGGGGGTGGGGACTTGTAATGGTAAGGAGGATGAGGCGAGGGCGAGGGGGGTGGGGACTTGTAATGGTAAGGAGGAGGAGGCGACGGTGAGGGTGGTGGGGGGGACTTGTAGATGTAAGGAGGAGGAGGCGACGGTGATGGTGGGGGTGGGGACTTGTAGATGTAGGGAGGAGGAGGCGACGGTGAGGGTGGTGGGGGGGACTTGTAGATGTAAGGAGGAGGAGGCGACGGTGATGGTGGGGGTGGAGACTTATAATGGTAAGGAGGCGACGGGAGGCGACGGTGAGGGTGGTGGGGGTGGGGGTGGGGACTTGTAGATGTAAGGAGGAGGAGGGGACGGTGATGGTCGGGGTGGGGACTTATAATGGTAAGGAGGGGAGGCGACGGTGAGGGTGGGGGTGGGGACTTGTAGATGTAAGGAGGAGGAGGCGACGGTGAGGGTGGTGGGGGGGACTTGTAGATGTAAGGAGGATGAGGCGACGGTGATGGTGGGGGTGGGGACTTGTAGATGTAGGGAGGAGGAGGCGACGGTGAGGGTGGTGGGGGAGACTTGTAATGAGATGTAGGTGGCGGGGGTGGCGGCGGAGACTTATAGACGTAGGTGGGTGTTGGAGGCACATGGTTCTTGTGGCATTCCTTGTATGGCTTCTTGGGGGCGTAGGCGAAAGACTTAGCCTCGAGGACAATCAGCCTGTTGGACCTAGACTTGACGTGCAGATTTGCTCCCTTGTTCCCGCTGTTGATGTCAGTGGCGACGTTGCAAGGGGAACCGTTTGGTGCAGCGTGGAGCTGGGCCTTGCAGTGGGCAGCTCCATACTTCACGTAGTCGTAACCCTTGACAATGATGGAATAGACACCATTGCTCCTAGTCTTTCCGAATGCAAGGATATGCTTATCGCCAGCATTGCAAGTTACCTTCACAGTGGCACCTGTGCTTGCCAACATGTAGCGACATGCTTTAGATCAATGGTTTAACAATTTTGATGAAAATATGTACTATTTTATATTTTTATATTATTTTATTTGTATTGTATAATGTATGACTCATGCTTTCGGCGAATGGCCTTTTACCATGAGTTAAATCAATTAATATTAAAATGTGTGAGTGGGGATAGTTCGAACCTAGTGAATGCTATCATGTTTATATTTATATAGATATAATCTAACAAACTGTATCTGTTCAAAGTCGATTGGGTTTCCTCCCAAAAATTAAGTGAGGCTGTTTTTAGGTGAATTTATTTCAAATAAAATTAAACTATTAGAGAAAGAAGTATGGTACCTTGGAGAAGTTTCTTGCCATGCGACTTGGTGGGTTGATGCCAGTCGTAGCATTGGTAGCAATACACATTTCCGGTAACCTTGATGACAAGTGCACGATGATGTGGGGGAGGTGGTGACGTGTGTAGGATGGGGGTGGGGACTTCATCGGAGGAGGCGGAGAAGGATAGTAATAAGTAGGAGACTGAGGTGGCGGCGGCGATGGCGAAGGACGCGGGGGTGATGGATACCCCTGGGCCATCGCACCGCGCACACCACCCGCCAGGAAGATCATGGCCAGGGTCACTGCGATGGCCCCCGGACGGAGGCGACGACCCCTTTCAGGGGCGTCAGGACGGGCGCAGCCCATGGCTCTCCTCCTCCCCCCGCTCTGCGGACTACTCCACGAGAAGTGTAGGGAGAAGCCGAGAGATGAAGGCTAGCTATCGTCGTCTGGATGAGAGCCTTGCCTCCGGAGAGACCCATGTATTTATGGACCTAGAGAGAACAACACGTAGTAGGGAGGTAGATGCAGGTGGGACCTGCCTGCTGTTCAAGTATTTACCGGAGGAGGCATCGTCGGCGACGCAACCCGCGGCTTGGAGTGGGTCACCGCGTGGGGGGGCCGTTGATGAAGTCTCCCTTGGGAGCTTCGCGTGTGAGTAACTGGTTGACGGAGGAAATGATATCGCGAGTCAAGGCACGCAAACTTGAGTGGGCAGTCGTGGAAGGGTAAGACAAAGGGAGGGGGGAGAGGTCGTAGGAGAGGCGTGCTGGATTGACTCTGTCATCGCCGAGACGTACCATTCGACTTATAGACATAGGGGTTGTTTTCCGCATGTGATCACTTGAATCTTTCCTCTTTCTTTTTCCATATTCTCATGTTCGCTGTACAATTTAACTTATCTGTATTCCTAGACGATTTCAAATTCCCATTCCCTCTGTCATCGATTGTTCCAAATATAGGTAGTTCCAGCTCAAGCATGATTTGACAAGACTTGGAGCCGCAGAAACGTCTCCAAAATGGGCTCAGAACAAGTCGCTTACGAAGTCAGTTTCCACCCGGATCAACTTAACCCGACGTCTAAAAGGCATATATCAGATCTTGTTTGCATAAGAATCTCTCTCCCTCTAGCTATCTATATATCTATGTATCTGTGTATGTATCTATCTATATTTCTAGTTAGCTATGTAGCTATTTATCCATCTAGCTTTGCATAGTTAAGCTTCGGCAAGGCTTGACAATTCTCAGCTCGGACAATTGTTTCTTCTTGTACCACATTAAAAGGCAACATGTATTCATGAATTGTTGGTACTTGTAATGGAAAAATAATTAGGGCCATGAGGGATGATTATCAATGGGAAATGAAATGGAATATGATTCACACATGGAGTCATAGATTCTTTGTTGAATCGTCATCTCCAAAATCGCATGTGTATTTGGTGGGTACTTGAGAACGAGGGACATACTAAGAGGGGGAATGGGAGAAAAACTAAGGGGGCTTACTATAGTTGAAAAGACAAACCCGAGGTGCTGCCCTTTGAACCTCAAGACTATGACAAGACTCTAAGTGAACAAATCTAAAGGAATAGCTGAAGAACGACCTAAGGGAGTCATCCTTTTGTAACATAGAAGCAAGAAGGTTGGGTAGCCACTCTGAGATGACTGATCTTCAAAACTCCAGTGAGCACTTCTATGCCTTCTTCGTGTTTGGGGCCTCTTATAATTCATTATTCCTACATGTGAGTGGATGATTGATGAGTTAGATTTATTTTAGGTATCATTAAGCCTAAATCCTCTCAATCAAAGCTAATATAAACTAATTTTTAATCTGATTTGCTTAAAAACTTGTAATGAGTGGCGAGTCAGGTCTTCTCCTTAGAGAATGAATGATTTAATGCTCATTTATTATGGTGAAAGATGAAGGGAAAGAGGTGAGCTTCAGAGGAAGAACATGGCAGGAGAGAAGAGTGAGAGGTGAGTTCCAGATCTAATTTCTCAAATTTAGAAGATGTGAAATTAGAAATCAGATGATTCGTAGAATGACACTTTATGATGCTCTCTAAACCTAATCTACTTTTAATTTCAAAATAGAATATAACCAAATGAACAAGAATATCAACCATCTCAAAACTAACCTGGCATCACTACCCCTTGTGTATTGCCACTAGGAAGAGGCATTCACTTGCAACAACAAGAGAGGCCTTGTTTAGGAAAGATAAACTTTTATTCATGTCACAAGACACCTGCATTCCTGTACGGTGGAGCCTTGAAAAACCTTTTCCCTCTAGCTTGGTGCAATGACCATGATTTTTCATATATCAAGAGCTGTTCGTAACATTACTTTTCTCTCAATATATAGAACAACGTCCCCCCTTCCTCTCCTCTCTTTATGTGAGAGAAACCGTTAGATGGCTTTGGCGACTTCACACCTTTCAGCACAATTTCACACCATTAGATTTATGGATCTCCTCTCTCCAATGTCTTCCACTGATTGTTGGGTTGTTTCTTCATTTGACAACCCTCAATCATTGGATTGGTGAGCCCTCCTTAGTGCCCTTCTTTCTTGGCCACAAGAGTCACTTGTTACAAGCAACAACCAAATTCCATCCATAGATGAGATGCCCTAGACCTACATTATAAATCACTAAAAACTAAAGTAGGGTACTTAATAAAATCTTAAATACATATTCAATGTCAATTATGGTCTTAATGTGGCATCAAATGTGTATGAGGGTAATAATCCCACAAAATGATAGAAAATGCTTGAGACATTAATATACTTCTATTCATGTTAAAATCAAGAAATTAAGGTGAACAACCACTGAATAATATCCCAAAAAATGTATGTTTCTAACCCATTAGTCATGTGTTATCACTAACTATATCTCTAAGTGTGGCATTGGTCTTAGCCTCTTGACTTCTCACTATTGAGTCTTCTAGATTTGCACCTTAATGGACCTATCCTTCTTGTTGCCAAATGCCAAGCTGTCATCACTTAGCGAGCCCTTACCCTTCTAGAAGATTGTTCCAAATGTTTTGAAGGGATTGGTTGCCACGTGGGTGCCCAAGAGTTGTGTGGGCCTCAACAATATTTCAAGTTACTATTGCATGCATTGATCAATTGCTTCCTTTGCTTACATATTTCAACAAACAAGCTCATGCAAGATTGGCCTATCATGTCTACTTTTTCTCAAATGAATTTTTAAGATCAAGGTTGAAAGGCTATATGGTCTTGTTGTGATTCTAAACAACATCTCTCTCTATCTCTCTATCTCTCTAGTATTGGAGGTTGAGTCAACATCAGTTGGGATTTGATCAACTCAAAATCTATCATCTAGTTTTTTTTGGGGCCAAGACCAACTTAAGGATGTTGAGTTATGATGAACTCAATATTATTTTGATAGGTTTTTATAAATAAATTTGAAATCACAAAGTCAATAATATTAAATATTCATTTTATCTGAGATTGATATCTTAGATCACATTAAATATAGTAAATTATTGATAAATACATAAAAGAAAATTTAGTAATATTAAGGTGTAGAAGAATTAAATTGATGATCTAAATAGTAATAAAGTTCTCATACTATTTCAAATTCTCATAATAGACATAAATGTTAAACTATATGAGTATAAATATAATAAAAATACTAAAGTAATATATTTCCCAATAAAAAATATTTTATAAGTTTGACCTGTCTAAATAAAATAAATTTTATTTGAGAAAAAAATGTAGCAAAGATATTAGTGTACAACTATTGAATGGAAAGCTAATCCAAAGGATAATTTAAAGTTGAAAACTACATATAAAAATTAAAAATGTTAACAAATTATACCTTTTTCTAAAATTTATGATTTACTTAATGTATTTTTCAGAACTCATGCATTAAGGCCCATCTCAGTTTCTATTATTTGACCCAATAAAGGACATAAAGGAGTGGTCTAAAATAACAATAAAATGGGGCATTTTGACCAATTTTGGGTTACAAGAAAATAGAAAAATTAAATACAAGGATGGCTGCTTCAAAGGACATTTCTCATCTCTATTATCTCCTCATATGTCTTGAAGATTCGAGGGCAAAATCATATTGATTCAAATGAATTGTGCATAGTATTGGAGTCTCAAATACTTTCTCCTTTGATCCAATGCTTCTCATGCCATTTAACAACTCACATTATACTGAAACGACATGTGAAGGATGTTGTAACTTTGCTCAAGATTATTTATTTATTTATTTTTATTTTAATATGTGGTATGTGGATTGGTTGAGACACATGTGATGTGTCGTCAATGTAGACACATAAGTTTTTGAAAGACTTATGGCATACTTACAATGGATAGATCTTGAAATGCTGGAGTTATGGTTATAGGTAGACAAATCACATGCTTGTAGGGTCTTAGGATTTAAAGGGTTTTGAATCCTATTAAAATCAAGTGTATTCTGATGGTGAAATAATGAGACTGAGGTTGATTTTTTAGATGTAAAGATAGGTTAAAAAAGTTTGGCTGAGCCACTCTAAAATTCTATATCCATGTTATTCTTGATTTATCTCATAATTATAGATTTATTTGTAAATATAATCAAATATTATTATATAGATAAAAATTAAATTAATATATTAATATATTTAATTATAATGAATTTAAAAATAAATTCACCCCTTCTCTTGATTTATTTGGCCATTTAAGGACCAATAGAGGACACCACGATTGAAGAAGAAGAAGAAGAAGAAGAAGAAGAAGAAGAAGTTGGCATTCTGTGAAAAAATCTGAAGGTTTTTTTTGACAATTGAGATGTTCTTCATTGTCACACATGATATTCATGTGACTATGAATCCCTCTTTTTGGAGATTTGAAATGGTTGGAAATCTATACTTTCTAGTTATTTCAAAGACCCAAGGATACTCAAAAATTAATTTGTAACATCACAACATTTTTCCTTGTAAGATGTTTTGTATCATGGTGAATATTGATTTATATGAGGTGAGTAAAATCCCTAAGCTGACTCTTTTTCTTGAAGAAAAAAGTGAGGAGAAAAATAATTTTCATTAATGGTGAATTTCAACAAAATTATTCCTAGTTTGGATGGAAAATTTTCATCAATAATCATATCATAAGATAGAGGAATAATAATAGTAAGATGATGATGAATATGATGATGATGAAATAGAAGAATTAACACTCACAAAAATGAAACAATTCTAAAGCACTTGAGCTTATGGCTGATCTTTCATATATCACATTTATGTGAACTATGTAAGAAAATTTCAAATGCAAATCATAGTAACATCACTTTGAAAATAGTAAATAAAACTAGATAATTATATTGAAAAAAGAACTATATTTACCAATGCTAAAACATTGAAGAAGACACATTATTTGAGAAGAGGAAGTTGAGTGAGCCATGCAAATTTCCTCTAAAATGATAACTAATGTAAAACAAAATATTAATCTTTTATAGAAGTACAAAACCAAGTTTATGACAAATAAAATTGTCCTATTGATGTAGGGGTAACTATTAGATTAATAAAATATGACTTATGGACTAGTTTATGAAGAAGAACATAGCAGGCAAGTGAAGTCATTCTATAATTGTTGGGTTTTAGCCTTCACTAGAGTTAAGAAAGGAGAAAGGTTGAGTTGACTATACATTTTCTGTTCCTTTGAGTAATTTCTCTTTAAGATATTCTTCTTTATTCTTCAATGTGTTGAAGTTTATGAATAATCAATATTGACTCACTAATTTTTGTACTGATTCAACTTTCTATGTCAACTCTCCAAGAACACTCATTATTCTTGGGTTATATTATTATGATCATCTGATCACAATTGTTGATTACATGGGCTCAATTCACATATAATTTTTATCTAGAAATTATTTTTTAAATTTATAGCTTTAAAAGGCCAAACAATTGTTATACATAATAACACCCTAAGTGATTAATCAAAGATATAATCACAAGTTTATTATAAAAAAAAAATTACCGCATGTTGATCTATAAAATAGATTTGATGTACTTTGAATTTTCAATATAGGAGATGATGATATTGATTATTTGAGCTTCTCTTCTTGCTATCTGATTACTAGTAGTATACTTGAAGGCTTGTAGTATGAACTAGTTTGAGGAGAGACTTTAATACTTGATTATACTCTTCGAACTAATGACTTTAACACAAACACACAACAAATTATTTTTCCTCTTCTTCTTCTTAAATGTACTATGTGGAAGACTTAACATAGAAGTACATGTGGTAGAGTTAATGAAGATAGTCATGTGTCTTCTTAATCTATTTTTTATAAATCAATAATACTTATAGATAAATTCTATACAATTTTCTTGCAGATTTTGTATGATTTTATAATGTATCTATTCACTTAAAATAAAATTAATTAAAACAGCCATAAAAATAATATAATATGTCCTTTGAGTGTTTTAGATATCATCCTAAAAAACTAACACATGAATGTTTAAATTAAATCAGTTCATTTAAAATTTTTAATAATCTAATAGTTATTAGAGTAGAACCAATATATAATGTCTTGATAAAGTAATGATTCCTCATTTAAATCTTATCTGAATTCTATCAAAAAGGGTATGATATCTAAATAGACATATCAAATCACAGTCTTCATGTCTCAAATCATAACTTCACCAATTCAGGTATTTATTATCCTTTTCAATATATATTTTTTCAATTCAGATATTTATTTGATAGAAATGACTGTCTTAAGAACATTCTATTAACTCGATGTCAAATCTATTCAAAGGTAATGAAATAAAACTATGAGTTCATTAATAATGAGAGAGGTTTTGTACCTATATTTTACTTTAAGAAATATTTTTAATTTGAATATTCTAATTATTTTTTTCTAATATATTTATGTAAATAATGACATTTTATACAGTAATATACATGATATTATTTCACATCATGGGTTTTTAATATATTCATTGAGTTCTCATTTGTATATCTATGATCAAATTAAGATTCAAAATATATTACCTTTATGGCTCCAAAAGTAATAACATAAATTATTTTTAACTCATTTTAATTGAGTATATTGATTTTCTCTACCCGAAACAATCTTTATCTACTAATTTAGTTAATAAATTTCAATCAATTGATTCAAAAAATTTAAGCATATTAGATGATGTATAAATCTTAAAGGACTCAAGATAACTAAAATAGTGTAGATGTTATGTTTGGTGGTGGGGGAGGCAAACATATTTAATCGTAGAATCTATCAAATTAAGTTTCTACATGATTAAACTTTATGATATGAAAGACTAATCATTGTGGCTTGCATCTACCTATTTGGAGGTGCCTTAGAATTAAACTGAAAATAATTAAGTATTAACACCAATTAAGCCACTATATTTTGCATTGTCTCTTCGAATTTATTTATGTATAGAATATATTTGATTTGCTATAAATTTCATTCTCGATAAGAACGAAAATTTTAAAGTAGCTTTGCCCATAGCCTAAATTGACTATTTTAAGACTATCAAATTGTTATACTTCTCACGTAACTATGACTAAATCACTTTAAGGCAATCATTTATCTATTAACTTACATCATCTAGAGTGTTGTCATTTCTTTGTTAATATTCTTGATTTTGATTATTACAAGTGAAAATTTATTGATATTGAATCATTCAATATTTATTGTTGTCTATCTATGTCATAAATGTGTCTCAATTAATTAATATTTGATCAACAAGGAATATCAAATGAAGAATCATCCTTCAATAATGCTTAAATGGGTGTAAGCAAAGCATACAAATTACCTTAACATTGATTATATATTTCTCTAACCATATCATGCAATTTTAGTATTTCAAAATAATGATAGACGAGTTCTCAAAGATTTCTGATGGATTAAAATATCAAAAGAGTTCGAAAATGAAAGTGACATTCAAGTTTTGAGCATAGTATCTTGACAATGAAACATTGATTTTTATGTGGATACAAAGTCAAAGTAAATGTTATGAATTAGATTCAACTTAAAATGAAATTCATTGTTAGGAAATTTCAGTTCAAATTTGAATAAAAAATTATGAGGGAGTAAAGAGTTTCAAAATTTAGAATGGTTCAAAGCTTATTATTGCAAATTCTAGAAAACAAAAAGTATTTGAACAAAGATTTTGAATGTTGGATATCCTATAAAATGAGAAAATATTAGAAGAGGAAGACTTATCAAAGAAGGTCTGAAGATTGAAAACTAGTTGAATGCAAATATTCAAGTCATCATCTCAAGCTATTTCTACCCACACATCACAAATGTGTGAGAACATTCTATTATCTTCTCTATTTGATTTCAATAATCAATTTTAAATTGAGATTGATTGAGTTTTTGAAGAAAAAAACTTCAGGTATTTTGGTGTGTGATCCTATGAAAATCAATGTGTAATTTTTAAGAAGATTAGTGAATAATGGAGGAAGGTTCTATATGAGATTGATGTAATGAGGTGAGGGATGGACTAGTATAAAAACTCTAGTGTTCTTGGTGAGAGAGCATTAAGAGCACACATGTTGACACATGTAAGGACACATTTACACATCTAAATTTGAAAAATCAAAGGAAATCCTAAAAAATCTAATTTAACCCTTCTCTAAGTGCTTCACCTAGCTCAATAATTCCAACATCTTCTATTAAGTTTTTAGACTGGTCATACAAGGCAACCTATCATTATGTTGTCACTCTAGTAGGTTCATAACTCTAACCAACCAACTACTTAGTCCAATGTATTATAAAATTGAGTGCTAATGCACCATGAAGTTCAATCCATTACGCTACCAATTTTTGAGATTCAAAGATACAAGGATAACTAATCAAATCATACAATGTTATTACTTTTATTGACTTGTTTCAAATTACCTTGATGTGGGTTTCCTCTAATCTTCTATGAAAGATTACATTTAGGTAATGATGGTCATGTGAACCAAAAAAGCATTTAGGCTATTTTTTACATCATATTTTCATAATATGAGTTACTACATTTTTTGACTTATACTGCATAATATATTTTGAATTAACACAAAAGAATTAATATGGGTTACTATGATCTATAGTCTAAAATATGAGTTAATAGGACATGATTTTTTTGTTTGAAATTTTATAATACTTTGTCTTATGTTGATATCCATTTTTTTGTTCAAAGTTTATGCCTCTAGGAGAAGAAATGAGCTAAAATTGGACTGCCTATATCTAGCCCAATTGAGGCCCACTGTAAGGAGGATAAAACAAGTGGAGAAAGACATAGAAAGAGATTTTCTTGTGAGAGTTAGGGCATGATTGCCTGTTCAAAAGTTTTTCTTGGTGGCATAGTAGGGAAACAACAAGTGGTACACAATGAGCTCTTCCTTATCTATATATTCTATTAGGTGACACAATAGAACAACGACAGATGCAGCACTATGGTGGTGTTAGGCAAGCAATAGACGATGCGTGATGAGCTCTCTCATATATTGGGTGACTAGGGGTGGGGTTAGAGATAAGTAGAGGAAGGGTAAAAGGAACGTTGGGAGAGAGAGTGGGACAAGGGGGGGAAGAGGAAACTTGAGTTCTTAATGATCAAATGATAGACACACCAGTGATGACTCACTCTGACAGTCTCTTGAAGGGAGGCAAAAAGGTAAACACAGGTATCTCAATGACTTAGAATGAGTTTAGTGAGGGCCCATCGAAGAGGCTCATCTCTATTTTTCTCTTCTTCTTCTTCTTCTTCTTTTATGCCCTCCTAATAAGGGGGGGGGATGTCTTCTTATAGCTTGATGTTTGATCGATGATGTCCTTCATTGCTTGTCTCTATGTTTGGTAGTTCAGATTCTGTCCTATTGGTACCTGCCACCATTTGACAAGACAATTCTCCATCACACTATGTGGATCTTAAATCTTTTGATCCATCAATTTGAGGTGTGATTTGTTGGCATCTTTACCATGTCTTGGGATATGATGGGCAGCTGACCTGGTCCCATGGGGATGGAATGTTGAGGCGAGAGCCTCAACAATACTCCCCCTTTTGGACCCACCTTGTCCTCAAGGTGGAAGGTAGGGTACTAAGTATGGATAAAGGACACTAACTCCCATGTTGCCTTGGTAGATGAGGAAGCCTCCCATTGGATAAGGACCTAACGCCACGTGATGTGTGGTTGACGTCAAGGACTTAAAGGAATTCAGTGGCCCATATGCGGTCAATGTTGATTTTCAGCAACCCAACAGGCCTTAGAGGCCCTTCATCGAAGGCTTGCTTCAATTGGGAGAAGTGGAAGATGAGGTGTATGTTAGATGTCACTAGTAGCTATAGTCAATAAGCTAAGAGTCTGATTTGTTGTATGTTTGATAGGGACTGTAAAACCATAGGGCAAGCTTCTTGTGGGGACAATGTGTCAACATAGTCTAGAAGTAAGGTTAGAGGTGGATGTAGACTCGGTCTTCTTTTGCATATTCCACATTGCGTAGGTTACAGTTTGTGTGTAACTTCATATGGGCTTGGGCACGCTCAAGGTGATGTTAGAGCTCAATGAGGGTAGTGTCACATTGGTACAACAAGTTGTCTAAGTTCATGAAGCTCGTGACCAAGTCATGGTTATGGGGGAGGGTTAGGGGTACTCAGCCATAAATGATGATGAAGGGGGTGGTGCCGGTGATACATTACAATTGGTGTTGAAACAATACTCAAGGAACGTATGATCAAATATTTTTTGATCTCAAACACTAGTTCTTAATAATCATATCTCAAATTCACAATGCTTTCAAAGTACTCTCCAACATTTATGTGGAGTATGTCTTGAAATAAAATAAACTCTTGTAAAAACTATGCATTCTATTATTCTTGACTCATTCATAGAGAATTATATTATGTCATTAATTTGACATTAATGTAACATAACACCCATCTTGCATAATCAAATACTTGGTGTGAACCTTGAATACTTCAAGAAGTGGATTCAACTTTTTGGTTGCAATCATCCATTCATCTCATGTTAACTTTTTATATTTTATTTGCTATGATCTATTAAATATTCCAATTTGAATAAAAACTAAACAATTTCATATAAAAGAAACTAGAGTTGGTACATTGAATATGCTGATGCTTGTCATTTTAAATTAGAAATCCTATTAGTTAGTGGTACAATGGGCTTAAACTTAAATACATTTACACGAGTTTAATAACACCTTTAGTTGTTTGCCATACTTGATTTTATAAATTGAATGGACATTTGATAATGCCAAGATTACTATATATTGGGCTAGAGGTAATAAACCTAGTGGATGAGTGACAACACCATAACTTCTCTTTGGTTGGCTGAAGTGAATATAATTAAAATTGATTGCCTACTTTGAAAGTAGTCTATTTCCTAATTTTGTGAATACTAGAGTGGATGATAATTGATCGACCTTAATCATTGTAACATAATTGAAACAATTTAGATAAACATACACATATATCTACCATATTTAAAATATGACTCTATGTTTTAGCAATGTATGCCAAAATTCAAGTATATTTCCTCATAGATAGTCAAACAAAAGAAATGGTATGTTCTATATTCATTTAGGAAATTGAAAAAAATAAGAAATATATATAAATTAAATAAACAATTTTATTTTATCTTATCCTTGTGTTATCTAAGGATCAATTAAAGAAAACCTAATCTAAAATGAAGGTACCAAAGAGGGTGTCAAGAAAAATAATAAGAGATCCTTTTTGTGTTGTGTCACCCAATAGAGAGCAAGAACAAGAGGAAAGAGTCTTCCTCTAAGCCTTATGTCACCCAAGGCTCAATAAGGGACAAACACAAGCTAAAATCAATATATGAATGTCAAAATAATGACAAATATATGGAAAAGAGATGGTAAGGGGAAAGGAATTATTATTCTTCGCTTGTGTCACCCAACAAAGAATGAGCATAGGGGAAGGCTTAGTGTCACATCATTGTTGTTGTGCTACTGTCACCTATTCTAATGTCATCTTCTCTCACCCAATAAATGAGAGAGGGGTCACTTTGCACTACTTGTCACTTACTACTTGTTGTCTATCACTTGCTGCCATCCTTTCTACTATGTCATTATTGAGGCTCTTACCTTGAACCCCATTCACATAAGACAAAGTCAACTACTCGTCATGTCCCATTATAGGATAATGACGCCTAACAAATTACACATTAAATTGATGGATCAAAAGATCTAGTATGAGAAGTTGAAGATCTATAATCTATTGAGCATGATAGAGAATTGATCTACCGAGTAATGGTAGGTACTAATGGGATGGAACATGACCGACCTAACTTAGAGTCAAGTGGTGATAGACAACAATAGTTAGATGTTGAGCTATAAGAAGATATCCTCCCCCTCATCTAGAGGACACAAAAGAAGAAGAAGATAAGAATTGAGACTAGCCTCTTCAATGGGCCTTTGTTGAACTCACTTTGAGTCTCTAAGCTATCTATGTGTTTCCCTTTTACCTCTATCTAAAAGATTGTCATAGTGAGTCATTGTTATTGTCTTTGTCATTTTGCCATTAAAAACTATTTATTTCCTCCCCATCTCAGCCCCCTCTCTCTCTCCTGACATTCTTCTCACCCTCCCTCTACCTATCTTTAACACCCATCATATGTTACCAAAGCCATTATCTCATAATGCCTAAGCCTAAAACCTCTAAAGTCAATATCCTAGAGAAGACTCTTGTTAAGATGTTAGCCACCATGGTCAAACTTCGTAGTGAATAAATTGAACTATGAGCTCACCTAGACTCCACTAATGATCTTTTGGAAGATCTTCAATATCAATTGACAATGTTGGTTGATTGGCTAGCAAAGGATAGCTATCTCGCCAAGCTTGTGAGTTCTTGGACCACAAACAAGCTTAGCTATGACTAGCTACCCATTAGTTTGAACACCTTGGCTGCCCATGCCAACAATTTGGGTGCCCCTAATCCCAAACCATGGTTATGTCATCACCTCGAACTTCCATCATTCATTGGAGATAACTCGCAAAGTTGGGTTCTGAAGGTGGAGCGTTACCTCTTAATATACCATATCCTAACCATCAACCAACTTATTAAAGCCAACCTCTACCTAGAAGGTCACATGCTCTAGTGGTTTTAATGGGTTGATGATAGATGCCCCTTCTACAATTGAGAAGAGTTTTAAAAACAACTTCTTACTTACTATAAGAAGAAACAAGTGTACTCATCCTACTTGTAGTTCCTAGAGTTGACTCAAATTTGATTAGTCATAGAGTATTGTGAAGATCTCAAGCTACTCTTTGGCATGCTCCATAATGTTCTAAAGGAGATCATAGAAAATAACTTCCTTAAGGGCCTCCAAAAAGACATCTAAGTAAAGGTCTAAACCCTTGACCCCATTGGCTTAGAAGAGGTGATGGTCATAACAAATTAGGTAAAAGTCAAGTTCCATATTTTAAGCAATATGGGACCTTTCGGCTGCCCCCCTACCACAGGGTCTTGATACACTAGAGAACTTTTCTACAAGTACCAAGCAAGGCCATACTAAGGAAGCTAATTTTCCCCACCAGAACAATTACATTAAATATGATGCATTTCTTTCAACTAGCTAGCTAATCAACCATCTAGATTGCCAAACAAAAGTTGCACCTAATGACAGTCAAGACCTAGATGGAGATGGAGAAGGGCCTATACTTTTGATGCAACAAAAAATTCTTCTCATGTCATAAGTGTTATCGTGAGCTTCATATCATTTACACTCTAGCAAGCTATGATTTATTGTCAAACAATAAGCTATCAGACCTTGACATAACAATTATAATCGAAGAAGAAGCCTTTTACATGCTTGAAGCCCCTCAACTCTTTTTTGATAGGTCCACCACACAAGATATGAAATTCTACGACACATCATAAGACATGATGTCCTCATATTAGTGGGCATTAGGGCGACCCACAACTTCATTAGCACTCAATTCATCTGAGACTTACAATTGACCCCATGAGCCACCACTATGTTTCAAGGCATCACTAGTACAAGAAACAGGTGATGAGCTCGTGGATATGTCTATACCTCCTCCTCTAGTTACAAGAACATACCATTTAAGAGAAATTCCTCATTCTCTCACTCACTTCAGTGGACATCTTCTTAAGCCTTCCTTAATTCACTAGCCTATAGAGGGACTACATTGCCTTTAGAGTTAGTCCTTTTTCAAGATGGGCACACATGTCTTTCACTTGTAGTCTTATGCATCTAAGTATTATTATACATTGACTATTTGAGAGCCCAATAGACACCATGTCCTGACAAGAAATGGTATGCCATTCAGCCCATCAAGTAATGCCACAATAAAGAGTGGGTACACGATCCTCTCAAAGCTCAACTACAATTATGGTACCCGATGGTATTCAAAGAAGTTGTAGAGCTTCCTTTCAACTATGAAATCGACTACTTGAAGAGTATAATGAGCACTTATCTCAAGTCTTTCAACTTTTGCAAGCGAACTAATTGAGGGGCAGTCCAAAAAAGTTTTCGTTCACACAAAGCCTAGCTTGCCTATTTGGGGCACTAGATCTCTAAGGAAGGAATTTCCATGAATGTTGACAAGGTGAAAGAAATCGTGCATTAGCCCACACATATATCCTTGTGCTCTTCAATGATTTTTTAGTCTCTCTAACTATATTAGTATTTTAAAACAAGTTATAGATTGATTGTGTGGCCTCTTATTGGCTAACTCAAAAAGGATGCATTTACCTTAGAAGCTAATGCCACCTTCCACTAACTAAGACATGTATTGATGACCACCTGAATATTGTTCCTACTTGATTTCTTCCATTCCTTCGAATTTGAAGCCAATGTCTTCAAGCATGGAATTAGTGTAATTTTAATGTAGAATAGGTGGCCCATCACTTACTTCAGTCACACCTCATCTAATATGAGCCATATGAAGTTTGTATATAAATGAGAGATAATGGCCTCCACAATCAAAATTGTATGATCTTCACAAACTAGTGGAGCCTCAAGTCTTTCTTAGAGTAGTGTTATATCATGTCTAAGTATTAGAAGTGGCTGATAAAGATCATGAACTTCGACTTCAAATTTTGCTTCAAGGTGGGCTCTCATATGTCAGTTGCCGACAATCTCTTGGATGCCCTAAACTAGGTTTAGCTTCACTTCACAATACTATCTCGTCCTCACCTACTTGACCTCCATATTATCATGTTAGAGGTTTATGTCAATCCTCATTTTTGTCATATCAAAGATGAAGTGCCATAGGCACCATAAAAATGATCCCCTCACTTTTCCACGAGTCCAATGATTCTTCCATTGGAAATCACTCTAACTTTTTCCAAACTTACCCCTGGCTTAGTCAAAATGTGCATTGGAAGGGAATGAAACAATGTGCACCACTTAATAACTTATGAAAATTGTATGTTAAATGATAATCATATTTGTGATATTAATAAATATTTAATAATTATTTCATAAGTTATCATGATAATTTAGTTGATGTGACATTTAAATGAATTTTATCTAAATTTTGATTTAAAATAATATTTTATAATTAAAAAATAAAGCTTAATGAAAGTTAATATTATTATGAAACATTGTGGTTGGTGCATAAATATTATTTAGTTCATTTCACTTTACATTTTTATTATTTATTTTTGAATTCTTATACTTTTATTGAATTGATTTTATTTAAAATATATTTTCTATAATTTTTTAGATTAAATAAAAAAATAAGTTTATTAGGCTTAATACTTAGTGGGCCTCAAATTCAGGCCCAATGGGTGCACCACTATGTGACCTTAGACAACAAGGACCAAAGTTAGTGTTCACCCATCGTAGATGTTAGTATCAAGTTTGGGCCTTACACAACACACCTCTATGGCCTACTGTGAATTGAGGTTGATACTTGGTCAACATTAGGAGCTAGGGCATTAAGTCCGATCAACCCTTTGAGAGATGGCACTCACTTGAAATGAAGGACCAAATATTATATATGTGGAATTTCCATTCAAACTCTTGATGTGAGACTAACATGTATTTCTTGCCTGTTTTAGATCTAATGGTAGCAATCACTCGATCTGATGTGCTATTGCGTGCCACATCACCCTCTCAAATAAAGAAATATGACAACATTTGTTCCACAAATCCAATGATCTATATAATGCCTCATCGTTGAGCCCACTGATGCATTGATCATCGGTCGAATCTTGAGTGGTAAAAATAGAGTAATTTGATGCACTAGGACGAAACATGTCCCCAATTGTCATCAAGCATAGCGACAAATGTGTGGAACATGATAAAGCACTTACAAAAAGGAGGAAAGGTGAAAATTCACTTGACAACAAACATACAACCACATTACCATTTCTCTTGGTGGATCAACAACACACAAATATGATAGTCTTTAGTGGGTCACGTGGCAAGGACACACATGTAAATATTGATTATCTTTTGATAAAATGGAGATATTGATTATCATCTAGTAAAATAGATGATATCAATTATTGTCACACATGAGGACAAGAAAATGTTAGAAAAAAATTGAGAAAAATTAGATAAATATGAAAAAAATAAAAATTCAAAAACATTAAACATGATTTGTGGATTTGGGGAGCAAAAAGGATGGAAGGGAGAAAGGGAGAGAGAGAGAGAGAGAGAGAGTTAGATTTTTTCAGAATTTTTCTTTTCATGTTCTAGAAAAAAGTGTTGTTTTTCCCCCTTTAGGGGAAAGAGAAAACTTCAGAGTGTAACTTTGATTTTGATTATTTTCCTTCACCCTTTTCACCTCAAATTCATTCTATTGAATTGGATGTAACATTGAAAAAGCATGACTTGGATGTCAACATCATCTTATGCATTCTAAAGGGTTATAAGTTTGATATTTAATATAGTCTTTGATTTGTTCTTCTTTCAATTTCGAAGAAAATTTATTTTTTTTGATTTATCCTTTATTTTACATGCATTTCTTATGTTCCTAATGTCCTTAATCATGTTATCTTGTTCACGTTGATTTCTTTCAAGTTTAATTTTGACTATACATTTACTTCTTGGTCCTTTTCTTTTATTGTTTTGAATATTGTGTATTTCTTTTTAAATTTCGTGGTCATTTAGATTAGATTTTCTTTAATAATAATAGAGCATTTACTTATTTTAATTTCATGCGGTTCATGGTTTTATTTCTTTATATTTCTATTTAAATAGTTCATTTTAAAAATTACTCTAGATTCACATAATTAAGGATAAGAATTAAATAACTTTTAGGGAGATAAAAAGATTTTTGAACACCTTCCCTAAGGAGATGACTTAGCTCATCATTATATTTATTTAAAATCATCTTGGTGAACTTAGGTCTAAAAATTATTAAAATTGATTGATAATTTTAATAATGACATAGGATCACATCACCACTATGTCACAAGCTACATGACTTGTCAACAAAACAAGGTAGACTCTCTCTCACCAATCAACCTCCTCCAGCCCCTTATGATTTCCAACCAAGTATGGACCAAAGTGATCATGGACTTCATTGAGGGGTTACCATGGTTTAGTGGGTTCAACACTACCTAATAGTCATGGACCACCTCAATAAGTACATGCCTTTTTTCTTGATTTGACACCATTTCACTATGAGCAAAGTCACTTAAGTATTCCTTTATGAGAGCACATATTTATGACTCTTAAGCTCTTACCATTTGCAAATGGATGGTCAAACGAAGGTCATCAACTACATGCTCAACACATACCTACAATGCTTCACTAACAAGCAGCCCTGACAATCGAATAAGACATCCATTGTAATAAGGTAGCTTGTCATAAGTATACTATTGTATTTTGAAAGCCTTGACTAGCTAGTGCAAAAGATAAGATCCCTCTTTCTAATTTTTTGTATCTATTTTCATCATTTAACTTAATAAGGCATTGAAACCTTTTTCCAACCCTAGAGAGTAACAATTAAATAAATGATTTGTTATCAATCCTATTAATGTGTTATATTTTTTTGCTTTGCACCATGCATATGTAGAACTGAAGGATGTAGGTGTGAACATGAAAGGGATAAATTTCGAACCCTAGAATATAGGAGCCTAACTCTAGATTATGTTCCATGATCTGTTTTAACTATTGACCCATGGCCTTTGACATGTTAAACCTTGAAACATAATATTATTTACTTTGATGTAGATTAGCCTAATCAATTGAAACTTCCAATTAAATAAAAATTATAAATATGATTATTTATTATTCTCATTAGAATGGCACGAAAAATATTTGATACTAAAAAAATAATATTGTAAAAAATTTAAAATGAAGGCTTGACTCACTATTAAATGAGATTTGACCAATTTGCAGCATAGTCTTCAACAATCAAAGGAGATTTTTGTATCATGAAGGCTCCAATCATGATAAAAACTTTAACACTTAATAAGGGTTCCAAATAGTTTTTGTTTGACTTTAGATGAGTGTGGAAACCCTTCAATTTAACATCAAGTGATGTTTAAAGCACAACCTAACTAGTTTTATGCAAAAAAATAAACAAATCGGTCATTTTCAGTAGAAGCTAAGTCAAAATTCATCATTTCTTCAACAGATTTTATGAAGGTGATTGGTCATTAAATTCTCACAAACCAATAATGAATACAAAATTTCTTGTAATTCAAGAAATTCATAATTACTTAATGATAAAATTGTTGATAAAATTATTATTAATATGAATACTTATTTAACTATCATACTCTTATTTTAAGAACAACCAAAATCTATAATAATTGCATTTAAGGGTCTTAGAATAATGATCTAAAGGAGAGAGTGTGACTGAACTCAAACATGGTTTTGGCCTATCTTTTTTAGGAGATCAAATGAGCCTAGCACTCGTAAATAATATTTTGATAATCACTTAGGTTCATAAACTTAGTTGAATGACCCCTTCACTAACCGTTATATAAAGATTATTCACTAAAATTTCAACTTATGGAAACTAACTCTTCTTTCACAGCATTAAGATAACAACATTGTAATTTGAAGGTCCTTGCAGATCTTTACATGCATTTTTTGAGGAGCAAGAATCTTCCCCACTAACAAGACAATATTATGAAGCCAATTAAAGTCTTGAATCCATCAGTCCTCTTGTAGTATTTGTCTAACCTAGAAAATTTTGGTTTAAGAAAATTACACAAAAGTAATTAACCTTCAAAATCTTGGAGAAATAAAATAACGGTTCATTTTTCTAAATTTGGATCAGCACAAGAAGCTTGAATGTTAACGTGAAGTGATAAATGTATCTTCTATAATTTTGAAAAAATTGTCATTTTTTTCTTTTTTCATTGAAGAGGCATTGCACTGATTGCTTGATATCAATTTATTGTGAGAATGAATTGGTTAGGTATCAATGAAAAGTTTCAGAATGTTCCTAATAATTAGAGTTTATACACCTAAGTAATTTATGAATTTTAAATCACTATTTGAGAGGGGGAGGGTCAGCATTCCATAACTATAAAGCTCTATCATGCAGCAACAAATTGGAGATGTATGGTCACGGCTGTTTACGCCCAAACCTCTCTAGCTGGGCGTAGACTCTTATGGTCAACAAATTATACACTCAACTTGCAAAAATCATTTGTGTTGCCATTTTTACTATTCAAAAACTACCATTTGCTTTATATTCATTTCATCACCATTGGCACAACACAGAAGAGCATATCTTCTAAAAAGATAATAACAAATTTTTATTATTTCATTATAATGATATAATAATTTAAAGATTACATTTAAAAAATATTTTCTAGGCCCCATCAAGACATCTTTGATTGACTGTGAATTTTTTAATGAATAAAAGATCCCAAAAGAAATGGGAAGGCCAATGGTGTTTCATTTAATTATAGAGCTCTTAAGAGTTCGTTAACAATGTTTAAAAGCTTAGTAGTTGTAAATATGGTTTTTAGTCACAAGAGTGCTGGACTGAACAATCTTAGATCTTTGGTGTACTGGAAAACCTTTTGAGTTCCAAGATATGTACTCAAATAATTTATCAAAATAATAATATTATCCATATAGAAGCTAGAAAAATACTTAATGTTGTAGAAAATTTTCCCTTTAACACATTTAGCGAGACCAATATCGCATGGGTTCACGGGAGTCCCAACATAGCCCACCAACTATGCTGACTTAGCTGTGGCCTGAAACTTGGTTTATCTTGGCCGGCGTTCCCCAAGGAAAAAAGTTGGTACCTTTTTCTAAAAATGTAGCATGGCACGAGTAACTAATGAAGTCGCCGTTTGATAATCATTTAGAAATCAACAAAGCGGGCAATATAAGTTCGTCCAAGATAAGTCAGCCATACAAGTTTGAGAAACTTGGTTGGACAAGAGAGTACGCATCCCGATTTGGGCAAACTCTCCACGTCGCATAACTTGTTTGACCAAAAAAGTCAAAATCGGTGGTAACCGGCTCGGTCACGAATTGCAGCATAGTCGCTTAACTGAAAACTGAGTTACCTTGGGTTTAACTAATGAAATAAAAAAGGATTACGACCAAAAAAGAGGGCAGACAAACTAGCATTGAAAACCAAGGTTGGTTTAACCTAGTTAATCCGAAAATGTTGTTATTAAGCTGGCCCTTAGGAGAATTAATAGAGAGAGAGAGAGAGAGAGAGAGAGAGAGGAATACAGTTTATTTAATAAGTCTTACAAACAAGATCATCTGGAATAAAGGAGACCAGCCCATTGGCGAAATAACGCACACGAGGCCAGACTGAGTCCGGTAACACGTTATTCTAGAGAAACTTATGAACTAATGGTAAAATAGAACATTTCTGGCAACGTGCAGGCTTTCCAACTCGTCTTCCTCCCTTCCCAGCCGCTGCCTGGTTCTGAATCAAATCCAGAGTACCCTGCATCCTGGGGTAGGGATGACTTTGGCTCTTATTTCACTGCCGTCGGTCATAAATGACCCCAGTAGGGCTATTATCAGTACTTGGGTGGCGGCGGCGGGGATGGGTAGTAATAGGGCTTTTTCGGAGGAGGTGGAGGGGGAGACTTGTAGACGTAGTGCTTCTTGGGAGGAGGGGGTGGTGGCGGGGACTTGTAGACGTAGTGCTTCTTGGGAGGAGGGGGCGGTGGCGGGGACTTGTAGTAGTAGTGCTTCTTCGGAGGAGGCGGTGGCGGGGACTTGTAGACGTAGTGCTTCTTGGGAGGAGGAGGCGGTGGCGGGGACTTGTAGTAGTAGTGCTTCTTCGGAGGAGGAGGCGGCGGGGACTTGTAGACGTAGTGCTTCTTGGGAGGAGGGGGCGGTGGCGGGGACTTGTAGTAGTAGTGCTTCTTCGGAGGAGGAGGCGGCGGGGACTTGTAGACGTAGTGCTTCTTGGGAGGAGGGGGCGGTGGCGGGGACTTGTAGTAGTAGTGCTTCTTCGGAGGAGGAGGCGGCGGGGACTTGTAGACGTAGTGCTTCTTGGGAGGAGGGGGCGGTGGCGGGGACTTGTAGTAGTAGTGCTTCTTCGGAGGAGGAGGCGGCGGGGACTTGTAGACGTAGTGCTTCTTGGGAGGAGGAGGCGGTGGCGGGGACTTGTAGTAGTAGTGCTTCTTCGGAGGAGGAGGCGGCGGGGACTTGTAGACGTAGTGCTTCTTGGGAGGAGGAGGCGGTGGCGGGGACTTGTAGTAGTAGTGCTTCTTCGGAGGAGGAGGCGGTGGCGGAGACTTGTAGACGTAGTGCTTCTTGGGAGGAGGCGGTGGAGACTTGTAAACGTAAGGCGGTGGAGAAGGGGATGGGTACTTCTCAGCAGAGATCACCACCATACCGCTCACGGCCAAGAGAAGGCCCAGGGCTGCCGCCATGGGCGTCATCGCTACCCGACCCCTTGGAGGGGTCGCCCAACCTTATAAACCTAACCTCCTCCGCCCAACCCTTCCACTGCCCGCTCTGTGCCGAGCTTGGGTGTTTGATGCTGAGAACCATCGTGCACTACCCCAATTTATAGGAGACGAGGGACGGTGGAGAACGGGTAATGGGCGGCTGCTTGATCCGAGAAGTAAAATAAGATTCTTTTATTTTGGTGTGAATCGGTCTGAGGAGCCTTGTCGCTGTCCGGGGGGATCATGGCCCACGCCAAGGACTTATTCCTGTTCGTGGCCATGTTCCATCACGGTGGCTGGAGGTTTGAAATTTTCCACCCTCGGGAGGTGTCCTCATCGAGACAGATGCGTTGGCGAGCCGCGGAAAGACCCGGAGCTCTCCTGTTTCTTACCCCTTCCGAGGGTTATTCCACAACGTACACACGCACCCCCTCCCCCTTCACGTGTTGCTCTCGCCTAGGCGGAGTTACCGGGTTCCGGGCGTCGTTCGGGGACGCACAAAACTCGCCGCCCCACCCCCACTCCCTTATGTCGCTTTCACCTACGCTGAGTTGGTAAAGTATAAAATGAAATAAGGACCGTCACTGGTGAGACATATCATCGCCCTCTCTCCATCGCATAAGCGGAGTTGTTAAACGCGCAGAAGAAAATCAATACCTTAGTTGGTGCCGGATTGTTATCAGATCTTCCCACGACAAAGTCGCCATTCTTCATCTCTCTTATTCTCGTCAGCAGAGTTGGTGAAGACGGAGTTGGATTTTAGCTCATTCATGGGTGACTTACCTTAAAGTCTACCGTGGATGAAGTCCAATTCTCTCTCTCTCTCTCTCTCTCTCTCTACCTCAATCCAACCTCTCTATCCATCTCTCTTCCAGTTGCCGGCAGAGTTCGCGAATGCGTATTTGACGTTAGAAATTTCTCTGGCGACGCATTCATCTTCTCTCAAGCTGCGCGGATAGCGAATTGGGCATCTTGCTATGCTTCGTTCTTTTTTACATGTTTTCTCCACCGACTCCATAATGACTGCCTAGAGCAATGACAGCCGGTGAGTCCCAACAGGGTGATGACATAACGACTAGGTCTGCCAGGGTCCCGGCCGGCCAGGGCATCACTAGAGGATTCAACCCGACAGGAGAGAGAGAGAGAGAGAGAGAGAGAGAGGGGAGAGAGGGAGAGAGAGGGAGAGAGAGGGGAGAGAAAGGTAGAGAGATAGAGAGAGAGAGAGAGAGAGAGAGAGAGAGAGAGAGAGAGAGGGAGAGAGAGAGAGAGAGAGAGAGAGAGAGAGGGAGAGAGAGAGAGAGAGGGTTGTCACAAAGTTGGTACTTGGGTATTTAGACAACCGCGACATAAGAAAATCCTCATTGAATCTGTTCATCGGACCAATCGCGGAAATGTGTTGCCATCCAGGCCGAGCTGGTCTCTAAACTCACCTGGGTTACTGAAGATTCCTAATTAGGATCAAGTCATAATGAAGGATGAAATAAATTAGGTGGAAAAGTATGCAACTCCTAGAGGAGAACTAACTTAAATATCAGTCGGAGATTAATCTGGCTTTAGAAATCTTCAAACCCATCCGGTTGTAAATAAACCATTCATTGTTGTACATCGTCTACAACTGGATTTATATATTTAGTTAATTTCATTAACTTTGTATTTAAGAATATGTCTTCATAAAAAAGAGTATACATTTGAGAAGTACAATTTTTTAAAAAAACCCTCCAGCTGCTTCCCACGTTTGGTCATTGCAGTACAACTGATTAACAACTTGGTCCTTCATCTCGCCATCCGGCAGGCGGTGTTCGGCAGTTTTATGGCGACGGCAGTCAGAAATACCGGCGGCGAAGGGGATTCAGTTCTAGAGAGCATTTTGGGTGGGGATTAGAGTTCCCTGTGAAATCAGATTGGAGATCGGCGATGCCAATCCTTATCGGCTGATTCTCCATATCATTTTCTGTGACTGATCTAGCCATATTAAACTTCTTCTTCCTCCTCGTCGAAGAGTAATTGAAGAGCCAAATGATGGCTCTATGCTCCCTATGTCTCATGCACACCCGTTTCCCTCTCTCACTCTCCTTCGACCGCCGACCCTTAGCTTCAACGAACTGTGTATCATCATCATCATCATCATCATCATCATCATCATCATCTCTCTCTCTCTCTCTCTCTCTCTCTCTCTCTCTCATTGCTTCTGCCATCCCCCCTCCTGATTCCCAAACTGTCGTTTTCCCAGACGGCTCCAAACCCACATCGTCATCGGGCTCTTTACCATCCTATTGTCTTCTCTCTTGCCGTTCAATGAGAAAATTAAATTTGAAGCAGCCCACGCCATGTTGTCGAGCTAATGTTGAGTTGACCGGATAGGTAGCTAAACAGAGATTTATGAGAGGCACGGTCAAACTTCAGGCCTATCATGTCTGTTAACACCCTCAGATACTTGTTAAATAAAATTTTAGAAAAATATGTATGCTTAGTATTCTTAATAATAGAGATTCCAGACTCTGGTTTATTAGTCGGCTCTTATCAAGCCTTTATGTTCGTACTCACCAGGCAAAGCCAGACCTAGGTTTAATCCTGTTGTGGTGGTGCAGAGAGTTATCATTCTCCGCTATCAGTCATAGCTTGTGATAAATAGCGCTCCGAGCCTTGTAAAAAAAATTCACAGCGGAAAATTTTAACTAGGTCAGGAAATACTAGTCTTCGTCTCCCTGGTCTTTCTTGTTAACCCAACCAGTCTGCACTGTGTTCCACACACACATCCATGTAGACAGATAGAGAGAGAGAGAGAGAGAGAGAGATGAGTTACCCGAAATGAGCTATTTTATTGATTGAACATTGGAGGAGAGAGTTGAAAGTGACACTCCTGGCGAACCGACGCACAAATGGCCAAATGAGTGCAGCAACACGTTATGATACAGAACTCTGAACAGCGAAGAAGGAAAAAAAGAACGAATTTGGAAAACACAAGGGCTTCCCACACGCCTTCCCCTTCTCCCTGCGCCAGCTTGTGCCTAGTTCTATGAGACTCCAGATAGTGACCACAACATGGAGAGGGGATAACGGGAAAGCTTTCATGCTCTTATTGCACTGTTGGAGGCGGGAGACAATCCTTCGTTGAGTAGTTAATAGTAGGGTGGTGGTGGAGGGGAGGAGTAGACGTACTTGGGTGGTGGGGGAGGGGAGGAGTAGACGTACTTGGGTGGTGGGGGAGGGAGGGAGACGTACTTGGGTGGTGGGGAGGGAGGAGTAGACGTACTTGGGTGGTGGGGGAGGGGAGGAGTAGACGTACTTGGGTGGTGGGGGAGGGGAGGAGTAGACGTACTTGGGTGGTGGGGAGGAGACTTGTATTCGTAGGACGGATGGGGTGGGGGAGGGGACTTGTAGTAGTAGGATGGATGGGGTGGGGGAGGGGACTTGTAGTAGTAGGATGGATGGGGTGGCGGAGGGGACTTGTAGTGGTAGGATGGGTGTGGTGGAGGAGGGGACTTGTAGTAGTAAGATGGATGTGGTGGAGGAGGGGACTTGTAGTGGTAGGATGGGTGTGGTGGAGGAGGGGACTTGTAGTAGTAGGATGGATGTGGTGGAGGAGGGGACTTGTAGTAGTAAGACGGATGGGGTGGGGGAGGAGACTTGTAGTAGTAGGGCGGGTGTGGTTTTGGAGTAGGCTTGTAGTAGTGAGGAGGATGTGGTGATGGAGTTGGCTTGTACCAGTAATGAGGTTGTGGTGATGGAGGCGGCTTGTACCAGTAAGTAGGTTTTGGTGATGGAGGAGGCTTGTACCAGTAAGGAGTCTCCGGCGACTTGTAGTACGGCGGCGACACGGGAGGCTTGTGGTAAGGAGTCTCCGGCGACTTGTAGTAGGGTGGCGAGACTGGAGGCTTGTAGTAAGGAGTCTCCGGCGACTTGTAGTACGGAGGTGACACGGGAGGCTTGTAGTAAGGAGTCTCCGGTGACTTGTAGTAGGGTGGTGAGACTGGAGGCTTGTAGTAAGGAGTCTCCGGCGACTTGTAGTACGGCGGCGACACGGGAGGCTTGTGGTAAGGAGTCTCCGGCGACTTGTAGTAGGGTGGTGAGACTGGAGGCTTGTAGTAAGGAGTCTCCGGCGACTTGTAGTACGGCGGCGACACGGGAGGCTTGTGGTAAGGAGTCTCCGGCGACTTGTAGTAGGGTGGCGAGACTGGAGGCTTGTAGTAAGGAGTCTCCGGCGACTTGTAGTACGGCGGCGACTTGTAGTATGGCGGCGACACGGGAGGCTTGTGGTAAGGAGTCTCCGGCGACTTGTAGTACGGTGGCGACTTGTAGTATGGCGGCGACACGGGAGGCTTGTAGTAAGGAGTCTCCGGCGACTTGTAGTACGGCGGTGACACAGGAGGCTTGTGGTAAGGAGTCTCCGGCGACTTGTAGTAGGGTGGTGTCACTGGAGGCTTGTAGTAAGGAGTCTCCGGTGACTTGTAGTACGGCGGCGACACGGGAGGCTTGTGGTAAGGAGTCTCCGGCGACTTGTAGTAGGGTGGTGAGACTGGAGGCTTGTAGTAAGGAGTCTCCGGCGACTTGTAGTACGGCGGCGACACGGGAGGCTTGTGGTAAGGAGTCTCCGGCGACTTGTAGTAGGGTGGTGAGACTGGAGGCTTGTAGTAAGGAGTCTCCGGCGACTTGTAGTAGGGTGGTGACACGGGAGGCTTGTAGTAAGGAGTCTCTGGCGACTTGTAGTACGGCGGCGACTTGTAGTAGGGTGGTGAGACTGGAGGCTTGTAGTAAGGAGTCTCAGGCGATTTGTGGTAGGGTGGTGACACAGGAGGCTTGTAGTAAGGAGTCTCTGGGGACTTGTAGTACGGCGGCGACTTGTAGTAGGGTGGTGAGACTGGAGGCTTGTAGTAAGGAGTCTCAGGCGATTTGTGGTAGGGTGGTGACACGGGAGGCTTGTAGTAAGGAGTCTCTGGCGACTTGTAGTACGGCGGCGACTTGTAGTAGGGTGGTGAGACTGGAGGCTTGTAGTAAGGAGTCTCCGGCGACTTGTAGTAGGGTGGTGAGACTGGAGGCTTGTAGTAAGGCGTCTCCGGCGACTTGTAGTACGGCGGCGACTTGTAGTAGGGTGGTGAGACTGGAGGCTTGTAGTAAGGCGTCTCCGGCGACTTGTAGTACGGCGGCGACTTGTAGTAGGGTGGTGAGACTGGAGGCTTGTAGTAAGGAGTCTCCGGCGACTTGTAGTAGGGTGGTGAGACTGGAGGCTTGTAGTAAGGCGTCTCCGGCGACTTGTAGTACGGCGGCGACTTGTAGTAGGGTGGTGAGACTGGAGGCTTGTAGTAAGGCGTCTCCGGCGACTTGTAGTACGGCGGCGACTTGTAGTAGGGTGGTGAGACTGGAGGCTTGTAGTAAGGAGTCTCCGGCGACTTGTAGTAGGGTGGTGAGACTGGAGGCTTGTAGTAAGGCGTCTCCGGCGACTTGTAGTACGGCGGCGACTTGTAGTAGGGTGGTGAGACTGGAGGCTTGTAGTAAGGAGTCTCCGGCGACTTGTAGTAGGGTGGTGACACGGGAGGCTTGTAGTAAGGAGTCTCCGGCGACTTGTAGTACGGCGGCGACTTGTAGTATGGCGGCGACACGGGAGGCTTGTGGTAAGGAGTCTCCGGCGACTTGTAGTACGGTGGCGACTTGTAGTATGGCGGCGACACGGGAGGCTTGTAGTAAGGAGTCTCTGGGGACTTGTAGTATGGCGGCGACTTGTAGTAGGGTGGTGACACGGGAGGCTTGTAGTAAGGAGTCTCCGGTGACTTGTAGTAGGGCGGTGACACGGGAGGCTTGTGGTAAGGAGTCTCCGGAGACTTGTAGTACGGCGGCGACACGGGAGGCTTGTGGTAAGGAGTCTCCGGCGACTTGTAGTACGGCGGGGACACGGGAGGCTTGTGGTAAGGAGTCTCCGGCGACTTGTAGTAGGGTGGTGACACGGGAGGCTTGTGGTAAGGAGTCTCCGGCGACTTGTAGTAGGGGGGGGACACGGGCGGCTTGTGGTAAGGAGTCTCCGGCGACTTGTAGTAGGGCGGTGACACGGGAGGCTTGTGGTAAGGAGTCTCCGGCGACTTGTAGTATGGCGGCGACACGGGAGGCTTGTGGTATGGAGTCTCCGGCGACTTGTAGTAGGGCGGTGACACGGGAGGCTTGTATTCAGGAGTCTCCGGCGACTTGTAGTATGGCGGCGGCGGAGAAGCGTAGACGTACGTCTCACCGGTGGCAGCAGCCACATTGGCCATTGCCATGAGAACCACCACGGCGGCGGCCATGGCCATTGACAGACGACCCCCTGAGGGGCCGTTGGAGAGCGCCACCATCACCCACGGGGAACTCCAACGCCACCCCCACAAGTTCCCTAACTGCTACGCACTGCCGAGCTGGTTGCTCGATGCCAGTAACCTCTCGGATACCACCCCAATTTATAGTGCGAGAGGGTGGCGGAGCACTGGGATCTGGCCACTTGTCCTATCGAACCCACGAACAATAAAGTGACAAAACTAGAAACACTTCACTCCACGTTCGGGTGGTCCCCACAGGAAGTCGTCACCACCAAAACCGGCATCAAGAGCCTCTTGGGCCTCCACGTTCTAAGGGATAGCTGGGGGCCTCTGATGGTGGCCCCCACCGCCAGTGACGTGCGTTTCAACTCCCATGCAGCCACCCGGTGAGCGAGCTTCGTCCTTCGCGGAAACCCCAAGCTGGCGCCTCTCTCTCTCTCTCTCTCTCTCTCTCTCTCTCTCTCTCTCTCTCTCTCTCTCTCTTTCTCCACGTCTTCTGAAAAGCCAGTCTAAACGCTTGGCGTTAGAAGAAGATTTCCCGAAATCGTGCAGTCTCACCTCACAAGTCAAGCTACTTCCGTGATGGCAGGTCCCCTCTCAAACTGTAACAACGTAGCCCATCCGGCTCCCCACTGCTCTGAAATCTCACTCAAGGCGTAAATTCGGGGGACCCCCCCGCCAAGGGGAGTTGGTGAAGAGTTTTATTAGAATTCAGAGCTCCATTTGGTCCATCATCATCATTCAAGATCTCCCAAGCTCTTCTGAAATGCAGACGGTGGATCCCTATCTCTCTCTCTCTCGTCTCTCTCTCTCTATTGGTATACCAACTCCAACCTCTCCGCAGACACTATTCATATCGCGGCATTGACCCGTGCAAGTAGTGACGGGAGTCGGTGAGAGAGTAGAAAAAAAAAATGATCAACCTGCCCTTGAATCTAATGCTTTGAATCCAGAAGACGTTTTCTTCATAAAAATTATTGTCTTTTACAACTTTCAATTAAGTATTTGATTCGTGTAATCAATTTTCTTCAATCGGTCTCTGGACAAACCATGTGTTTCGGTCCATTTTTTAAAGGTTGAATATTAATGCATCAGAATTGCCCACATCTCTCTCTCTCTCTCTCTCTCTCTCTCTCTCTCTCTCTCTCTCTCTCTCTCTCTCTCTCTCTCTCTCTCTCTCTCTCTCTCTCTCTCTCTCTCTCTCTCTCTCTCTCTCTCTCTCTCTCTCTCTCTCTATCTATCTATCTATCTATCTCTCTCTCTCTCTCTCTCTCTCTCTCTCCACGGCCCCACCCTCCCTCTTCCCCTCCCCTCTCCTTCCCCGTGCCGTCAATGGACTTCCCCGGAAAGAGAGTATTACCAAAAGACTATGAATTTTCCCTGAGGAGCGAGGGGTGTCACACACAGAGGCCACCGCTTCGCCTCTCCAGAGGATACGTCTATTTATCCGACATATTCCGGCGGTACAAACTTCGTTTTTTTTGTTTGCCTGGGCGTCGTGATGGGATAGGTTTGGTTTCTTGCGGGGACATTGGGAAATAGAGAGAATAAGACGTTGCGATGCCGTGCTCTCTCTCATCCCGCTGACATGACGCGGCTACCGACACCGTGGAGAGTAGGGCCTCTGCCTTAACCCTGATTCGCCCCGATGAACAACCCTACAAAGAAGAAACGCAGCAGATCGAGCCATCTGAGTTTACCTAGAGAGAGAAAATCTCTCTCTCTCTCTCTCTCTCGGTCCCCCCTTGTGGTAACGAAAGAGTGTGTGTGACTGTGGCAGAGCGAGAGAGAGAGAGAGAGAGAGAGAGAGTCCGAACCATCGATCGAGCAGATTACTTTCTTTGATTATACTGTAGGTAAGGTTCCTCCTATTTAACAGTATTTACTGGAATCTATCCCCAAAAAAAACGAATTTTTTATGGTCTTATCTAATTAAGAGGAGAAAGAGACAGCCGTCAGAGCGAAGACTTCCAGGGTCGATGGTGACAGTGGTGGCCCACGTGTTCAGAAGATGAGGCCGTACCGCTCTCGCGTGTCCGAAGATGAGGGGGGGCTCGCGATACCCCACGTGTCCGACTCGAACCAGAGGCCGCATCTCAACCTGCCCTCTCCGACAAAAACTGATTCCTAAAATCGTTTTAAAAACGCAAGGGACAAACGACGGCTGTTTTCACAATCGGCGTGCGTCACAGAATGAAACCCATTGGTCAATTTTTCCTATTTTTGTCAAAATTATAATATTCCGATCAAATTGGATCTAACCCAGTCGAGAGAGGGCGTCAACGGGATTTCTCTCGAGCCAGACGGTTAAATGCATTGTGAGACCCACTCAAAAGGGGCCGCGCCCGACCTACTCGTGGACCACCTTGGAGAGAGACAGAGAGCTGTTGCATGGGTGATCACAGAAAAATAATGTGACTGACTGGCCGAGCCTAGTTCACATTCGGGGATAAATTTTGAGGCATGGCCACAAGCAGGAAACCGGGGCCGAGATGTGAGAAAAATGCTAAGGATCTACTTCTAATTGAGGAAGAGTATGCCAACTTTGGAAGGATTACTGTATTCATAGCGTCAGTAGTGTAGAACGTCTTCACGCAATCCAAAAGGCAGCAAACCCGTGTCTTCTTGTTCTCTTGTCCTGGAACACGACGAAATCGTTGGTGATTGATCGATCGTCGGCGACAACTGGATTTCCTCGAATTCTCGCCAGACCACTGTTGGGAGGTGACACTTTCTTCTTATGATTTGGATATATGAAGGGAAAAACGATATCGAAAGGGTATGATTTATGAGCGGCTGAGTCTGCAGTATTAGGTGAGATCATTGATGACATCCAAGCAAATGGCGTTTTGAGGGATTCATCCGGTGCTCTGACTTAGTCTTCTGCAAAACCAGGCTGCCAGACGATAGCGTCAGATAAAAGTGGAAAAAGTTTCCGTGTGATTGTCATACTCTCTCTCTCTCTCTCTCTCTCTCTCTCTCTCTCTCTCTCTCTCTCTCTCTCTCTCTCTCTCTCTCTCTCTCTCTCTCTCTCTCTCTCTCTCTCTCTCTCTCTCTCTCTCTCTCTGTGTCTTAGAATTAACCTTTTTTTGACTGATTCTCAGACTATCTACTGTTAACAGGCGCCAACTCTTCCGTTGACTATCCAGTTTTCTCAGACTCTTTCAACATCTCCCTCTGTCTCTCACTATGCATCAATCTTTCTCTCTCCCAAAACGAATATTTAACTACCCAATTGACTCTACCAACCCAACTTTCTTAGACACGTTCTCTATTCATCCAATCGCCTGTGACCGCCGCCCATTGTCAATGTGGCAGGCGGCCAGTGGGCGTCCGAATGGACAGGCCGAGAAGAGATCTTCAAACGCGGCCACTGGGAACGCGACCGGGCACTCCGCATCGGGACAGGCTAGAACAGCTGTACTCCCCACCGGGTTCATTATCGCAGCCATTACAAAAGTCAGCGGTCGGTGTTGGCTTTCCCCAGTGATACAATGCGACGTCGCGGGGCGGGATGAGCTGCATTATTGGCGGTCCCAGCGGACCCGCTTCACGTGCCACGAAGAGAATATACTCTTTTTCTGATTTCTAGAGCCTTCGTGGGTCGAGCTGGGACTACCCGTGAACACCTACCGAGAGAATTACGCCACTCTTTACCCTTCGAGGAAGGACAAAGCGGAGGCGGTGAGAGGACCAGCCGTGGAGAAGAGGCTTGCCCTTCACTCCTCGGCTAGGGGGAGAAACCTTCTGGGGGAGGCAATGAGCGGAGTTGGAGGATAAGGAAGAAGGAACGTGGGTTTTAATGATGCTATGTTCAGACTAGAAGACAGTAGAGGTAGTTGGATGCCCACCATTGTACGCCACTCAAAGGGTTAGATATATAGATAGGTAGATAGATAGATCTAGCGAGAGAGAGAGAGAGAGAGAGAGAGAGGGAGAGAGGATATTGAGTTACAACAGTACATGGTTTCTGAGTCTGTAGTACAGTGTTATTGTTTATTGTGGTGACATTCTTACCCATCTTAGAACGGAGAGACAGAGAGAAGAGGGGAGGATCGGAGAGTGGTTTCTTAAGCGGGGATATATATGTATATAGATAAATGTTATAGATACATAGGTAGATAAATAGATAGATAGATAGATGGATGGATAGATAGACATATATATCTATATATGAGAGAGAGAGATGCTGGATTACAACCACGACAAGCACTGCATCCATACTTAGCGAAGCAGGAAAGTTAGTCGCTGTCGATTGAGGTGATGGATTTAAAGATAGCAACGTCCAACCAACCGAAAAGGACGGACCGAGATCAGTCCAAGATACTTTCGAATGGGAATAGACAGATGGCGCATCCATATTATCTGCTGCGTACAGCACTCCACCCTTGATCCTCCTCTACAGTCTCCGAGACATCTTATTTATAAATGCCGAAATACGGGCCTTCCGACTCTTCAATCGCTGTGGATCTCAACGCATATTTTGCCAAAAATGGTAAATTTATTCCAGAAAAAAGACGATAATCTTTAATTTAGATTTGCATGCAACCCGAGCGAGAGGCATCCTCGCACGGTAGGACAGGCATCTAACGAATCACCCCTCCATCTTAGAAACGCTCCCACCGTAGATTATATTTTTTTGGAAACTACGACATTGGTCTTAACTAGGGATTCCAGCGTCCCGTATAAAATTTAAACGGCAATATTTTGTAGATAAAATTTTGAGCCAGCCCTCGCGTCAGAACTATACAAAGCACATCAGTCCCATATTACGAATAATAAAATATACAGGAGAGCCACTCTGTACGGCTACTTTCTTCTTATTATTTAATTAGCTTCAGGCTCAGCGATAAATACATTCGATCAGGAATCGCAGCCAAAGGCTGCTGCGTTCATGATCCGCTTATGAGCGTCAACATGGTAAGAGCATCTTAGAATCGTCGGCCGGCGTCATGGTAAACACAACAGATTCATCGTGATTAATGCGTATCCGTAATAAATCACTGCATGGTTTATAGTACCAGATGACCGAATATAAAATGAAAACCGCATCAGACTGTTACTGTGAGTTCAGCCTCAGATTATCCACCCAGGTACACAGTTTTTCCGGAAAGAGGCAGGTACACTTTGATGGTCTCCTCCACCGGTGCACGGCTGCTCATTTTGTCGTCTGGACGAATGAACCTGTACGACCTTCCGGCCCGGAATCACGACGGCCTTGAAGAGAAAGCAGAAGCCTTTCGTTTTGGCTCGACGGCGGCGGCGCGCCGATGGGGATCTCCACAGCGAGTCTACCTGCTCCCTCCACGTGTCGGACTGTCGGCTACCTAGTTGACCATGGCCCAGTCCTAATTTTTATCTCACCGACAGGGATGACACACGTGTCATTGGACGCTGGTGTCGCGTTGGACCACCAGCTGCCCCCTTGGACGCCACAAGCTGGCCCAGCTTGGACGAGGCGGCGACTTGTCCACGCGCAAGACATTTATTTTTAATTTTTTTATACTTGATTGGCAGATTAGGTGGATCCTTCTTGGAGAATATTATACAATTATTGTAAAATACTAACATCACCGGAATATTCCCCCCGATCCAGTACATTTTGTATGCTGTTATTTTTACGTTGAGTAAATAAATATGCTGGCCCAATTATCGCAATGCTATTTAAAGCAACTGGGCGCTATGCAGAAGAGGAAAAGGTCCGGGGATTTTAAATTTAAAGTACCCGAATTTCCGGATGAGACATTTAATTACAATTAAGTAAACAAATTGAGTGGGGGACTGCTGAGCCTGAAGACCAATCTTCTTATGTCTGAATCCGAAGGCAAAGAAGAGAGTCGACGACGCACACGTGGTAATCTGCTTCGCCATCAATTAGGGCAACAACTCCGCCGCTGCGCCCACGTGTGATTGGCCACCGCCGCGGCCCACTGTCGGCGGATCATTACACACTGCCCCCCATAAACCGTAGTTGAAGAAGTCGGGCAGATCCGAAACCGATAATGGCCCCCATTAGCTCACGGAAGCGCCAGAACTGGGCCGACACTGTTCCGGCTTCTATGGGACGTCATTCTTTCCAGGCCCAATAAAAGTGTCGGCGGGGTTTTGGGCCTACGATGAATGAATTTTTCCGCTTTTCCGGCCAGGAACATCGAGCGGATCCCGCCAGTTCTCCCCGCTTGATTGGGGGCGATGAACCTTCACGGTATTCTTGGGCAAGTGCACCGCCGCGCTTGAAGACAACCGCTTGGATTCGGATCTGGGCAGGTGCAAGTTGGGCCACGAGACAAGATAGTGATTTGATATATGTTTCATTTCTTTGGTGAAATATTTTAAGATAGTTTTTTTCTGTTAATTTTCTATAGCATGTGTAAGGTTGACTAGGATCCGCCAAGAGTCTTCTCCATTTTTAACTCACATGTTAAGTTGAACTAAGAAGACGTAAAAAAGGATGTTGTCGTCTGTGAAGGTCCTTTGGACAAAGTTTTTGAGTCTTAAAGGCCCAATGTGTATGAGAAAAATTGGCAAACAAGTTATTAACGCCCCATTTTGAAGCCAATTAGGTCCATATGGCCCATTTTGAACAAATTGATTAATACCTTGCCAATAGATGGCATCACACATGAGAGGTTTCCCGCATGCGAGTACTACACTTTCCCTCACTGTCCAATTAGTCATCCCACACACTTGTTTTGATGATAACTTCTGTTTTCTAACAAGTATTAGTTGTTTCATTTATTTTGTTTGTTTTTTTTCTGTATTAAAAAAATTACAAGAGGAGCAGCAAGGACAAAAAGTGTAGAAAAAGGAGAGCTCAAGGCACTTGTATAACCATCTACCCCATTTAATTTTTATAGTTTTATTTTATTTAATTTTTTATTGATCTTGCATGCATGGTAGAAGATCTTTGAAACTATCTATTCATGAACCTATTCTTGAAATTGAAAAATATTTAAACCATAGGTTGAAAAACATAAGAGTAGAGATGGATAATAATGGTGGAACTATACAACAACCTAAGAAATTGAAAGATTACTTTAATCCTTCATCCTATGTTGATTCTCTTCAAAGCCCATCATGTAAACAAGATACTAGATCTAATATTTTTCAGATGTTATCTACTTTTTATGGAAATCTAAATGAAGACCCATATCAACACTTGACAGATTTTATTAAAATATACAATGTAGTGCAAGGAGCTGATGATGAACTTGGAAGAAATTTATTTCCATTTTCCCTAAAGAATGAGGGTAGCTTTTGGTTATCTACAATAGAAAAGACTCTCAACACATGGGTAGAAATTCAGGATTAACTTTTTAGAAAATATTATCCTAGAGGCAGAATTAATGCAATAAGGAAATCAATTATGAGTTGTTATCAAGAACCTAATGATCTATTTCATGAAACATGAGAAATATTAAAAAGTTTAGTTAGAAAATTTCCCCATAATAGAATACCTAAATCATAGATAACACAATTTTTTTATGATAGATTGACTGAAGCTAATGACCATATTGTAAAAGCATCATTTAGTGCCTTGAGGTCTCCCTTTTCAGCACTTGTTGTCCTTGTTGTTCCTCTTATACTTTTTTTAGTAGAGACCAGAAAAAATGAAATAATTGATACTTGTCAAAAAAACAGAAGCTATCATCAAAATAAATACAATCATCCACAAAAATGGTGCCAATTTTTTTTTTTATGCAATAGTCATTGTGTTTATTACATACAAAATTAATAATTTATAAAACTAAAAATTCTAAATATTTTCCAAGTATTATGATGAGTTCAAGTCAAGACATTTAATTTTCGCGAATTCTAATTTTTTAACAAATATTTCATATAGAATAAAAATCAAAAAGAATATGAGATGAGATAAACAATAAAAATCTCATTTAAATGTTTATTAACCTTCTTTATGAAAATTTTTTTGATTTCGGTTCTCTTAATTTCTTCATATTAATACTAAGGTATTGAGATGGAGATGATTTTATCATGAATTTAGATTAAAAAAGATAATAAAATAAGATGGCAAAAGATGAGAATGGCTATTTTCAATTATTTTTGATATTTTTCATAATATTTTAAATAAAATAATAAATGAAAACTAGATAAATGAGATGCAAAACTACCCTGGTTGTCAATCATATATTTATTAAAATAAATACATGAATTAAAAATCAAAAATAAAAACATGAAAATAATACTTGGCTCGGTGTCAAGTAGCAAAGCTGTTAGAAAATTCATAAATTAAAATATTATAATTAAATTAAATGATAAAAAGAAGTAAAAGTCTTTCCCTTCCTTTTCTGTCACCCAAGGTTAAAAAAAGAGAACATAAAAAGCTTTAAATCAAATTTAAACAAATTCCTTCCTTAATAACAAAATAACATAAAGAGCAGTATTTTAATTAAATAAAATTTGGAAATAAATGTCTTTCTATTCAAAGTATATCACCCAATGAATATAAAATATGTTAAACTAAAATAAAAGATCATTCAAAATATAAATGGAACTTAAACAACAAGAAAAAATTTTCTGCCTATTTTCCATGCTCTTTCTCCATCTTGGCAATCTCCTTCTCTCTCCTACCAAGCCTCCTTATTTCTTGTTTTCATGTTTTTATCCTCTGGATAAAAAAAAATTAGGCTTTCAGTTAGCTTGCCCCTCTCTTTCTATTGGTGAATTTTTTTCCTCTTATTTTCCCCAAAAATTATTTTTCATGGAAATAGGAGAGAATATCGTTGATTTTTTCATTTTTTATGTGCAAAAATAATCAATAATATTTGTTTTGTCAGACGATAAGTGGCTATTGCATATATTTTTCACATTTTCCATTGATAATCGATAATATTTATTTTACCAGATAATAAACTATTATTATGTATGCATCTTTCTCATGCATTTCGTTGAAAGCCATATGATCCATCTGTCAATGCATAAAAGGAGACGTGGTGCTTCAGATGTCGTAAGATCAACATAAATTCTTCCCTTTTATTTGTAGTAAATGCTGCTCACTTTCTAGAGATTTGTGCATTCACTGTGTGCAATGACAGTTGGGTGACGTGGCTACATCTACTCCCTTATATCACATGTATTTTCTTTGTGGGATTCGAGTCTTCAGCGGCTGCCTCCATAGATGAGGCGATGTGGTGCTCTGATATATGCCAGATGTGTAGTCTTCATATCATCAGATCCTTTCATTTCAATCTATGATGTGGTGGTTTAGATTATGTTGGATCGCAAACCTGTCAATTGAGACTCAGTGACCAAGGGAGATGATCTTGGGTCATCGAAAGGACCACTCTCAAGATAGTGTTTACGATCTTTGAGGACTACAAGTACCTGGTTGAGATGTTCTTTGTATTCTTCATAGATATTATTCTAAATTAATATGTCATTGAAAAAAGTAAATTTTAATTTCTAGTGAAAGTTATTGAATATTAGGTTTATTAGGGTTTGGAAGCTTACTGAGTGTATTGAAGACCTCGAACAATAGTTCCTCATTATGGTTTTTGTGTTTGAAACACTATTTTTGGGATATCATCAGTGACCAATATCTTATAATATCTTCAACGAGGATCAAGTTTGAAAATAGAACAATTCGTCCAACAACTCCTCAACTATCAAAATTAGTAATCTATCAAGGATTGTAGCCTTGTTAAGGGCATGGTAGTTTATGTCGAACCTCGACAATCCATCCTTTTTTGGATGCGAATAGTAAGGCTTGAGAATAGATTATTGGAATTTTGACCTATGTTTGTTTGCAGCATCTCTAAGATTACCTTTTCTATATTTACCTTTTGGAAATATGGGTACCTAAAGAAGTAGATCTTGATAGGTTATGAATGAGATTCCAACAGAATCTAGTGGCCCAATCTCACCTGAGAAGGAGTCCTTAGACATTAGTAAATGTCTCAAGAAATAGTATCTTCATATATTATTCGAGGGAGGTAAGAATTTCATCTGTTCAATCAATTAATATATCTCATAGTAGATATCTCTCTTTTATGCTACTACATAAAGTTTTGAGTGCGAGCAAGGCTTGAATTTTTGGTGACTTTACTTGAAGGACCACTTTTTTTATTCTCACTCTAAATGGCATAGACCATCGTTGGAAATCTAACTTGATCCTTTTCCTTGTTCTCATTTACCTAATCCCAAAGACGATGTCAACTGTAGCCAACTGGAGTTTTGATTAGTAGGTCACCACACTCATCTGGACATGTAAGATAATGGTAATTCCTCAATAAATTCTAAATCCGACCACATTCTTTTCTGTTCTTATCATCCCCTAATAATTTTGAATCGTCCGTTCGGTGTCCACCGTGCCACACGCATCTGCATCGTGTGCTCTCGGCGTTTCCTGCGTGTCTGCGCTGTGCGCTCCTGCAGGGCCGCGCCTGCCATGTCTCATGTCCTTGCCATGCCCCGCGTGCCCGCGCCGTGCCGCGCACACCCACCGGGCCGCGGTTGTTGGACCACGATATGTTAAGTTGAACCAAAAAGACATCTGAATGACGTAGTCGTAGGTGAAGGTCCTCTGGACCGAGTTATTGGGTCTTAAAGGCCCAATGGGGACGATTATATGGGCCTGAATTTTACAAACGGCCCATTTTGAAGCCTCTTATTGCAACTTCCCACCTGGCCCATTTTGGAACGGGGTTGATCAGCACGTTGCCATCCGACGGCGGTGGGTGTTGGACCACGGTATGCTAAATTGAACTGGTGCACATCTGAATACTATCTTCAACCTGTCGTCTCTACCTGGACCAACTATCACAGACGGCCGGAGGGAAGTAGCCGGCCCCCTCCCCCACCTCCTACACCGGCGCGGTAGCCGAAATGGATAGAGGAGTCGCCGACGAAGGAAGCATCGGTAATTCCGGCCGCTTTTCTCCTTCTATGTGGGCTAATTCTTGTCAGCTTTGAGTGGATGCTGTTTGGAATCCTCTGGTAGCTCAGCTTTGGATTCCGTTTCTGATTTCTGCTGTGATGCTCTCCTTTGATTTTACCGGAAATGACGCTCAGGTGTTTTATTATTTTCACGAGCTGAGGCTTAGAAGACTCCTAATGTCTCTCTCCTTTCAAAATTTTCCAGGTTCTGTTCGATCAGTGGCAGTAGTCGGTGGTGGCGTTAGGTACGCGTTATGAGCGTTTGATTATTAGCATTTCGACGTTCGAATACTTAAGTCATTTGTGGATACACGGGGAATTTCTGTCAGCGGAGTTTACTGCCCCTGTGCTAGTTCAAGTACAGAGGTATAGACACATGGATAGCTTCCTGCCATGAAGCGTATGTAAGGGTGGGCATTAGTCTGAGTCCGATCGGCCCTTTCCTTGGGTAGTTTCATTTTTCACATGGAAGTTTTTAAGAAGCCAGACTGAAAATCTCGATGCTCATGTATTTTATGGCGTGGCATTTCTTATACTTGACTACTTTCATTCCTTTACTGGAACTTTTTATCGACGTGCCAGAGTTTGTCACTTTTCCATTCTGGTAATGTCCCATTTCTCTTTTATCTATATCTAGAAGCATGCTAATATTCCTGCAATGATCAACAGTGGGCTTGCTGCTGCGTACAAACTGAAATCAAATGGGTTGCGGGTTGTTGTCTTTGAAGCTGAAGGAAGAGCTGGGGGAAAACTTAGAAGTGGTTCTCAGGAAGGCCTTATATGGGATGAAGGAGCGAACACTATGGTATGCTTCATAGAACATTTTGTTATATGGTGCGAATTTCAATGCAAGGGCTGATATGTGCTCGTGGTTATTTTCTTCTCAAGAAAAAATTACCAGAATTTTATGAGGATTATCATAAATAAAAACTTATCATTTTCTGCAGACAGAAAGTGAGGAGGCTGGCATGTTATTCGATGATGTAGGCCTTCGGGACAAGCAGCAGTATGTATGTTTTCTTTTGCAGAGTTAGTTTTCCTCATTGCATAATTTCACATTTTTTGTTCAGAATGTATGATGCCATTAATGTTTGAAGAATATGAGGCAAAAAGCAGGATAGTATTAATCTCCATGAAGTCTCTCATATGGAAATTCTAGTGATAACACAGGAACGTCATCATTTACACAAATTTTATTTTTTACCCAGAAGATTGGATGATTCCTTGCCCACACCAAAATTTTCGCATTTAATATGGAAATAAAAAAAACTATGTTATAAAAGCTTGAACATGATTATGATGAGACTGACCATGCTTTCCGTGGATACAATGCCTAATTTTCAAGAGATTTTTAGTGTATAGAAAGTATTGATACAGCGTGCTTTATAGTCTTCTTTTTTGTGACTTGGTGGATGAATCTGTGTTGGTTTATGCTACTGTTTTTCTTTGCTGATACCTTTTATGTGGTGTCAAGTAATTTGATTGAAGGGTGGAAGGAAAAAAGGGGAATTTTCTGCCCTGAATATGAAATATGACGCTACTGTCATTTTTCGTATGCATATGATCACAGGTTGACTATCTTTCTACATGTAAGAAGCATAAAGATAGTTAATTTTCAATGCATGTGATGTTGCCTTTCAGTATATGTGGTGTTTTTGTCTTTTTCAATAAGAAGGGAAATATCATCTATCTCAACAAGTACTTTTAAAAAAATTACTTTCGAGCATTTTTTGAAACATAGGAGAAAATTTTAACTTTTCAGTCTTCTCGTGAAAGAAACTCAGTTACTTTCAGTACGCACTTTATAACAAATTTCTTTCAAAAAATGAATGAGAAAACATCTGTGCCTTCTGTGCTAAAATGTGTCTAATTTATATTCATTGGCAGGCAATGTCTTTATTAGTGTTTATTATAATGGTCAAAAAATATTCAACGAATTATATTTATAGATGAAAATATTTACAGCCGTTCAATGCCAGGAATTAATACTGTCTCATGCTGCAGCCACTTTCTCAAAACAAGCGGTACATTGTGAGGAATGGAATTCCTGTACTGGTATGTTGATGCACACCTACACTTCAACTAGAATGTCTTAGGCTATTTATGGCAGGAAAAAAAAATCTTCTTTCACCTTCATTTAAATTTTTTGCGATTTAAATTTATATTTATTTATTTTCTCCTTGCTTTTTATGCAGATTCCAACGGATCCAGTTTCACTGATCAAGAGCAACTTTCTTTCAACGAAAGCAAAGGCAGGTGTTACTGCCATTATTTAATTACTCATTTTAAGTGTTTCCCTAATTCAATCACATTCCTTATTTTGTTTCCGTTTTCACCCAATATCAGTTAGATGCCTATTTAACTTTAGAGTATCCTGCATGCTGTGCTCCATTGTTTTTGAAAAAAGTATTGCCAAAGTTATTTTTGGGGCCAGTGTCTGTTGTTCTGCATGCTGCGATGCTGTGCCATGTGCGCACTCGCTGGAGGAATACATATCAAAATGATGAAATGAATAACGAAGATTTCATCAATTCCTTATCCCTGTGCAATCCGTAAAAACAGGCTTTCCTAGTTCTGTGTGATACACAACAAAAACACCAGTTATGCGTAGTTATGAAATAATAGTATCATCTATGTGGCTGCCGATTTCTAAAAAAATATATAGAGGAGGGGGGGCATTTAGTGTATCAGTCAAATTGGTTGTGCTATAAAAGAGGATAAACGGGTAATTAATTGTGAAATTATTATGGAACGTTATGGTTAAATAAAAATCATTCTTCTTTTTAAAGAGTTTTTTTTGCTTTTCGGTCTTGCAGAACTCCAAAACTCATTATTTAATATAATCTATTTTTCATTCTTGAAGGCAATATGGATTTTATATCTTTTGTTCACCAAATGTGTACCCTGTTGCTTTGTGCATACAGTTTCGTATGTTATTAGAGCCATTGGTTTCTTACAGGAGAACAAAGCCCACAAAGGTGTCCAATGAGCATATAACAGAAAGGTGATTAACAATACCACTTCTCGTGTATTTTTCCTGCCTTAGATGGGCTATGAGTTAGTCTCTAGTTTCGTGTCTATTTTATTTTATTCTTTTTTATTTATATTTTATCATCGTATCTTGGGAGTCCCAAAGTATGCAAAAATATCATTGCATCAATTTTCGACTGAATATAGGCTTCATAGGAGTTTTCTAGTTCTCCTAAATTAATTATATGAATGGAGGATTTTAATGGAATTTTCGTTTTCGATGGGGAGTAGGATGCGCTTCCAGTGCTAAGGTTTAATACAAACCATATACAGAGTTTTAAATTGAATAAGCAAGGACCAGAAGGTGTATAAAAGGAAGGTTGTTCTAACACTATCTAGATTGTCGCTATTAGTATTGTCTGTAAGTTTTCAGAAACACACTGATGAATAAGTTATTTATCAAGAAGTCGCCAGACTATTCCTCATTCGAAGATGTGCACCAATTCTCTTAGTCCTGCGGGTGGTCACTCCATCTGATGGCCTCTGCGGAAGCTATCTTATCCTAGCGTTCATACTTCTAAATTCCAGATTTGATAATGATTTTGATAGCAATAAGACCTCAAATTTTGTGCGAACTGCTTGAGATACTGTGTCTTTGTTATAGTCTACCTCATTGAAGTCAAAAAAGGGCTCTGGTCGTCCCCATTGTAGGTTGTCTCTATACATAGGTATGAAATGGCGTATCTAAGACTTGATCATATAGCAATAAAACCTGCTCCTTAGTGAGGGGATGGACCGTTGTCTTTCTGTAGTCGAGAAAGACCATAAAAGCTAGTCATTCCTAGCTGTTTGTTTTTTCCACGAGGTACCTAACCAGAGTTTGGGCATAAGTTTGCCTACTTTTGAAAAGTAGACTTCTTGATGGTCCACTCTGAAAAATTTCCCTCGTCACTGTTTCCCAGTCTAAGCTTCACTAGTTTCGAGGAAAAATATTTATATTTAAAACGTTAATCTGTACTGTCTGTACCCGTGTTAAGAAGGCAAATACTTCAAGAATATGGTATTGATGTTACTTCCTGACAGAAGCAAGCAGTGTACTGTCCAGGATGTATCATACTTGTCTTGACACGACTTATAGTACTTCGATAATACTTATCCTCTTTATTTCCCCTATCACATTTTTGTGAAATGTTGGGAAATTTTCTGAGATTTACCTGCACATCTATATAATGCAGTGTGGGGCAGTTTTTTCAGCGGCATTTTGGAAAAGAGGTACGATTTTGTTCTATATCACTTTGTAGATATTCTCATATAATAGTTTGGTACAAGAATTTATCGGTTATTCATCTTTCTGTGTTACTCGTGGATGTTCTTTCCATGAAGGTTGTTGATTACCTCGTTGACCCATTTGTAGCTGGCACAAGTGGGGGAGATCCTGAATCGCTTTCTGTAAGCATTAGCTATTTCTTTAAACAACTGTGCATAAATATGTTCCATCAGTTCAATACCACAATAGTGGAAAGGTTGTGCTATTTACCAGTTTTTGTAATTAGGAACGTATACTTCAACATTTTTCTTCCCAGTGCAAAAGCGATTCTCTTCTGGGGGAAAGTCATTATGGCCCGTGTTGCTACAATTGTTCTAGGCCTATTGTTATCATTTGCATAATTTATAGTCTAATGAAAATTATCTACATGCTACCTTGTTATTTAACTCAGTTTCTTTAGTGGTTATTCTGACAACATACGGGGGGTTTTAGTGGTAAAATTGATAAGAAAATGCTGAGCCTGATCTGATATCCTTTTTATCAGAGTGTTAGTTAAATTTCCTCTGTATTTTTTCTGAGCAGATGCGGCATGCATTTCCTGAGATATGGAATCTACAAGAGAAGTAAGTTCCATGCTACTTGTTATGACAACCAACTTATTATTGAGACAGGAAATCCGTTATTCCTAACAGTCTACCAAATGCTTTCGCTGCTTTGCTTCTCCTTTAGACAGGTGCAGTCGTTCGTCCTAAATCAATGTCTGGCTTCTGGGATTCTAGCTCACATCAACCTCGATAACTCTTCCAATTCTTGTTCCTTTGTGTCGCTGGTTTCTTGTTCTTCCGACTCTTTGATTAATATTAAAAACACCTTAGCAAGCGGTAATCCTTTTTCAGTAGCATAAAACATGACTTAAACACTTCATTATGACAGTAAGACCCAAGCTATCATATTAATGAATGCTTCTTTCTTTCTAATTTCTTATATTGTTGCTTGCGGATGCTTCATTTTTCAGTCAAACTAGCAAATCAGTCTTCGAAATTAACGCAAATTTACCCGGGGAAAACCTTGTAAAGTTCTCACTGGGTTTCTTTAATGAATATGATATAACAATTCCTCAATTTTCTTTCAATTTGTTTCTTTAAGGATCAGGTGTAATCATTAGCAGTCTTTCTGCTCGGTAATCTTCTAGTTTTGATATTTTACTCAATTACCTTGTTCAATTAGAGGCTCAAACTGTCTAGGATTTCCCTTTGGGAGCTGAAGAATCAATTAACCTTTCTTTTTCCAACATATATATTTGGACTGTTGTCTAGATTAATGCATTGCTAGCATACCTTTTCCAATCTCATGGCAGGGAGTGAAGTGCTTGAAATTTTTCTTCAATCATTTTTTGGTCAAGCATTCCTCTTGATATTCATGCTTCTTCTTTCTTGTCCAATATATCATCTTCAAAGTTTGATTTGAAGCCTCATTGAAGAAGCTAGCCTTTTCCAATTGGAGAAATTATTTAAATGAATCTAGTTAATATCTTCTTTTTCACTACAGGTTTGGATCAGTGATAATCGGGGCTATTCGCTCTAAATTGTCAGATAAAAGCAAAGGAAGCGAGGTTAGAAAAACATCAGTAAAGAAGAGCAACCGCAGCAGTTCATTTTCATTCTATGGTGGTATGCAGGTAATTTTCGTCTGGACTAAGAGGAATTCGACAACATTTTCGGACTAGTGAATAAAATATTTTATGTTTTTACCAAATTCTGTGATTGCATCCCAACGAATAAAACATCAAGGAAACAAATTGGCCTTGGTTAAGCACCTGAATTTGATGATAGGATAGGATCACTCGAGCTCCCAGGAAATAAGATCAGTCTTTTTTAAAAGTGCCCGGATAGCCTACCACCTGAACAAACCTTTATTGATTCCGATCCCCTGGGGAGATTAGATCATTCCAAATGTCGATATGACATCAATCGTTTTACAGAAATTGGTCGGCAATGAGAAGACAACAAACCTAAAAGAAGGTTCTCATCTAATGTGTCTTTGGGGATTGCAACTGATTCATCGACACAGACGATGGAAAATTACCTTTCAGAGTTCTATACTGGCGGTTCAAGCATATGTAGAATACTGTGTGTGTATATCTATAAAAAATTTAAACGAACAGTAAGATAATAAAACTAAAACGGCAGATTAAAAAGTAAATGTAACTTGCTCAAAAGATGATACGATGAGTCGCACTCAATTGTGTTTGTTCTCATTATGTCAAATAAAGATGTGCTTTCCTTTCTCTCATTTTTGCAGTCTTACCTTTATGGACTAGGAAAATGTTAAACAGGAATGCAGTAGAGCAAAACTCGATGCTTTCTTTCGAAAATATTCACAAATTTTTCAGCTCAAAATGAGGAACGTGCAGAACAGGTCTTTTGTGTTCGAGTTAGAATCTCTGACCTATCAAGTGAAACATTTAAATCCAGAGAATGAGTCATGTAAAATTGAACATGTAGCTGACTGCCTCACAGTTTAGGTGTTTAATGAAGCTATACTAAATCTACAGCATTAAATTGAATCTGATGTTTAAAAGCATTTGTTTGTTAATAATTACTCTCATTCTTACCATGAGGTTTTAGAATTATTCATTTATTACTAATGCTCATGCATTTAAACTTTAATTTTGTCGCCTTGATAACCATTGCCAAAAAAGAGAAAAATGTACTCGCCTTATTCAGCTGTTATATAGTGTCCAAGTACTCCATTTTTTCATTCTGGTTTTAGCGATAATATCTAGATGTTAAGTTCTCGATGCTGTGTTATGCAGACGCTTATTGACGGGCTATGCACAGAGCTTGGGAGCGAGAATTTGAAGTTCAACTCAAAGGTCTTATCATTAGCGTGTAGCCATGGCGGAAACCCATTATTGGACACATGGTCAATCTCAGTTGCATCAAATAATGGCAATCAGAAGGATGCTTTGACATACAACTCTTTTGATGCTGTCATAATGACGGTATGTATGCATAATATGTAGACAATTTAAATTATGATGACACTTACATATGGCGGAATATGGGAATAAATGATACTGTGATTACTTTCAAGGAGATTCGCATCTCTTTTCATTGACATTACATATCTCTGCGTCTTCACTTCCCTTCAATTTTCAATATATGCTTTACATTCCTGAACAAATGAACAATTCAATAAAATAATTAGACTAAGTTCTCTCTGTGCAGTTTGTGTTAATAGCTACATCCTGCGCCATTTATTCAGTAACTTAATAAATAGTTGTATGCATGGTCGATAATTATTCATCAATGATTTATGATTTATGGCCATTGAGGAAATAGAAAGAAATAAGAGTAGGACAACTTAGAGCTTCGTAGATCCTGCTGGAAGTTAGAACGTGTAAAAACAACCCCGAGAAAGATATTTTTTCCGAATTTTTTTTTTAAATTTAAGCATCTATTTGAATAAATAACTGACTCACTATAAGGATTGGATGGCACATAAAATGAACATAAAGGCACTGTTGCTTCAGGTGTTACCTCATGTACATAAATAAGATAACTTAAATGTGATATGCTTGATGCCCATACATTTTAAGGGATTTCTCTCTTGGCGCGTGTATTATCCTTTCATGGCATTGGTGTTCATGTTCATTTATCCTTTTCAGGCTCCGCTTTGCAATGTTGAAGAAATGAAGTTCACAAGAAGAGGATTGCCTTTTGTGCTTGATTTTCTTCCCAAGGTAGGATTTGTGATAGGTCAACAGCTGGTATCAAAATTGAAGCCCGTCTCAGCTGCTTTCTTCCTTGCATATTTTCCGCACCATGGTAGATGAAAGCCACCTCCAAGGGTTGACCTCTATGCCGTTCGTCACAAGGGTGACTCTCCCTTTTCGGATGTCAAATACCCTAAAATGGGCTAGTCATGAACCTTCAACTAGAGAGATATGTGGAGTTAATATACACTGCTGAAGTGCACCTTCAGTACAAAAGTATTTGACTTTTATTTTCCTTCTTCACATGGGATTACTTCGGTGAACACTTACGATGATATGGCTAGTGATCATTGAAAAGAAACTGAATCGGTCTTGGCTTAGCCAACTTGATTCCCAAACTCGGCCAATTCATTTCTGATTCCCTGGGATTCAAGCTGTCAGAATAAGTAAAAGATATTGAGGATATTTTTTTTCTTAAAACGTTCCTCTCACATTCCTACTTTTGATGTATCAGCACCCTCCCTTATCCAATGCAGGTAACGTATCTGCCACTGTCAATCCTGATTACATCCTTTAAGAGAGAGAGCGTTAAAAGGCCCCTAGAGGGATTTGGAGTTCTTGTTCCTTCCAAGGAACAGGAAGGTGGTTTCAGAACTCTTGGTAAATATAAGCCGTATAATTATTATTTCATCCATATTAACGCTTTTACTGCCCACAAAACTTTGAGCCGTTCTGGGAAACCCTATCTGCAGGTACACTCTTTTCATCAGCGATGTTCCCTGATCGAGCCCCAGGTGATCAAATCCTCTACACCACCTTCGTTGGGGGGAGTCGGAACAGGGACCTAGCTGGAGCCTCACTGTATGGGATTTCATTTCTGCTCTGATCCAGATCATAATCCTGGAACTTCCCCTTATGGAAAATATGAATTTTTTCCATAAATTTAATTGTGGGTCTTATAGTTTTGTCCGCTGTCCAGGGAAGAACTGAAACAGATTGTGCTCTCCGACCTCCACAAGCTCTTGGGTGTTGAAGGAGAGCCAAGCTTTATCAGGTGCGTGCCCACCACAGTCAACGGATCCCTCTATATCTCCCACCCCCCTTCATGTGGACTTACTGCGATCACATGAACAAGCTGGCCCACAGGGCCTATCTCCTCCATTCGAGGAGCTCCTTCATTCACCATTGCTTACTATATATAGTATGGTCTTACCGCAGGCATGCTTACTGGAGCAAGGCTTTCCCACTGTATGGTCGTGACTATGGTGCAGTTCTGGAGGCTATAGATAGGATGGAGCGCAATCTTCCAGGGTTCTACTATGCGGGCAAGTCACCATCTGCGCTTAATCATTTCCTCTACTGACTAGCCTGTATTTGATAAATGATAGAGAAGGCATGGCCCAGATAGCTTAGGGACACGTGATAAACCCTTTTCAGTATAAACAGAGTCATATAAGTAGGTACATCTATATATATATATATACATGGTCTTGTGGATTAAATTGCCTCCTATAGTTTAATGATCTCTATATGGCTGAGAGGGCCTCGGGCGGTTGATGTGTGACGGTGGACCTAAATTTTTATTCTCTTCTTCATCTCAATGTGACCTTGCAGGCAATCATAGAGATGGGCTCTCGGTTGGGAAGGCCATTGCGTCGGGATTCAGAGCCGCTGACCTCGCCATCTCCTACATCAACTCCTCGGTTAGACAAGATGCAGTGTGAACTCAGTAACCTGGTTTTTCAAAGGTGCTCATCTCCCCTTCAATCCCTCACAACAGTAGATACACAAGCCTTCGTTTGGAAAACTCTAGCTGATCAAAACTCTCTCTCTCTCTCTCTCTCTAGATACCCACATATCTATTAGAGACTTTTGAAGCCGCTGGCAACGTTTCTCTCTGAAATCAACAGTCTTACTTGGCTAAAATTGATGTAACTTGTGGCTCATTCATAGAGTTTAGTGGTGGACCCTTGTTTATCACATGGTATGCTCAGGAGGAACTCGAAGGAATCGGATCTGAGGCTGGACTTCATGAAGTCTAGGGTGGGGCCGGGCTGACCAGCTAGGGCCTGAGCCCGACCCTTTCGAAATGGGTCAATGTGAGACAATGAGAGTAGGGATCAACAGTCACGATCGGTGACCAGTTGACTGGACTGGACCGTGACTTCCAGTCACGAAAAAGTGACATGACCGAACTGAAGGTTGGGTCACAATCTTCAGATCGGTGACCAGTTGTGACCCGAGAGAGACTTGGGCTGAGCCTTTATTGGGAGGCCTGGCCCATCACCGGCTCCTCTCTCTCTCTCTCTCTCTCTCTCTCTCTCTCTCTCTCTCTCTCTCTCTCTCTCTCTCTCTCTCGCCCTCTCCCCCTCTCTCTCTCTCCCTCTCTCACCCCTTTCTCTCTCTCGCCTCTCTCTCTCTCTCTCTCTCTCACTCCTCGCTGTCTCCCTCCTCTCCATCTCTCCCGCTCATTTCCCCCCTCCTTAGTCCTAGTCCCCAGTCTTTGTTTTTGCCTTCGACTCGTCGTGGCTCGCTCACTCCCTCTCTCTCCTTGGCCTCTCCCTCTCCCACTCATTTAACTGTTAAAATTTTAGTGATTATTTTATGTGTTAAATTATGTATATTTAATATAGTTATATAGATGTAATTAAATCTTTTAGTTCACTGTAACATCTTTTTTTATTAAATTTAAGATGACATATTACCACAAATATTTTATTTACTTATGTATATATTCTTTATTATGTTTATATTAATTATTTATAATAAATCAATTTTAAATAATTTATAAAATCGTATATATTAAATTTTTATATTTTAGATGATAAATTTAGATAACTTTTGTGATTAATTAAATGGGAAATAATTTAATTTAATTAAAAATAATATAATAATTTATAAGTCATATGTCAGTTCGAGGTCAGAGCTCTTGACTAGACGGAGACCATGACCGGATTTTAGGTCACATTCGGGTCACACCCAGTGATCAGCCCGTGACCATGACCATTGATCCCTAAATGAGAGGTTCAAGGATGCCCCCGCTGCCAAATGAGACAGCTAAACCAAGACCTCTGGCTGGACCTAGCCTATTTTTACTCGGGCTAGGCTTAGAGAAAATTTGGAAAATTGGGCCATTCTCGCTCCAAATTTACTCGGCCCATTAATGTATGTACCATTGGCATTATATTCCCGATATATTACAATTCATAATTTGATTCCATGGATTGAGAGCAGACCGAAAGGCCCACTAAGGGGTTAAAGCCCAGTCGAAAGAGATCGGCCAAATAAAGAATTCTTTCTTGGTTTTGGGCCGTCTCTACATCCATAAGTGGAAAGTAGGCCGTGTCAACGAATTTTTTTATTGGGCTTGAACCTTGGGGTTGGAAGAGCCCAGCTTCGTTCCTATCTGGGCCGTGTCCAAACTTTGATATGATTCTCTCTCTCTCTCTCTCTCTCTGACACGTGTCCTCCGTCCATCTGGACACTGGGCTTCAAAGAATAGAGCCAAAGAGCTTTTTTCGGGCTTTTCTCTGGGCCCAGAATCGGGATGAATGGAATGGACGGCGGGGATTAGAGTAGATGGCGGAGAGTTTTAGTGTAATGTGTTCCGGCAACACAACTTACCCTCATCTCCCTCAGAGAGTAAAACCCTAGGCAGCACCAGGCGCTGACGTTCGCTCCTTCAGCTGGATAAAACCTCGCCCGCCTCCATAAACCCTAGGGAGACGGGGTTGCTCCTGGGAGGGAGAGAGGGAGGATCAGAACGGTGAGAGAGAAGGAGGGGGTTTTTGATTGTTTGGAGGACGGAGGAGAAGGGCGCACTAGGGTTCTTCTGGGATGTCTCTCTACCTTCTCTTCGAGTCGGCCTCCGGGTACTCCATTTTCCAGGCGCACGGCATCGATGAGATCGGCCAGAACACCGAGGCGGTACGGAACTCGGTCCTCGACCTCACTCGCTTCGGCAAGGTCGTTAAGCTCGTCGCCTTCAAGCCTTTCGCATCCGCTCTCGATGCCCTGAACCAGTGCAATGCGGTTTCTGAAGGTGAGAGCACTTGAAAGGATCATCTATTGGGTTGAGGTTTACTCGACTACGTTAAGAGCGTCTAGCCGAGCTCGTTATGGATAATTTTCTTCATTATTTGCCTGTATGTCGGTCCTCTTCCTTGTGCAATTTGGCCGAATAGTCAAGTAAGCGATAAAAAAAGGGTCGAAATCGCTTCTGATGATCTCATGTATGCCTCGTAGCTTTTGGGCGTTTTCCTAGATATTTGCCTTCACATTTGGATCCTCTCTCCGCCCCCTTATTTTTCCTGTTCAATCTCTCTATCCGTGTACTCTAATGTCACCCTGGATTCTAATCTAGAGCGCCTCTGCTTGAGTTCGACGAGCATTGGCCCCGGATCTCTCTTCCACTATTATTGCCCTGCCATCTTATACGTTGACCTAAATCTCATGTGTCATCCCATTTGTTCTTGGTTCCAGGCATTCTAACTGATGAGCTGAGGAACTTCCTGGAATCCAGTTTTCCAAGAACCAAAGAAGGGAAAAAGGCCAAGTACAGTCTGGGGTTGGCTGAACCGAAGATCGGGTCCCAGATCTCTGAAGTGACTAAAATCCCCTGCCAGAGTAATGAATTTGTTCTTGAGCTGCTCCGGGGCATCCGTTTACACTTTGACAGGTTCATCGACAGCCTAAAGGTTTGGATTCAATATGTGGCTCTCTTAGCAAGACCTGTCAAGTTTCCCTTATACTAGCATGCTCTTCTATCCTTTGCTCATCATCTTTGTCGCCTATTTGCAGCCATATGACTTGGAGAAGGCCCAGCTGGGTTTGGGGCATAGCTACAGCCGCGCAAAAGTCAAGTTCAATGTCAACCGGGTTGATAATATGGTCATCCAGGCCATATTCCTGCTTGATACTCTGGACAAAGATATCAACTCCTTTTCTATGAGAGTCAGGTTGGTCGGACATCTTGGCGGCGTATCGTCTACTCTGTTCACGCACTTTCGAGTTTAATTATACATGATCAGTAATCTTTTTTCTACCTCAATGCTAATTTTTTGGACATGTCTCATGCATCTGAGATATCAGTAAGTTATTCGAGGAAACACCTCAAAATTTTCAGTATATATTTATCAATATATATATATATATATATCTTTATTTAATGTTCGTAATCAATTTGACTAGTTGCTTAGATTCATTTACTCTTTGGCATTAAATTCATTTTTTCTGATTACGGTTCGAATCATTACATACTCTTCTGGATTCAATCTTGTCTCTGAGATTTAATATTTCGCATTTTTCTTCCAGTTTTAAACTGAAACTTTTTGTAATTACCCGTTTCTTACAGAGAGTGGTACTCATGGCATTTCCCTGAACTCGTCAAAATAGTCAACGACAACTACTTGTATGCGAAAATTGCCAAATTTGTGGAAAACAAATCAAACTTGACGGATGAACACATACCAGCGCTAGCAGACATACTTGGTGATGATGACAAGGCGAAGGAGGTCGTTGAAGCGGCAAAGGCGTCCATGGGTAAATACCTTAGGATGAGCCTGTGCTCTTTGGCCGTCTGGTCCATGCCCTCTGACCCTCGTTGCTCTTGGTCTTCTCAGGGCAAGATCTGTCTCCCATTGACTTGATCAATGTCCAGCAGTTCGCCCAGAGGGTCATGGATCTCTCTGAGTACAGAAGAAAGCTCTACGATTATCTTGTCCAGAAGATGAACGACATCGCTCCCAATCTGGCGACCCTAATAGGTGAAGTGGTCGGGGCTCGCCTGATTTCCCATGCAGGAAGTCTCTCAAATCTGGCCAAGTGTCCGTCCTCCACCCTTCAGATTCTTGGCGCTGAGAAGGCTCTTTTCAGGTCTCTTAAACCCCACTTGACCTCCATATCCCTTACGATAATTACTCATTGGCCGGTATTTGGCATGCATTTTTTTCTGCGCTATTCGAGATTAGTTCTAGTCTTAAAAATTCTTCTTTGAGATTCATATCATGGGTTGTGATACCAAGCCCTGAGGCTACTGCAAACCACTGATTCTTCGATAAATAAGAAAAAAAATGATTAATTTCCTGTTAAAATAGCCCTCATTTAATTGCATGTTGAGATCCTCTGATAGACATTAATCTTAGGCTGGACCCCCTGATTTCTTTCCTTTTTTTTTTCTTTTTTGGGTTGTTTCTGGATGAGCAATTCCGTCTACTGACCTTGGTGAGTCGCCAGGGCCCTGAAAACCCGTGGGAATACCCCCAAGTATGGTCTGATCTTCCACTCATCGTTCATCGGCCGAGCATCAACCAAGAACAAGGGCCGCTTGGCCCGCTACCTTGCTAACAAGTGTTCTATCGCCTCCCGCATAGACTGCTTTTCCGGTGGGTCCGTCCTCCTTCGGTGGCTGGGTTTAAAATGCGAATTATGTCGATTGGCCGTCTTCTCAACCAGATTTTTGCCGCTGCAGAGACCAGCACCACGGTGTTCGGCCAGAAGCTCCGGGAACAGGTCGAAGAGAGGTTGGACTTCTACGACAAGGGCGTTGCTCCTCGGAAAAATGTTGATGTGATGAAAGCCGCCATTGAGAGCGCTTCAAACAAAGAAGATGGTGAGCAAGTCTAAGTGGGCTCTCTTAGTTTTATCTCCCTATGAATATTATAAAATGGCCATAATAATTGGCATCTTACACCAATCTACTCGCATAACATGTGATTTTTTTAGCTCTGTAATGATGCCATTTTTACTCTCATCTTTCGTTTGCAGATACAAAAGAAGATCAGATGGATGTAGATGAGAAGCCATCCGACTCCTCCAAGAAGAGCAAGAAGAAGAAGAAGTCCAAAGAAGAGAACAATGGTGCGGCGGAGCCCACGGCTGAGGACGGGCCCGGAGTCGCCTCTCCGCAGCCCGAAACTGAGAAGAAGAAGAAGAAGAAGAAGAAGCACGAGCTGTCCGAGGAGCAAGAATCAGAGCCTGCATCCGCGAAGACCAATGGGGCGGGCTTGGAGTCGGAGAGGAAGAAGAAGAAGCACGAAGAGGTAGATGGGGTCGAGGACGTGCAGCCCACCAGTGAGAGGAAGAAGAAGAAGAAGTCCAAGAGCAAGGATGATGAATGAGCTGGGTTGATCTCTAGGCCGCTCACTGCCCTCAGAAGGAAATGAGGTGGGCCCAAGCTGGCCAAGCATCGTCTCATCATATCTAGAGTCTCCCAGAGCCTGTGTTCTTGGGATCAGAACCTGTGATATTCTTCGCCGAATTGAGTTATTGCTGGGTTTTTTTATTTCTGTACTTGGTTTTTACAAGTTGTACTTTGGAAAATTAATTTTGAAAATGATGATGAGATGATGATAATGACGATGATGATGATGGTGATGATGATGACAATGGGTTAACGGGTTGATTAACGCTGGAGCTCAGCCTGCCATTAATTTTTCTCAATTTGGGCAACAAAATGAAACCCGAAATGAGGATACTTATTTATACTCAATTTTACAAATCTTCTCCGAGCCCTGGCCGAGTCACCTCCGGGTTGGGATGGGGTGGCGGTGAACGTTGTTATTGTTACCAAAGGTGACGAGATGCCGCTCGACCGTATCCGCGGTATAATATCCGAAGGAGAAGCTCACCCTCCGCAGGTTGGCGCGTTCGACTGTCCCCCAAGTGTTCCGGCATGTGGGCTCCGAGGGTCTCCTCCGGCGGCGGAATCCGGCAACTCCCGTGGATCGGCGGGCGTCGAGACCGTGGCCGCAGCCGTCAGCAGCAGCCGCCGGCCACGGCGGAGCCCGCCACGGCCTCCAGGTTCGCCGTGGAGCATCTGCTTCCCCCTTTTCTCTCTTCCGCGCTGTGGATTCTTCTTCTGGTTGTGGATTCTGCGAGCAGCTCTCCGGCGGTTCACCTCAAGTGTTGCCTCGTTTACTTGGGAATTCTTACTTCCCGTGGTCTCTGCTAGGAACTTCTGGCTCGCTTTAATAGAGGTCATTATCTTTATGATATAATCATCGGGATATTTTAGAAACATTTCTGCTGATTTTACTAGAGATCCGGCGCAACCGACAGAACTGACGAAGAGCGTATCACGCTTCTGATTTTATTTTATTCCTTCTTATCTTACCGTCCTGGCAAAGTGTCGCATTGCCTGAACACAATATTTGAGTCGAAGTCTCGCGGCTGTCTGATTTTCATTTCCTTGGTTCGAGTTCTAGTAGAGATTTTCAGACTGAGGCAGTGCCTCCTTGTCATTGAGATTACAGCAGGATGATGTGTTTTCCCTCCATTTAATTGGAGGATACCCAGCTTTCTAAATGTTTAAATAATCTGTGAATAAGAAACCTGATATGTTCAACATGAATGAGAGATCAATGATCAAACAAGAAAAACCACAGGATTAGCGCTGCAATCGTTAAGATGCCCCACCCAATCTGCCATTTATTTCATCATTTATTTCATGAATGGTATTTCATTAATACCATGAACTTATTTTCTCTCTCTGAGTGAATAGTAAATGGATATATATATATATGTCTGTGTATACTAATTTTTTTGCTCGAATTTTGTGGGTGGGGACGGATTCATATCAAAGAACTGGAGAAGTCATTGTCTTCTGCTTCAGCCTCCGTTGGCAACCCAACCACATTTGAGATTTGTTTCTGCTTTCATTTTCCTTAGGATGAGATCTTCACGATCGGTGATGACTTCCATGAGAGTTTTCTGCCTCTTTTTATCTGGAATGTACGTTCAGCTGCTCCTATGATTCGGATCAAGCGATCTGCTTATTCTCTCATTTTCCATCTTTCTCGATCTGAATAAGGTATTAAATTCAAACTTTTTTCTTTGTGGGGGCAGTAGGATGTAAAATCAATGATTTCCCAACGCATTTCGGCCGCCAACAGAGTATTTGACCAACAAAATCATGGTTCTGAATTGTCTGACTCAATATGTTAATGGGTTTAATGTATATTCTCTCCAGATATTGCGCATCCCTCGGACGTAATTTTCGATGATTAGATTGCTCAGTCATTCTTGACTGCCAAAGATAAAAAATGTGTTTCTTTTATATACCCAAAAATGTCAACAAGTGTTGATTTCATCAGTTGATGGATTCGAAGTATTTGATCTTTGCAGGACCCAAGTTGACATTTCCCAGCACATCTTTGTCTGCAAGGCAAGATTGGGTAGGCATCTCTCTCTCTCTCTCTCTCTCTCTCTCTCTCTCTCTCTCTCTCGCTGCGCGCGCTGAACTAGATGATGTGGTCAATGTAAGAACAGAGGATTCTTTCTCACCCGGAGGTCAAGGGTTCACGACAGTCCCATCAAACCTGCTGGTCGCAGAGAGGGAGGAGGCTAAGGCAGTTCTGACCCTCTTCTTAAGGAAGCAGGGTTCCAGCAACGCGGTCGCCTCCAGGACAATAAACCGCTCTGATCAGTTCATCGAGCACCTCATCTCTAAGCTCCACTCCATCCACAAGTCCCGCTACCTTGTAGGTTCGACCCTCCTCCTCCTCCTCCTTCCTCCCCTCCTTTTCATTTCTTCTTCCTCTTCTTCTTCTGCAAACGGGTTTGAACGGGCGGGGATTTGCAGGGAGGGAGCTGACGACGCTGGAAATAAGGAACGCCCTCGTCCCCTACCTGGAGGCCCTGCTGGAGGAGCATGGCGACCTGCTGGTGGCCGTCGTCGAGAACTTCCCCAATCCGCCGGGAAGGGACAGCGCCGCCGCCGCCGCCGCAGCTGCCACTTCCCCGGCGGCAATGCCGCCCCCCGCTGCCGCCGACCCCTCCTTCAAGAAGCAGCGCGCCATCTCCCGCGCCACCCAGCTCGGCCCCCGCGGCCAACTCCCCGACCACATCCTCTATCTCCTGGACCTCGGCATGGACCTCCAACAGATCAAGCTCGTCACCCACCGGTTCCCCGCCTTCGCCTACTACAACCTCGACAACAAGATCCGCCCCCTCGTGGAGCTCCTCCTCCAACTCGGCGTCCCCCGCAGCGACATCCCCACCATCATCTTCAAGCGCCCCCAGCTCTGCGGCATCAGCCTCACCGAGAACCTCCTCCCCACCATGGCCTTCCTCGAGGAGCTCGGCGTGGACAAGAACCAGTGGGCCAAGGTCATCTACCGCTTCCCCGCTCTGCTCACCTACAGCCGCCACAAGCTCAAGGCCCTCGTCGACTACCTTCTCCATCTCGGCGTCCCCCAAACCAGCGTCGGCAAGATCCTCACCCGCTGCCCGCACATCGTCAGCTACAGCGTGGAGGACAAGCTCGAGCCCACGGCGGCGTACTTCCGCTCCATCGGCGTCGACGTCGCCGCCCTCATCAGCCGCTGCCCGCAGACCTTCGGCCTCAGCGTTGAGGCCAACCTCAAGCCCGTGACGGAGTTCTTCCTGCAGAGGGGGTTCTGCTTGGAGGAGGTCGCCGCCATGGTGGCCAAGTACGGAGCTCTGTACACCTTCAGCCTGACCGAGAACATGACCCCCAAGTGGGAGTTCTTCCTCTCCACCGGGTACCCGCAGTCGGAGCTCGTCAAGTTCCCCCACTACTTTGGGTACAGCCTCGAGGAGCGTATCAAGCCGAGGTACGCCAAGATGACGGCCTCGGGGGTGCGGCTGGTGCTGAATCAGGTCCTCTCCGTCTCCGACGCCGACTTCGACAGGATCCTCGAGAAGAAGAAGACGAAGCTCGACGAAGACGACCACCCCTCCAACCCTGCCCTGAAGAAGAAGAAGAAGAAGAAGAAGAAGACGGAGGAGGAGGAGGCCCTCCTTTAACATGCGTCCCAGACTTACGCAAGCAAAGATCGCCATCATCGGCGTCCTTCATATCCATCTCCTTGGGTAGGAGAAGATACAGAGGCTGCTTCGATGAATGTGCAGGGGAGGAGGAAGAAGAAGGACCTGTATGTATATTTTTGGGGGCCTCTGCTTCCACCCGCTGTGCATTTATTTTTCTAACCCTCTTAATTACCCGCGGTGAGGGTATCTCTCAAAATATTAATACATTGAGAGGTTAAAGGCCTTTTAGCCAGAGATTCGGGGGCCGCATTGGGAGAGTACCCCCGAACCTTTTTGTCATCTGTACGGATTTATATCGTATTTCAGGGCTCCGCCGTCGCGAGGAGGGTTGAACGCAAAATATCGATGTACTGGAAGGAGGTTGTAAAATGGCCGTATTTTGCCACGTGGCCTCTGCTGGCTGCTTCCCGCCACCGTCTTCGGGCCCACTTCTTTCCGGTGTTCTCCTTAAATCTGTGTCGTGGAAAGCGGTTGCTCACTGTCTCGTCTTCTTCCTCCGCTCGGCCCTCGCCCGCCATGTCCGCGGATCTGGAAGCTGAGGGGGAACGACGTCTCCCTCCGGTGATCTCCGAGGAGCCTCTGCTCGACTGCGCCTCCGCCTCCGATCACGGCCGCCTCGATCGCGCCCTCCGCCGTCTGGAGTTGTTCCTCTCCCTCCTTGGATTTCACCAGTCCTCTTCCGTCGTCAGCCTCCTCTTATGTTGCTCCGTCTTCCTCCTGCTCGGTGTGGCGGTACCGGTTGCTTCGATCTATCTGTCTGGTTGTTTGGAGGGAGGATGCGAGGCCTATGAGGTTGGGAGGTTCGAGCTGCTTGTGGTTGCCTCGGAGGCGTCGCTCGCCGTGGTTTCCCTAGTCTGCGTTTCCGTCAACCTCCGCAAGTACGGCGTGAGGAGGTTCCTCTTCGTGGATCACGGCCACGGACAGTTGGAGAAGTTCCGGGATCAGTACACGGAAAAGATCCAGGTTGGGATTTCAGTAGCCTCGCTCTAGAAAAATAAATGATCTAGAATGTATTTATTATTTCGAAAATTTCTTTAATGATCCATTTACGTTAAATCATTTTTTAGTTATATTTTTGCATTAGTTGTGTGAAATTTGACGAGCGGGATATCTTAATCGGAGATTTTTTTGTAAGATAGATCCTTATGCAAAAGGAAATAATCTCACGCCTGTGAAGACTTGTAGCCAAACATGCCGCTTGCTAAAATATGAGTGGACTAGGGTAGTTATATCTGGAATTTAATGGGGAAAATGATATCGACTGTTTCAATTTGTGCGAACTTGGCTCAGTTTTGGAAGAGGTAAGTGGCGATTAAACGTAGTTATTTTACCATATACCATGGTACTCTATCACTCTGTCAAAAACTAATTCACTAAAAGGATGAGTTGATTTTCTTTATTTTTGCTTAACTGCTGACACAAATTCCATACGAATATATATAGTGGCACCAGCTGTTTTGTTCCAATCCTGTAAGGAAATGGTTGCTGAGCTTTTATCTTCAGCTATTTTTCAAGGTCTTTACGTTAAGATTAACCAGAAATATTTGTGTGAAATTTGAAAATCATCGTTCGTGATATGCCAATTGTCCCGATTTCAGGTTCTCTTATTGGGCATATTTTAGACAAATATTTTCAGTCTTCTTTTTGTGCTTCTCTTGGTATCAAACATACTGATATTTTTGTATTACACCTTTATTTTACTTTTACATGTTTCTATTTCATCTTTTCAAAGTTTAGAAGACTGATTAACTAAGAAGGGCTTGCTGGATTAAACATATCAAGCTAGACTTTTCATCTGTGTCTACTCATGTTTAATAATATTAGATGCAGGCCAGCTCGGTAGAAAAAGCTGATTCAATCTATCATGTATCCAGTGGGATAGCAGTTCCTAGAATTGGATGCAAAATTTTAATTGATTGGTGGATTTGGTTCGATTTTTTTTTCTGTCGTTATTATCATTATTGTCATCTGACCTGGGACTCAAAGCTGGATGGAGAGATAAGAGATGACAACAGCTGATGTTTAATCTATGTCAACTTATTTATTTCCCCTATTTATCTATTTATCATGGGTTGTGGAGGCAAGTAGCATGACTAGGAGAGGGGATGCGAGTTTTTCAATCAAATCATTTTTTTAATGGCTATGAATCGTATCAGCTTGTCTCGTGTTTAACCTTGCCTTTTTGCGGTTGTCGATACTTTATGAAACTTTGTGATCAGGCGACTCAGAGAATACCAGAATATCTTGAGCTTTCAGTTGTCTAAAAGACATAGCTATATATTTTATGAGGTTTTTCACCTTTGTAAATTGGCATATACTGGAATATGTTTTCTAGCCTTTTCACATGATGTTATGTTACCGGACTTTATTTTCAAATTTTATTGGGGACTTAAAATATGTGTCAGTATTTTATGGGATTTCCGATGACACATCCATATTCACTCATGGATCTTCTCTACCAGTCTTTTCTCACCATGAAATTTCTTAAGCATTTTGGAAGAAAGAGCTCCCACCTTGCAATATCTCCCCATCAATATACTATGTCATTCTTTTCACATTTACTTCCAACAGTCAAAGGATCCCTTTGATAATTTAGTAAAAAAAATAAATCCAAGGATCAGAAATATTTTCGAAAGTATTTATAAAATTATTCAACATACTTGAAGCAAAGTGAATGTCTTCTTGTTTCTTTTATGATTTTTCTCTTGTATTAGACTGACTTGTCTGGTGAAGTGTGCTGGGGTGTTCATCATTGTAACGTAAATCGTTGCTTTTTCATTGTGATATATCATAATTAACCTTCTATAACCTGCAATGAATTTTCTATGGTTGAATGGCTTCAAGAATAGTATCAACTGGATGATGTTCAACATCCTTCTATTGACCATTAAAAATTATTTTAAATAGCAATAGACACGATACCATTTTAGTCATTTTTCTTGCTGAATGATATAACTTTTGACGATCTGCTTTTTCAAAGCCTTAACTTCTCTCAATCTTGTCAAAATTTCAGCTGCAACATGTTTTCTTTCTTGAAGTTCCTCCTAGAGCGATTTTAGTCTCCAAGTTGTACAGTACCGTACAAATATGAAAACCACATTCTGATCAAACCATAAGAATAAGATCACCAAACTCCAGGTAAAGGGCGAACAAATCCTCTACGGTAAAAATTAAAAAAAATACCATAAATATAAGAACAGGTCCGTGCTCTTCTTAGTATGAAGCATAATGTTCTTTGATTAGTTGGTCTCATTTGACTTTAAAATTTTCAATATGACAGTTGGACTGGAATGTAGCGATAGTTTATTGCCGTTATTTTTTGACATTTTTCTTCTGTCTTCTAATGCAAGATTGGTGTTTAGAAGTTTTGAGCGCCTCGTTCTTGGTAAACCACAGTGATGGAGCATAAGCATATCGAAATAAATGATGAAGGTCTAGAGAGAGAAACTTAGTCAGTTTTCCTTTTTTTTGTAGGCCTTCTTCTACATGCTTTTTTGGTGGATTCTGGCGTGCCTTTTAGTGAAGACTGCCCGGGAAATCATCCGCTCTCTGTACACTCTTCAAGGCTCATTGTGGATATCCGTCGCTACCTTGGTGGGCTCAATCGTTTCTTGGACCTATTTGACCACAATCTTTCTGTCCGCCTGTGCTCTGTTCAACTTGGTGTGCAATCTTCAAGTCATTCACTTTGAGGAATTTGGCAGGCTTTTTGAGAGAGATGTAGACGTAATGCATTTCCTGGAAGAGCACGTCTGCCTCCGTTTTTATCTCTCTAGGATTAGCCACAGGTTTCGTATTTATCTTCTCTTAATCTTCCTGTTTATCTCAGCAAGCCAAGTCGTGACCCTTTTTCAGACCACGGGATACAGTGGCATAATCAACTTCACTAATGCCGGGGACTTCGCTGTGAGTCCCCCTTTTTCAATTTATATATAATTTTTATTCAAATAAATAATTAAAATTTTATTTATCTATTGATCTGGTCTGTCATTTGATTCTGACAGGTATCCTCGGTCGTCCAGGTTGTTGGTATAATTCTCTGCTTGCATTCAGCATCGAAAATCTCCCACAAAGCCCAAGCCATTGCATCACTAGCGAGCAAATGGCACGCCATGATAACGTGCACCTCTATTGATCCGTCTCAACTGGGGCTCACAAACGGCTTTGGCGATTCGCAGGCTGTGCCATCTGGTTTACTAGTGACGAACTATTCTGAGAGCGATTTGGAGTCGCTGGACAACGCTGTGGTACAAACGAATGCTCAAATGGCGTTCTATCTCTCCTCATACCACAAGAGACAGTCCCTGGGTATGTGTGCCGAACACCAATCATTTTCTCTCACGCAAAATTTCTCTCCTTTTTCGCTGTTATAATTGCATGATTTTTTTAATTTACCGGGCTTAAAGGTTATGAAATTGCTCCAACATTATTGTTAAAGTTTGTCCTCAATCCACACGTAAACCAAACCCCCCCCTCAAGATCGCTCGCTTGTTCACTCCCTGTTGTTGATAACAACGGGACCTCTGGAGTTAGACCCTGCATAGGGTGGTCCCCTATGCATGAACTGTTTTGAAGTAAAAAATGCGTTTAGTTCTGCTCTATTTTATTCTTACGAGAGACTCTCCAGGCTTCCAGTCCTCGCATTGTCTTCAGTTCTCACCGCTGCTGCTGCTGACTTCGACCGTGCCTGCAGTCACATATCTGCAGGGCAACCCTGGCGGCATAACCATTTTTGGATGGACCGTGGACCGAGGATTGATCAACACGATATTCTTCATCGAGCTCTCCCTCGTCCTCTTCGTACTGGGCAAAACCATCGTCTTCTCCACCGAGTGATCTATTCAGCTGACCTCTCCCGAGCAGGAGATGCCGGCCGCACGTGCCAGGATCTACTTACCGTGGGGACGCCGGGTTGTGTCGATAGATATACCCACGGGGGGATAACAAATCATGAAAGCACGCTGTTATGATGCTTGGGCTTCAAGATGCCGGGCTACAGCAAATACGTTCGGGCCTCATACAGGAGATGCTCTGGGGGATCCACAGGGGGTCATGAGGGGGGTGGGCGAGGGCCCTACGAGCTGCCGGCCTCGCTCTTGGTGACACGAATTCTATGGCCATCCTCACTTCAGCCTGAGACTCTTTGTTGTGACCTGTGTGGGGGCTTAGAAGGCGGTCAACTTGCATCCAAAAGTCGATGTTCTTGAAAGAAATTCGCCCTTGTTCTGAAGAAGATTGAGGGTAGGTAGCAAGTGAATAAGTCATTTCCAAATATTTTTTTGCCCATTTTTCATGAAACAGAAAATGATCATGTCATGATAATGGCCGCCTCTACCAATTTTTTTATTTTTATTTATTATTTTTTTTTACTAGAGGTGATTGGCTTGCCTGCAAAAAAATAGTCGCTCTCCTCCAACCCTTGAAAATATTATGATATAGAGATAGAGAGATGAAATCATTGGAGAGAGAAAATGGGAGAACAACTAAAGCCTCAATTTCACACTTCCTTAAAGAAAGATGGTGACCAACTTTATATTACTTTCGTTTGTTACAAGGAGAACTAAACTTGCCTAAGCCATAATGTGTTGGACTAGTTGGTTCATATCCAACTAAGATAAATATAGGTTTATCATAGTAGGTGAAACTAACTTGAGACAAATAAACTATTATGATAAAGAAAGAAAGACAAATACCTAATGAATGTACATCATCTATTCCCAACTTGAATATTGAGTGATAATTATTGCACCCTAAGTACTCAATGAAGACATTTGTAACTGATAAACTCTAGCTATTGTTAATTAAAGTTCTCAAATTCTAAATTTAGAAAACCAAATTCCAAATAACACTTCTTAATTACTCTAAGGAGTTTGGGTCGAACTTGGGGAGAACTATGAATTAACGAAATTATATTGGTCACAAATTCAATTCTAATTTATCTTTCATTTCAAAACACATGACTTAACTCTAAATCCTAATGTAGTACTGCTCCTAATTTAATCTCGGAATAAAACTATTGATTTGCTAGATTAAATCAGATGAAGATTCAACACATGTTAGGAGAATTTTCTCTTGAGGTTTTGTTGGCCAATAGATGATGAGATGAACTTTGTTAACACTTTATATTTCTTTGATGATATGAGAAAAATATGGTTTGATCCAATCACAATGAGAATAGAAAATATGTTTCACTTGATTGATGAATTAATGTCAATATTTCATTATTGAAACAAACTTAAACAATCAACAAAAACTAAAAGAGTTTCTCTCTCTTGGGTTGACGATCATGAGGAAGAGGATGACAGCCACGTGCAGGTGACGAATACGGTTGATCCTTACTCTACTGCTCAAAGGAAAGAGATACTCGATCAAGTGTTGGTCTTGCCCCAATTTAAGGGTTGATAAGGATCTCTTATCCTCAGAAAATAAAATAAAAACTAAAAAAGACTCTACATGTTTGTCTCAAATTATGCATAAATTGACTAATCACACTCACTACATAATTAATATACATACGTGTATGATACAAATAATTAAGTCTCCTAACCAGCTTTTGATACACTTCTTCATCTTTTCAACTTTGTCAACACCACCAGATTTTAGATTTTAACCCCTCTATGTATTTTATGGATTAAAATTTGTTCGTCTAATTTCATATAAAAACTCCATAATATATTTATATTAACAAAAGAAAATGACTTTTTTGGAATGAGTTCCTTCAATTTTGAGAAAATACTTTAGTTGTCTCAATATTTTTAACTTCAAATTCTTCATCTAAATATGAGGTCAGATACTCCTTTTATTTCTTTTCATTTCTGATCATAATTACATCATCAATCTGACTTTATTTGTATAAATATAGCAATCATAACCATAGTAAATCAACCAAGCAAATATGAAGGTTTAATTCCATTCAATATCTTCTTCAATTTGCACACCATATTAGAAGTTAAATCATGTCCATAATTGAGCAAAACTTGCATGCGAAATTTATCTCTAAATTAACAATGTTTACATGATGGTGAAAAATGATTGTAAAATAGATAATGTAAAAAGTATCCATGATTTCAACTAAAAAGTATGACCATAGAGATGTTTCAGCATGCTTAACCCCCCCTCAATATTGAAGGATCACATGTTGAGCTTGCAAACCTGTAGTTGTTTCTTAAGATTGTTTAATTGCAATATAAGAATGTCCATTATTTTTAAGGTGTGAGTTTAAAACACTAATCACGAGTGTGTTGTGATTTATTGCAAGAAGTGCACCATAAACTAGTATTATTGCCATAGTTCTAATTTTTATATTTCTCCGAGTGTTAATTGAAATTAAGACTTACCTCTTTCTAAATTTGAACATCTAACGACAAATTTAGTGTTATCACTAGTACAAATAAAGTTAGCATCAAACTTCTTCTACTCTTTCCCCTCTTAATTAGGGTTATTAATTCATTCAACCGTGGTGCCCTTTCTCAATGAAGAATTTGAACTCGCAGTTAATTAAAATTTGAGCTGAGAGCCACTAAATATTTGTGTGCACTGAATGACAGTAATTCTACCTTAATAAAGGAAAAATGTCAAGTTCAATGAATAATGGGTGTAGATCAGACTTGCAAGATAGCATAAAAGCCTCAATATGTTCCAATAGAAGACTCAATAGAAGACTAATAGAATCCTCCAGGTGACCCAAAAGATCCACAATATGTTCTATTTTCATTCCCTTAGTAATGATTGCAATTTATCTAAAAAAGTCTTACAAGTAAATAGGTTTTCTCCTATGACTCCGGTGTTTAAAAGTTCTACTACATCTTTCTGCATATTCCAGGGGGCGTGGATCATAAAAAAGTTTTATGATCACCATAACTAAGATCACACATCCATCACTCCTCAAGATTCAAGGCACATTTTCGCTTCCCAACTTTTGCCATGTAAACAGGAGCTGTGATAACGATCAATGGTGGTCAAGTTATGCAGTGATAGATGACAACAGTTATAAAAGTACTGATAGGTAGAAAAAAAAAAAGACAGCAAAGGGTCGTAGCTGCAAGAACATCAGGAAAGCCCCAACTCAGAAGAAAAGATAGCAGCTTGCACTACAAAAACTCTGTATGTAACAGGCAATAGATACATGATTTACGCGCCCAGTGGTATGTGATGCATTCTTACATATAAACTTCGCAGAAGAGGGGGCACCAGACTTGTGTGCCACCACAACCCCCATCGGAATATAGGACCCTGCAGATACCAAATGAAGATGAAGAAAGAGAAATCTCCAACATCACCTTCAGAGTCCATCAAGCTACACAAGCCACACAGGCAAGGGCAAGGCATCTCTACATCACGGTGCAGCTGCACTTCGACTCCACCTTCGGAGGCTTCATGCTGTCGACCCTGTTGGGAGGCTTGGGTCTCACAATTGGTGATGCCTCCTCTGGGATCTTCACACTGATTGCTGGTTCGGGGGAAGGGCGAATTGCATCTGCTTCCGAGCCCTTTCTTTTGGCTTGTTTTGGCTTCGCCGTGAGCCTACCGCGGATCTGATTTCTTTCCTCAGATGTGGGCTTCCCAAACAGCATTACAGTAGGATGGTTGGGTGCTTGTGTTGATGATGAGTTTTCCTTTTCTATCGCCATGGCAGCAGCCTTGAAGGCCAGATCGTGAATAATAGAGCTACAGAAGAGTATACTATCAGTTGCTTCTTCCAAAGTCAGACTCCTAGATTTGTTGCCTCCTGGGCCATGAACTGTGATGGTTGAGTCTCCTGTCAAATGAAGGACCTTATCATGAGATGAAGATGGTAAAATGCGCAGAGCTACAGAAAGATTTAAATAAACTTGGGCGCTGTAATCTGAAGGAGAAAATAAAATGATATCGACCATGCATAAACTCTGTTTTCATTTCTTCGGCAATGAAAACAAACAGGAGCTCCGAACTGGTGTAGCCATACCATTAGAGATGGAAGGTAAAAGAAAATGCATGCGGCAAACGTATATACTCTTCACAGAATTTGACGAAAAAAGGAGTTCTTGGATGCCAACTTAAATTAAATCAATCCCCAAGTCAGAGAAAATAAGGTGTTTATCCATAGAGTTGCACCCGAGCTTCCAATATGCACCGTCACCACCCATATCGACGACCCACTTGCCTACATGGAAAGCTCCTACATAGTTACTAATCAAGAATAACAATCCTGGTTCACTAGATGAGCCTGGTTCTAGCATAAAACAATACTTTTATCCCCTTAGCTTTTTGCGACTGAAAAATTTTAGTTGTTCTGCTTTAATCCTTCCACTTTGCAGAAACCTCTCCCCAAGGATACACTCTTTGTTATTTCAAGAGGTTAAGTTCCCTAGCCAAAGAAATATTAACTGCTTTGCCCTGCCATATGTTCCGCAGGTTTTGCGACAGGAAAGTACGCCTTCAGAAAGTAAAGGCTTCAAATTTTCTTATAAACTAGGGTCTTCAGAATGATCATTAGTATTTAACTTCAGAAACAAAAAATTCGTTTATCGTACGTGCAGGCTGAGAAATTATTAGCGGGCGGCACAGACTCAGAAATTATTTAAAGGGGAGAAATAATAGGCAAGAAAAATCAACATCAAAACATTGTAATCAGGATATAAACTGTAGGAAACAAGAGGTAGGTGAAACTGCATACCATAGTTGTCATTATCATAATCAATACTGTTGGATTCCAAACCAGAAGCCAGCTTGTCCTTCTCTGATATTGGAGCAACAGAATGAGCACAGGAGGAACCTACAATGTTACTCATACTTCGGGAAGATACATCTTTCACTCCTGACGAGCTTGTCTCACATTTTTTGATTAGGCATGGATCCCGGGTTTCAATTGGTATGCCTTTTTGAGTAGTGGAATTATTGAGTGAAACATGGCCATCATTGTTTAGAATAACCTTATCTGGAGAATCCTCCAAAGGAGAACATTGTGCTTCGGACACCAACTTTGGTACGGTGGCACTTTTACAACTTTCACTACAACTACATTCATCTCCCATTGGAATGGTGGCCTCAGTGGATGAGGAATGTGTACTAAAAGATTTAGTCTTCTCCAGGGGTTCCATTTGTTCTTCAGTAACTGCCAAGGGCTCTTCATGTGGCTTACATTGCATTCTGTCTGTAGAGACATCAAAATTTTCTTCATGCCTGCTCATATGAGTTGCAAGATTCACAGGTAAGTTATTTGAGGCTACTAAGAGAGCACTGTCATCGGTCCTATGCCTCAAAGTAAGATACTCTCTGCCATTCATCGGACTGCCCAACTGACACGGAGTGTAAGGTTCTGATTGTCTCAGAGAACCCCAATCAGTGGCTAAGAAACTTTCTTGCGTGCCATGAAGTTGCAAAGCATTCACAGCATCCATTGAGCAAAGAGACTTATCATCTATACAAGCCATACCCCCATATAGATTACACGAGCTTTCAGACGGAAATATCTCAGTAGTTTGATATCCTAGACCATGTTCACTTGCAGTGCAAAAGTTAGCAGTTGAACTGTTTACCTGTTTCTGAGCTTGCCCTGGCAATTCAACTTTGACAGACAAAGATTCTGTAGAACTGGCCCACGTGGGAATGCTTTTCGAAATATTCACACTGTTCTCCGTGTAGGATGGCTCCACACAACATATACTCGCAGCAGTAAGAGGCCTTCCTTGAATAACTAGTCCTTTACTGCTGCTAGGACTTTCTAATAAAACTGAGATACCGGCTCCTTCTGGAGAGCATATTCTTGACTTCTGACAGGAACCAAAGGGATGAAATTGCTGGAATTTTTCACCTTTATTTTGAAATTCTAACTCATCCTTAAGATTTTTCTCTGATCTTACATCTCTAGAAAACTCAATGGAACTTGCATCAGGCGAATATTTAGAATCTGGTTCCCCTTTTTGTAGCTGGCAAATAAAATTTTCATTATTAATTTCAGATATTTGAGGCACATGACTTCCAGGATTGGATTTCTCACATAATTCAGATATAAATTTATTCACACTTTGGTGATGACGCAGATTTTGAGAAATATGGGGCAAGGTTTCTGGAAATACCGGAGTATATGTCCCATCCGTAAGACTTCCATCTCTCTCAATGCATTTTTGGCAAATAGCAACCTTGACATCAGATATTTCAAATGTTTGAAAGTTTTCATTGCATTTGGAGCAAACAGTCAACGCAGCAGTACATTCGACCTCAGAAAAATCATCCATAGCACATGGAAACTCAGATGAAGGCTTTCCACCTGATTTATCACCAGTATCATAAGACTGTTGTCCAAATTCATTAACCTCAATGTTCCTCTCTGTCCTTTTATCAAATTCTCCAGGAACAGTTTCAGGTTCCACTACGCTAACTTTGTACCCAATATCCTCAGTTCTGTCTGCTTCGTCCAATTTAAATATCTCATCTTGCACTTCAGCATTTGGTATTGTATCCCATTCGACAACAAGATCATTCCGGTCGTGGTCACTGCCCTCAGTATCAGGTGCAACACTGGCTCCTTGATCAGAGCTTGCATTGCTGCTAGTTGTCAGAGAAGAATTCCAAGAAAATAAAGGACGGTGCATGGTGCTTGATTTCGTAATATGGAAACTGCTATGATGGACACTTGACAAAAGTGGTCTGAACATGTTGTGAGGAGTTTTGCCTTGATCCTGAGAGCAGAGATGACAACAAAAAAGACCGGTGAGAAAAGTGGATAACATTCAAGGGAAGATTATTTGCCAAATGGGAGAGATAAGTTTACACTAAGATAGAGTCTCCCACATTGCAAAGAACCAACCGAAAAGGAACAATATGTAATGAATATCCTTAATGTTTATGCACACATTCATATACCGATGATAAGAAAATAAAATTGAGAAAAACAGTTAAAAATGAAAAATCCACGGACATCATTCAATTTAGGCTTTCCACAAAAAGGATTTGGAAAGCAAAATTGCACAGCAGCTTGCAAGCCTACCATAGCCTAGAAGCTCATTTAAACACACATGCACACAGAAATGCAATAGAATTTACACTGATTCTCCCAAAATATCTGCACGTATTCCAAGCAGTAGATACATAGGTGACCTAACAAAAATAAGGTTTCCCATCAGACAATGTGCAACTTGAACACAGACACATCCCCTGTTATTGTCAACAGTCTATAAAAAAATAGCCTTGTCTATAGGGACCTCGTGGCATAGGAGCATAGCTTCATTCTTGAACAAAAAGAATAGAAAAATTGAAAATTACACATGACAAAGAAACTAGCTGCAACCAAGCCAATCACTGTAAACAATGCGAAATTTGCTCTTTCCAAAGGCATGGTATCAAAAATAACCTTGCAATAAACTTAGAATTTTCATAAGGCTCTGACAGGTTTAAATACACAATATCAGAGTAGTTTGGCAGCACAAAAATAACCCTGCACATTTAGTACAAACATAGTATACCACTACTTTAGGCAAAAATAATTTACCAAACTTGTGCAGCAATCGCACATATGTTCTGTAAGTAGAAATTAAGGCACAGCAATGAAGAACGGGTTCCCATTAGAGAAAAATAAATTCGAACTAAATTATTTATCATACTCGAATTGTAGTATTTCCATTTCAAAAATGAAACAGTGAGATTTGACTCAAAATAATGAAAATTCGAGAACGATATGCATACCATCTGCCGATGGTCAGCATTAAATGAGCCTTTTCGAGCCAACTCTGAAGTTACTGTCCGAGATGGCTTCTTTGAAATTGTTGCGTTTCTGCTGTTGGCAAAATTTCTATTGTTTCTCAACGTGGGCCGGGCAGAGAACCCCACATTGACAGGGTACGTGATATCCATGTCATCATCACAGGATGACGTAACAGAACCTTTACTGCGGGAACTGAAATGGTCTCGATCATTACTTTGTGAGGAGCAGATACTTCTAGAAGCAGTTGGTGATATTGATTCCCTGCTATTTTTCAGAGACGCTTTCCTTCCATTTCTAGACGATGGTGAAGAATCCCTTACATGTGATGTAGACCGATCAGAGAGAGAAGTTCGAAGGTTAGGAGGTGGTTCTGTAGGGAGCCCTGGAAAGCTGATGTGCCATCCACGTAACTTTGGAGATGCAGAATTGCCCCTACTTGCCTTCACTGGGGAAGTCCCCGTTCTCCCAAAAGAGGCTACGCTGCTGCTTGATCCACTACTAGTTCTTCTATGTGTCGGTGTTGAAGACCTTGGAGTCGGAGTTGAGGGTCTATTCTGGGTAGTTGATCTTCTAGTGGGTGTTGTTGAACGCAAAACTGCGGCAGGGCTGGAACTACGAGCAGACGATGGGCTTCCTCTGAACTGAGGCTGTTTATTACCAGATCGAGGAGATGGACTTGACCGACTTGGGCTTGCACTGCTTCTACTTGTCCTATGACCTTTCCCTGTCTGCAAACATAGAAGAACTTTGATTGAGGGATATTTGAAGATTAAGAGTTAGGCGTGAACAAATTTCTCACTATTCTCAGGTTGCATAAAACCAAAAAGACTAGCAAAAAAAACTAGAGACTTACCGAACTAGATGCCGAAATGGGAATTAGTTGGGCTCGAGGTCTGCCCCTATAAACCAAGTTGGCGGATGGCAGCTCTTCATCATCCAGAGATGAGAAAAGAGGAGTTTCTGGAGGGGTTAAAAGCCTGTTTAATCAGACGAATATCATCTCATGGTCATTATCTCTAAATATAAATACCAACAGAAAAGAGAGAAAATATTCTCTGCCAAAACTAGTATGAATGGCGCAACTACATACATCCTAACCCAATCATCAAACTACCATCCATGATGCAACAAGCATATTTGAAGAGCATAGGTGTTATGCCATAAACAGAATCGAAGTTAGCTTCTCCTCATTATTTACTCAGATATGGAAAAATATGAGAACCATGTGTTGAAAGCCTGTCTCATTAGGATGATAGCATAGCATAATCATCCTATTTATGAAAAAATAACTAGAAAAATGAAAAAAATGCCATTTTCCAAAGTTTAACTGTGGAACATGGCAACACTCATTTGAAATCTAGCATCGATTTTATGTCTCCGTTACAAACTAGAATTTTTTCCCAGAAGCCCTTTTACCTTAAGGAATGGATTTGATTGATTATTTCTAGTAATAAGTCATTATTACATTATAAAATATTAAAATAAAATATTTTGCTACCTTCTCAGAAATGTTAAGATTTTAGAATAATTGAATAATATTTTTTATCTTTATTTGTTAAAAATAAAATTAAATGGATAACATCCCCGTCCTAGCCAAAACTTACGAACTAAATTGATGAGGTACAACAACTAAGTTACAAGAAACTGCATTTCAGGAAAATTCCGAGGCACTTCAAGTAAACAAATATTAGAATTTTCACCCTTTTTATATCCCCAACATATGAAATTAGTACCTGAACACAACACGTCGAACTTCTAAATGCTTTATAGTTGCATCCAAGCTAATGTTTTATATTCAAGTATGATGAATTTAGACGAGAGAGATTGATTGACGTTCACAACATGGTATAAGGGGTGATTTACTAACCCAATGCAAAAGGCACAAGATTGATAGGAGTATCAAGCTAAATGAGAACGTATTGAAATCCCGTGGGGGGAACCCGATTATAACATTGAATTTAATGGGACAAGCACGACTCACCAATCATAATCATTCTTTTCAGAACCAACATTCAGCAGATCATTGCTCTCCCCACGGACTGGAATATTGAGCTTGAAATCGGAACTGTGTTTCAGTTTAGCTGATACATGAGGGAAACATACCAGTAGCGCAAGGAAAAAGCTTTAGTTTGAAAGAGCAAACTTATACCATTAAGAAAGAACAAATGGACAGGATAATTACCCAATGAGTCATCAAAATCATCACTTGAATTCAGCAAGAAGTTTTCACTCTCTCTCATCTGCATATCACTAAACAGAACGAGATCATCTTCTTTGAGTTTGATAGTTAATCCACTATCAAAGCTGTGTCCCCTCTTGTGGTTCTGCAGTCTGAAGTCCCTCTTAGAAGAACACCTCATCGACGATGAGAGGGTCATCTTTCAGCCAATCGACAAAGTCCAGCTATTCCAATGTCCTCACAGGCAGAATATATTTAACATTCAGCCGATTCAAAATGAAAAGAGGTTCCATGACCAAAACTCCCCACGTACAGAGCATTATTCCTGTTCAAATATATAAATGATTAGGTTCCCTGGTTAAGTTATCAAAGCTAAGCAGTAGAAAGAACATACATTCAATGTTTTCTTCCTCCCAAAGATGGCAGACAAGGAATGGATGAAGTGAATCTCGGTCTAAGATGAGGATTTCATGGAGTAATGGAAAACGACGATAAATGAATAAAAGAAAGAAATAAAATCGTCCGGAATTGGGACAGTCGGGTCATGGAATCATATGCCTAATTTATAAAAGAAACAAGAAAAACACAAAATATTGGTATATCAACCAGAGGGAGTAATGCACCAAAATCAGTGAGCTTGCACAAAACCTGAAACTTTCACGGGTTAAAACTACCAGGCACTTTGCAAACTGATAACTACTTGGAGAACTATGATTTTCCTCGAGGAACAGGCAAGGAGAGAACTTCTACCTCACCTTATTAGGAGCGAGACCTGCCCTTTCGTGGCGAATTCAGTTCAAACCGAGCTATACTGTAGGCGCCTGGATCTTGTGCCCAGGGCGAATACCCCTAGCCTACTACGCGATTCCAGAGCTCGGAGGACTTCCACCAGAAGCAACAGAAGCGTAGGCAAGATGAACTTCGAAGCCACGTACCAAACCTCCGGCAATTCGACAGTGAAGAAGCTCAGACTGCGTCCCTATGATCCAAGCTCCAGCCCTAATTTCCTCTCTCTTTTTGTCACCGCGTCAAATCACATCATTCCTCCCAGAAGTTTCCTTGGCTACAAGCTTCCCGGGCACCTTCCACTGCGCGCTCGAGCTCCTTTTACCCCCCTCCCCCTCCCCCCCCTCCTCCCCCGCCTGTACTGCCTCTTTCTCCTTTCTCTTTATTTCCTTTTACCGATTCTGCTCCCTGTGCGTGAGCTCTCCTTTTCTACCTCCTTTTCCCCTGGAACGAGGCGACAACGTCACGCAGCGATCACGAAGACACAGAGGAGAGAGGAAGGAGAGAGAGAGAGAGAACAGAGCTGGAGGAGAGAGAGATGAAGAGAGAGAAAGAAAGAGAGAGAGAGAGAGAGAGAGAGAATTATTAGCGCACGAGACGGCGGAGAGGAGATGAGCGGGAAAACGTAGGCGTCCGTACCCATGAGTCCACTTACATTTAAGTGCAGTTACCCCCTTCTAGTTTCCCGCCAGCTTGCAGCGGCGCCGCCGGAGTTCACCTCGTCTTAAGCTCACCGCCTCCTGTCAGCGGAGAAGCGTACTGCTGACGCCGCCCTCCCCCTCCCGAAACCCCATTTTATCAATTTATCCCTGCAATCATATCTAATATGCCCATTGAGACGAGGGTAATTGGGCATATTAAATATAATTCAATCATATATTTAATTATGATTAAAAATAAATTATATCGAATGGAGACGTGGTGGGCCAGCGCTGGCTGGCCATTCGGTGGCAGGCCCAGAAGAGAGCGATATTTGGGCCCACTTGATGGGCTTCTTATTGGGTCCCGGCACCAGCTCACCACGATGGAAGGTTCCATCAGCTCTAGGGGTTAGCGCCATCGTCGGCTAGCCAGCCAGCCGCGTACAAGAATATTCCACCGTTTAAGAAATTAATTTATTCTTTGACATATATACACAAATTAACAATTGGATAATTATACATCCGACAGTACGATTCCGGGTCGGATTCATGTTCTATCAGCTACCGGGTATCGGATTAAACCGTTTAGAGTGGTGGTGGTTCGTGTTTCTGGTTTCGTCGTGTGGGTCATCGTCGCCGTCGGGGAGGTGGAACGAGAACGGCGAAGGCGTCGCCGGCGCCATGTCCGCCGCCGTGAGATTGCGAGCTCTCGCTTCTTCGGGGAAGCTTTGGAAGCAGCAGATGCAGCAGCAATGGGGAGAGATATGGTCAGTTCGAGGATTCGTCTCTCTTGCGCCGCTAGATACAAGGGGGTGCCTGGGGATCGAGGAGGTGGAGAAGGTCCTGAGCGACGTGAAGGCCGGCGACGTGAGGGTGATACCCGTCGGAGGGCAGTGCGGATGGACGGATCACATGGTGGTCGCCACCGGCAAGTCGGCCTGGCATGTACGGAACATAGCCCAAGCCCTAGTGTACAAGGCAGGTTCCCTCTTCCAATCGTCTGTTTATCTTCCGTTCCCCTTCTTCTTGTTGCAGTCCGCACCGATGGATCTTCTCCGCAGTGGTCTAATTCGTCCCGAGCTTCATTCGTCATCTGACACTTCGCAGATAATTCCCGACATAGCCTTTAATGTTCTTATTGTGTATTGTTGGTTCAAGTGTTCATTCGTATCACATCAACTCGAGAACGTGTTTATGGCGAATTCGGCAGTCTTAGGCCGTCTCTGGTTCACGAGTCTGCCGACGCTGATGGCTGCTCTACCGTGCGAAAACAGGCGAAACAGAAGCAGAAGGGGGCTGATCGGATGCTGCTCCCCAGCATAGAAGGGCATCAAGGGGGGAACTGGATTGTCGTCGATGCAGGTGAGCATCTGATCCGCTGATCCCTCGCTTCGGCCAACTTTTTTTCGCTTTAACCGGGTAGACTTGCACAATTCCTGCCATTCCTCAATGCTACTTTTAGAATATGCTGTTAGATTCAAGTTTCCTCTGCGATTTCCCAGGAAAAAAAAATTTGAAGAAGTCTTTTTTTTCTTATGATGGACTGTGATGGTACAATCACTTAGTCACATGCCATGTTCCCATTCATCAGGATGACTATTGCCGAAGGATTTAAGATCGCGTGAACTTTCTGATGTAAGATTATTCGTTGTAGAATGATATTAATTGGCGATTATTCATGAACTGACGTTGGGTATCATGCCCTTTTCATCATTCATGAGGGAACCGGGGATTGGGCTTTCAGAAAGGATCTATGAATCGTTGCTTCTCATACTGATATTTTCAGAATTTTTACTTCTAAAATTGTCAATATTTCGTTCCTAGTGCCACAAGGCTCTACCTTTATAGAATCTCAGAATGCCATTTATTATATAATAGCTATTGTTTTGAGTCACGTCGAACATTTTTCTGCTGTTTTTTTCTTCTCAGTCCTGTGTAATATTGTGAAATATTTTGTACTCTTTTCATCCGTCTCTTAGATCTTTATCATACTGTTCTCAGCATTGTCGAATCTTGTGAAATATTTTAAATATTTTTTTCTCAATCATGAAACATATTTTATAATGTTGTTGTCGGTCTTGTGAAATCTGGTGAAATATTTTATTATGATTTTTTTCATGTAACATATGTTGTTGTCGTCCATGTGAAACCAGGGTCTGTTGTCGTCCATGCTCTGGATGAGAAGGCAAGGTCGTATTACAAGTTGGAAAATCTTTGGGCAGAAGAGAAGTCTCCCGAGGTCCCTAATCAGGTGCATACGCGGAGCACACGCTTGGCTTTTTCAGACATGTTCTTGTTCTTATTATTATCTCTTTCGACTTCCAGATTTCCTCAGCCTTTGCTTCTTCTTCGATTTTTTTATTATACCCACTACAACCAAGCAAGAAGCAAGAAGTTATTTCCAAATTTGGTAAATAAATTGTTAGGTTATTATGGAGGATAACCTTGAAATGACACTCATAGCTTGAAATTCTTGTTGAAATGATTGAAACGAGATCAAAGTAGGGCGTTTTTACACTTGCATAGTACGTGTCTTCCATCAGGATAATTCATGGGTCAAGATTAATGAAAACCCATTAGATCCTCTATGCTGGGCTTCATTTCGTTGGAAAAAATTTATGAAATGCGAAGGAAAGAGAGCTAGCGTCATGCTAAAAAAGGGAAACCGTTATTGAAATTTGCCCTGTTCTCATCCCTTTGTCTCCTACCCAGGACTTGAAGAAAGCGTTCATGAAGATCCGCCCCAAGAACAACTCCAAGAAGCGAGCAGAGAAGCTTCCCTAGTCTTCATTCCCGATGCGACATTTTCTTCATCAGATGGCTCCTCCTTGCTATCTCCTCTTTCCTCGGGAGATGTTGATGTTTGAACATAGAGGAAATACCTTTCCCTGTGCAGCTGAATTTGATAGAAAAATTTTGATGGTGTTTTATTGTTTTCTGGGTGCTTTTAGTTTCTTCTTTTCTTTATAACTTTTTTCACATATTACACCGCATGAACGTTGCTTCATTGAGTGAACTCTCGGCGTGATCTTATATTTTGTATTTTATTGCAATTTTCGATGGGCAAAATATGACCACGGTAGAAGTCCTTTGGATACTAGACTGATTCTTTGATATCTAAGTTCCTGAGTTCCATTTCTTTAGAGTGGACGAGGTAGGCAGTTCAAGGTGAAATCAGAAGCAGAATCTTTTGGATATTACATTGGATTTCCAATCCTTCGATACTACATCGCAGGGCGTGGCTGATTTCTTCGTGACTCATCCTTGGTGTTCGAAATGTAAGTTAGTTCGAAGGAGAGCAGTTCAAGAGTGAGCATTGCACCCCGGTTGATTTCCAATTCTTCGGAGTGGACTAGGTAAACAGTTCAAGATGAAATCAGAAACGGGATCGCAGGTTCGGGCGGGGAAACATCTACTCACCTGGACAGATTCAGAGTGATGAAGATTTTTATAAGCTTGCCTCCCTGATCTTGCCAGTTTTAGGTCCCTGGGAGATATGACTTGGAGCATCAGGACGACTGAGGAGACTGAGTCGCCGGAACATGTCCAAAGAGCCGATCGGAGCGTCGTCGGCAGCGGCGGCGGCGGCGGCGGCGGCGGCATCGTCATGCGCTCCGGCTTGGGGGAAGCAGTACGCGGGGGCCTGCCACTGCGGATCGGGGAGCACGGCGCCCACCTCGAACGTTATCGCGTGCATTGACATCCCTGCGCGCGACGACCATCACCATCTCGATTTCGCTCGCCAATTTCGGGAAGGGCGGCGAACTCACCGGTGAAGAAGTCCCACCGAACGGGGCGCTTGGTGGCGACGTCCTCGTAGTACCAGATGAAATCGAGCTTCTGCCACAGATCGCAGAGGAATCCGTCGGTGCTCACTCGACCTAGGTAAGTGGCATCGGAGAGGAAATCCGGCCGCACGATGCCGACAGGTAAGGTGGCCTGCCTGCAAGTTCCTCCGGGGCCGAGCGTGTAGAAGAAGGAGGTGCCATTGTCCCACTCGAGGTCGTAAAGCACGTCCGAGAGCTGCCGCTGCAAGATGTTGAAGTTCCTCCCGTTGGGGAGATCGTACCAGAGATCGTCGATGACGAGTTTCCCGGTGCCGGTATAGTTTGTGTACATCAGCGCGTGGAATTGCTCCGGCCATGGCGTCGGGACGGGATCTGCAGAGCACTGGCAAGAGCAGACGAGGAGGAAGAGGAAGGGGATGACGCTCCTCACGGCCGCCATGTTGAGTTTCGCAGTCCCGATGGGCGCTGAGCGGTCATCCTATTTATCGGATTATCTTTTACAATAAATTTCCAAATAATTTTCTCAGATAATTAAATACCTTGAAACTTAAAATAATGTAATCCCTAGTGACGGTTATCTGGAGGATGTTAAACAAATCAAAGTTTTACACGGGTTTATCTGTAAAAAAATCTTCGTTTTTAAGATTCAGAATTTTCATTTACGGGGATTATCTTTACAATAAACTCTCAAATATTTTTATCAATTTATGAAATACCTTGAAACTTAAAGTTATGTGATTCCTAGTGACGGTTAATAAGTTTACACAGGTTTATCCATAAAATAGCTTCGTTTTTAGGATTCAGATTTTAGGGGATTATCTTTTACAATCAACTCTCAGAATATTTTTATGAATTAATGAAATACCTTAAAATTTAAAGTTATGTAAGACGTTATGCAAATAATAAATTTAGACGGGTTTATCTGTAATTTCCAGTCTCCGACGGAGAAAGGGCAGATTCCAAACCTCAATTGATTTCAAGTTCTTCAGAGAGGACAGAGAGTTCGAGATGAGAACAGAATCAGAATCCTTCGGATGCCACATTGCAGCATCCCGATTCACGCTTGGTGTTCGATATGCGAGTTCCAGAGTTCGGAGGAGAATTGGCAGATCATCAGACCTCAATTGATTTCCAGTTCACAGGAGTCAACTAGGTAGTCGGTTCAAGATGAAATCGGAAACGGAATCCTCTGGATAATACATTGCAGCGCTTGATTAATTTCTTCGTGATTCATGCTTGGTGTTCGATATCAGAAACGGGATCGCAGGTTGGGGCAGGGAAACATCTACTCACCTGGACAGAGATTCAGAGGAGTGATGAAGATTTTTATAAGCTTGCCTCCCTGACCTCACTTGGTATAGGTTTCTGGGAGAGATGACTTGGAGCATCAGGACGACTGAGGAGACTGAGTCGCCGGAACATGTCCAGAGAGCCGATCGGAGCGTCGTCGGCTGCGGTGGCGGCGGCATCCTCATGCGCTCCAGCTTGGGGGAAACAGTACGCGGGGGCCTGCCACTGCGGATCGGGGAGCACGGCGCCCACCTCGAACGTTATCGCGTGCATTGACATCCCTGCGCGCGACGACCATCACCATCTCGATTTCGCCCGCTAATCTTTTACAAGGGCGGCGAACTCACCGGTGAAGAAGTCCCACCGAACGGGGCGCTTGGTGGTGACGTCCTCGTAGTACCAGATGAACTCGAGCTTCTGCCACAGATCGCAGAGGAATCCGTCGGTGCTCACTCGACCTAGGTAAGTGGCATCGGAGAGGAAATCCGGCCGCACGATGCCGACAGGTAAGGTGGCCTGCCTGCAAGTTCCTCCGGGGCCGAGCGTGTAGAAGAAGGAGGTGCCATTGTCCCACTCGAGGTCGTAAAGCACGTCCGAGAGCTGCCTCTGCAAGATGTTGAAGTTCCTACCGTTGGGGAGATCGTACCAGAGATCGTCGATGACGAGTTTCCCGGTGTCAGTGAAGTTTGTGTACATCAGCGCGTGGAACTGCTCCGGCCATGGCGTCGGGACGGGATCTGCAGAGCACTGGCAAGAGAAGACGAGGAGGAAGAGGAAGGGGACAACGCTCCTCACGGCCGCCATGTTCAGCAGTTTCGCAGTCCCAATAGGGACTGAGCGGTCATCTCATTTATCGGGTTATCTTTTACAATAAACCCTTAATTAGTTTATCAATTAATTAAAGACCTTGAAATTTAAAGTTATGTCATTCTTAGCGACGGTTTTCTGATGGAAGTTAAACTAATAAAAAAATTACACACGTTTATCTGTAAAATAGTTCTGTTTTTAAGATTTCGAGTTTTTATTTACGGGGATTATCTTCTACAATAAAATCTCAAATATTTTATGAATTAATGAAATGCCTTGATTTAAGTTTATGTAATTCTTAGTGACGTTTATCTGAAGGATGTTAAATAGATAACAAATTTACACGGGTTTATCTGTAAAATAGCGCCGTCGTTAAGAGTCAGAATCTGTATTTAGGTAATTATATTTTACAATAAACTTTCAAATAGTTTTTGAATTAATGAAATACCTTGAAACTTCAAGTTATACAAATAACTAGTTTACAGGGCTTCTCTCTAATTTCCAGTGCTCACGGAAGAACCGGCGGATTCTACACCTCAATTGATTTAAAATCCTTCAGAATGGACAGACAGATCGAGATGAAATCAGAATCAGAATCAGAATCAGAATCCGTCGGATGCAGCGCTTGACTGAGTTCTTCCGCGATTCACGCTTGGTGTTCGATATGCGAGTTCCAGAGTTCGAGGGAGAATTGGCAGATCACTGTATCTCAATTGATTTCCAGTTCATCGGAGTGGACCAGGCAGACGGTTCAAGATGGAACCGGAAACGGAATCCTTTGGATAATACATTGCAGCACTTGATTGACTTCTTCGTGATTCATGCTTGGTGTTCGATATCAGAGACGGGATCGCAGGTTGGGGTAGGGAAACATCCACGCACCTGGACAGATTTGGAGCAGTGATGAAGATTTTTATAAGCTTGCCTCCCTGATCTTATCCCCGTTTAGGTTCCTGGGGAGATGATCTGGAGCATCAGGACGACTGAGGAGACTGAGTCGCCGGAACATGTCCAGAGAGCCGATCGGAGCGTCATCGGCGGCGGCGTCGGCATCGTCATGCGCTCCAGCTTGGGGGAAGCAGTGCGCAGGGGCCTGCCACTGCGGATCGGGGAGCACGGCGCCCACCTCGAACGTTATCGCGTGCATGGACATCCCTGCGCGCGACGACCGTCACCATCTCGATTTCGATCGCTAATCTCGGTAAGTGCGGGGAATTCACCGGTGTAGAAGTCAAACCGAACGGGGCGCTTGGTGGCGACGTCCTCGTAGTACCAGATGAAATCGAGCTTCTGCCACAGATCGCAGAGGAATCCGTCGGTGCTCACCCGACCTAGGTAAGAGGCATCGGAGAGGAAATCCGGCCGCAGGATGCCGACGGGGTAGTTGAACACCTGGCACGTCCCGCGGGGGCCGAGCGTGTAGTAGAAGGTGGTGCCATTGTTCCACTCGAGGTCGTAGAGTACGTCCGAGAGCTGCCGCTGCATGATGTTGAAGTTCCTCCCGTTGGGGTGATCGTACCAGAGATCTTCGACGACGAGTTCCCCGGTGCCGAAGTTTGAGTATATCAGCGCGTGGAATTGCTCCGGCCATGGCGTCGGGACGGGATCTGCGCCGCCGGCCGCCGCCGCCGTCGTCGCACAGCACCAGCAAGAGAGGAGGAGGAAGAGGAAGTGGATGACGCTCCTCACGGCTGCCATGTTCGGAGTTTCGCAGTCCCGATGAGGAGTGAGCGGCCACCATCGTAAATAAATCCTATGCCATGAACGCTAAAATATTTTGTGAATTAATTAAATACCTCGGAACTTATGTAATTCCTTTTGAAGTAAAAAAGTTATTTTATAAGGATTCATCTGTAAAATGCTTCGTTGTTTAAACTTCACATAGCCTCTGCGGATCAACTAGGATTGGTGCTGATCCCTTACCCCGTTGCAGCCGCCGTCGTCTCCCTCGTCGCCGGCGTTCCCATCGGCGGCGGTGACTTGCCAGTGAGAAGAGGGAGTGACAAGAGGGAGTCAACTGGAGTCATCCAGGATCCTTGTATCAGCGGCGGTGAGCTGTCGGTAGATGATATCCCCTTGGTAAGCCCTCGTTATCTCCAACGCAATCGACCGCTTCCTCAGAAGAGCGGCCATGGATTCAACCTCGAGATCGCTCGCCTTGCTCCTTGTTCTTCTTCATCTGCTCGTCCTCGGCCATGGCTCCTCGTCCAGGGGCCCCGATTCAGCCGCAGCGGCAGATCCCCAGCCCCAATTGCAGGCGCAGGCCCCGACTCCCACTCCATGGCCGCTCCAGTTTCACTCCATCCTCTTCATGAATTTCTCGGGGGCCATATCCCTGATCGACCTCTGGTACGACTGGCCCAAGGGCCGCAACTTCAACATCATCCAGGACCAGCTGGGGCAGCTCCTCTACGATCTCGAGTGGAACAACGGCACCTCCTTCGTGTACACCCTGGACGAATCCCGCCTCTGCAGCGTCCTCGACGTCGGATTCGGCATCCTCCGTCCCAACTGGCTCGACGGCGCCGAGTACCTCGGCCAGGAGCGCGTCGACGGCTTCCTCTGCAACGTCTGGCAGAAGGTGGGCTTCATTTGGTACTACGAGGACGTCGCCACCAAGAGGCCTGTCCAGTGGATCTTCTACACAGGTACGCCCCCCTAGGGTTCTTCTTCCTCCCCTCCTCGCTCGCTCGAGAAAGAAAGTTTAAGACCCCCTTGTGGCAGGGAGAACTGCGCATGTGATGACCTTCGAGGTGGGAGCGACGCTGGAGGACGAGAAATGGCAGGGCCCCGTCTACTGTTTCCAGAAGGACGAGGACAAGCTGCGGCCGGAGAATCAGACAGTCCTCGTCGAGGATTCTCGGAGGATTCTCACGGATAAACGCTCCTTCAGAGGTCTCCCGGGCCTCTGAATGTTGCCGGCGATGAGTCCTCCCTCCCTCCCTCCCTCCATCCATAGCTCGGCTCCTGAGTAGTTCGTCCTTTCTGTGGGTGTCTGTTTTCCTTGGTTTCTCTGGCAATATGACGAACATGAGGTGGTCGTTGACCCGCAGGACTCAAACCTATCCGCATTTCAGGAAATGTCAACGAAAGAATCTTCATCTATGCCGTAGGACGGCTAAATCTGCGAAGAAAACTCTAGCTGGGTTACGCATGTAGTCGATTCTTGGCGACTCAATGAGTTACCAAAACTGGAAGGAAAATATTAATAGGGGCTATGGGGAGGGTTGACTCTAGCATGGTCAATGCGTTAATGAATCTGAAAAAAAAAAGTAATAGCTCGATTTGGGTAAGCCCGTCTTGGTCATGCCAAGGCCAGCCCCGGTCTGGGAGCCCTCTATAGGACCCAAATCCCGGTTGGAGAGAGAGAGAGAGAGAGAGAGAGAGAGAGAGAGAGAGAGAGAGAGAGAGAGACTGCAAAATATACTACATGGGGTTTAATTTTAATTAATATTAATATAATCATCGCCCCTGTTTTACGAATATATTTTTTATTTGGGTCAGGAGCTGTGTTTTTAAAAGAGAAGAATGCACCCATTAAGTTTTCAGTTATTTAGTGGTAATTTAGAAACAAATAAACCTTTTATTTTCATTTTTAAGCTTCAGTCGGTGAGAAAAAGAATTAGTATTTAATTTTGTAAATTATTTATCACTTATACTGGTAATTACTGGTTGCATGCAGAATTATGAGTGTGGTTATTTGTTAGGGCATCGTAAGCCTGATATTTATTTTCGAGGGAGAGGTTCGTCATTTCGGGTGTCTAATGATCCCGGAGACACCGATCCACTTCGCTAACTCGGACGATTTGATCGGGGTGACTCTGATCCACTTCTCGCGTTATGAGTATTATGGGTTCCAGGACATCATATCATTTTGGCTCCTAATCATATGAGGAACATGAGGGAAAGGGTACATATGATGTGTTGAACGACGTGAGGCGCTGCGCCAACGGTTTTTTTTTCTCATGCGGGCAGCGGGAGCGGGTCCGTGATGGCGGGGGGCGACGGGGACGAGGGGGCCGAGCTCTTTCCGGAGCTTCTTTCCTTCGCCGGGAGGGCTCAGTGGCTGATCTCCGACCTCCTCAGCGTCTCGGAGGGGGTTCCGTCTGTGTTCCACGATCGCCGATTCGATCCTGTTCTCTTCGATCTCAGGCATTGTTCTTCTATTGTTCTTCTTACCGCGTCGGGGACATCATGTGCTGTTTCTCGTTTCAATTTCTTTTTCTCTTTTTCTCTTGGTAGTGTGCTTTCTCACTTGGATTGGAATTCCGAGTTTCGTTCTTCTTTTTCTCCGAAGCACGGAGGATCATCTCCTTTTATTGGTTGCTTAAGGAGTATGATATGAATCAAGCGTTTCATTTCTCATGGAAGATCCTTTTTTACAGCTACTTGGAAAATCCGGACGATTTTGAGGCTAGAATCAATGGTAACAGGGAGCTGCAGTCTCTGGAAGATGAACTCCGTGAATCATGTTCAGCCTTCTTGAAGAGGTTCTTTCTCCTGGCCAGTGGCATTACCCATTATCACGAGGAGCTCCTCAAGTACCTCGAAAATCTTCAGGTTGATAGGAGTTAATACTTCGTGCTTTTGAATGGTGGTGGGTTAATGCTTATTACAGTTCACTGTATTTTCCCGACGACTGCATCTGTTATTACGTGCCATCTTACTGGAGATGTCCATCAAATTTGAGTAGCTGTTCTCTGTATGCATATAGCACCCTTCAGTTTGAAATTTAGGTAGAGTCTTTACGCACAAATACCTACATTAATCTCTCAAGTTGGCCCCTCAGGCTTGGATAAGTTGTTATGCCGTTCAGATTGTGAACCATTTGTCACATGTATCAAGCTTTTTATCATGCAGATATAGTGATGAGTGTTTTGTTATAAAAAAAAAATAGCCTTCGAGGTATCGTAAGCAGTATTTCTTATGATCGAATGTTATTTGCCTAAACTCATATTCATTATGCTCTTGATGGTGGTTTTTGCATCAGTCCAGACTAGAGAGTTGAAAAAACAGTGATAGGTGGAGTATGCACAAGATGTCAAAAAATTCCAAATAAAATTTACGAGGGTTAGAAGATTCATAATGTATGCTGCTGGTTGTTGAATTCCAGATTCGCAGGAGAGAGAAAATAAGAAATACAGGGAAAGAGAGGAGAATTGCACCGAAGACCTATAACTCGGGTATGTGGCTCTAGAAGGAAATATTGCTCACCACACGCCACCAATAGCACTGCTCTTTGTTGGTTCCTAAAAAAACATAAAAATGACCAAAATACCCACACACGTATGTTTTGTACATGGGTTTAACATTTAAGAGTGAGAAAACAATTAAGTATTAGATTATGGGACATTGGGTCTAAGAGTTCAATACTCTGTCCGCGGTTACGGGGACAACATCAGCAAACAGAAGGAGATGGTTCAGAGTATTAGAGGTGGAATGAGGAGTTGAGAGAATCCTGGTGACCCTAGGTAGAGGTGAATAGAGGATATGTTACACTTGCAGGCCCATTTTCAGGGCCGGGTCCAATTTTTTATTTTATTATTTTCTTTCCAATTATTTGATTGGGGTGGGCATGCCAATTTCACTTGTGGAGCATCTGTATATCAGATGTTCTAAATTCATTTATAGTTTTCTAAGCTTGAGTGTTAGAGTTAATATTCCATGATGTCACCTAGTGACAGAACTGAAATTGGGAACTCCAGAAATTTCAAAAAAGAGTGAAACATGTAGCCATGGCATCGGTTGTTGTCAACGTGGCTTTTTGTGACGTTTCATAGCACGAGGTATCACATTTTTGTCCAATATTTTGTCTAGTCATGAAGTATGGGATGTACAGATGCGTAGAAGGCAAGCTGAGTCTTAAAATGTTACATTTCAGGCTGATTTTGTCTTTGCATTTTCCATGGAAATGAACAGAAATTTGTAGAAGGTAAGTTGAGTCAGCTCAGTTTTCTCAAGGGACAATCTTGATGAGATGCCAAAGTAACATAGAAAAGCAAGGTGTTAAATGAGGAAGGTATAAAATACGACCCTGAAACTTCGTGTATGGAAAAACATGATGAGATCTGAAGAATGTGTCTCACTGAGTGCATGTCAATGACTTTTGTGTATTAAATATTTTGAGCTGGAAAACAATTTGATGCTCAATTGAGTTAATTCACCCTTCTATCATATCTTGTTAGGGACAATCTGGTTTTATATAGTGGTGAAAAATAGGGAAAAGGAGATAGAAAGACAATTAATGGAAAATGTATCGGAGAGGCATACTTCTGGGTCTATGGCTTGTGGAGAAGGCTGAAGCCCTAGTGAACACAGATACTAGCTCTCCATGTAATGTGATAATGAGATAAGATGGCTTGTTTATTCAAAGAGTTACAACTGATGGTTAGTGAGGCTGAAAAGTGAGTTAACAGAACATCTCATTGCACCGATGAAAAGGAAATCAGGTGTGATCTCCCTCTTGGAAAATGGACATCTGTTTTTCATGGGGGTAAGGACCCAGGATGACCCGCTTAGACATAAGCAGGTTCTTCATCGACTAACAGACAAAATTTATGTCGTTTGTCTCTTGTTATATTGAGATACAGTATGTGGCATGCATCTTGGAAGTAGGATGTATATTGCTGTTGGGTTTGCCGTGCATCTTCTTTTCTTGCATGTTCCTGAGTGAGTAATTTTAAACTGTTCAATCTTGATCATTATCCGACTTTTTTTTTCTTAACCATGGGCATCGGGAGATTCAGAAAGCGGAATTTTAGATGAAAAAAGAAAGAGATTTGTACTGTTTGTCTGAACAGAAGCTATTCCATGGCTGTTGCTAAGTGGAATGTCGATAAGGAGGTCATTTGGGAGAGCTGAAAAGTGAATCATTGAAGGGCACATGCATATTCACCCAGTGGTGTATGCTGATCAAGCCGGAGGGTTGTTCTTCCATTAGAGAAACATATTTTCAACTGTGCCTGGTGGCACAGTTTATTCTTAACCTGTCTAGGACACATTTGAAGAGAGTGTCAGAAATTGATGTAACCTGGCCATCTTCTAGGTCTGTTGCCACACGAGGAACAAAATTGAAGGAAAAAATGTTAAATAAAGTGGGTTTTTTTTAAAATGCTGAAGTAGAAGGTGTTTCAACTTGCAGTTTTACACGTCTTTCTGCAAGGAAAGAAAATCTTGTCTTCAGAAATAACATTTGTAAAGTTGTTGTCAAACAATCTTATGTTTGACTACTTTTGCTTAACAATTTTAACTGGTCGTTGTCCTTTATGATTATTGTGGTCTTTCTGAGTTAGAGATTCTTTAAATTTCTTTTATTCGGATTTTGAAAACCCTAAATAATTATTTCGTGGCTGTTTGAAGATGATTTTTTTGTTTGTTTTATTTTTTTTGAAGTAGGGCTTTAATGCAGACGCTTTGTATGTCAGGATGGTGTCCTTATGCAGTATCAGTTGGACAAAATACTGGAGAATGAGAGTGGGCGACAGTTGCTGGCAGAAGCATTGACCTTTTTTGGCTTTTTGTTACTGCTGATGGAGCACCGAATGGGTGGAGTCTTACGGGAGAAACTGCTTGTGGCACATTTACGCTTTGACCATTGTTCTGATATACTGAATCTGGAAAATATATGCAAACTTTGTCGTTTACATCCGTTCTCAAGTAGTCCACCTTGTCAAGATGATTTAGTCTCTTTCATGATTGTTGTACACAGTCCTGAAGACCTCTTTGCTAGATTCCCCTTTCCGAAAAAAATTGTGGATGCTATTATTTGTCATATAAGGGACGGTGATCTATACAGATGCCTTCGGCATTATCCTGATCCACAACACCGAACTGTGGCATTGTCATCACAGGCTGGATATTTGTATGTGCTGTTGCTCTACTCTCCAGAATCCCTGCAAAATGGCTTTTTGATGCGAGAGATTGTAGATCGATTCTTCAGGGATTGCTGGGTGTGCCCCATCTTTTTGTATTTTAGTGTTGACTTGTCAGTCTCTTGGGATGCGCATAGAGAAGCAAAAATGGCCCTGTCGTCCTATCTTTCCTCAACATTTGTTTCCGACCGGACTCAGCTCAGTTGTACAAAGGTTAGCGTGTTTATGATGTAAAAACTAATCTACTTGGAAGCAGGGAAATGTTAATATCTATGAAGGTTTTAAAAAACGTGTTGAGAGCATGATTGATTTTGTTATCGATATAAATTAGCAGCTGGCTCTAACACATTTTCCTGGTGCCCGCAAGATATTTTTTTGACCCAATTCATGCCAGCTCGTAAATTAGATGAACTGTTACATTTCAATTACCGTTTTCATGTGGGCCTTCACAATTATCTGGATATATTTGTCTTCTATCCTGATTGAAATATTAGTGCAACATTGCTTGCATGCGCATGGAATTCCCTAACTTAGCTCATATGTTTATGGGGCATCAATTTGTTGTACAGGTTCGATAATGCCGCTGACCCATGCTCTGGCTCGGCTTTCATTTCGTAATAACATGGAAAGTAGTGCTAAATGATTGCTTAATTGTTAGCTAAAGAGAATGATTTTATTTTTAACAAAGAATGTTTTCTCTCTGAAGCTTTTTCAAGTCAGATTTTTGAATGTTTCTGTAAATAGTTAGCAGTATACAGACTGACGAGGAATTGAATTTGAAAGTTTAAATCCTGGTCATAAATTCTATCTTCAGTTTATTTTTTCCATGAGTTGGTGTTGAATTCTTAAATGGAAAGAAAGATTTGGAGAATGATGATTCACTGGGACAACTTGTCATTTTTAGCTGGATAGATGGGGGAAGAAATTTATTGTAATTATTTAAAAATTTATGAAAACAACCAGAACTTTTTTTATTGGTGTTAGAAAACAGTAAAGATAGCCAGTAATAATAGGGTTTTGTGCATTGCTGGGGAAACATTGGATCAGTTGATAAGTCTGAACCAGATCAGCAATGTATCTATGTCAAAGACAGAAATAAATCAATAATCGTACCTGTTATATACTGCCAGGTACTACTCACTTTTTGAAAACAGTGTTATTGACTATCAGAATCAATTAATGTGAATCTTCGTGGTTAGTGTGAGAGAGGATGAAGAAATGTGTAGTTTGGAGTGAATTACATAGAATAATCATTTTTTCTCTCTATTTCTTGCTACATGCTTTTTGTCCTTTGTAAATTATTTTTTGTTTACAACAATGATATTGACTTTAATCATCGTTGATATCACAGGTCAAAGAAGTCTTATCTGAGTTAGATTCAGTTCTCTCAGACGGTGTTCTTACAAAGAATTATGTATTAGAGAACTCTCATCATCTTATTTCCTTGGTCAGAACGTGCAACGTCTTCATGCGCTGGATTTTGCTCCATAAATCTGTTAGTTCATTTCCAAGCACGTATTCGTTTCTCTTTTTAGTTGCTGAATTTTCTGATACTTGTTATCATTCTTTGAAGGGTTAGATTCAGCATGCCATGGTCGATAAAGTTGTCTTTTATTTATGGAAATCACAATCATTGCTGCACGGACAAGGCAAAACATAAACAATTAAAGCTGTTTGATATCTGAAAGTTGTTCTATATAAATGGGAGGATTAGTTTCGAAGTAATGGCTTGGACTTTTTGTCGGACGCAATTAACCCAAAAATATGAAAGACTATTGGAGTAAATTATGCAAGTCTTATCAGTCAGTTAGAAACTCAGACACCATTGTTGTTTATCAGTTTCACTCTATCTTTTGAAGCTAGTAGCAATATTATAATGGTTTTATAGTTTTAGGTCTAGATCCTCATGTTTAGGGTTACATTAACTTATTTAAAGTTAGATTCACGTGCTTTTTGGCCTTTAAGAATTTGTACCAAACATAGAAATTAGTTTGGAAAAGTCACGTCATTGTAAAATGAATAGTCTTTTACTGTAAGTATGGCTCTTTATTAAAAATAAATGATATATGTTCCCAGCTTTAAATAACGCAGCCCAAGCACAAAATGTCAAGAATCAAGAAGACCAAGGTCACTGGGCTTATAACTGAAGCAGCATTAGAGGGGAAGTGATGTTAGTCACAAATATGTTACAAACCCAGGAGAGAAAATGAGACAATGATTTGGTCCTTAGAACGTGACCAGATAAGAAGGGAAGCCGCCTGTTGTACATCACAGATTTGTAGTGACAGTGAACACGAAATGCTTGGTTCATCCATAGAGGATAGGATGTTCAGGAATCTTATTTCTGCTGGTTTTATTTGTCTGCGGGAAGCCCTGAAGTGATCGGTTCTAACATATTGTAGAAGATCTGTGTTTGACTTTATTAAGAGGATTGGAGAGTCAGTCTTGCCTTACTTTTGCAAATCCTCTGGCAAAGAGTATAATGATTTTTAAAAATATGAAACCATTCGTGTGTAGCCCTGTGATGGTAATGATTGTTTACTGAAACCAGAAAGTATAGCTTTATGCCTTGTTTACTGATCCTAGTATTTGACTGGAAATTGAGGTGGTAGCATCCATAATCACTTGTTAAACAAGTTTTGATTGTTCTTGCTCATCCTCTCCTGTTCTTTTATTTTCGACCCTGCGACCCCTGACGAAGCTGTTGTATGCCATGATTTAATTGTTGGACTGTTTCATTTGCAGAGTATTGACAAGAAGTTGAGGGATATAGTTATATCCGTTTTATCTGCTCATCAGATTGGGGATGAAACTCTCTTGTTGCTGCTACTGAAGATATGCCGAGTAAAGCTTTATTCGTGCATGTTTTTTTCAATAAAGTTTGAAAACGACTGTCTGTTTAATTTTTGGCATATGCAATCCCTGAAATGATTTTTTTACATTTCAGCTTGAGTTTGAGATGAAGTGTTTCTACTCGAAACTTCTAGAAGGGAGAGAAGCCTCATGGCATGACAGTAAGCATTGTGCTTCTGATCGTATGAAAGAAATAGCTCATTTCTTTTCTGGGCCTTGGGTAAGAAATTCATTCCTTAATGTAATGTCTATATTCGTCGACTAGATATTTTTACTTCTTTGGTTCGCCTATTTGAAAACCTTCCATTCAATCGTAGAGCCTTTGTCAGGTTCAATGATCCTATGTCAAGCCACAAGTTAGATGGAACACACATAGATTAAAAAAGCCAGTCTGTTGTTTTGATCTTCTGATATGACACTATGTTAACGATGTTCCATGTTTAGTTGAGCCTTAAATTTCAGTGTAAGACAATGGCTATTAAATATTGAAAGTTACAGACGGCCATTGGTCATGTCAATACTTTTGTGGATGCATTAAATATCTATCCAATCTAACTACAAGTTATCTTTTGATGGATGAAAGTTAAACCTAAAGAGTAATGCTGCTTGAGGCAAGGAGTTATCTGTTCAGACAACCATTGTCAAAACTCATTTTGAATAAATATATTTTGCTCTGGTTTTTCGTTACTCATCTTAGCGACTGATTGTTCATATTATATCGTGAAAATTGCTTATGTTGTAAAAAAACGTCTTAAAGAAGATATTCTGTACAGCTATATCTAATGTTGCCATCGATCAACTTAGCTATTCCTTTTGTAATACTTATTTTTTATTTTTAATGTTATTCTAGGCCTCATCATACAAGATGAAGAATGAAAGCTTGGAAGTGTGGTTTGGGAAATTGCTTTTAGAGGTCAGTCATACATTTGGTATATTATATTGTTCACCAAGTCGCCGTCATTAAGATTTTACGGAATTTTTTATGTTTCTAAACGATGTCTGATTCGTTCTTCATTGATTATATTTCCAAAAGAAAAATGCTATACCCAACCAGCTGAGTTGATTAAAAATATTATTTGAACTTGGATTAACGACTGTTTAACTAGTTTTTAAGCTTGTACATCAGTTGTCTGTCCATTTTGTAATGCATTGAGAAGTATGTTTCTGTATCTTATTCTTCTAAATATGTGCTCTTGTTGGTTAGTTAATGGAACTTTGGCATAAGAGAGACATTTTTCATGCTATGAAGATAGGATTATTGCTGATAAAATCTAAATCGGTTGGCTCGGACGCAATGTAGAAGGAAATAACTTTTATATCGGTTCAGCTAACATACCTTGTCCTGTGATGCCTTTAAGTTCTCTCTCTCTCTTCCCCCCCCCGCGTCCCCATTTATGCATATCCTGATGATGTTGAAGTACTTATGTCAGGTACTTTTTGGACTCTCATTGCCTTTTCACTGACCAGTTAACTTAGTCCATTTTTGCCTGGGACACCTCCGGTTTTGACTCCAGTTGATTGTATGCTATCTCAAATGTTTTATAGAAACCAGAAAGCCACACGACTTTGAATCAATGAGCTGCCTACATTTACTCGCTAAATTTCTTCAATTGAAATCATTGGGAATGACATTTGTGACAGGTTCACTCATTAGACTATTCGAGGGCCAGAAACTCAGAAAAGAAACTTTATCATATATTATCGGCTCTGAAAGATGTTGAGCAAGTTCATCAGGTATGATCATCTACCTGTATTTTTACTTTCACCATCTTCAAACAAATTTGCCCACTTCTATCCTTTGGCTTTATTCATTTATTAGCATTTTTTCTCTTTTGGTTTTTCATGCCTCAAATGAAAATGCCCTTGATTCCGTTTGCAGTGGTCATAGAATATAATGATCTAAATCATTATCATTGTTTTTTTGAGGTCGATGCTATTTTGATTTCGTGTTAAATTCTATTGATAAGGTCATTTCGAAAGTCAAACGTCTAGGTTCTGTTTCTTAATCTCTATGTTTAGCGCAACTTTTCTAAAGCAAAACAAAAAGAAGGTTGTGCTTAGTTTTTTCTCATTTCTGGTTATTTTTGGTGAGAGGATTGGGTGCTTCATGAATGAAATCCTCGTGAGCTTTTCGTGATACTGGTGCTTCGTTTGTCCATGGGCTCTTTGGCGTTGATTATTTCCTGTGTCAGCAGACCACGGGCAAATATAAACCTGTTGCGGTTGTTTAGCCGTGAAATGCACAGTAGACACTTTGAAGAGGGGAAACCTGATGGAAAACGCCTTCTGCATAAACTACATTATTTGTCTCCTTAGAATACTCCTTTCTTGATACTGGGATTTTCATATTCGGTTTCCCCTTTTCGTATTTTCTCACATATTCATATTTTTGACTGGGACAAAAGTGCCCCCTTTCACTTTATTTTTGGCTTGGCATGGATATTTTAGTTCTGTTGCGTTTCTCTGTCCCTTTTCATTCCACACGTGTTAACAAATAGGGAATGCTCTGTATGTATCTTTTTTCTTCAAATGTTACATAAAGTTTCTCAGATTGTACTCCCATTCAATTTTTTTCTTCTCGTGCTTTGAGGATCATTCTCCTTGGAAAATTACGTGAAACCTCTTGTCTATTTGATTAACAGACCAGTGCTTGGCAATAAATATTTTTGAAAAGAATATAAGCTTGAAATTTTTTATTTTGCTTAAGTTTTATATTTTCTTCTCGGTCATTTTTGCTCCCTCAAAACTAAACATTTAGTCCCATTTTTTGTTCTTCTTATGCTACTCTTTCAATGAGTTAACGTGTTTCAGGTCGAGGAAAATCAACCAGTCAGAAAAACCATATCTGAAGTTCAACAGTACCTACAGGATATGCTTAAAGCTTTGAATGTTGGTGATGACACGTTATGTACATTCTCCACGGTATGTTGAAAATCTTGGTCATAAGTATATCCTTGTGATCTTTTTTATTAATAAGTATCAGAGTGAAATTGTACACCTGAGGCCCTGGATAAGTTTTGAGTCAAAAAAGATGACCAAGGTACTAACTTTATTTAGCATTGATAGCTATATTAAAAAATATCATTGTTTACTGATATTCTATAATATCTTTATAGAGTATACGGTGATATTATACTTGACTTTCCCAGTGTCTGTGGAAGTCATCCAATTATTTAGGTTGAGTCATAGGATGTCACATGTATGATGCCACCTTTCTTCACTTAAGCCCCGGATTTAGGTGTTGATGTTCCTTTATTCATACCTATGCATTTCATCTTCTCTATTTCAACATCTCTCTGACGTTTCTTTGACAACTGTTGCGCATTTCTTTAGGGGTAAGTCAGTCACTATTACATCTTCTTTGGGGATACAACCAATACTGGAAGGAGAAAGTTTATAATTTCTTTGGACAGCTCCGTAACACTTTTGCGAGCAACAATTCATACACCATGATATTAGCGAAGGGTATTGGATTACTGTGAAGGATAGAAAAAGCCCTCAGAGTCATATCCAAGTCTTTCAAGAATTCAAAAAGAATATGGTTTTTTAGTATAATTATTTACAACTCAAGACTACCAGTTTCTTGAGATCCATGTGACCTCATAGACTACTCATAGTAAGAGTAAAACTCTTGCACTTTGAAGAAGGGACGGGATTCATGTTTAAACAAAGGCATGAGCTGGAGACTATTGAGCTTAGATACCACGCAATATAGAGTGATGGTGATGGCATGACAGCAATTCCCATCCGAGGTGTCGGCTGTCATGCGCTGTAATGCAGGGAAGGGAAAGCTTGCCAAGAACTTGTCTTCGAGATGAAGAAAAACAATGTCAGTATTGACAATAGGAGAACTTGAGTTGTGTTTCATCTAATTAAACTGATGACAACAATTGTTGTCATAAAAATATAAAATTTCCATTATTTTTTTTACAAAATGGAAAGGGTGTTGCAAAATTGAAGAGCAGTAGAGAGAGACAGGAAGGAATTGAAGAGAAATCCCATGTATGGCATTTCTTGGACAACTATCCTAGCCTTTGTAAAGAGAAGTCACATGTATGAGATTATTAGAATATTCGATGAGTTTCTTGCATGTGCCTGCTATTAATTTCGGATCTGTTCTACCTTTTAAAATTTTCTTTGTTGTTTTATGTTACTTACTGAAGTTTAAATTGTTGTACTTTATGTTTTCCAAAATATTTGATTCCTTCCTTTCAATATTTCTTGAAGTTGATTTACTCTTCCATGTTGCAGATTACTGGATCTATCTACGCTTGGAGTTTTATTGAAAAATTATTTGCATTGCTGAGAAAGAAGATAGAGCAAGATTCATTACTTGTTCTCAATTTGCATTGCTTTTTTCTTAAATTTTCTCCACTACTGGATGCACCAATATCCCGAATCTCACGAAGTAAAAGGTTTCTTTCAAACCAATTGCAGTTTTAAAACCTCGAAAACATTGTTTGTTTCCTTTTAAATTGTATTTCACCATGTCTTACCGTAGATGATTCACTGTCAATGCCTTCTTTAGCTAGTAAAGTTCCTTTCTAAAAGTGGATATTGCCAGATCGTTGACAAAAAATAAGAGTGCAATGCATATTGTACGACTTCTTGATTGTCCAGGATCTGCAAATGCAGACAGAAGATGCCATAATGTCCTTCATACTTTCCTGAAAATGCTGCCATGTGATTCAATGATTCATTCCACGCTTAGTTTTTAGAAAATATTCCATTAGTTGTTTTAGTTGACACTGATTGCACAGAACGATCTACTACAATAAACATCATCCACTGCATTGGTGTAGATTGGGGGATTGAATGTTTGAGAGAAGAATCTATCAGTTAAAGGTATAGAGTGAAAACTGGGACGAAAGCACCTTTTCCTCATCTTATTCACATAAGTTGATGGGTAAGGGACCTTTACAGTATGGCAAAATTTAATTTTTGTTCAACGAGGGAATTTGAGGAGCTGTTTTCGTTCTGATAGTTCTGTGCTCGATTAAGACCTAATTTCTCTCATTGAGATGATGGCACATTGTGTGAACTTAGCCTCCAAATTTGAGCTTTTAACTTCAGCGACAGGCCTTTCACTTATTGACTATATGATGGTGTTCTAAAGTTGACCTTTCTTCGTGTGAGAGTTCTCACCAGCTACCAAAATATGAAAGAGGAAAGAAAGCATCATTGAAAGCTTCACATGTGGCTGATGACTTTACTGTCACTATGGCCGTCGATATTTGATTGGAATGTGTCTACAACTTAATTCAATTCAGTCATCTCACCTGTAGAATGATTGTATGCACACCTATGGAAGAGTATTATCGAGGAGAGAAGAGGGAGAGTAAAGATAGACTCTACCAGTCACACTTTTAGCTAAAGCGGCAATAATTGTAATGTGAGTGCAATTGGCTCTGCGTCACTGCAAAAATGTATTTTGAATAACTGATGTGGCCATTCTAACAAAGTTTGGTGAGAGTAAAATTAAAATATATGAAGGATATTGTGGCATATCTGCTAATGGGAAAACATTTTAAAGCTTAATTTTTTCTTTCAAGTAATGAGAGTCATCATCTTTTTGACCTTATTTATCGCAGTGTCTAGTAAATTTTCAGTATTCTTTCTTTGAATAACTATGCATAGTTTGCAAACTTATTTGATAATTGCACTTACTCTATTTAGTGATAATTTATGAAATTCAACAAAGCCCTTTGTATCATCCAAGTGTTATGTAAGATAATAAAAAAATGTTTTGGTATATATCTCAAGTATTGAAACATTTTTTGTTCATCCGATTTCCTCAAAGGAATCCATAAAAGATTTCACATTTTTTTCGTATATGATATTTTAATCTCATTTCCATTTTATACTTATGTTTATGTTTCTATATTTCACCACGCCACCATTTCCATTTACAGTTCAAATTTGCAAAATCGGCCTAGTCATTACGCCTTGGAGTATGTATCTCGTGTTCGTTCAATGTCAAACTTTCTACCTGTGAGTCTATTAATTTTTTATACTGTTTTCACGGTCATGTTTTTCTCTTGCATTTGGTTATATTTTTTGTGCTTGCTAGTCATTTTATAAGCATGTTAAATATTTATAAGACAACTCTCTCCCGGATTCAGTCCCCTCACCTTCTATCAAATTAATGTGTGGCTCACATTTTTCACCATATTCTGGTTTATCTCGGAATAGGTTTAATTTTATTTATAAAAGACTCCTGTGGAAATATTTTGAATTTACTTAATGTGTTCAGAAAGAGAACAAAATCCTTGTTGTATACTCTCCTATTAATGTATTTTTCATGATTTTCTAGAAGTACGTTTTGAACCTGACATTGTTTTGAATAGGTCCCAATATTTTGTGACTTTTAGGACAAAATATTCTAAAAATAAAACAAAGATGATAAGTTGATCCAATAAAAGCGACCTGGTAAACAATAGAAGAAAGTAAATATTATATATAAAGGAACACTTTAGAGTATAAATGTTGACTATCGCTGATCAAGTGTCCGCAACCACAACCTATGGATCGACATGTTACTTCTCAAGCAGCGACTTAAATTATGGTCAACTCAATCCCTCTGTCAAATAACATGGGTCAACCATCCGACGCTAAATGTCTGTGCTTACTATGTAGGAAGCTAAATTTATTACTCATCTACCTCTAAATCCTCATCTAATTGCATTACTCCTACAAAGACTTCAATCCATAACTTTGGGAAGGATTTAAAGATAGTTAAATTTGGATCTCAATTCTTCTTAATTTGATTTATATTTATCATAATTTGTTTACCTCTGATTGAAATGTACATCAAATCCTCTCGTATCCTGCATGCCTGTCTAGATTTAACTTTCTGGGAAAAACGTGTAATTAGGAGTTAGTTTCTGTTGGTTGGTTTCCTAGTTTTTTTGTGTCCTTAACCTAGGTAGTTTCCCTTTTTTGTGGCCAGGGTAATAGCGGATTACTAGCCACTGCTCTATGAGCTGAGTAGTAGAGATTTTTCCCGACTGTATATTGTTTTATGGTTTGGGTTCGTATTTTCTAGATATTGGAGCAAGACTCAGACTTGAAGTTGATTTTACATCAACTAATTGAGTACGGGATTGAAGCCTCTGGTTTTGCATATGTATTCCTATACTATACACGTGGCATGCCTATAACTAATATGAAAAAAAGGGAGGATCTCTTCTCCTAGCAATCTAGATAGGTATAGTTTTCCTATCACTCTTCTTGCTCTTTTACCTTTCTAAAGCGACCTCTGGTTGTATGTAATCGGGGTTTTTTTTATTATACCTTATATTTATGATCTATAGTCTCTTGTTAGAGGGTCAGCCAAAGAACTCATACAAGCTGAACTTAAATTATAAAATGTACTTATTTTAGGTTCGACCTCTATCCCAGTGGCATAATATTGAAAAAGTGTAAAATAATCTATGAACAGACTTGGCTTTGATTTTTAAAAAAATTAAAAAAAATAGTTTCTGTTCGGTCTGTACACTAGTGTTATGGGGTGCCCAGATATTTCTAAAGTATCTACTATTATGATTAATTGAATTTAACATAGTCATGTTTGCAACACTTTGGACCAAGACATTGACCATTATAGTTTAACCTCAAAAAAATGCGTCGTGTCACTTCTGAACTAGCATTCTCTGTTTTGGAAACAGCTGTGGAAGAAAGAAAGGTTCAACAAATATTTAAGTTAGAGAACCATAATAATATGCGACTGTCTGTGTTTCAAGATACAGCGGAAGCAAGAAAAAGAAAAAAACTGACCTAACCCTTCTCAGGGCAGTACGCCAGTATTTATATTGGCGTCTAACAACCTTTCCGGTATTTACGGAAAGGTTAATAACAGAAACACGAAAAAGAGAAATACATCTAAAAATAGAATAGAAAAAGAAAAACTAAAAAGAAATCTTGATATGGAAGACTTGTTCTGCATAACAGTCTGTCAAATAAATATTTGTTTCTTCGAAGATAGAGTTACCAGAGATGGAACTGATTACGTGAATTTCAACTTTCATTTCTCTTTGACGAAATAAGTGTCAATTCTTCAAAATAGGTATTTACTATTTGATGTGATTTTGAATTTTCAGCAGGATGATTTGGTAAGTTTCATCTTTTTGTCTCTTGAGCAGTTAGCAATTTGATCATTGCATCATGGTTTTGAAGGAGAAAATCATTCTATTATTTCCTTTGTTAAACGTAGGTGATGGTTTTTAGAATATTCAATGAGGATACTTTGCACGATTTACAGCCTTTTAATCTTCCAAGTTGTGTCGAAATCGCAAATCTCAAAGATCTCGTACAGGTATCACTTTCTTCAGCATCATCCAATCAATCTATTTTTTTGTCATTATCACGAGCTGTTTAGTAGTTCGTAACTTACTGGACGGTGACTACAATTTATTTTTACTTCAGAATATTTTTTTATTGTAAACTAGTGGAAATAGTGGCATCGTTCAACACCGAAATTGTCATGTGAAATTCACATATTTGAGAAAATGTTTTTTTGATCCAAGAAATCGAGTATACTTATATACTGTCAAGCTGTATGTCACTTTGAATAAGTCTCATTCAATTTTCAACGGGTGAGGTCTGTTTATTACAAGATTCATAGAATCTTTTTCGAGCATCTTGTAAAATATTGAGATTGTGAAGAGGTCGTGCTTTTTTGCTCGAGCAGCTCTAGTCTTGAGAGCCAGGGCTGTCATTCATCTACTTTTTGTTCAGAAGAAGCACGACCTCACCTGTTAAATGAGTTCGAGAGCTTCTCATGCTTCATAGGATGCATCATTCGTAACCATTCTCTGAATGCGAGAATTTCAGCGTTGAGGTCACAGATAATGGCGTCTTTGGACTTTTAACAATAAATATAAGAGAAAATGACAGATTCATTGTTGACTGGTCCATTCTTTGGCGTGCAGTCAGAAGAACAATCCAATTTGATGGAGGCAGTCAACAAGATATCTATTTTCTCGCAGGTTAGTTTTCTCAGTAATATACACCACATTCAAGATTTTTCATGTTTTTCATATTCTCAAGAGTAACTATAGATGTCTCCATATTGTCTTAGATCAGAGTAGATCTCGGCACTGTCCCTTGGCTTCTATGATGTTCTTCTAGAAACGTTCTTCACCTCAGCTGGTATTTCCTGGGAATGATTTGATTCAGAATTCACATCTCGTCGATTCATTTGAAAGTTGAGTCAATTTGCAGTAATATGACCCCTTATTCATGTAATTGGCCACATGCTTGTGGTGGGACCATGGGGTGTTTTACTTGGCTGGGGCCAGGTAGATAAGGACTCGGGAAATATAATCTGATGCCTGAGCAAGTAAACTTATGAGTGTCAAGTCGAATTGTCATTGAACGTTGTCTCTGGTTTTTATAGTTAGATGATTCATTTTTCTTCGTTGTATTCGAAACTTTGAAAACTTGACTACACTAAGATTTGGCATTAGATCACGTCATACTCTGTTTGATAAGTTAGAGTCGTGTAGTGTTAGACATTCTGCTCTTCATGTGAATTTCCTGAATTTATTTTCCTTGGGGTTTTGGTCGTCATCATCAAGGTTTAAGATGTGCGTCCCTAACCTAGTTTAGTGAACTCTTGGGGCCTTGATCAAACACTTTCTTTGAAGAAACTTAGTCCCAGAATGGATTGCCACAAAAGTCTCAGAACGTGTCTGATTCATAAAAATTGATCTTTGAATGCCGCAAGGTTAGTCATTTCTCATTGAATGTGAACCAATGTCGCATATCCAACTCTCTAACATTGTGACTGGGCGCTGACTATTTTCCAAGTCATGTCATATGTTGATTTGATGTCGAAGAATTGAAGTCAAGGCACAACATTTTTCCACTAAGGGTCGTTTCCTTCGGCCTTTTTGCGAAATGGAATTTTTTCATTGATGCACCTTATGGGCCAAACCCTAATACCCACAATGATCAGCACAGTTGTCTGTTATCCGGTGCACATTTTGCTATTTATTCATTTCTGTTCTTTTTCCATTGCCTATCAACGCAGGGAATGCTTCTTATGTCCAGACACTTGAATGACCTTATTGAATTGGTAAGCTATCGGAACTAATGAAATTTTCTTTATCAATGAGTAAGAAAAGTCATACTTTTAACTTTCGATTCCGCATATATTTTTTGTCCTGGTCTAGGACTTGAAGAATTGGACGGAGAGACAGATCTCAATGGAGCTGTCAAGACAACTAGACGATAAGTCAAAGTCTTTCTTCATATCAACAACTGGTAAATATCGTAATATTTGGAGGAAGTATTATTTCATGTTATAATCTTATAAATGTGTGGTCGGGATGTGTCTAGTACACATCACGTGTCCTTCCTTATGTACCTCAGGTGTCTTCCTTTATAACTACGTGTGTGTCTAGAACCTTCTGAGGGGGCTGATATAAATACCAGACCTCCTCCCTCTTTGTATGAGTGATTTTTGTACGAATAAGAGAAAACACTTCTCTCTTTCTCTGTCCGTGAGTTTACAATACAGCGCACAGAACTTGATTCAAGATTCTGCAAAATGTGACTATTACAAAAGATCACTCTGCTGGTCAAGTACCAAGCAAATGTGCTTCATTTACTTTGCTTTTGCATTCTAATTAATAAAATCTGGTGTGTTCTACTAAAAGCGAATATTAAAAGTAGCTGCTAAAAGCAAATGATGATGTACATATTTTATGATAAATGATCAGATTGGGCCAGTTAATTCCTCCATTTTTTTTTATTATGTTAGAAGGACGACAAAAAATTGTCTTATCGTTTCAATCTTTCCCTTTGTCTCAGTTCTCATTTACTTTGTGGATCAGGACGTGGACTAATCTTGCATCTTTTACAAATTGTCTGATTTGTGTATATCTGAATGATGAGAAGATGTTGGTGAGTTTGCAGCACGTGGTTTTGGCTGATTGTTGATTGAAAAACTAAAAGAAGATGCTTGGTGACGATGAACAATAACAAATGATGTGAGACAGATGGAAACTGAGAAAAAATGTAGAACTGAAGAGGCGGAGAAGGCCCAGGACGCCATGAGAGACAACAAAAACTCTACTTTGAACGGTGGAGAGAATTGTTTCTCGCTCACATGTTTGAACTAGGTTTAGAAGTGTGTGTCTGTGTGCGTGTGGATTCAAAGGTACTGGACATTAGTGGATTCAAAAATGGTTATGAGGCTTAAATAGAGTTAGTGGGCCTCGACAGTAATAGGCCCAACTTAAATGGACCCGAGACTTAAATAGAGTTAGTGGGTCCAACTAACTCTAAGTGAGAAAAAGTTATTAGCTAGTTCTCAAGACTAGGAAAGAAGGGAGCTTTTTCCCGACATCATTCTTCCTTTTTATAAATTCACTTACTTTTTATCATTCCACAAAAGGATGACTTTCAATTAGGTGATTTTCCCTATACTTTTAGCTTTTTTTTTTACTTTAAAATACTTCTTAGATGGATTGAAGAATTTGAAACTAACTCCATGCTATCAAATAATGTTAATGTTAACATAAAGGTTTCTCTCTTTCATTTTCTGGAAATTCTTCCTAAATTTTGTACTTACTGTGCATCAAATTTTCTTTTCAGTCTAGACTAGAGCTTTTTCGGCTTCCATTAGCTTTATCCTTTGTAAGCCCCTTTTAAAGGGTAGTTTATATGCAGTTTTTCTCCTTCAAAGGGAGGGAAGTCTGTTTGATCTCATGCTTATTGTTTTTATTGTTTTCTTCTACTATTAACATCAGTTTCAATGAATTTCTTGGAAATTGAAACTGCACCAAAAGACCTAAAACCAATGTTTGACAGGATAAATATTTTATATGTCCATGCATGATAAGTATTATCCTTTTTTAATATATCTGGGTGTTAAGCATTGTGTGGTATCTTTCGCAGTTGAACCAGAAGAATTTGAAGTGAACATGAAGAAATTAACTTCTTATGTTCTTTCACAACAGCATATGATGGAATGCTTGCAGGTGATAATATCATTTAGAAATATTTGTTTTCGCATAGTATGATTTTTAGTATTTCCCGGGTATTTTGAAAATGAATATCCCTTATAAATAGTGGATAGGTGTTCTTATCATTATTACACCAGTTGAGAGTCTTTAGGACTGGAAAAATAAAATGAGATGTAATGATGCGCTTTGTCGAGTTTGTACAATGGATGCACAGTAGCAATAACTTGGAAATTCCTTCAGTTAATGCACTAATTAGTGGGTAAAGAATGTCCTTAATTTATTGTTCCCTCTACTGAAACATAAATACATGAGCATGCTGCAGTGAAAATATCTCTACCGCAACATGAATGTCATTATTAATTGTCATTAAGTAATGACAGAAATAGTGGACGAGATAGTGGCCTCGACCATCGTTTACCTACCTGCTAGTGCCATTAAGAATAAACCCTTGTTCGTTGTATGTCCTGTGGTGCAAAGGAAATTTAAGTCAAAGTGTTGTGTTGTTCTCTACTACTACACATAGTGGAATGTTTAACTGAAAAGCAAGTGCCAGAGTTTCCTATATGTTAGTCTCGCAATGACTTCTCTCCTGACTATCATATAATTAAATCATTTGCCTTTTTTCTCATAACATTAAAATCATTTTTTACTTTTGACAGGATTTTCTTCACATACGGGGGAATCAAATTTGGAATGAAGTATTATCTGACTTTTTGAAGGATTCTGCCCAACAGGTACTGTAAATAAACTAGATAACTGTATTTTCCACTTCGGAAATTCGTAATTATTCACTGGCATACTTTGCCTTTCATAGGAAGCTGATAGTTATCTAAGAAGATTACAAGGTTCAATTTTCACGCAGAAATTGAATGACCTCTCTAGTGCACAAACATTACTTGGTATTTTGTTCACACTTACCTATTTTTTCTTTTCATAAATGGCGTTCTCTTCCTTTCTCGGAAATTCTTTCATGAAAAATTGAAATTGTATTTCTATCGTAAGCTGGTGTACATTAAGCTTGAAGAATCTGCAGAAAATGCTAGAAATATTCACAGCTTCTAGAACAAAGCATCTATTTGCAACTAAAAATATCCTAAAATTATATGTAAATATTATATTTTTTAACATACATTAATATTGAAGAATCAAGCACTCCAGTTCTAAATTGGCTTTCAATGACTGGAGGTGAATTGTTCTTTTATATTTTTTATTATTCTAAATTTTTTCCCGTATTAATGGTGTCACAAGGTCAACACAGTCGAGAGACAACCTAAGAACGCGACATGATTCTAAAATAGCGTGTTAAAAACAATGGCCTAACTCATAAATAATTTTTACTGAGGGAATAGAGAGTAGACCTGTAGAGTTTATCTCATGATTTACTCTCTTTCAGTGTGGAGTTATTCTAGTGGAAAAGGTAAGAACATCAGTATGGCATTACGGATAGTCAGAGGGAATTTATTTGTCGAACTTGATTTTCAAGGTTTCTGAGTCAAACTCGCCATCAAAGCTTTCTTTTGAAGGATTTGGTTTGGTCATAACTTATTCTCCAGTTTAAATAAGAAAAACATGAAATTCATTTGCAATTTGATAAAATGAGACAGTACCATGGAGTGGAATCCAGTAGCAATCAGTTTCAAATCAATTTGTTCAGAAAATTAGTGTTTATTGGCTTATACCAAAAAAACCCGCTTATTTTATACCATACAAAAGGATGTCATTCACCTAGCACCTTAATAATGAAACCATGTAAGGAAGACTAAGTGGGGAGGCCAATTTTAAGTACACTTTTCTTTCTCTGTCATTATCGTTTTTTATGTCTTCTTTCCAACTTCTCAGGACGGCTGCTACATCAAATACTACATTTAACAAGTCCCTCCAGGTCCATGTTTATAGAGCCTATGAGTGGCTGGTAAATAGCTTCATGTGAACAGTAACATCCTACTATTAATGGGCATTAAGCTTACTTGCCTCCATCTTTTTGTCATATCCTATTACATGGTTCACTCGACTTACTAAAGTTGTTATTGGTCTGCACTGATGACCAAATTTCTTTTCCAGGTTTAATTTGGAAGGGCATCAATTGTTTGGATTGCATTTCTTTAATTTACTTGAATTATGGTATATTTCTGAAAAACTCCCATTTTCTGTTTCTCACAGACAAGTTTCTGTAACCAGCACTAGAATGCTAGTGATGCTGCTTTGGATCCTAATAGAACTTTATATGTATTTTTTTCAATCTACCTGTGGCCACTTAGAAATGAGGTGAGGGAGCCCTATTTCGAGTCACAACAAATTAGGGCATTGAGAGTTTACCTGGCAAGATAAAGACCTCTTTGAAAACTGTTCTCAAGGATCTAAGTTGTTGTCTTCACTCACCACCTGCTGATTTCCTTTGGGCTTGTTTTTACAGTTTAGGGACTACCGGATTGACAAGCTTGGATTCATTACTGTACTGCGCCATCAAGGTGAATTTAGAAAATATATTCAATGGCGTAATAAATGTGGTAAGGTTCAGAACATCCTGGCACTCATTTATAGTCCACGTGTCTGTTTCTGTTCACTTGTAGAAAAATTTCCATTGCCAGTGTGATTAGGCGAAGATATTTTAAAAAGTATTCATTAAAAGGAAAACATTTACAGAACGGTAAAATTAGATGTGATGATTAGAGAAGACAAAAGGGGGTTTCATGAGAATGTTTCTTGTCACTGATATCTATTTACGTGTTTGTTTACTTCCTGTATATAAGCTCTTTGAGATCTGTGTTTTGGTTTTGAAGCAGCAGTTATACATTAGCTGTTTAACCAGGTGAATAGTATTGAATGAAGCAATTCACTATGTACTATTCTTCATTGGATTCTTGGCATTTCGATGTAGTAAGTTTTCATGTGACCCAACATGATCGCCAGCTATTAGAAAATAGTCCGTATTGTTCTAGATATAGATTACCATTAATTTGTTATCAATTTTATTTGTCTTGCAATTGGACGTGCTTCAGAGCATTTCTAGCATGAAACAAATGTACGGGGAAGCCAATCTATGACCTTAATTTTAAATCGAAACTATATCCCAACAAATCATCAGCCATCATATTTTTATGCTGTAACTATCAAATTTTGTTTAAGCCAAAGTCACATTGTTAATGCTGAAATTTTCTATGTTTTAATGCAGTTAGATCAAAAAAACATGGAAGAACTATGCAAGTTAGATAAAGCTTTGGGTCCTGCCGTATCTTTGCCTTTATTGGGACGGTTGCCATACCAACCGATGGTATGCATCTGTTGATTTCTTTCATTTTTAATTTGCATCCTTATTGGGGAAGTCTCTATCTTGAAACCTCAAAGAGTCGTTTTTTCTGTAATCGTCTTACTTTCAGATGTCCACATTTGGATTGAGATGATTCCGTTGATGTAGAAGGAATTGATGGAGAACAAAATGCTACTATTTCAGATGTTTATGATCCCTCCACATCCATAGAATTTTTAAGTTCCAATATGTTTCCTCAACTTCTTATGAGAAATTCTATAAGATTTTGAAGACCCTAAAACTGGCCATAAATGGTTAATGCGAAAATATAGAGCATATTGGAAATAAAAATTACGCCTCACCAGAATGGAACACAGTTATAAAATGGTTTTAACGTTTTGAACTTGTGGAACCCATGTATAGACCATTTTCGTATTCTTTTATAGCTTAAAATCTATCAGTAACCAATGTCAATTTCCGATTCCGATGTCTAATTTTAATTGATTGTTCACTTGATATTTTCTAAGACATGGCCGCTGATATGTGGCCAGTGGTCGACACTTTAGAACTATAGAGTCAACATTTATCTTTGGGAGTTAACACCCAACTTAGGGGTCAATCATTATATTTCACGACTTCTGCAATCAAATGTAATCGCAACACCTCAAGGATCAACACTTTCACTTCAAAGGTTGACATTTTTTATTTATGACATCTATTTTATTCTCAGGTTCAATACTTTGACCTTGGAACTTGATACCTTGAATTAATGATTCGATGCTTGTGCTTTTTAACTATATATTTTACCTGTTAGATGTCGACACTTGATGGTTCAAATTTTTTACGTATAAGCCAGTTTATTTCTTATAGATATTGTCCTGTAACTTTTGAAGGTTCATACTTGTCCTATTGCCATCATTTTTTTGACAAGCTTGGCATGCAAAACTTAGATATTTTTGCCTTAAACTCAAGCAAAAGTAGTACAAGACGGCGGACAAGGAGTAGTGTAAAAGGGTGACTGCCTTCATCCAAAGGTGGTGAAGGTCCCTTCCCTGTACTACTCGTCACAGAGATAGCTTACTCGAATAAAGAGATATCAATTCTTGTGACTGGTAACGACCGATGGTGGCTCCAGGCTTTGATTGTGTAAATATTAAATTTTTACAATCATCAAAATCAGATTAACTTTGATGGGTTCTTAACTCATATATTTATATCATGGAATTAGTTATTATCAAAATGTGAAGCTTTCAATAAAATCCATGGTGACGTAAGCTATACTTACCAAGTTTTTCTCAAACAGAAAGTGAAAGATTTCCAATTCTATATTTTAAAACTCCAATCTGTGTTCTTTTTTAAAACATTGACCCTTGTCAACTATCTCGGACCATGTATCTTCCTTTTTGGAACAGGGGACTTCGGAGGAGAGGAAATAACAGGTGGATCCATGAAATGTGGGATAGAAAGGAGATTTGCTATTCTCAATTTTGGAAAATTAATTATTTCCTTCTTTTGATCATTCTTATTTGGATAGAATTGTATCCTATAATTAAGATCCAACTATATTCTGTTTTCCCGTTTTCTGTTCAGAGTTGCTTTCCCTATTTTATATATTGTGAACTCTATATAAAGAAGCTCCATGATTTCCTAAAGGCAGAGCATTACAACTTATTCATGTTGTCCGGTTCTCTCTTCGTCCTCTCTCTTCTTGTCAGGAGTCACTTGGGAGGTCCACCTAGGCAAATACACCCTATCCAACCCTCTGCAATAGTTATAAACCGAAGAAGTAAGAAACTAAAGTTTATCCTTGAAAGTTTTTTAGTTTATAAGGACTCACAAATAATTCACACTTCTTGGGGAACGAATAAGAAGGTTGACGACCGTTTTGGTAGTTCTGGTGAATAAGGTCCTGGAACTCTTTATTCATTCATATTCATAGAATGGTTAATTTTGGGGGTTGAATGCAGAATCCCTAACTCTGATATCAGTGCTTCCTCCACCTTAGTTCGTAAGTTAAAACAATAACGTGCATCTAATACATTCTAATTTTTGTGTATTTTGTGAGGGAAGTTGGGAGTTGTGGGACAAAAAAATAAGAACCATAGTTTATTTTCTAATAACCAATTAAATTCCTTCTTTACAGTTGAAGAGTTTCAGTACATTGTGTCAGCCGTGGGCTGGGTCTCTGGCAACAGTTGGGCAGCTGCAATTACTTCGCCACATGATTTCCTTGAAGTTGAACTCATCTTGTAAGGTAAACTAATTTTTCCTTGAGAATGTATTTTTTTTGGAATGATTTAAGTCCTATTTGCTATATTTGTCTTCCCCAGTGCTCCAATGTTAAGAATGAGTGCTGCCTTTTTTGAAAATGATTTAATTTTTCTCCTTTTCTCTATACATAATTTAAAAATTGTCACGACTCCTTTTGTGTACTGTGACTTTATTTCTTCTTTTCGCATCATAGAAATGTTGAAACTAGCTCCCATTCCAATTCGATTCTATACCCTAACATTTATTCGCTGTTGTGGCCAGTTTCACTTTCGTGCTACACAGAATAAGCATTCACAAACTGCACTGAAAGGCATGATAGTTGAAAGAGAGGAGGTAACCTATATTTTTAAAAAATAGAAATCTAGTTAGATAGGAAGCTTGAACACTGTGGAAAGAAAATTTAACCGATTTCTATCAATGCGTAATCTGATTTCAATGAATATCCTATTCCTTGAAACTGAGGAAGAACAAAGAAAGAGACATGAATCAGACGGCCTCCTTTCTTACAAGGATCAATTTCTGACAAATTATGCCGTTAATTTATAACAGAAGAAAAACAGCGGAGTCACTGTTCTCAAATCTGCGACCAATTACTCATGGCCACATCCTGTTTCAACCCACCTGCCCCCTTGCCCCTCTCTGAAGACTGGATTTTGGACCTGATTATCATGAGGAAAATGGTGTCAGGGGCATGCAGAACCGCTCTTCTTGCGATTCAAGAGGCGGGTAAATGATTTACCTTCGTCAGTTTTTCCAAACTCCCACTTCAGGAAAACGGCGGCGTTTCAAGTTCCTTTGAGACGCTATAGTGGTCAACATTACACATAACACAGTCATCAGCTCATCCAGTGATTTGCTTGGCTTTAGTGATCTACTCAGTCAACTGATTGAAGATTAAAAACGTGAACAGATGTTTTTGCAATTTGTGTAGGCATATTTGTAATTTTGCATGCGATGGTTTTGAGGTTTTATTAGACAGCCAGCCGTGTTCACCGGCCCTCACACTTTCAATGCTAAGTTCTTACTACTTTATTAGGGGAAATATGGACAGCCATGCGGCAGCTGTAGTGAGCAAGCATATGCCCATAGCGTGTAACTCGAGATGACTTTTTGTTTCCTCTTATTTTCCTTTTACTCTTGTGGCTAATGGCATTTTCTTGCCCCTTCTGTTATTTGGTTTCTCTGACACTTATCTTCTCTCTCAAATTTGAGCATACTCATTGTAAAGGATAGCAGCAATAGGCATCCAAACTGAGCTTTTGTAGCAAACGAAAGGAGATAGACGGTAGCAGCTGCGATTTGTCCATTGTTGCCCTTCTTCCTGTGATTCTAACACAGAGAGTGATGAAAACCAAAAGGGTAAATCGACAATAAACAACTTCCCAACTGAGAATAGAGTCAGTTGACTAGTAGTAACATAAAACAAGAGTCAGGAAATAAGATAACAAGGAGATAAGAACTTAGAGCATTGTTCAAGAGATCCTCTAACTCTCCTGCGGCACATGGCCCTTCCTTCTCTCCCCCCCAAAGCCCTAACTTTTCCCTTCTATTTGTGTACTCCCCTCGCTCAAATGGTTATTTTGCCCTGGTCTTTGCCCTCCGACTGTATGTGACAATAATGGGCCCTTCTTTTGGCCTATTCTTATCTGGGGGTCCATCATCGAGAGTGTGTGCAGATGATATAACAAACTGAAGTGAGGGATACTTCTCTTCTCATTCTCCGTTTCTCCTCTCACACTACAGAGTTGGTGAGTGTTAGGTGGGTGAGGGCTCTGGCAAGTCACCTTGAAAAACTTCACACGCCATAACTCATGGAATCCAAGTATCAACTAAGTTGTAAAACTAAGAGAAGTTATGCTGAACCCTGCTCTTTAAAGAAACACTGGTACTCTCTTGAGGAAAGCAAGTTTATGTATGATGTTATTTTAGCAGTTTGCTCTAAAAAAGTTCAACGCTTGCATTTTTTTCTGGATAAAACATATGAAGAATTGAGGTTTTCTGTGGTAGTATTATGTTTTTTTCTCTTGAATAAATTACTGCCTCTTTAAGAAGAAAAGAAATCAGGCTCACTGTATAAGTTTTGACACAAGTCTAATATCAAAGCAAGCCTGAAGTTCTATTTCATAAATCTCTTGTAGTTTCGTATTGCATGGAATCTAGAAAGGATAATATGGGAACTCTTTTTCCAGGTGATCAATAATCAAGGAACGATTTTTGGCCGTCAATCTCCCTTTAGCAGCGTCTACATGTGCAAAGATTCTCCTCCTTTGTTAAGCAGATGTATGTCAATTATAACAATATCACAGGTAATCTAGCTAATCTTGTGTATTAATTAGCTTTAAATGAAATCTACGAACAGAAAATCCTCTGTTTTGGTAACGAAACTCCTGCAAACCTTCTTCATTATGTAATAACTATTTGATAAATCAATTAACTGGAAGAAAGAATCTGGTTCACTGCTATCTTTCTCCTTGGTGACAGAATCTACTAAATTATTGTGTAACAACCACCCGTGATATATATATATATATATATATATATATATATATATATATATATATATATATATCACGGAAAAATCAACGAGATGTTTTGTCATTTAATGAAGTTATGCGATCAGGCTATTCAAATACCAAAAACTTCTAAGCTTCAGAAATTTTACACTTTATATTTGCTGAACTTTTGAAGCCATATATGTTAGTTTTTAATGATGATGACGAACCCAGTATATCTGAGTAATTTTTAGAACACGTGCATGGTGTTGGGCGGTGGGCATGTTGATATTTCCAGGCTGGATAAAGCCTAAGAATGTGGAACTTCACATCCACAGAGTTGAACATTGATTTTCTATGGTCTTGCATGACTTTTACAAAGGAGGAAGAGTGAGAGCTTGGGATGGAGATGATGAAGATGTGAAATTGGCTATCTTGAGGAGATTATCTATAAGTTTCATGTTAATCTATGAAATTGGATTTCTTTCTCTTGTGAATCTATGATCTATTAGAATAACCAACTATCTTAATGGAGATTTCTGAAAACCTTACCTGCAAGACTTACTATCTGGAGTCTGGTGATGTATATCATATCAGATGTGATTTTCATTTTCCAATTGTTTAAAATACAAAAATGATAGATTTATCGAAATGTATTCATGTTTGCAGCTGTCTCAGTATGTATTTGATCCTCATTTGGGCACCTTAATATGCCAAATGAAGAAAGCAACCGATTTCTCACCCATGGTAAGTGTTTAGCAAGTCTTTTCTTTTTGAGTTCATGATATGGTTGCCAGCAATAATTCACAGTAGCTCTGTTCATTGTTTTTTTGTTATAAATTAAAGGAATAAAATATTTTAAAAACAATGTTGAAAATGCAAAGAGATTTTAGTTTCAAAAAATTATCATAGTCAAATGTGTGAACTAAAATCGCAAAAGTCTACTCTTTTTCAATGCCATTAATATAAAATAAAAGACTGGCTCCTGCAAATTTATGCATAAAAAAGGTTTATGAACCTGGGAAATCTCCCGTTGCCCCTCTTCCCTTCATAACTTCTGATGACATTTCTGATAAATATTCGTCGGAAACTCAGATATTCTGGTATTTTCTTGATGCAACGAATTGATCTTTTGGCCGATCTTCAGCTATCAGGTAGAAAGCTGTTCACTTTATTTGACTTTGGCCAATAAATTTAACAGGATCTGATACACTGAATTTATAGTTGCCGCTGTCATTTTTAAATAAAAGATTCCAGATTCAATGTTTTTTCCCAAAATAAACCATCGTCAATCGAAAAAAAACAAATTTCTTTTTTTGAAAGACGGTGTCGCTTTGATTCAATTATATGATTGACACGCTGCAGTCAACGGGCCTTCATCCTGACTGAAGTTAGTACAGTCTGTGAGAACCCAGTTTGCCATGACATCAGAAGTACTAAAATCTTATCCAATGCTAGGTTACTAAACGCTGTGGTCCCGTGGGATAATCCAAACCAAAATATTAGTGCAAAAAGGAGGAACTTTTTGAGAAACTAAAACTAAAGCTTTGAAAATCGTGTCCATCGTGTCAAGTATTCCCTTTCTTGTTATCTCTGCTTAGCTTATTATCTTACTTTTTGTAGCTTTAGATTCCATCCTTCTTACCGGTTTTTTTATTCTCTTACATCCAATCGTGACAGCTGAAAGCATTCAACAAAGTTAGTTCTGGCGTTTTCTGAAATAGTTCCTCTAGATTTACTGGCTAGTATCACTTACTTTATTTCATATGAATTGAAGAGTACTTCCGATCGAACTCATTAAAAATGATCATCCTACGGTCAGTTTCCATTTTAAGAAGGTTTTACTTTCCTTTGCCAACAATTCTTATTTATAAAGTCTTGAATTCAGATTCTAATTCTTCATTTCTTTTGAAAACCCAACGTTACTACATCGCGCAGATTCTTTTCTTATAATTTAGAGGAGATATTATAGAAGTCAGCAATTCTGCACAATGATCTTTCACTCCTTACATCCAACTACAGATGGTTTAAATGCCAGCTCGGAATAGAGCTCGCGTCAACGAATCACATTTACATAAATCATATGGGCAAACCTAACTTCAACGCAACATGGCAGGGTTGATCTCTGGTCATTTGCAAAGCCCTCGTCTTTATGGTGGTCTCGTATAAAGTTGGGCGTCTGGGAATTTTTTAAGTCCGTTTTCATGAAAAGAATTTCCTATCCCACACAAATTAATGTGAATAAAAAACGAATCTGCTTCCCATCTTATTTCCTTTGGGAATCAGACTGCCAATTGCCTTCTGTCAACCCAGAATTGAGCACTGTGATTCACTGTCCTGATAAGAATACCAAATGTGGCTAGGTTTCACTGAATTGTAGACATCATGACCAGACACAGAACGCCGATGTGCTTATGGCAATGCCATGTGGAGTGAGTGGATAGTGACTCAGAAAAGGGGATAGCTGACCTGGCTCTACCATTTTATTCCAGCGCATAGCTTTGTATAAGCTATTACACAAGCCGGAAAGTGAACATGAAAGTTCATGAGCCCCAAGACAATTTTCCTCGTAAGATGAAATTTATGCTAGGTGAGGACACGAGGCTTGTCTGAGCCCTGTGGACTCTTCACTGCCATCCTTTATGTATGACTCTTTTTAATGTGAACATCAAAAATCTTTTTGCTTGTGATTTTTAACACTTTCAAGAAATCAAAATAATTTCCTACCCCCCACCCCTTCAGATCATAGGGCTCGGGACATTCATTAACCAGTTTCATAGCACACATATGGCGGAGTACCTTCAGGTAGTGTTCTTGCGTCTAAGTTGACCATGTATCCACTTTCTGCAACCTTCTGGTTTGAAGAAAATTTAAACTACTGTTGTTTCACGCCCTCTTTACGATGGCATGCAGTACATGGGCCAATACGTGAGAACAGTAGCAGGAACAGCTGGGATTCCATCTGAACCCCAAAAAGGAGGCACCGATCCAGAATCTGAGGTTGGTAATGGTAAGCTGTGGGCATCTTCATCTTTGCGCTCTCGATCATTGACTTCTCATCTTTTTCCCTGTCCAGGTGACTAAATCGGCATTCTGGCTGATGAACTTCTGCAAGCACATGGAAATCCCGAAGGATATCTTGGATTCCTGCCTGCCGCCTGCTCTCTTTCCAGTTCTCCAGACTTGAATGCACCGCAGGGTCATCTCAGAGGTGCCCATCTTGTCTACCATCCGTCCACCTATCATCCTCACTGTTTCTCTCCGGTCGGTCAGCAGGGAAGCCCAATTCATAGGAATCTTTAACCAGAGTGATCTCGAAGCCCAGAGCCGCTCATGCCCAGTCAATAAACCCCGGATGATTGACCAGTGAGCTCTTTATTTTAGGGGAGATTTATGAGGCGGCCAAGGAATAATAGACAGTTCTACATGTGAGCATGAAGATGTTGCATCATCAAATGCGAATTTGGAATGGGCTTTTTGGTATTTTCGGAATATCTTCATCAGCATCATTATCTATGAAGGTTGCATGATGCTCCCTTGGGCAGAAGGCAGCATCATCATCATCATTCAGAAAACATGTATCAGTGGAGAACGCTTCCTGAAGGCCTCTTCTGTAAGGAATCATCAAGGCAGGATTGAAATCGGGGAAGAACTGTATCATTTTGAAGCCAGATTATTTCATTTCATGCCATCAAAATGGGATCAACGGGCATCATACTCTTCCACTATCTGCTTAAACGAAATGATTAATAGTTGCATATCATCCGATGATTCATCAGTCTCAGGATGGCCCTGCATGTGAATAAAATCAGATCCGTAAACAAGGGTTTGGCGAGATGAAGTAATTTTGAGTGATAGCGCTTCTCAGTCGTCTTGTCTCAATTCTGGAGGCGGTTTGGTTGCTAGGAATGGGCGTGCTTGAAAGACGTGGAGAATAATATACCGAGAAATAAGCTTTGTTTAGCATCTGCATTACATATTTACATAGTTAACATTGCATAACCTTGTTTTCCCGAATATTTCACAATATTTAATTAACGGATGGTCTTTGCACAGGAAAATACTACATATTTATGGTAATTTTATTATTATAAGCGGCTCCTAAATGAGAAAAAATGAAGGGGACTTTTCAATATCAACCCCCTGGCAAGACTTTGAATTGAAGAAAAACCCCTGCCCTCGCTGGATTTTGGAATGAGCCCTGAGAACCCTATCAATAGAAGCTAACACAGGGCCACAAGGCTCAGAGGCTGCCTGGATCAAACGAATGGGGATAGGAGCCAGATCTAAATTTCCTCTCAATAACCCTATAAATCTGTTCTAAGATAAACCTGTCCGCTAGAAGAGCCAAAATTCAGCCAACCCTTCAGCAGCGGGAGTTGTACTATGTTTGTTGACTCCATCCAGGCGCCGGATCTAAGAACTACTTTTCCCAAGAACCCTAAAAATTCTAGATGAACTTTGTTCGACAATATTGTCAACCCAATAATTCATCCAATAATGGGTTTGTTGGTCTCATGAAGGAGCATGGCCTTAGATTCCTCTCAAAAACCCTGGCATTTCCCTACCAACGAGTCTTTAGTGTATGTTTGTGTGTGTGTGCGCGCGTTAGTCTTATGAAGACGGCTGGCCTAAGATTTCTCCCAAAAACCCTAACAATTATAGATGAACCCTTCTATGCCAGAAGGAGCAACAAGTGGCGTGAGCCTCGGTCTGTTTGGTGCTTCATCTGATCCACAAAGTGAACCTGATCCACGAGAGGCTCCAAATCTATATAAATCTCCGAGATTTCAATACCTGGAGAGCTTTAAAGATGAAACCGGGCAAGGGAGCCAGTGGTAACACGCACTCCATTCCACACAGACGGTTCCTCTTCTATGGCACTGAACTTATTACAAGCAGACGCAAACGGCTGATATGATCTGAATCTGATTCAAAGCATCAAGAGAGAGAGAGAGAGAGAGAGAGAGAGAGAGAGGGCAGGGTGGGGGGTTAGGCAGGGCTGGTCACCCTGAGGGAGTTGCCCTTCTCCTGGAGGCTGTCGAGGAGGCTGTCGAAGCTCTTCTTGAACGAGTCAACTCCCTCGAGCTCGAGCTTGGCCCCAACATCACTCCAATCGATCCCCAGCTTCTCAAGGGCGCTGTAGATGCCCTCGGCCTCTGATAAGCTTGAGTCGATGGTCCGCGCGACCGTCCCGTGGTCGATGAACGCCTGCAGCGCTTGATCGGGCATGGTTGACACCTGAAATGGGACCCACAAGATTGGAACCGTTCTTTCCATGTTTAAAGACTTGCAGAAGGAAAAAAAGAGACACCCTTTTGACTGGCAGAGGGTCAATTTTACCGTGTCGGGGCCGATCAGTGGGTCAACGTAAAGGGTGTCAGGGTAGGCGGGGTTCTTGACGCTGGTTGAGGCCCACAGCAGCCGCTGTTTCTTGGCGCCCTTCTTGACTAGCGCCTCCCACCGGGGGCCGGAGAACTTCTTCTGGTAGAGCTTGAAGGCCAGCGCCGCCTGGGCCACAGCTGCCTGCACCGATCAGAGGTGATTAGGATCGGCGCCCACTTGGGAACGGCCCCGTGTTGGCTGGCATTCAGACAAACCTTCCCACGCAGGTTGAGAGCTTCGGGAGTCCCGATCTTCTCGAGCAGCTTGTCGATGAGAGTATCTACCCGGCTCACGAAGAAGGACGCCACACTCGTGACCTTGGACAGGTCACTCAATCCGCTGGCCTCAAGGCCGTCGATGTAGGCGTCAATCACTGCTTCATATCTCGCGAGAGAGAAGATGAGCTGCAAAATCACCCACGATGAGGCATTAGATCCTGAAACAGTACACTGGTTGACTTTTTGGGCTCATAGTCAAATTGCGGAAAGGAGATCTGGGCAAATATAGCATGCAACCGAGAGAGAGAGAGAGAAAAAAAAAGTTGCTGCATATCGCCATGCATCTGGGTTAGCTACAGAGGATGAATCTGAAATTTTGCTGAAAGGTTGGAAATTCTTAGAGCAGACATGAACTCACCGTCACATTGACGCTGATGCCAAGTGAAATAACTTCTTTGATTGAAGGAACGCATTCTGCTGTAGCGGGGATCTTTATGTACACATTTGGGCGGTCCACCACCTTGTGAAGCCATTTTGCAGCATCGACGGTTCCCTCTGTTTCACGAGCAAGTCTGGGAGATACCTCAACAGACACATAGCCATCGCCTCCATCGGCCTCATCATAAATTGACTCGAAAAGCTTGCATGCATCTTGGATGTCCTTAATCACAAGTTCCCAGTATGCACTTTCGACGTCTTTCCCTGCTAGTATGAGCTCTCTGAAACATCCAGGAACTCCATAAATAAGAAGGATATGGACACACAGAGGAGCAACCAGGGAGAATGTTTTGAATCGAGCATTTTGTAGAGGAAATCCCGTAAAAAAATGGATTCCAGTCGCATGTAATCTCTAGAGACCAGCGATTGCTTGTACTAAAAGACTTCCTACCCCGTCAACCCTTTGTGAACATGAACATGCATAAATCAAAATCCTATTTCAGCATTTCCCAGAAAGTTCAAATTCTATCGGTGAGTGTGTGTGTGTGTGTGTGTGTGTGTGTGTGTGTGCATTAGGTAGGCAGGAAGGACACTTGAAAATGAAAGGACAATATGAGGTTCATTGAAAAGTTAAGATTAAGAACGAATGAAAAGCTAAGAAAACCCTGCCTTTCTCAAATTAAGACCTTTAAACTAGGCAGACAATCTTATGATAATGAGCAAGGATCTCGGATTACCTAAATTGGTCATCATAGGCATTTGAGGATGAGATAGCTTTCTGAAAAATCTGTACCAAGAGAATTATATACACACATTCAGATAATGCTCCAACCATTGTGCATAGACAGAGAACAAGGGAACTCTTATAGTTCAAAAGACTGGGAAGTGAAATCTTACAGTTGGATTGCTAGTGACTCCCCTGACGCCGCTATCTATCAATGGCAGCAAATCTGTGACTGGGCGGCAGAGATTGTCGTACCAAGGGGATTGGCCCTCCTTTTCATATAGATCATGCAGAGACGTCTTCTTCAGTTGAGCGCCATTGCCGTCTGCCAGTGAAAATTTTACCCTGGAAAGAAAGACAATTTTTAATCGTGGCAGAGGAAAGGAAGAAACGATCAATGAATCTCAAAAAACAATCTAATTCGAGAATTTTAGATCTTGATAAGGGCACCCAAGTGGAAGGAAAGGAGAAATACAAAAGGTGCCTCCTCACGCAGCTTATAGGCATTGCAAAAGGAATTAGGAAGTCGTTTTATACCTAAAAAATTTAGCCCCTAAATGTCTGAATTTTGTAGACATCTAATCCCAACAACTTGTCTACTATACTACAAAGCATCAACAAGACATGAGTTGAAAAAATACAGTAACCCTATCACACGTTCCCAAACTGGGCCCTTCATATTGTCTTCACGTGATTATCATTTTGCATAAAACTGTTAACAAGATCACCCGGTTTCACTGCATGAATCTTTAAAAACGGCTGGTACATTAGCTCGAGCACACTGATCAAGATAGCATCACAACAATTAACTGGTTTCAACAACAAAGAACTGAGACAAATGATCAAGAGAGTTAGGGACAGGAAGTAGGAGCACATATCAACATGCAAAACACAAACGAAAGTCCAAGCACATGCACCAGCCCCTCAACAGCAGAAGCAACTTCAACCAGAAAAATGCAACAACTAACACGAAAGAAGCAGGAAATTTTCCACAAAATTCATGAAGAAGAAAAATGAAGTAACTAATATGCATGAAGCCGGAATAATCTCCAGGCAATTTCAGAAGAAATAGATGATCAAACCTGGCCAGTATTCCGGCTCAAGAAATTAAAATACTTCAAAAGTGCATCTAGACTAAGCAATGATATACTTTAAGTCGACATCAACCTATAGCTGATGGCGACTTGCATAACAAAATTTTTCAGAAAATAAAACAAAAAAAGGTTTTGGAATCAGAAGGTCCCGACGGACGGATTATACGAGAGCTCAAGCAGATCTAAGGAAAAGACGGAACAGGACATGCTGAGGGAAAAATCAAACGGATCGCGACGCAACAAAACGACAATAAAGAGGACAACGCGACGCCAATAAATAGATATTTTCATCCAAGGAGAAGCAGATGCTCGAAAAACTCTATCCGGAAAAAGAGTCAGCTCGGCGATTCAGGTAACAAAGACTGCGACCAACGATGTTCTGCTAACCATTTCCTCAACCCAAAGCACCAGAACCAAACTCCGCGATCCGCCCCCGGCTATTCACAGGGAGGGAATAAGAAAGATAGCGCGGGAGAGATAGACGTACGACAACGGTCTCCTCACGGGGCGGCCTCCGCAGACGGAGACGCTGAGGACCGGAACACGGCCTCTGATCGAAGACCCTCTCTGGAATCGGAACGAGAGCTTCCCCTCGGAGCACAGCGCGGACGAAGATGACTTGGACGACACCGTAGCGGCCAAGGCGGAGCTTCCGAGCTTCGAGATGGAAGCCATTGAACACAGACGAGAGTTAGAGAGAGAGAGAGAGAGAGAGCTAAGCTTCAGGATCTCTAGGGCTGCTGCGTTCAATATATCTACCTGCTAAATGGAGAGAGAGAGAGAGAGAGAGAGAGAGAGTCGTTGCGCGCACGTGGCGGGCGAAGACGTGTGTGATGGTTGGAATGGCAAAATGGTCAATTTGCTGTCCTGCGCTTTTTTTGGTTAATTTGGAAGTCTATATATCCCTTCTCTTATTGGCTGAAGTGAATTATGACGACATTAAAAGATAAATTGCGTCATAAATACGGCACAGCTGGGTAGGTGGAAGGGTCGGTGGTGGTCTGTCGTTTTACGGCAGGCTTGGCGAGAGGAGCTGTAGAATACCTATTTTACCCCTAGCCCGTGGAAACCAAACTCTTATCCTGACCGCAGTTTTTGTACGCATCCCCGACCGGTGACTGAACAGGGCTGGCGGAGATATTTATCGTCGGGGGAAATGACGTCATAAATGAAGGGGATGTTCGTTGAGGAGGTGTCCCACTGAGGTGACGTCAGCAAACGTCGTTTACCGCCCCGAAGGAGACGGCTGTTGATCGACGGAAGGGCTCAGGGCTCTACGGACGCCGGAGCGACGACCGTTCGTTTCGATCCCCCAAAGGTCAACGGTAGATGCCGTGAGGGACAGCTCCCGCCGCAGCCGACGGCCGTCCGGAGAATTGATGGACGACGACCTTGCCCGGCGGCGCCCGTGTCGGAAAATCCGGTCAAACTCAAACTTTCCGAGTTCAGCATTAAAAATTCGGAATGCAATGAGAAGAGAAACAGATTCGGGCCCTGTTCTAGCACACAAGCATAAGAACAGGGGAGGGGGGAAATCTGAGAGATCGAAGCATGATCGGGCAATTGGTTCAATCCTGCGACGACCCGATTGATCCGATCCCAAGAAAGCATCGACCTTTGGTCCATGCAAGAGTCTGAATTCCCAAGAACAGGACTCAAATCGCTCGAGAAATTTACAACTCTGAGGGAACCACAAGAACAGGGGAGAGGGAAATCTGAGAGATGGACGCGTGATGGGACAAAACAAATCGGTTTTGAACAAAAATGTAATCCTGAGACGACCCAATTGATTCAATCCCAAGAATGCATCGGCCTACAATCCATGCAAGAATCTGAATTCCCAAGAACAGGACTCAAATCGCTCGAGAAATTTACACTTCTGAGGAGGCCTCCCGCCCGCCGCGGCGGGCGAGGATGGCAGCTACCAGGGCTTCAGATCGGCCGCGGGGCCGGCGTTCCAGTCCAGGACCCGCTCACCAGGGCGCAGGTAGACGCTGCTGTCGTGCGGCAGCTTCCTGGCGAGCCCATTGAGGATCTGGTGGAAGGCGTCGCCGGGCTGGCCCGGCTGGGGGAAGAGCATGGCCTGCTTCATGGAGGGGTTGGCCAGCAGCCTCTGCTTCCTCAGCACGACCTCCTGCGGGATCGACGTGAGGATGGTGTCGAGCCGCGGCACGTCCTCCTCCGCCACAAAGACGCCGATCTCGTCCCACGGGATGGCGTCGGCGAACGGCAGCACGATGTCGTCGGCGATGATGACCGGGATGCAGCCGAAGACCACTCCCTCCACCAGCCGGGGGCTCCACGGCGCCCACCCGAGCGGGCACAGGCAGAAGACGGCCCGCTGCATGTCCTCGTAGTAGGTCATCGGGTGCTCCGTGGATATGTCGAAGAGCGGGTTGTCCTTGAAATTCTCCCACACCGACGCCCTCGCCCCCCTGCAGAGAACCAGCGCCACGCTCCCATTAAATTACAGCGCCATGCAGCGTGATCCACGATTTATGAATCCTGTTGCAGGGTTCTTGGGCTTGCCTGGCGTAGTATCCGCCCTCGGGGTCGTTCCCGACGTCGTAGAACAGGCCGCGGAAGTAGACGAAGATCGAGCGGGGCGTGTCCGGGGGGATCAGGTGGGCCTGCATCTTCTGGGGCGGCGCATACGGCGGGATGATAATGGAGCCTTCCTTGAGGCAGACGTGGTTCCGCTGCCCGAAGGTCTGAACCAGGGTGGCCCGCTGGAGCAACGGGAGGATCCCACGCTCGATCGCCTTCTCCTCCTGCGATGGGCAATGCCAGATGGATCAGATGGCCGTCAGTCTCAAGATCGTCAGATGCCGAGCAGCTCTAGTTCCAGGCAGGCAGCTGGCCGTTCTTCGACAGAGGAACGGAACGAAAGGATCAGGCTGCGGCCAGCACAGAATCAGCTGATGAATTTAATCTGCCCGAATATTTTACATATTTTGCACCCGAGGAACCGATGATTTCATGAAACATATAGGATTTATTCCACCCATGATCAAAGGAGTCCAGAAACTAATGAGAAAGCCGGCTTAAAAATTTGAAGGCGATCTTGTTCAATGTGGGATGATAATTATAAAAAAAAATGGATTTTTTACCTGATAAACCCGATTCCCCAATGCGGGATAATAATCATAAAACATGATGGATTTCTGCTGGAAAAACCACTTTCCCCACGACCAAAATAAGGTCTCTCATGAAAAGTGTGGCAAGGAGTAAAAAAAAACCAGACAAAAAGAACCCATTTGTTGATGCCAGAAATAAGTGAAACGGGGAAGAACCAGTTATCCATCCCATCTTAGGCCGCATAATAGCTACACTAAATGGATTTTTAGCTAAATTGATGAACAATAAAAATGGGTTTACACCAGAGAAACCCACTATGAATGAAACAGACGAAGATCAGCCATCTCCTTTTACAAGGGATAATAATTATGAGAAATGGGTTTCCATACCTGGTAATGGAAGCAGGCGGCAAAGTCGTGCGGCACGACGAAGAAGTGGTCAGCGCCTTCAGTCCTGTTCCAGTAGGGCCACTTGGAGGAGATGAGCTGGATGGCGCTCCTTATCATCCTCGGCGACTTGAAGGGCAGCGGGAGCCCATTGGGGGTCAGATCACAGGTGGAGTAGACCGGAGTGTAGAACCAGTCGGCCTCCTCGGGGTTGAGAGTCCGAACGGGGCTGGACAGGAGGAACCGGTGCATGAAGATCTCTGCCGCAAACATGTGGGTAAGGCACCTGGAGTCCTTCTGCAAGATCTTCTTGTTGTATTTGCTGGGCAGCTCGTACACGAAGACCTTCAGCCTTCCAATGGGATCATCCTCCAACACGTCACCAGCACTCCCTGCAGCAAGAAATTCAACAGAAATTGATGATCAGGGCAGAAGTTGCAGAATCCGGTTACTCGGACTCACTGAAAAATTAGTATGCCGAAAGAAAGTGGTCTATTTAATGGGGAATAAATAGCGAGAGATGGGGGATTTCAGTTCAGTGAGAACACAGGATCCCAATCCCATATAGAAGATAATATGAACGAAAAGTTTGAACTGGATGAAGTGGGTACTGGCAGAAAGGATTCGTTTGTGGAATGATTTTTGGGCTAAAATGCAAGAAAAAATCAGAGATTACGATCCCATAAAACCCGTGTTGGATGGGTGCAAGAGCCCAGATAATTTAATTCAAGATTAGAGGGTTTTATCTCATCCAAGTTCATAAAACCGCGGTTCCACCAAATGAGCTAGCTCCTCCAAAAAACCAGTAGGAACAGAGTAGAAGCATATTTGTCAACTCAGTTGACTAAAACATTTCCCAACTCCTGGGCACAACCCAACCCATAAGAAGAATAGGATAGGCGCTAGAACATTAGCTCTACAACATTAGGCTAGTAAGTGGAGATCTGATCCAGAAGAAAAGCCGGCCCATTAGCTCTAGATTTCAAGAAATCTCTGGAACTGAAACAGAAAGTTTCTAGGGTTGTTGGTAGAAGGCTTTCCTCTACATGATCAAAAATGTAATCACATTAATCTACGGTGCCACGCAGAGACAGATCCAGGGTTTCATTTTCTCGGAGTAATGCAATAAAGTGAGTGTGAGAGAGAAAGATAGAGAGAATGAGAGGTCCGCTAGGAAAGAGCTGCCTGGCAGCAGATTTCCGATAAAACATCCATAATTCCCCCATTTCGGGATTCAGTCAGGACAGATCTGAGGAAACAATAGGCAGAATGAGAAGAAGAGGAAGGTATAGAGATGGATCGAGTAACCAACAGGAATGCCAAAAAGGGTACCTGAAATCCGCTCGGTCTGCTGAATCTGATCGATCGCAACGGCGCCAATATTCATGATAGCGAGAGCGATTACAAGGAAACAAGAGACCCACATCCCGTGACCCATCTCCTCCCCTGCAGCCAACCCCCAGCTACCCCCCGCAAGGGGAGATCAGGGGAATCGAATAAATGGGGCGCTGGATCAGCGTCACAGAGAGAGAGAGAGAGAGAGAGAGAGAGGATTCTCGGTGGAAGTGGGCCTGGTGAGAGATGGGAGAGGGGGAGATTGGTAAGGGATGTCTTAGGTTCCGCTCCCTCGGAACGCAGGGCCTTGCTTGAAGCGAAGGAGAAGGGGGTTGGGAGGTCGTACGGGATATCCTCCTGAAAGCTCTGGTCTTTCTGCTGGGTCGATGGGCAGTCAACCTCACAGACAAGGAGAAGGTGACCTCTCTCTCTCTCTCTCTCCCCCTCCCCTCTTTTCTATTCGACCCAACGGAAGATTTCTTCAGCTGCAGGTGACGATCAATCCATCTAACAGCAGCTGATTTCGGAAACATATCTTTTCTTTCCCCAGCAACTGTCAAGTCCTTTATAGCCCCCGCCCTCCTCCCTCTCCTTGTCCTCTTCTATAACCTTTCCAAATCATAGAGATCAACTTTAAATTTAGAATTTTAGGATTATTTGTGAGAGAAAATACACGTTGAATGTGAGAGAAAATCGATGGCTATTCTCACGCTTATTATCTCATATTTTAAATCAGTTTTGACAATCTAGTCAACGCAGTTGTCAGTGGACTATGTATATTTATTTATCCCAATTTTAGCCTCAAAAGCCAACCTTTAAATAGTCATAACTTTGACTCATTCTTCAAATAGCTCAGAAATCTAGTCACATAATGACAATTTATTTAGCTCGGATAAATATAACTTTTACCATAAATTATTTCCCAGAAATCGTCGTATTAAGGTTAAGAAAAAATATTATAATGTTGGAGTTAATTGCCAAAAAACCGATTTAATGGCATACTTATGGTTTTATATTCCAAAGTTTAAAAATGATATATATACATAAATTTATTTAGGACACATTGGGAACGGGTTCACCTTGACCTCGCCCCCGCCAAGCTCACCCAATAAGCCTGGAAAATAGGCTCCGGTCTTAGACCCCATGAAGCCCACATATGCCTGCGATGGTGTAGGACAGCTGGCGGCGTGGAGTTTGGTCGGAGGTGAGGGTGATGACGTCATTACGCGTCTGAGGGACAGAGATATGCACGTGGTAATAGACAAGCCCAAGAGGGAAATGGGCTGTATGGGCCTTATTATCCATTACTTAATAAGGAAACTGCTCATCCAAAGCTCGGTATCTATGCAGCAGTATTACAGAAAATGCCTAGTCAACACTGTGACGGGTTATGGGAAAGTCAACGCCCGAGAGCTCACCTGACTTGGCCACGGCTCCCAACGTCCACAGCAAAGGGATCCAATGTCACCTTCCTGAGAGCTCCCCGTCCTCTGTTCCTCCGATTGGGCAGTTGCTTCCATGGCGGAGACCAGCCCGTGACCCCGTGGCACAACGTGGGGCATTTCCGGTCAACCCTGAACTGGTGGGTCCCACAATACCCAAAAAGTCCAAAGAAAAGGCCTTGGGCCAGATTCCTTGAAAAGCCCAAAAAGTAAATTTCCGAGCCAGATTCTTATGAAGTTCATCTACAACAACATCCCATGTGAAAAATTTGAAAAATAAAAATAGGGCTTGGGTGAAGTTCCTAGAGAGCTCATTTCTGATGCCATATATAGCTCCACATAAAAGGCCCAAGAAGTAGGTTTCTGCACCGGACATAGATAATGCTTTCAATTATATACAATTTATTTGAAACTAAGAAGAGGCCAAAATCTCTCTCATCTGCATGTAGCTCAAGAACTGCGATGGGAGCTCAGCAAGAAGAGACTGAGCAATGGAGAGCTCCCCGCCTGCAGAAAATGGATAAGAATAATAATAACCCATCAGCACCCGCCCATTTTTCCTTGTCAGCTGGACATAACAGAGAAAATATTTTAGACAAATCATTTTCAACGGCCAAACTGCCGCACCATGGTGAAAGGAGGAAATATACTTGTTGAACAGGAGATTAAAAAATATATAAATATATATTTTCGAACTTTAATTGCATTAAAAAAAAGGTAAGTGCATAGATCCAACTATGCATTAAAGGGAGAACGGCCATGTTGGGGAGGCAATGATTGAAACTTTGTGCATAAAAGACGCAATTAGGTTTCCCTTTTTTGTTTTTTTTTTGTTTTTTGTGTGTTTGATCGATCTAAAGCGGACAACAAGAATTGAGGCCGGCCACAAGCTAGAAAGAGGGACGTACTCTCCACTTCCCCCATGGGAACAAACTGAACAATGTCCCGAGATGCAACTCGGCCAGTGGTGCTCTGGAGTCTTTCTCCTTTGTCGGCATCCAATATCTGCATTTAGCAAGAAACACAATGTGGTGATGAAAATTGAAGCAAGAACGAGGAATCACAATTTTTCCTAAAAAAAGGGATGCAAAAAAAAAAATCTATAATGGGTCTGGAAGAGGGGGGGAAATGGTGCCTTAATTTCTAAAATCGATCTTTGCTAGGTCATACTCATATACATAAGGCTATGCTAAACTACATCTTGATGAAAGGAATTAGGCAAAAACCCACCTCCATCTCCTTGAAATCAGCCCCACCAACTCCAACAATGAGGATAGACAGGGGCAGATCAGATGCCTTCACAATGGCATCTCTGGTCTCTTGGAGATCTGTTACCACTCCGTCCTAGGCAGTGGTTTCACAAAGTTCAGTGCAGAGTCATTGAAGCCAACGGGGAAAAAACGTCAAAGTTTGATTCTTACTGTGATGATTAGCAAGATGAAATACTTGTGCTGATTGTGAGCCAGGGACTGGCTGGCTATTGTAGATGCCGCATTAATCACTGGCCCAAAAAGGGTTGGCCCGGCCAATGATACGTTATACAGAGCACTAAAGTAAGCTGATATTATCCCTTGGATTCCTTCAACCTGCGAATGTTTTAGGTAATTGTCAGGGCATGCTTATTGTGACCGATGGGCTTTTTTTTCTTGAAATCAAAGAAGAATATCCACGGGCTTCAAAGAAAAAAGCCAAGAAAACCAATTCCAAAATTATCAGCCTTTTGTATGATTTCTTTCACTCATTTCTTTTCAACTAGCAAAATCATAAAATGTTTCTATGAGCAATAGATATTTAGCACTCAAAACACACCTCTGAACGATATCTTCTGACAATCTGCATCCATTCATGTTTAAAGGATGACATAGGATGACATATTAAACTCATAGCGTATGAAACATTCCTCACAAAAGAAGCATGACTTAAAGGAGATAAAACTCCCAGTTCACATTTATCCCACGATAGATGTATCGGTTAAAAAAAAAACAGTGAGGCTGGACGCAAGATGGCTTCTTTCAGTTTGACTACATTCCTTCACTTTGTGAAGCATACGATAAACATTTTATAACAATGGAAGTCTTATGCACCTCTGAATGGCTAGTACTTCCATTCAAGTTGAAACAGTGAGAGACAGGTCCATCAATTGGCCTTGCCCCAAAACCCCAGGCAGGAAACCTCTTATCTGAATCATAAAACTGCAAGACATCCCCAACCTCCATGATCGCCTGCATGGAGGAGATGCATAAAAGTTAGCAAATGCTTAAACGATTCACCATAAGAAATCAGGCCACCGCATTTTATTTAGAACCCGGATCCATTTACTCACTCTGTGGTATGCATTTGGGCGACCTGTTGGGTCAATATAATGCAATGAGTCTGGAAGCCGTGGGTTCCCATTAGAAGCTACCAGAAATAGAATCCATGGCATCAGCACCCGACAATTGTGAACGTATGGAAGCAGAAATTGAAATACTACTGCCGGGAAATATCTATACCTGTGAAGTCTACAGCCACCATGAAGTTAAGTTCACAGCCACCAGCTATATAATCTAAAAACGTTCGTTTTGTGGACTCGGAAAATCTTTCCACAAATAGTTGACTCTTTAGTGCCTGGTGATAAACATGAAAGCAAGAAAAAGGTGATTGATCTCCACATCATGGAAACTCTGACCCAAAATCCATTGAAGAGAATGTTCAACACATATTACCCTGTTATGGTACTCGTGGCCAACAGCAGTTGGCAAGAAGAGGTTTCCCCCCAGTTGACTACGATGAAGATTTTCTAAATCTGACAGTGACTTCACAATTTTCCTGTTAATCACGAAATATGACCAGCATAAGAAGTCTCAAAGAGAAACCACCAGCTACAGGGAATGAACGTTGGGTTTATTACCCGATGAGATCATGCTTGCCATTGCTATTGAAGTTAAAGCACTCTATGGTCAAGGGGTTTTCCTGCATGTTCCAATAGATGGGGCATAAGATACGACTGCAAAATAGGCAACCAGATTATGCATGAGGCTTGATCTTGCCTTGCTTCCTGCTTGTTGAAGGTTCAAAATTATTGGCTTCCACGTCGGATCAAGATTGTTCTTTCTCACTTCCGTCTTACAAATTGGAATGCGCGCTCCACTCTCAGCTGTTCTGGATATCAACAAAAAAGGGTCCTGTGAAACGAAGTGTTAAAAGATTATGCATTAAATCCTATATGCTCACATTACGTTGTGTTTGCTGTTGGATAATCACTTACACTTTTGGAGAACAGATCCCTGTTTTCTAATTCAGAGCACCTGAATACCATCTCTAAGATAGTCTTTGCAGCAATAGTCTCCTCAGCATTGATAGTTATCTCTCCAGAGTTTTTAGGATCCACTCGACTGCTATCTCTGTGGTCAAGATTTAGTGTCAATGGCCTAGACGATCTAGTGACTATCTGCAAATGAGAAAAAAAAAGGAACCCACATGCCTTTCAATAGGTGAATCATTTAAAACGGACAAAGATGACACCACAACAAAATATTCCCTCCATAACATCACTTATGATTTTATTAAAGACATGCCGAACACAGAAGTGTCAAAACTTGAAGGATCTCTTTGTAAGTTTCGCAATAATTGATAAAACAGAAGATACAAGAGGGTTCCCAGTGCGGATGTTGCCCTAGAGCTTCCACATTAACAAATGAATCTAACAAGTTTTCCATTGAGTTTGAATAGGTTACAGCCATCCTCCTAATTTGATAGAGCAAACATACCTCAGAAAGATTACAGGTAGCTTCTCCAAGAAATTGCTGCTCATCCAACTTAAGCATCTGGACAAATTCTAAAGCTTTGAGTTCCGTTTGTAGATGGTAAAAAAATAAATAACCTTGAAATATTATTTCACTATATCATAAAAAATATGCTATGATAACTAAAATTGGAATAACGAAAATTCCAAAAATCAACCAATTCTAAAAAAGAGATTAAATCCTTTTTTTTTACAGCATGATAGATTGAATCACTTTCTTCGAATATTTATAAGCCAGACAGTAACACGAACCATGCTTAACACAACTCTGCAAATGAAAAAAACAGAATCATTACTCAACATCATGAAGTATACCTTGGCTGGTATGTCGTGAAACTGAGTATCAATGTCGTAGACTTGGAACCTATAAATGGTATCCAGTCATGTTAACTCACAGTGATCCAATGGAAAAAGTAAACTTAAAAGAAAATATTAAAAAAAAGTATGGTCCCACAATGGAATAGAAAATTACAACAAACAGGATAATTGTGGCTTACACCAAAGGCTGCACCATCTCGAACCGATAGGTGATTGAAAACTTCTGAATCCACACAGGATTCAATGAATTTAACACTACTTCTGTGCGACCCAGCTCTTCAAGAGTTCCATCTCGTTTCTTCGTATAGATAACAGCCATGGGGTCACTCTACATTCAAACTGAAGTGATTAAAGTCACAAATAAACCAAAAGATATATTCGTATAGCTAATACACCATCACGTGAGGTAAATATGCATAGCTAAATAGCACCTACGATATAAACAAGAACTGGAATAAATTACAAAGAATGACTTTACAATGGATAGTGATTTTGCAGAACCTTGTCACCAGGGAAGTCATTTCTTTTTTATTATTATCTTAAGCTCTTTGATTTGCGTCTAGGTTTTAAACTTTGATCAATTTTTTTTGGTAATCCTAAAAAAAAAGGCAATTAAGCTTCAATCTCAAAAACTACATTGCATCATAAGAAGATATGGTGGCTATCATCATAATTTGTTCACCGTCCAATCATTACCACCCTCCCCCAAATGAACAAATAGGTGTGAGCTTTCCCTGTTTTATTGAATGCATGGGTACAACATTTTAGATGACACCAAAATTTGATAAGACGATAAGTTCATTTCATTTGTCATGAGAGAGAGAGAGAGAGAGAGAGAGAGAGAGAGAGAGAGAGAGAGGATGAGAATGATAGAGTTGTGGACACTATGTATTCCATCAAGGGTGGTGAATGTAATCTATCTTAAACAAGAACATAAAATCTAGAGCTTATGACCTAGACGACGAATGCAACGAAAGGCAAGATAGAACAATTTATATACACAGTTTTTCAGACGTTAATGTAGCAGATGGGATCCATGATAAGTCCTCAGTAAGAAGTTAGTACCTTCGAAAGTACATCCCGATCACGTAATTTTGATGCAGATAGAGATAGCTGTCCAGGAGGTTTGTTATGAGAAGCCAAGTCAGTAATCTCGAAAAACTTGAAACTAAGTGCAAGACTCCCCAGAAAATTACCATTCTAAACGTTTGCCTTTGATAGCCATTAAACACAGAAAGCATCCAACATGATGGCAATGAATCTCTTGAGCTTGGCACCCAGCATAAAATCATGTGTAACCAACCGTTCATCATTTTGGGTTGAGATTGGTTGGCTATAACAATTTCTGATTACTTTTCAATGATATCTATAAGTCAAGACGAACTTAATATCGATAATTCATTAGAGTATGTTTTTGCCACTTAACTGACAATATAAGAGAGAAACAGGTTATCATCTCCATGATGTAAGTAGCTCTTCATTATGAAAGGAGTATAGATTACAAATGACGAAAGTGTAAGAAGAAGAATCGACTCACAATAGAAAATTTTAAGGCAGCTAAATAGATAACCGCCAAGCCATTTATGTATTCATAGTCGTGACTATGAAACTTATTCAAATGAACAATTTGAGCACTAAAATCCCCACTCGGATACTTCATATGACCTGATTCTAGGATTGTGAAATGAAGTTATTTGAATTTTCATAAATGCAAAAAATTAGTTCTACAATTCTGATTGACCCCATCCTGAGCTACTTGTCTTCAAGCATATTTTTCATTATATTTTCCAGGGGAAAAAAGAAGAAGAGAAAGTTAAGAGAGAAAAGAACGGTTTAAATGCTTTGTTTTGCTTTAGTTTATGGACAAAACTAACTCCCATTTTTACCTTAAGAACACAATGTTAGTTAGAAAGACCATACCGCTAGATAGACAACTTTCAAAGTTATGACCTGTTTCCGGATATGAAGTCTACTTAGATGCTCTTCTTGATATATCAAATGACGTTGAAATGGGGCATTGAAGAAAATGCCGATGTCCGCAGGTACTACAGAAACATGATGTACCGTGCAATTGTACCTACGGCGGTTGTTTCGTGGATGAATTCGTATTTTTAATGACTCTGATAAGCTGATCTCTGCACCATTATTATGACTGTGGACAAAGACGCGTTCGTCGGGTGCGACGGCTTCCTCGGTTGAAAAGATCCATAACGCCGACATTCAGGATTGAATCAAGCGAGGAAACGCTCACCACCGCGGAGAAGGGAGAGCCAAAACTACGCCACCTTCCAAAAACCGAATTCTCTAGGAAAGAGAGAATCAAAACGGAACAAACCTCGATCAGAGATAAGGACCGGAAGTCGCCGCGCGACCTGAGGAATCGATCGACGGCCTCCACAGCGTCGCCGTCCTCCCCCGCCCCGCTGCCGTGGGCGGCATCGGCCGTGCCGCCGGCAGCCTCGCGTCCTCCCTGGCTGTCGCTTGAGCAGCAGCTCCCCATACTCGTTGACAGAGACGAGGAGAACGGGAGGAGAGAGAGAGAGAGAGAGAGAGAGCAGGAGGGAAGATCGAGCGGCGGCGATCTGCTCTTCTGGGAGGACGTGGAGAGAGAAGGCGGTGGGACTGTAAACTGAAACACTGAATCTCGAGTACCAATACATTTTGATGGGCACGTTAGATCTACGCAGCCCATTTGACAAGCTTACTAAAACCCTGAGAGTAGTCAATAAAATACACTACTTCATTTCCATTCGTTGCGTATTAGCTTTGACTGGGTCTCGCTACGTAAGGTACTGAATACAGACTGCCGTACATTTAAGCTACTGGGTGTAGGAGGGTTGTGGGATGGCGTTCTCGTGAATCGTGGGAGGGTTCTACTGTGTGTGGGTCCCACGGAGTGCTGGAACGGGCCCACGAAGGAAGGAATGAGGAAGATAAGGGCAAAAGATGAAGAAGAGCGATTCTTTTTAAGAGCACCCCTTCCCAAGCAGCCCGCCCCGATCGATCTTGTAAGATCGGCGAATGATTAGGGGTTGAGATGGTCCCTCAGTCAACGGGTACAATTCTCCAGGTGCTCTCGCTGACCATTCAAAGGAATTGAATAATCAAATAAATCATCCTCTTGAATCCTTTATCGTCAAATGTTCCGAAATTTCAATATTACACGGTTACTAGGCATAAATTTAATTGTTATTCGCATATTAGTGGTCAGGAAAAATATTTATTCAAGAGAATATTTCTAGCACTTGGGATTCTATTAGATTTTTTTAAAAAATAAGTACTGCTTCTAATTGAAATAATAATAATAATAATAAATGATAAGATACAAGGTATGAATTACTTACTTTTTCCATATATTATGGCAAGGAAGAATATTTATTCAGGCAAATATTGCTTGCACTTAGGATTTAATCTGATTTTTAAAAAATAAATGTTAATGCTAAGTGGAATGGTAATAATAATAAAAGATAAGATAATATGCATGAATTTAATTTTTTTCACATATTAGTGGCCAGTAAGAATATTTATTCAAGAGAATATTGCTTGCATCGAGGATTATATCTGATTTTAAAAAATAAAAGTTAATGTTAGATAAAATAATAGAAAATAGATAAAAAGATAAGATACAAGGTTTGAAATGCTTATGCTTTTTCACATATTAGCATCTAGGAAGAATATTTATTTAAGAAAATATTTCTTGTACTTAGGAATCTATCTTATTTTTTAAAAAATAAATACTAATGCTAAGTGAAAATGATGATGATGATGATGATGATGATAATGATAATGATAATAATAATGATAATAAAAAAAGATAATCATAGTATCATACTCAATTACATGCCAATTTATTTTTGAAATCAGCAGTATAATAAAATTATTTTACTACTTTCAAAACATGCGTCCTATTTTTACAAGACATAAAAAAAGTGGGGCATATATTAGGAAAATGGTGTGATTAAATCATACATCTTTTAGTCATGAGAGCACAAAAATCACCTAGAGGTGAGTTGAGCATCTGTTGAGCTAATTCTCTCTCAACTAATGTCAACAAAAAAGAGAGAAAGAGAGAGAGAGATCAGCCACAATTCCCATGGCAGACATCTCTCTCTTTAGAATACTCCCAAGCCCACAATTGATCAAGTCTTCCAAAATAGCTTCATCAAAACTCCATCTCTCTATGAAAGATGAATCCACATGACCTTAGAGCCAAGTTTGACCAAGATTTCTGATGAATGAGCTCCACTCCATTTAGTCAATGATGTGGAGTGTGAGATGTGCAGAAATAGATGTCTCCTCAAGAGCTCTATTCTCAATTGATTGTCAAAAGGAAAAAAAACTTTGCTTTTAAAACAATAGGTCAGGTCTCCTTCAATTGACTGCACCATTTGTGATTGCCATAAATGGGTAGCAAAAGTTGTCTCCGGGAAAGAACCAGCCCAAATCAATTTCCCATACTTCAGAAGATTTGAGGATCTTTCCTTCACACTTACAATGTAGTCACAAACATTCTTACAAGGAGATTAGGCAACCCAACCCTAGTGGGACTTGGCATGTGGAGGCTTAGATTTTCATAGCCCATATATGTCCAATGCCTCTACTAGACTGCTGAGTTGATGATTAGCTTCACCATCTCTTAAGGTGGCAGAGTGATCGTCTCTTGTTGGTGGAGGAGGGGGATATTCACTTGGAATTGAATTGAAAAGTAACCCAGTTACTATTGGTATTTAGAAGAAAAAAATAAAATGAAAGGTCAGACCAAGAGAGCAATTTAGTGTGGAGATTTCATGAAGAGGAAAATAAAAATGAAGTAGAGTGCCAAAACATAAGATTTTGGTCAACCCACTCAGCTACTTTACCAACCCCCCCCTCCCATCAAGTAAGATAACTTACTACCCTAGTTCCAAACCCAAAGTCAGCCTTACTGCAGAGGTCGTTTTTTGTGATAACTCTATGTATGTAATAAGTAAGTTGCACATTAATGAAAATTTTCTTCTGGTAAGCTATTGGGTTACCCCATCCATGGTATTGCCTGAGTCATCTTTATGAGATGTGCACTTTATCTTTCATAGATCCACCAATCTTTAAGTAATTTTCCAAATTCTTGCTGGCTCAAGTCATTTGAATTCTTTGAAGTTATATCACTTTTACTCATGTCAACTCATGTTTTGTGCTCTTGTTCCTAAACAATCAATTCCTCTATAATAGAAGTCAACTTATTTTCATGCGCTATGTACTAAATCCTTTCTAGATCAATGCACAAAGACGAGTGAATCAACCCTTCTTCAACATAGGTTGTCCATGTTTCTAACGAATCATCCTCTAAGCTTATGATCGGATCTCGACAATCAATCATTGAGTTAAGTCAACCAATCTCTCAAATTAATTCTCTACTCCACATCACTCTTTGTTACAAAGTTGAAGTTTGCATTTAAACTTCAACATGTAGCTTTAATCCTCAGAAAAAACTCATAATTTATTTTTGTCTCACACTAAGGTTATCCAAAAGTAAAAGCTGCATATTTCCAATTTATTTGTATCAAATATCAACTATCCCCCAGCACATGATACTTAATGGTTAAGAGACTTACAAAACTTGCCATCTACTTCTATAACACACCCCTAGTTAGATCATGAAGAGAAAAATAAGATGTCGAAAAAGTAATGTTGATGGTTACCTACCACACCTGTTAATGTAGTTTAGTATACCCCAAAGAAAATGAAAAGGAATGATCCCTTTGTTAACTTTGTTTGCCCAATGTCACTCTATTGTCGACTACAATTAGTGTCATTCATTTACTATTTTCTCTCTTTAATATGGAGTCTCAAATGAGACCATGATTACGAGTTAGATAAGTAGATTTGTGATTTATTGTTCATTCACCATGAATTATTCTCTTGAACATAATGATATGATACTCAATACTCAATTAGGTTCTTCAAGCAATTGTCTCGAGGGAGAGAGTGAGAGAGAAAATAATGTCTTAGTCAAAGAAGCAAGAGAGAAAACAAGAGGAAGTTATGCACATAGAGCCGTCACCAAAGCACTGATGTCGACTCTTGGTGTAGGGATTAAGATTGGAACAATCAAGATGAATGGAGAGAGGAAGAGAAAAATAAAAGAGCTCAAGGGTCGAAGAAATTACGACTCAATTGGTAAGGGAAATCGGAGGTCCCCATTTCTTATTTGAAAGGGAAAGGGCTTCTAGGCCTAGGCATATCTTCTAAGCTCTACGCTCATAGAATAGGGCTTGGATCTCATCAATACTCCCCCCTATCTTAACCAACTTGTCCTCATGCTAAAAGTTCAGAAATTAGTCTCGGATTGTTGAGGCGAACTCTCACATGGCTTCAAATTCTAGAAAGCCCCACTTGTGTTTCAAGACTTTTAATCTATGTTCAAAGGGCCAAAATGTGATCTTAGTGGGCTGCACTTACAACTCGCGGTCTTCCATGAAGCTAGGGGACGAGGATTAGACACGATCTGTTGAGCCCATGGCAAGTCGTAATTGAGAGATGTAAAATATCATGTGGATGTGCATGTCAAAAGGAAGTTCTGATTTGTATGCCACCAACCTAATAAGTTGAGCTATGCAATATGGACCAAATAACTGTGGGCCAAGCTTCTCATTGGCTCGCTGCACCAATGTTTGTATTTGAGATAGGTGGAGCTTCAAGTAGACCATGTTGCCCAACTAAAATTCAACGTCTCGTCAATACTTGTCTGTCATGGTTCTTATGTGAGCTTAGGCATGTGCCATATATGTCTTTAGCGCATCCAACATCAGATCCCAATCTCATAACATGGTGTTGAGGTCATGCACTAGCGTCATCGGCACCCGTAATAAGGTCACCATCGAGGGGTCTTTATTGTACACCACCTTAAATGAGTCATCTTGAAACTAGAGTGGTGTATGATGTTGAAGCTAAACTTAACCCAATACAACTCTTTGCTCTAACGATAAAGATGATCTCCCCATCAATCTCTAGGTGGTAAGTGGAGCTTCATTTCAATTTCGTGCCTTAGATAGCGTGGAACTCCACCTAAAATGAACTCAAGAACATACTACCCTAGTCCAAGACAATGAAATTTTATATAACTGAACCACCTCTTTGGTGAACTTGTTTGTCACCTCTTTTGTCGAAAAAGGATGCTTCAGCCTTACGAAGTAGGCGTACTTGTTGAAATGGTCAACCACAACCATTACTAAATTGGCGCCATTCGACTTGGGTAAGCCCTCCACAAAGTCCATAGAAATATCTCTCGAAAGGGATGGGTAAGGGTTGTAATAGTTCGACTTGTGCTAAATATGACATGTTGAATTGTTGACAATTGTTAGAGATGTTAACATGCAGCTTAATGTCTTGCTTCATACCTTTCGAGAACAATTGACAATTGAGCCTCCGATATGTCTACAAAAAGCCCCCATGACCTCCTTCCACATCATCATGAAACTTTATTAGAAGTTGTGGAATTAAGTTAAAATCATGGGCAAACACGATCAAAACTTTGTTGAGTGTGTTGTCGACTATGGTGAACTTTGAGTTGTCTATATATTTATTTGTAATAGCTTAAACAATCTTCTAAAGTGCTGGGTCAACCTCCACCTCCCCTTGAATTTGACTGAGATCTTTCTACGAGACCACTGATATACTCAACAAGGTGCCATCTTACTTCAAAAGACAAGATAAGGCGTCTGTCACCTTGTTGTACTTGCCCTCCTTGTATTGGATGGTTAATTGATAGCCAAGAAATTTAAAAAGTAGACGATGTTACTCCCTTTGTACCTCTATTTGCTCGAGCAAATACTTTAGATTACATTGATTGGTGCAAATGACGAAGGATTGAAACAACAAGTAATGTTGTCATTTACACACAATGAAGGCAAACACCATCAACTCGCGCTCATATATTGATTTGTTACGCACAATGAATTGGCGGTTGTGCCTCCTAAGAGTGTTTGGCTCAAATATGCAATGGGGTCAATGTTTTTGTGTGAATACTCCCCCCAATCTACCTCAGGGGTGTTCACTTCAATGATGAAAGGTTGTGAGAAATTTGAAAGGGTGAGAACTAGGGCAGTGGACAACGTGACCTTTACTACATCGAAGGCTTGTTGAGCTTCTAGCACCTACTTGAAGGCCGCTTTTTCAAGAGACACGTGAGCGGCAATGTAATAATTGCATAACTGATAATAAAACGACAGTAATATCTAGCCATGTCTGAGAACCATCGTAGTTAGCACATTGTCTTAGGTATGTCCCAACTCTACACTACCTTAATTTTCTCCTTGTCAGTCGTGATGTTGTCTGACGATATCTAGTGGCTCAAATATTCCAACCATTATTACTCAAAAAATTATTTTTTTGTTTTAACATGTAGTTGATTGTCGATGAAGATGGAGAGCACTCGACATAGATGGTCATCATGCTCCTCTGGTGAGTGAGTGTAAATTAAGATATCATCCACGAACATTAGAATAAACTATCAAAGGTATGAGCAAAAGATGGCGTTCATTAGGGCTTGAAACGTGACCGGAGCATTAGTGAGACCAAAGGACATCACAACATATTCATAGTGGCCCTGATGGGTGTAAAAGGGTATTTTCGAAATGTCTTCCATCCGCATCCGAATTTAATAGTAACTAGACTTCAAATCTAACTTGGAGAAAATGACCCTCTCGTGGAATTTCTCTAGCAGCTCATCTATCATGGGCATTGGAAAATGGTTGGAAATTATGATCTTGTTGAGGGCTTAGCGGTCAACATAGAATCATTATCCCTATCTTTTTTAGTGACTAGTAACCCCAAACTCAAATAAGGGATTTGCGAGTGTTAAATAATGTTGGCGACAAGTTGTTCATTGACCAATTGCTCGAGTTTGATCTTCTAGATGTAGAAATATTTATATGGTCGGTAGTTGATGAGTGTCGAATCTGGCGAGAGGATGATTTGATGGTCGGAGGGTCTGGTCAAGGTAACATTAGGTGGCTTAAAAAAATCAATGGGAATGTTTGTTGTAGGCATGTAATGAGATCCTACTATAATATTGTCGGCATGTGGCTATTAGTTGTGGATGAGAAAACAAAGTTACGGGTATTATGAGTAGGTGATAACATCATTCGGAACCCTCGAGAGGTAGAGAGTGTGTAGGAAATTATTACCTAATTTTCCTTCAAACATCTGCCAAACATTGTCAATATGAAACTTCAATAAGAGGTCATAATGGGCCAATGTTTATCTCAAGGTTCTCAACCATTCAAGACCAAGGATGACGTCAATACATAGATTTTGCATTAGAAGGAAGTCAGCCACCATCATACAACCCTAGAAAATGAGAGAGACTTCCTTGCATATGTGGTGACCCCACAAGTGATGCTCGTCTCTCAAATAAATCGAGTATGGGTGCATACTAAATAAAGAAAGTCTAATATCTTTGGCAAAATCACGTCGAATAAAGTTATCAATGGCACCTGTGTTGATGAGCACTTGAACATTCTGACCATGGAGACGGTTGACCATTTAAATGGCACGTTGTTGGGATGGTCAACCCAAAGCTAATTTGAGGGAGACATAAGTGACTGTTAAGTGTGGACATCTCCATCATCGGTAGACTAATAATTGACCTCATCGGACCTATAGGAATCATTCTCCACCCAAGATGCGATAATAATTTGAAGGTCCTTCTTACATTAGTGGCCTAGAGTAAACTTTTTGTTGTTTTTGTAACACAATCCTTTGGCATTGCACTAAGTAAACTCTTCATCAAAGAGCTTTAAGTTGCAACGTGGTTTCTTCTTAGAGTTTGGCTCTTTGACATTGTGGCTAGATTTACTCGTAAAGATATTAGACTTGGGGCAAAAGGAGCAATTAACGTGCTGAGTGTTTGTCTCTTTGATGGACCAAAGAAAGTCCTTGCCTCGAGGGCATAGTCGATTATGTCTTATGTAATGTGTAGATAGTTGTGGATGATCTCCATGTAGATTTTTAGGTTGAGGGCCACAAGTAGTATGTACATGGCAGTCTCCTCTAAGATGGTGGGTAGATATTCGATCAACTCAATGAAAGTGTCGACCAATTCATCGACCATGCACATTTATTTCATGTGGAAGAGTTACTCATATATGCCCCTCAACCGAAGTTCAAAGTTTTAGAAGAGTTGGCACTGAAAGTCCTCCTCGATTCTATAAGTCAGTACAGTCTTTAAAAGAGAACCATTTGGTAGATGGGCCCTCCAAATATATGGAGATGATGTTTAAACGGTCCTTGTCATGGGTAAGTTGATGCCCAAATGTCCATTCAACCTAACGAAGTCACAGTTCGGGATCACCACCTGAGAACAAAGGAATGTCAGCCATTTGAGGCCTTCGATGGTGTTGATAGGGGCAATGATGATTGTGTTGAGGAAAGTTAGTTAAGGAATTGTTATCCCACTCTTCCACAGGTGCCAAAGCTGGAGGAAGAGGTTGTGGGCCCCCTTGGCAGTTGGTGGGCGACAAAAGGAACTTGATATGTCAATCAGTCAAGTTGTGGCTATTAGTGAAGGCCATCATCAAGGGGGGGGTGTGGGAGGAAGCTCGTGTAGTAGGAAGAAGGGACCGTCCAAACATCTACATTTGTAGGCTCGGAGGTAATCCATTGTTGTCCTTAGTGGGCCCTTGGGACAACAAGTTAGGGGTGCAACATTCTTATCTTATAACTAGTAAGTGGGAGGTGTTAAGTGGGCCGACTAGTTCTAGGTAGGTGGTTTGCTAGGCTGACATGACCCACTAGGTTAGGACCATTTTTAAATGGTGAGGGGGGCTGATGGTTGGGAGAGGCCCCCTAGTCCACGTGAGGAGAGGATCAGATGGGGCCTTGATGATGCATCATAATCACATATTAAGTAATATCATAATAGGATATTAATATATTATCCACTTACAAAATAAATATAAAAACTACTCAATTCCATCCTTGGCATAGAAAAAACATAAGTCACTTAAATAAAGATAAAAAATCATAATTTATGACTAACACACATCTAAGGAAAAATACTTGAGAGTTTTTGTCACAGCCACTACAAAGCCTATTAAGAGTTAATGAGCTTGCCTAAGATCTTTAAGAAGAAAGCCCAAGATAAGAGTCCTCAAGAGGGGTCAACAAGTCAACAAAAGATAGAATAAGACAACACCGAAAGAAGAAGACTCATAGGCCAACCCATGGCTACCACATGGACCAATAGGGAGCCAAGAGAAAGGGGGCCCATATGCTCCCTAACTAATTTGGTGCCCTCTCCTTCTTGGGCAACGAAAGAGTGTCATAAAAAAGAGCCCTCCCCCATGTGTAACAGACTTGGCGCCTCCCCTTGGCCAATGGGAAGGCTCCATGATTTTAAGGAGGAGAGCCAATGAGAAGCCTCCACATTCTCTAATCGACTCTCTCTCTCCCCTACCTTCTCTCTCTTCTAACTGATTTGACATTTTCTCTCTTTCCATTTTGGTGCTCAAATTGGCCTATAAATAGATCTCATTCCCATGAATGAGAGATCACCTTCTTTTAGTACAACTCATCCCCCTCTCGTCGTGCTCTCCCCCTTTCTCCATCGACTCTCTCCATCGTCTTTCTCCCTCTCGCCATTGTCTCCCTCTCTCTATCATCTCTCTCTCTCGTCGTGCTCTCCTTCTCTCTCCGTCGACTCTCCCTCTCTCCATCGACTCTCTCGTTGTTGTCTCCCTCTCTCTATCATCTTCTTCCCCTCTCTCTCTCTCTCTCTCTCTCTCTCTCTCTCTCTCTCTCTCTCATTGCGCTCTCCCTCTCTCTTCATCGACTCTCTCTGTCAACTCTCTCTGTTGACGCTCTCCCTCTATCATCTTCTCTTCCTTTCATCGCCGTTTTCTCTCTCATCGCACTCTCTCCCTCTCTCTCTCTCGAGCTCTCTCTCTCACTTCCCTCCTTGAATCCTCTTTCCCATTAGTGACAAGGGGTTGGAGATCTCAAGGATTGGGAGCTCTTATCTCCTCTCTCTTGCTTCTTCTCACCCCGTTTCAGCCACCAAGTTCTTCTCATCTTAAAGTGACACAAGGTGGGGAGAACCAATTGGCCATAAAAGAGATTTACTTTCAAATAATTTACATTTCAGCATTTAAGTTCTATTTGTCTTTTTTTTTTATGCTTCAATTTCTTTTATAGAGTAACCACAAATATCTTTCTTGAAGTCTTCTTAAGCATTTATTAAATATCCACTCATATTTTATTACAATTCGATGTTTGATTTCTCAATTTCCTTGTGAACCAACTTGGATTCACCCTATACTTATTTCCTTTGAATTAAAGTCCAATATACAAATGTTATTTGATTAACCATTAATCCTAATGACAATTTTTGATTCATCAAGTCTGTTGGTACCTTAGTAACCATTGTTCTGCCTCATCAAGCAACATGATAGGAGGGCACATTAAGAGAGGCGGAAGGTCTACCAACATAGGCAGTGGCACTTGTGATAGTGGTGGCACGAGCGATGATGGTAAAAATTTGTGACACTCAGAGGCGGCAATGGATTTGCCCTTCTGATGATAGGATGCACAAGATGTAATGGTCGAGGGATTCTAGACAACCGAAAAAGGAACCAATACTTGGGATGCCAATAGAGAGGTGTGGCTATGACCAACGAAGGAGGCAGACCGGAACACGACTGAGACTTTGGAGAGCTTGTCGCTGGTCTCTTTGGTTTCTCATTGAATTTCTTGTATTTCTGTGTGTTGCGCTTCAATATGATGATTTAAATCCTTCATTGTCAATTTATTTGAGGATTTTTTGCCCATCAAGAACATTGCACCAATTGGTGCAATAAGGGTGGAGAGATCAGGGTGCCAACGGGCTCCCAACTGAGCCCCTCCTCATGACCAAAGGGCCTCTCCCAACCAATCGAGTCATGAGTTCTTCGACCCTTGGGCTCCTATGTTTCTCTCTCCCTCTCTTCATTCATCTTGATTGTTTCGATCTTAATCCCTACAGCAAGTGCCGATGACGGTGCTCTATTGACAGTTCTATCTACACAACTTTCTCTCATTTTCTCTCTTGCTTCCTCGACAGCTCTTCCTACCTTTCATTGACTTAGCTTATATATATATATATATCTTGTTTTTACTCTCTCCCACGTGACAATTACTTGAAGAACCTAGTTGGATATTGAGTATCATATCAAATTGGTGCAGAGAGCATCTTTCTGATGGATAAGAAATCTCTAAAGAAATCGACAATGATGGATTTAGATCATCAGATTGAAGCGCAACACACTGAAATACAAAAAATTCAATGAGAAACCAAAGAGACCAACAACAAGCTCTCCGAAGTCTTGGTCGTGCTCCGGTTTGCCTCCTTCGCCGATTATAGTTGCACCTCTCAATTGGTATCTTAGGCATTAGTTCCTTCTCTAGTTGTTTGGAATCCCTCAACCACAGCATCTTATACATCCTCTCATTGAAAGGGCAAAGTCATCACCGCCTCCAACTACCACGACCTTTCATTGTCATCACTCGTGCCACCACTGTCACAAGTGCTGCCACCTCCATCGATAAACCTTCCGCCTCTCCTACTATGCCCTCCTATCACGCCACTTGACAAAGAGGAAGAGTAATAGTTACTAGGGCACTAGCAGCCCCCATCTAAGCCCCTCCTCACATGATCCAGAGGGCCTTTCTTAGCCAATTGAGTTGTGAGTTCTTCAACCCTTAGGCTCCTCTGTTTCTCTCTCCCTCTCTGCATTCATCTTGATTGCTCCAATCTTGATCCCTATAGTAGGAGCCAATGACGATGCTCTAGTGACAACTTTGTCTATAAAACTTCCTCTTCTTTTCTCTCTTGCTTCCTCGATGGCTTTTCCTACTTTTTCTTGATTTAGCCATTATCTCTCTCTCTCTCTCTCTCTCTCTCTCTCTCTCTCTCTCTCTCTCTCTCTCACACACACACACACACACACACACACACACACACACACACATTTCACTCTCTCCCTCGAGACAATTGCTTGAAGAACTTAGTTGGATATTGAGTATCATATCAAATTAGTGCGGTGAGCATCTTTTTTATGGGTAAGAAATCTTCCAAGAAACCGACAATGAAGGATTCAAATCATTGGATTGAAGCATAACACACTAAAATACAATAAATTTGACAATAAACCAAAGAGACCAGTGACAAGCTCCTTAAAGTCTTAGTCGTGCTTCAATCTGCCTCCTTCACCGATTGTAGCCGCAACCTCTCGATTTGCATCCTAGGTATTGGTTCCTTCTCTAGTCGTCCGAAATCCCTCAACCACAACATCCTATGCATCCTCATTCACCAATTTGATAGGAGGGAATGGTAGGAGAGGTGAAAGGTCTACCAACAGAGGCGACAACACTTACAACCGTGGTGGCATGAGCGACGGCGGCGAAGGGTCGTGGCAGTCAAAGGCGGTGATGGCTTTGCCTTCCAATGAAAGGATGCACATGATGCTGTGGTTGAAGGATTCCAAGCGACCGAAAAAGGAACCGATGTTGAGGATGTCAGTCGAGAGGTGCGACTATAACCAACGAAGGAGGTAGATCAGAGCACGGCCAAGACTTCAGAGAGCTTGTCACTAGTCTTTTTGGTTTCTTGTCAAATTTCTTGAATTTCAATGTGTTGCACTTCAATCTAATGATCTAAATCTTTCATTGTTGATTTCTTTAGAGATTTATTGTCTATCATAAAGATGCTCACCGCACTAATTTGATATGATACTCAATATCCAACTAGGTACTTCAAGCACTTGTCTCGAGGAGAGAGAGAGAAAAGAGAGAGAGAGAGAGAGAGAGAGAGAGAGAGAGAGAGAGAGAGAGAGAGAGAGAGAGAGAGAGAGAGAGAGAGAGAGAGATAATGGCTTAGTTAAAGAAAGGCAGTAAAAGCCACTAGGGAAGCAAGAGAAAAAACAAGAAGAAGTTTTGTAAATAGAGTCATCACTAGACACATTGTTGACTCATGCTACAGGGATCAAGATCAGAATAGTTAGGATGAATGGAGAGAGGGAGAGAGAAATAGAGAAGCCCAAGGGTCAAAGAACTTACGACTCAATTAGTTAATAAAGGCCCCCTAGTCTATGTGAGGAGGGGCCAAATGGGGGCCTATTGGTGCCCTGATCTCTCCACATCTAGATGGGGGCATGTTCAAGATCTCGTTTTCTCTCCATGCTCATCACACCAATTTAATATGATACTCAATATCTAACTAGGTTCTTCAAGCAATTGTCTTGAGGGAGGGAGTGAGAACGAGAGAGAGAGAGAGAGAGAGAGAGAGAGAGAGAGAGAGATAATGGCTCAATTAAGGAAAGGTAGGAAGAGCCAATGAGGAAGCAAGAGAGAAAATGAGAGGAAGTTTTGCAGACAAAGCCATCACTAGAGCATCGTCATTGGCTCTTGCAATAGGGATCAAGATGGGAACAGTCAAGATGAATGGAGAGAGGGAGAGAGAAAAGATGAGCCTAAGGGTCAAAAAACTCATGACTCAATTAGTTGGGGAAATCAGAGGTCCCTCTTTCCTATTTGAAGGGGAAAGGGCTTCTGGACCTTAGCCTGTCTTCCAAGCACTACGCTCATAGATCCAGACCTAGATCTCATCACATAATTTGTAAATTTAGTAGGAATATAGTGTATTCATGCATGTGAGATATGAAAGTAATTTTAAAGTGGCTCATATGGTTGTTTGACTTTTAGAAGCATATATATGTGAAACCATATTTTTCGCATTTAAAACCCTATTGTGTTATTCGGTCCAACACACACACACACAAACATAATGGTCCTAGGTTGCATGTCTTAGTAGTTTACGATTTTACTCTTTTTCATCAGTTTCACTATTTGAAGAGATTTCGAATTTGCCAAGGTGGATAGACAATTTAGGAGGTGGATGTTTAAAAGTAATTATCAATAGAACCAAAATATTTTTTTGGAAAGTGAAATTGAGGAATATAAATTGTTAGAAGATAGTCATACTCAAATTTATTGCTGTATTTTCCTTAATGAATGCTTCTATTTTTTCCCATCGACATGTTAATGAGGCTTGATGGTATCAACTAAACTAAAAATTTTAAGGTCCATATTGTTACAAGAAACCCAATAGAAGGCTTTATCAGCAACAGTAACATTTTATGAAAAATAAAAAATATCATAAATGAAGAACATCAAAACCATCATGAGAAATGGGAAATAAGAAAACGGATAATAAATTTTCTGATAACTTAATGGATAATATGCACAATTTTAATTCAGATAAATATATATGATAAATACCACGTCAAACCAATTTTCAGTAGCCTACTTAGTTCACATTGGGATTGTAATTGTACTCACAACCATAAACCCTACGTCATTGTGAGTCAGGAGAGAAATCTACTGCGTTATCTGATAGCAGACGATCTAAAATTCTCAAATGATGCAAAATGCAACAGATTTTCATTATTACATTGAAAAAAGAAGAAAGCCAACTCTCTGGGAGATCAGCACTGGTTTGAGAAGCCAAATCTTGGGAGAACAGCAGATATTCTCTGGTAAGAATTGTGGGTCAATGGTTGCAAGGATTTTATTCATCGTCATGATATACAAAATAAATTGGGCATTAAAGAGACCATTCCACCATGATATCAGCTGACGAACATCAAAGTGATCATAGAATAAACTGGGCTCTAGAATGACAACCAATTCATTGTTTGCGTCTTCGGTAATAGGGCATAAATATAAAGCAGATTCGTATAAAAGAGCCCTCCATTCTCCTTCTCACCATTAAAAATCTTTACCTTCATAAGGCACTGGCTAGATCACTCAAGGAGGTGTCCTTCGGCATCCAATCCCTGTCCACAGCCGTCCCCAGAAGCTGCTTAGCTTCATCCACATAGCCCATGTTATGCAGGCCGTGGATTATTGCCACACAGGTCTCGTCTCTTGGCCTGAATCCTTGCTCGGCCATCCCCCTTAATAACCTCGACGCGACTGAGAAATCTCCCTTCTCACAGAGGCCACTGATCAATGATTCGTACGACGAGAGACCCAGTTTCCCACCTGACTCCGTCATCTTCTCATGCAATTTAAAAGCCTGGGCCAGGTCTCCTACCTTGCAGTAAGCATGGATCATCACCCCGTAGGTGATGTCGTCAGGCACGATCCCTTTCTTTACCATCTCATCGAACAGGGCGAATGCTTCCACCATGTTTCCTGCTTGGCTGTAGCCGTCGATGAGAGATGTGTAGGTGACTGCATTGGGCATGAGCTGCTTCTCCTGCATCTCCAAAAACAGCCTCTTGGCCTCGTCCATCTTGGTCGCCTTGCAGAGACAATCGATCACAGTGGTGTAGGTGACGATGTTAGGCTTGATCGTCCTATCCACCATCGACTGAAGCAACTGGTTGGCTTCGCTCAGCTTCCCGAGCTTGCAGAAGCCATCGAGCAGAGTGTTGAAGGAGAGGGTGTTGGCAAAGCCCTTCGAGGACATTTCGTCGAACAGCTCTAGGGCCCTGTCGAGCATCCCCACTTTGCAGCACCCGGCAACGAGGACATTGTAGTGGAAATTGTCAGCGGGGATGCCCTTGGAGAGCATCTCATCGAACAAAGAGAATGCCTCAGTTAGATTACCGAGCTTGCACAGGCCATCGATCATTACTGTGTAAGTCACCCCGGTTGGAGCCAAACCCTTCTGGAGGATGCACTGAAAGGATTCCTTGGCCTTCTGGACATCGCCCGACTTCAGCAAGCCGTCGATCAGAGAGTTGTAGGTGACGACGGTCGGGTCTATGCCCTTGGAAGACATTTCGTCGAGCAGCTGAAAGGACTTCTGCAACTCGCCCGTCCTGCAGAAACCAGAGATCAGGGCGGTGTAGATGAACACATCGGGATTAAGACCCTTCTCCTGGAGCTCCGAGAAAATTTGCACGGCCTCTTCCATCTTCCCGACCTTGGAGAAGCCATTGATGAGGACACTGTATGCCTGCACGTCGGGGAGAATCCCTCTCCCAAGCATGGAACGGAAGGTGGAGAAGGCCTCCTTAAAGTTTCCAGCTTTGCAGTGCCCGTCAACGAGGGATGTGTATATGACATCGTTGGGCTTTAACCCGGCGGCAAGCATCTCCCGGAAACACCTGTCCGCCTCCTCCATTTCCCCGGCCTTGCTGAACCCGTGAAGAAGAACCCCGTATGAGAATTCATTGGGGGCCAATCCTCTCTCACGCATCTGGGCAAGACAGTTCCGAGCTTCATCCGTCTTCCCTGCCTTACAGAGACCGGCAATAAGAGCATTGTAGCAGAAGGCATCCGGGAGAACGCCTCTCTCGGACATTGTGTCGAACACCTTGGACGCGCCCTCGAAGTTGCCTTCCCTGCAGAAACCAGCGATAATGGTGGTGTGGAGGGCAACATTTGGCCGCAACCCTTGTTCGACCATCTCCTGTAGGATGGAGGCAGCTCGCTCCGATCCTCCGCTGTGGCAGAGACCATTGACGATCGCATTGTAGGTATGAAAATTAGGTCGGAGATTTTGCTTCTTCATCTTCTCCAGAATCTGGAACGCTTCATCCGGACTCTGCCGGCGGAAATGCCCCTCGATGATCAGATTATAAGTCATGACGTCCGGCTTCCAACCCATTCTACCGATCTCATCCAAGAGCTCAGCCACCTTCTCCATCATGCCCATCTTACAGAACCCACGGATGAGATTGTTGAAGGTGATCATATTGGGACGAACCCCAGATGCCGCCATCAGATCCCTCACTCTGAAAGCCGCCTCCGCGTTGCCTTCCTGCATAAACCCGTCGATCAGGGCGGTGAAGGCAGAGATATCAGGCGTCAGGCCCAAGCTGGACATCTCCGTCAGCAGAGACTCCGCTTCCTCGGATCTACGACTCTTGCATAATCCATTCACCAGAGCTGAATATGTGAAAGCGTCGGCATGTAGACCCTTCTGGGCCATCTCCTTCTTCAGCTGGAAGGCTTCTCCTAGGGCTCCGAGTCTACAGAATCCGCCGATCATCGTGTTGTAAATTACCTCATTTGAGATGCAGCCTTTGTCCCCCATCTCGGAGAAGACTCGTTTCGCAGAATTCACGTCCCCAGCCTTGAAATGAGCTCCGATTAGAACGGAATATGTGTAGACATCCGGCCCTAAATTTGCCGCTTGCATTGCACTGTAAATCCTCCAGAACAAATCCATGGCATTGGCCTTCATCAGATCCTTCAAAAGAGAGTTCAAGCACCTCAAACTAGGCGCCAGATTCCTACCTTCCATCAGAAAGACGAGCTCGGCCGCTTCCCTCAACATGGCCATCTTCTTGTAGACATCGATCAGAACCGAGAACACCGCAGAATTTGATCCCTCATTCCGGTCGTAACTACACGCGATCGAATCGAGAACAGAAGGAACCGGCGAGCTGCTCCGGATCATCCGCTCAATGATGCCACTGGCAGCCCCGTGGAAACCGGCGTTGCAGAGTGAAACGGCCAGAGAGGAGAAGGACTCCAGCTTCTGGGGAGTTCCCCCCAAATGGGACTCGGACCAATGGAAGAAGTCGAGGAGACGACGGGGATCCGAGCTCCGCAGCTTCTGATGGCGCAGGACCGCCGCCACCACCTCGGGGCTCAGCCTCCCGGGGAGATCTGAGGACTCCATGAGCGGCCTCCAGCTTCCGTGGCCGAGCAGGTCGCAGACTCGACCGGCGACAGCTTCTGCATCGTTGTTAGCTCTCCCGCCGGCCTCCCCCGTCGGGGAGCTGCCGCAGCGGCACAGGAGGAGGAGTCGACTAGGAATCTTTGCGCCATTGAAGAGAGCCTTGCCGTGATCTGAGAGTCGGGGAGGCCTTCTTCCTCTGCGTAGGGCGACGATCATCCTCCGCCCTCCAGGGTTTCTCCCAGAAGCTCTCCTCTCCTGGGAGGAGAGGGGGGGGGAAAACGAGTCGAATCGGGCACCGAGTTAATGGGTCGTTCCGAGACCCTTATTGAATAAATAAAATTTAAAAATTGATTATACATTTTTATTATCCAACACTCTCTCTCTCTCTCTCTCTCTCTCTCTCTATCTAGTCTGGTGAGAGAAAACCGGGCCAATATGGGCTTCATGGGCCTAGGCCCGGGACCGGCCCGTTTAGTGACGTCACTAGAAAGTCATGTCATCACACGTGTCACATGCCATGTGCCGTAACGGTCACTGGGTCTGGATCTTGGTGCGTCTAGCGTCACACTCCGCCGTACATGGCGGCGAGCACGTCGAACATTTGCACATGACGTCATCTGTCGGCAGCAGAGGCGGCGCCACTGCCGCCGCCGGCGAGGAAGCAGGGGACGGGAGACGAGCTTCCAAAGGCATCGTCGGAGGAGCGAGCCAGGAACTGGGTCGAGCTCAGGGATGGACAAAGACGCAGCACATCCAGAGTTTATTGGAGCTTCCAGATCGAATCGATAACGCAGATTACAGAAGAGAGATAGAGAGAGAGAGAGAGAGAGAGAGAGAGATATTATTTGGGGAGAAAGGGTAGACATAGAGAGAGAGAGAGAGCTCCAGTTACATCGACGGAAGGCAGCCGGCCGAGTGGAGGAGCACCGCCTTGATCTCTTCGGCCCGGACGCGTGGGCTGTCGTTGCAGGGCTGCGAGAAGAAGAAGCTCTGTCGATCTGCTTGAAGAAGAAGAAGAAGAAGGGAAGAGAACAGAGGAAGAGGAGGGGAGAGAAGACCTCGGCTCGGAAGATATCGAGAGCGAATCCATTGAAGCAGCTGATGACGGCCTGCTGGACGTCGAGGCCGAGGTTTTCGAGAGCTCTCATGGTGGCAAGCAGGAGCCCCGGCCTCCGGGGGCAGAACATGTGGATGTTGACCGCACGCCCCTCTCTTTCTCTCACTTCCACCTTCAGAGCAAGCGACTGAGCAGGATGGAGGAGAAGGAAGAAGAAGATCTCTGGTCGACGGGGCTGACCTTGGGGAGCTGGCTGCTGGGGCTCGGCAGCGGGCTCGGGCAGAGCTCCTCCTTGACGCGGTGGGGGAGGGCGGGCGGCGTCGGAGTCAACGGGTGGAAGCTCGCGGCGGCGCCGCCGGGGAGGGGAGAGGAGGAGGGCGTCCCGGTGAGCTCGCCATGGAGGTCGTTGATTTTCTGCAGGAGCTCCTTCAGGTACTCGATGGCGTCCCCGAGGATCGATGCCCTGTCCATCTGCGAAACACCCAGAGAGAGAGAGATCAGAAGGAAAACGAGCGCCGGCGAAGATCAGATGCTCTGGTTTTCATGGCGGCTCGCTCACCTTGCTGATCTTGGGGACGACGGACCTGAGCATGTACAGGCGGTCGTTGAGCTTCTTGCGCCGCCGCCTCTCCGCCATCAGGTTCTTCGCCGGCATGCCCTTCCTCTTCCCCTTGGGATCTCCCTCGCCGTTGTTGGCCCCCGGCAGCGCCGCCGTCTCGTCGGAGTCGTAATTCATGCCGGAGCAGTCGAAGCTGGCCTCGTCCACATCGATGAAGCCCCCCTCCTCTCTCTTGCCGCCGCTCGCGGGGGCGCCGCCGCCAAGTTCTGAGCTCTGGCGGAGGGCGGCGGCTCGCTTCTGGAAGAGAGTGGGCGGCGCCCCCAGCGGCGGGAGGATGTCCAGCGGTTGGAGGACCTTCGGCCGGTTGAAGAAGAAGGGCGAGCCCTCCACCTCTCCGAAGCCCCTGGCGGCGGCGCCGCCGCCGTCTCCATCTGGGCAGCCGCTGTTCAGCAAGAGGGGGGGGTTAGAAAGCTGGGCTCCGGCGAGGAAGTCGTGGTCATCGGCGGCGGCGCCGGCGAGGTCGAAGCCGGCGGCGTCGAAGGGGTCGGAGCAGACGACGTTGAAGATGGAAGAGAGAGAAGCCCTGGTATTATGGGAGAAGAAGGACTGCGAGGAGGGCTCGAGGTTGAAGACGGAGGGCTGAGACTCCGAGGACGACGAGTCCGCCGACTGCAGCAGCATGCTCTCCGCCGGAGAAGGGACGCCGGGGAAGCCGAAGCCCTGGTGGCGGGAGCCACCTCCGCCGCCGTCGCCGGCGGCGCCACCGTGACCGAAGCACCAGTCGTCCTCGAGGATAGACTTGAAGGTGGCCAACCCTAGCTCTCCCTTCCCCTCTCCTTCCTCCAAACCACCTCCTTCTTCCTCTTCCTCCTCTCGCCCCACCCCTCCTCGCTCCATCCACATCCTTCCCTTCACCCTCCCCCGCTCCCCCCTCTTTCTCTCTCTAGAGCTCTCCCTCCGTGAGAGGAAGCACTGAAACCCGAAACGGCTTCTCCTTTATGGAGCACCCTCTTCCTCCTCTGCCGCGTTTTCGGCAGTCACGCCATTAATCCCCTACTAACAGATTCTCAGCGTCTCTCTCTCTCTCTCTCTCCGTCTTTCTCTCTCTATTTACTATTTCAGCAGTGAGGAGAGCAGGAGAGGACAAACTCTGGCGGGCAGGACCATGGCAGAAAGCGGGCAATCACGAGGAAGTTCAACGTCTCGCCGGCGGAGGGGAGGAGGAGAGGAGCACATGGGAGCCTCATCATGACGCCGGAGGGCTGCCCCCATTAAAACCCTCCTCCTGGAATTCTCAGAGCTCCCACTGCTACTCCAGCGCCATGAAGAACCTCGGAGGAGAGGGAGAGAGAGAGAGAAGAAGAAGAAGAGGACATTCCGCGTTTTGAAGCCGGATTCCTGAGAACTGGAGGAGATTTGCAGAAAATTCGAACCCTCAAGGGAGTAGAGGGGGGACAGGTGGCTGCCGCCGCCGCCGCCGCCGCCGCCTGCTTGATGTTATCCTGCTGGCTCGGCAAGGTGGCGCGGTGCAGTCTCGCCGGTGGGAGGGACGGGGATCCACCATTAAATTGGAAAGAGAGAGAAAGAAGAGAGAGAGAGAGAGAGAGAGAGAGAGAGGGAAACGTGGCTGCATGTGTGGCAGAGAGAGGGAAGGGAATAAATTGTCGACAGGTTCCCATGCCTCTCGTGATCTCTCTCTATCCACCGCTCTTTCCTAGAGAGAGAGAGAGAGAGAGAGAGGGGGGGGGAGGGAGGGCCCCTGCGTGCATGGATGCTGACGCGTCACTTAAGGAGAAAAGGGAGGCAGTGAGGGGCGGCGCACACGTGCAGCCGGGGGGAGGGGACGTGCCAAGCGTTACTGGTACGAAGTAACAGAGTAATTTATTTAATTTTTATTTTTTATGAAAAGCATTTATAACGCATAAAAAAGAATGGAAAAAATAAAACTTATTAGTGGGCTTGTAAAAAGAGCACGGCCCAAGGCCCATCACCGATTGCCCCTACGGAGGTGGGAAACCCTAATCGGTGGGCGGTGGAGAGAGAAGCCTCGCCGCTGACGGCGCCGCAGGGGAGAGGAATATGGGAGGGAATGACCCCGCCCCGAGGGCATCTCCGAAGGAAGAAAGCATTAAACTTTCGGCCCTTACAAATCCCCCCTTGCCGGCGATGTCCGCCGCCGGTGGGTTGGCGGCGGCGGCGGCGGCGACGGAGAGATGAAGATCCTGCTCCAGTTCCCCTGCTGCTCATGCTTCTGCTTCTTGGCGGCCAAGAAGAAGGAGAAATCGGAGGGGGGCGAACCCCGAGGGGGTTGACTTATTCAGCCATAAGCTTATTCCCTCTCTCTCTCTCTCTCTCTCTCTCTCTCTCTCTCTCTCTCTCTCTCTCTCTCTCGCTCTATCTATCTATCTATCTCTACCTATCTATCTGTGTTTGTCAAAAGGAAGAGGTCGGAATTGGGCACTGCTACTCGATTAAAAGATGGGAAGATGATAAAAATTTGGTTCAATGATCTAAGGCTAGAAACGCAAACCAGAGGTCAAACTCTCGGGGAGGAAAACTGGAGGCTACCCAAATCCAAGATCACTAGAAATAGAAGCGATGCGGCTCCATTATTGCTGCGGAGCTCCTGCGCCGTCTTTCGCCTGCACGAGAGACTCGATCAGATCCGCCGCCTCCTGCACGGTGGCGATGCTCGGAGAGGAGTCTTCGTTCACGGTGATCCCAAACTTCTCCTCCAGTTCCATGACGAGCTCCACCTGAGAGAACAAGCCGCAGGCGGGGGAAGGGGGGGCGGTCAGGATCACGCGGGCAGCCTGTTCGACGAAATGCTTGAGCAAGGGCTCGCGGGTGAGCTCACTGTGTCCAGGGAGTCGGCGCCCAGGTCTGCGAACTTGGTTTCAGGGGCGACTTCTACTTGTTCGTCCACGCCTAGTTGCTCCCTGACGATCTCGCATATCTTCGCCACGGTTTCAGGTTTGGCCTACAGCGTTATTGACAGACAGTAATCGGATGAGCCACTTCTTCTTCTTCTTCTTCTTCTTCTTCTTCTTCTTCTTCCTCAGAGGGTGCGATTTGAATGGAATCGCAGGGTTCGGGGGTGGGAGGAGAGATATACATACTGCGCAGCAGATTTGAAGGCGCGGCGCCGCCTTCATGGAGGGAGAGGGCCCCTTGGAGATGCCGAAGGACACCCGGTTCACCATGGGAAACCTCCCGGGAACCTGCAACAACAAGAGAATTACGGGGGAATCCAAGCATCTAAAACTTCGACAGATGTAAATAACTTTTCCACCGTAGATTGAGCAGGAAATTCTTAAGCGTGGATCGGTCTAGAACACGGCGTTCGTGAGGATGTCCGTATGCAGATGAACTAAACCGAAAGGCACCGGAAACATTGGAAGATAGAGATTCCACCGAGGCGGAAACACCGTGCGGAGGATGTACGAACCCTAAGCGAGAGGAGCTAGCAAGAACTTCGCAGAGAAGTTAGATAGCAGGAAGGGGAAAATAGTAGCAGGCCACCAAATCGATGAAGTTGACAGATTCCAAAATCTAGGAAAGGAAAAAAAAAAAAAAAAAGCAACTCCCGCAGATCTGGACACCGACAGCAACAGAAACGCCGCGAACGAGCAAAAGAAAATCCGGCTCATCCATCGCCGTACAAGTAAGAAGCCAAGCAACAGGCGGAGAGATCCGTCCTCCATTGAAACAGAAAAAAAGCAGGTATCAGAGGCGGAAAGATGCAGACCTGGACGCTCCGAACCGCCGCCGGCGAGCAGATCCCGGAGATGTTGGCGTAGGCTGAAGCCATCTCGGAAGCTCGAAGGCGGAGGAGCTCGAAGCCTGAGTAGTGAGTTCCTAGTGGATGACTGCTGGTGGGAAAGGGCGAGAGGGAGATGATAAGGAGCGGCAGAGAGGAGGAGAGAGAGTGGTTTGTGGCTGGAGCGGACGGCCAATCCGATTCTAATCCGTTTCTGACGTGTCAAGTTGAACCATCTGGGCCCCACAAGAAAATTACGCGCAATGGACGGTGCCGATCCGACCCGGCCCTTTTTTTATTTTTACTTTTACCCGGACGCTAAAATCCAGATTATCGTTTAAAAGAAAATCCAGGTTAATTTTTATTCATGTGAAATATGCGTTCTGTGGTGGGCCCCACAGGGTTAGAACGGCCAACTACCCGGAAGTCAGATGAGAGGCTTTAAATGCAATATTGGACCCTCCATAAATGGTCAATTATTCACGACAACGCCCTGGAACAGTACCATTACATCAAAGTCCGAGAACTATTTGTTCTTATTTATTTTATTTAAAAATGCACAATTTTTAAGGAATTTATGCTTATTTTCATCATGAAAAATACTCTCCAATTTTTTACTATTCATCAATGCATGAAAGGAGAAAAAATAGAAATATTTATTAATCGATCATTGAAATATTTTAGAGTGAGAAATAAAAGCACGTGGGTGTTATGTACAATCCCCATATTTTTCAGACCGTTTTAAATGGAGAGCTACAGAAAAAAGGGTGATAATATTGGTCTCATAATTTTTATTTGTGTACGTTTTGAATATCTTCAAGTATTTTAATGATGCCAAGTTTACTTTCTGAAAATAAATAAATGATAATTTTAGGTCAGGTGAAAAGTGTTAGTTGGCATAATTTAATATTATTTATTTTAATTTGAATAAAAGGATTGTATACTGAAAATTAATAAACACATTGAAAATCATCTACATTTTTGTCACATTAATAAATATTTTCTATGACGAGATTATGTCATTTGTATGCAAATAAACCACTCATTAGAAATATAACTTGAATAGTAATATGCAAAAAAGACAAGTAGTCTATCAAAAAATGAAGTATTGTAGTTTATATGAAGTTTAAAAATTTTAAGAAACATATTTATGAGAATTTTAATTCACATACGGCTCAATAAAAGACCATTCAAAGTGTTCATTAAAACATACATATGACTTATTAAATTGAATATGAAAAGAGGGCATTTTACCCATATTAGAGCAAGGAGTGAAGAGGGGAAAAATAAGAGTGAGAAAAAATAGAGTTTCATGGTACCATTCATCTTTTTATAAAGATACTATGAGAAAACTTATTCAACCTTCAAGGAGCCCAAGTTGTAACCTACACCCACAAACATCTACAACACATGAAGATCCATTGTTGGTCAACATATTGAAAAGCCACTTCACACACACCTCTTCCTTGATACTGAGATTCATCATCTTAAATGGGCAATTAAATCAAGCTGAATATTAATTAGTTTTTTCATTATTGTAGTGAGATCAAGAAATATGTTGTGTACTTGAAACACTAGTCGGAATGTTAATGTTTGTCTAGTGTTGAGAGCTAGATTTTGTGAAATTTTGCTATGTAATGGGGCTGATGATCCCATGAACATTAATTGTATTATTGAAGAGAGAATACTAGAAGTAAGATAACATTAAAAAAAGTCTATGTAAGATAAGGGAAGCCAAACTACTATAAAATGTGTTTTGTTGTAAAAGATTATTATTCTTGCTATATTAAGTATCATACGGACACAAAAAAGATAATAAGTCAAAAGTCAATTCATCCTCCGCCATATTAACTTATCAACCCTAACATATTCAGTCTGAATGTTCTTACAATTGATCATTGAATTTTTAAAATTACACAACCAAATCCTTCAAAATACTATTATTCTCATAAAATTGGATCAACCTACCAAGCTGGACAGCCCCAAATTAGGAATGTCCTGTAAGATAGATAATCAGCCTAACTATAGTCTCAAACCTATAGGACCATTTTCATATAATAATTTACTCGGGCTATTTATTAATGTATTATGGCTATTTTCATATAATAATATATTTTGGCTAATAATATAATTCTAACCATCTTCAAATAATTTTGGGGCTATATATAATTTGAAAAAGCGTATAAATATATGTAGATAGCATAAGAATGGCGATGTAATGCAACATCGGAATCATTTCAGGCTTGCAACTCGAATGAAGCCCAAAAATATGAAGCTCATGAGCTGATAGGGGTCCCCCCGCAGCCCATGGGCTTTTCCTCATCAGGCCCGGCCCAATTCTGCCACCGAGATCCTGAGAAATATCCGCATAAAAGCGGAATGCGAAGCTTGGCCGCCAGAAGCAGGGCGGTGGCTCCTCGATATCTCCAAGCTCCCGGAGGAACAGCAAGATATTTCCTTGTCTCCTCCATAGCCCGCCCCATCTCCAGGTCCGGAGGATCCCCCTCCCCCAGACCCCGAAGGCGCTACGTGGGCCGCCGTCTCCGCCTTCTGGGGATTCTTCTGCGGGTCGCCGGAGTCACCGCGGATGGCATGCTGAGAGTCCCCCGGTTGCTCTGGAAAATGGCGGTCTCTGGCCTGGGAGTCGTGTGCAGGAGCGACCTCCACCTGTGCCCCGGCCTGGTGTACTGCGTTCGCCGGGTCCGCAGCTTCCACCCGCCGCCGCTTTTATTCTCCAGTTTGTCTGTGCTCATCTCATCCAAGAGGTATAGACGCCGGGCTCCTGGTTTCCCGCTCGGAGATTCTCGGCAGTTTCGCCGCCACAGTTCAGCTGCGGCAGTTGAAGTCCTAGCCGAGCCAGAGGAGATAGCAGCGAGCGGAGGCCGTGATAATGCCTCTCCAGTCTCTTCGTCTCGTTCAAGCGGGAGAGGTGGACGAAACATCATTTTCTTTATCTTTTGGTCTTGCTGAGTTTTTTTATAGGATTGAATTCGCCCATAATTAGGCCCGCGAGGGAGCCTGACTAGCATTCTTGCCTAATTTGGGTTGCTCTTATGCCTTTCGCCTGAACTTGTTGAAGTTTCTGAGTCCCGTGGTTGTCCGGAATGGAGAAAGTTGAGCTCGAAAGAACTGGGGATCAAGACTTCGATGATTACAAAGGCGACGAAATCTGTTATGAATGTCCTTCGGAAGAAAGGTACTTCCGTTTGATAACACTCGGCTCACCATCTTTTTGCCTGCAGTCACTGAGTTATGGCATTCATGGATCATACTGGGTCAAACTTTATTTTTCCCTGTTCAGGTCACGAAGTGTATTTAGTTGGAGGTTGTGTGCGGGATCTCATTCTAAAGAAAACACCAAAAGATTTTGATGTCATAACCACCGCCGATCTTAAAGAGGTTCGTTCCTCCCTGGTTCTTCTATGAATTTTGATGGGCAATTCATTGCTGCGGTTGAATGTAGTATTTTTCTGGATGACAGATCAATAATGCAACAAAAAATTGGTGTTTATTCTGTCTGAGCAGCTACCTTAGAAATCGCCACAGAACCTTGAAAGCCATACGATGAGTGTGCTTTTCCAATAGGATCCGATCCTTTGATTCTGTTTGGTCGTAGATCACTCCTAAAAGATCTGATCATTTCTCTTTCCCCGCCTCATTTTTTTCTCCCATCCTCCATGCCCGTTGCTTCAATTTGGACCGTTGTCGTTTGAATCGGGTCTCTGTTTGTGTCACTCTGGAAAATTTTGGATTGTTGTTATTTGCATGAATTGTTTTTTATGCATCACAGACTTAACTATTGGTGGAAGGGTGTTGAAAATTATTGTGCTCCGTCTTTTATAGAAAATGTGAGGAACTGAAGGACAGTTGGCTCTCTGGTTCACACATTGATCAGCCCGTGGTTCATCTATCTGACTGGGTATTCTCTGTCAAGTCTCAAGCTGGCCCTTGCATCTGTGGCTATATCATTTCAAGACGAAATGATCTTTGTCGGGAATTATTCCCCTTCAGTGGAACCTATTCTGAGCAGGGACCAGATTGACTTGATTTGTTACTGGTTAGAACATACATATATATTTAGACTATATTGATTGACCCATTACGCGAACTATGCACATTCGTCATCTGTTCCTCTATTCAAAGGCCCTTTTGCGACCATTCATTGTCATTCAAGTCTCGGAAAAAGAGAGCATGGGATCTACCTATCTTATGTTTCCGAGGATCCTGTTTGTAGGAAACCCCAATGTGCCACTTTTTCTTGTACTTTGGATCACCAGAGTGCTGCAATAAGAACCGACAGAAGAAAGGCCCTCCTACGTCCTAGTACTGTTGGAACACTTATGATGATATGGAAACTGGAACTGAATCAACCTGATCCCAGGCGAATGTCAAATTAGCCGTGGCTGAGCTCCAAGGCAGCAAAGAGTTTCGTTAGAGTTGGAGCATGAGAAACATGCAGACGAGTTTTCTGAGGAAAGGAAATTTTTTTTTGGAACCTTGTTCATATCCATACAATTAAAAAGGCACAAAGGCTTGCACGACACTATGAAACATGCACCTGCAAGTAGGGAACTGGGGTAAAAGAACACGAGGAAAGATCATCATATCTTGGATAATTTGGGTTCTGGACACATTGACAACCCTTCAAATGCTGCTCGTAGTTGGGAACTTTGCGTGGGTTGCAGATTTTGATTGAGCAGCTTTAGATAACGCTGAGAACTCAGTGGTTGAAGGGTTTTGACAATAATAATCTTTGTCATCCACGACCAACTCAACCGTGTTAGCAACGAGCAGCAAGTAGTTAGATCCCTGTTTGTTTGGTAGGATTGATTGGATAAGAAGACCTAACCAAGAGACCAACTGGAGAGTCAATAGAAGGTTTAACTCCACGCTTCATTTGCTTGTGCAAAGAAGAAACCTCGTAGTCCCCACTTGGTTCTTTTTCGTTTCTTTTATAGAAATCGGTAGGATAAGGGGGCAATAGAGAGTAAAGTGTTTGCTTTTGACAGTAGCCCCTATCAACTGAAAATTTTATAGGAGCTAAATTGTTACAGCCTTGTGTTCGTAGTCTGCCCAAGTTAAAGTAATATGAATAGTGGGACCTACCAAGTGATTCAGGGCTGAGTCAACCAGTATCAACCGAATTGTTTCACACAGAAAATCTGATTGTTGAATTATCCTGATTTTTTATTTTCCGATTCACAGTGCATAGTTATTTGCTTGTTTTTGTCACATTCTCTTGATTTTTACTAAAATAGTTTTATACTTATTACTTGAACCGATTTGCGCAGGTATTGAGAGCATTTTCTCGCTGTGAAATTGTTGGAAAACGATTTCCCATTTGCCACGTCCATGTGTATGATTCCATCGTGGAGGTTTGTGTTACTTTAATCTTCTTTCTAGTTCGGCCTAGGCCTTCTACTGTAGTGGATATTTCAATTATGAAAATTCTTTACAGTTCAGTTAGCTTATTGGTTCCTTGTCTTTGTTCTGTCATGTGGCGTTTGTTAACCAGGCTTTATATATATATATGGAATAGGTTTCAAGTTTCAGCACCTCCGCAAGGAAATCTTACAAGAGCCCGACTATTCTCAGAAAGCCCCCTGACTGTAGTGACCGCGACTATGTTCGCTGGAGAAATTGTTTGTCACGTGACTTCACCATCAACGGGTTGCTAATTGACCTTTTTTCTTTCATGTTTGAATATTCTGCCGTTAATTTGAAGTTATTGTGTTAGATTCCAATGTCTTGAAATTCGAAGAAAACATTATTTATTATTCAAAAAATAGAGAAGATTTAAAATGATATATTTATGAAAGTGTTAATGACTGTTGCTCATGTTGCACTCTTTCCTTTCATTCGGAAAAGATAGAAAACGTAAGACAGAAGCTTGGCTTCTAGCCTGTAGTTTCTGAAAGATTCTATATTTACAGCAAAAAAGATGCAGCCGCTTGGTTTTTCTGGAATGACCTATATTTTCAATGAACATATTCTATATCTGGCATTTTCTTCAGTCTCTGAAGTAATTTTTTTTGTGCAGGTTAATGTATGATCCCTACTCAAATATAGTTTACGACTACACCGGCGGCATGGAAGATATTAAAAAAGCTAAAGTGTGCATGTATCTCTAAAATATGTCTTGTTTTGAAATCTCTGCTTCTTGTCAGAAATGCTAATATCTGCTGGTTTCCCACAGGTTCGGACTGTGATCCCTGCAGATACATCATTCACAGAGGATTGTGGTGAGTGCCAATGCATCATCTTGTTCTTTCAAAAATATTTTCTTTACTATGAACGATATACCATAGAAAGCTGCCTTCATTGTGAGAATTATCATTCAACTAAGGCAAACGCTATCTTGATACAGCTCGAATTCTACGTGCCATCAGAATTGCGGCTCGTTTAGGGTTTCGTTTTACCAGGGAAACAGCACACTCCCTGAAGGATTATTCTTTCTCTGTGCTGCGACTTGACAAGGTGCTGTGTTGGTTTTCCTCAGGTTTATTTAAATACTTTGGTGTTGTGCTCTCATGCTGAATTTTTTTACTCTTTTGCATACTTCAGGGAAGACTTCTAATGGAAATGAATTATATGCTTGCATATGGATCCGCAGAGGCTTCGTTGAGGCTACTCTGGAAATTTGGGCTTTTGGAGGTCCTTTTACCGATTCAGGTGCAGGCCCATCCTAGCAGTGCCCATGCCATTGCCTTGTCCTCTTATCCGTTTATGCATCTGAAACATCTTTCAGATTATCGTGATGTGATTGCATTGCACAGGCTGCATACTTTGTTTCACAAGGATTTCGAAGACGTGACAAGCGATCAAATATGTTACTGGTACGTGTTACGGCTGTCCTTGCTAGCTAGCTATATGCTTCAATGCCAAACACACCAGCTTTTTTTTTTTTTTTTTGTTTTAACATTCAGTCAGTGTGTGACGCCATCCCTTTCTTCACGAGAATCCAAGTTAGCTACATACTGCATTATGTTTTTGATCTTGGGGAAAATAATTTTTCTAGCTGTGGTTTCCATCCCATTGGATTTTCTGGGTTTATGTGGGCTGAATTATTTGCACTTAGCTTGCGTGAAGCATATTTTCCGCTAGTGTTTCTTCACATTGGTGTGCCTATTTCATCACCCATCATTAATGCTTAAGAGTTAAGCTGGGGATGAGCTAATCCATAATTCTTAATGTGATCCATGCTGCAGTAATCCGAACCTGCTTTGAACATACATAATCATCTTATGATTAATCCTGCGTTTTTTTAATGTTTTCGCAGGTTTTATTCTCCAACTTAGACCATCTCCTTGCACCGGATAGACCATGCCATAGTAGCCTGTGGTAAGGGCACCGTTGGCAGCTTGGGCCTCTTTATAGTTTTAGAACATACATATTATTGACTTTGGCAAAGACTAAACGAAAACACAAGAATAAATGAAAAAATGGTGATTCATGATTATCTGGCGCCACTAACCCAGAAAATTGCGATTCATGAAAAATAGTGGTTCATGATTGTTCTTTATGGAGAAGCTGAGGTCGTCGCTTGATGCCCCCAGCTGAAAACATGAAAATGCCTGTCTGGGACTGATCATATTCTATTGTAGCTTCCTTTTTTGAGGAATTTTCCGTGTCAAACGGTTTAATTCTGGCCTTGCAGGGTCGCCATGTTGGCATTCCATCAGGCTCTGGTGGATGAGCCTCGAGATCCTTTGGTGATCGCCGCATTCACCCTCGCCCTCCACAATGGAGGGGACTTGTCAGAGGCCGTAAAGATAGCGAGGAGGATCAGGCATTGCCATGATCCGAGCTTCTCGGAGCTCCTGGAGCCCCGGGAAATGGACGCCGACGAGCTGGCCAGCGAGGTGCTGGACCTGCTGTCATCTGTGAAGTCTGCCCTGAGCCTGATGACAGATGAGAACCACGTCGCACAGGCCATGGCTAAGTACCCTCAGGCCCCATTTTCTGATCTGGTGAGTTTTACTTCCTCCACCACCTCTCAAGCCTCATTATTCTGGTTTTTTTTTTTCCACTTTTTCATTTTTCTTCCGGACCCATAAGATGGAGTTCCTTTGAGAATGTTCATCAGTTTGACCAGAAAAAATCAGAAATTAATTACCCATTTATGCTCTAAAATTGATCTTGTTGCAGGTGCTAATCTCCCTGGCGTTGTACCTGAATGTGGGCAAGATCTTCCAGTGTGTGGGAGACCCTGTCAGGCAGAGGGGCTTCGTGCCCAGACAGAGCAAGATTAATTACGATAATCTAGCCGAAGGCAGCTTGACCGAGCTTCGCCACGTCTTTGCAAGGGTCGTCTTCGACACTGTTTATCCTCTGAACCTGGATCAGCCGAGCTCCGGCGATGGTGAGAAAGATGGGCAAGAGTGATCGAGAGGATTGGCAGGACCCACCCACCATCAAATCAAAGGCCCGCGGGGAGTCTCAGCAAGAACCCTAATTTCCGGAGGCTGTGAAGATGACAGGCCATGAATCAGTCAGTGCCTGGCGGATCTTCTCTCCCGGAGACCTGGGATCCTCATCAGCAGGAGCTACCGAGAGGGTCTGATCATCCTGGAGAGAATTTTTTTTTTTTTTCCAAAAATGTGTTAAGATGGTCTGGTTCTCTCGGGCCACATGAGGCAGGAACAGGTGCTTCCTTTCCATAAATGAAGTTCTATGGCATCTACTGCCACTGCTACTACTCCCTTTGAAGCTCTCATATTGCCTTCCCCCCGCCATTGCAAGAGCCTCAATTTGCAGGGCAGATGCTGATTCCGGCCACACAGCTCAAGATCAATGAAGAGGATGAAGGTACGAAAATCTTCAAAATTTTCCTCTCTCAGCAAGGATTCCATACATCCTGATGGAAATTATAGATCATGGGTTATTGATTAATCCCCCTGATTAGGCCCATTATTATCGGAGAGATCGCATTATGCTCTATTCACATATGGAAAAAAGAGGGGAAGAAGATGCTGCATAATTGGGCATATGACGATGCCACTGAGTGAGGTGGTAGCAGGTGAACACGCTCTATTCCACCGTGGCGCCGCCATTCCCGGCCAGGTTCTTCTCGGGCTCGACGGGGAAGTACTTGACGCCGACGAGGTCCCCTACTTCGCTGATCACCTGACACGTGAGAGCAGACCCAGAAAAAAAGATGATGCCTTTCTGAGAAACTCGCCGAGTCAACGTCAAAGTCACAGTCAAAGGCAACGAAGGTGGTTCGATGCCCTTTAACCCACCTTCAAAGCTCTGATGAGATCTTCCCTGGTGTGGGAAGCGGAGATGCAGATCCGGGCCCTCGCAAGGAGTAAGGGGGTGGCGGGGAACGCCACCGTCACCACTGCCACCTGAATGAAGAACCATGAAGAACTCTCAGTCTGCCCATCTAATCGGCGTCTCCCACGGCTGGCCATGGAGATATTTTTAGCAAAAAAAAAAAAGATGACGCCTTTCTGCTCTCTAGTGGGAAAAAAGTGGAGCCCAGCAAGACCAAGATTAAGATAATTATGGGTTCGGTCGAATAAATGCAACCCCATGGGATTTTGATGGTGAATGGATGGAGCGCACGAAGAGAGCTCACTCACATTCTGTTTGAGGCACTCCCTGGAAAAAGCCGGGATCTTTGAAGGGTTGTACAGCATGATCGGCATGACCGGGGAGTCGTTGTCGCCCAGCACCTCGAACCCCATCTTTTGGAGCTGCGATCTGAAGAAGTTGCTGTTCTCGCGGATTCGCGCGAGCTTCACGGCGCCTACAACATCCGACAGATGTCCCAATTTTTTTTATTTTTCTTTACGGTTCTCAAGGGATCCATTGATTTTGGACGAAAAACTACCTTTTGTTGACCAAATTAGACCACACTATTTTCCAAAATAAGTAAGAAAATAATTTCAACATCTTTCGTCAATCTTGCCTTTTTCTTCCCAGAAAAACGGAAAAAAAAGATCATTTCGAGCAATCAATGAATACATAAATGAATGAATAAATATAAAAGATGGTTATCTTAAGTCACCTCGATTAGACCCGTCCTCTCCACAGATGACTTTTATGGCACAAATCACTTGCTCCACAGCGGGCGGGGACATGGAGGTTGCATACAGGTGAGCTGGGCAAGCGTACTTCAAGAGTTGGATAATCTCCTGGGATACGCATATTTCTATTTATAGATTTATACTTGAAAATATATATTTATTATGATCGAAGATAGAAACCAAGAGAACAACGACCTTTGATGCCGCGATGTACCCCCCACATGAACCGAAGGACTTCGTGAAGGTCCCCATCATTATATCCACATCGGCCGGGTCAACTCCCAGGAGTTCACATACGCCTCTGCCTGACTTGCCGACCGCACCTATGCTGTGAGCCTCATCCAAGTACGTGTACGCCTGTTATAAATAAGAGGAAGAAGAAGATGATGATGATGATGATGTTGATGAAGCTACAAAGATATAAAAATAACTCTATTTTTAGTAGGTTGATCAGAAACCAAAATAAAAAAGTCAATGGGATAAGAAACATCAGGGTTTCTGGAAATTTTATCTTTTTTTGAGGTGATGTTTATGCGACCTTGTACTTTTTGCAGACGGCGACGATCTCCGGAAGCTTGCAGATCTCGCCCTCCATGCTGTAGATCCCCTCGACGACGACGATTATCTTCTTCCATGGCCTGTGCGTCCGGGGCTGCCCCGCCGCAATCTGCTCCCTCAGCACCTCCTCCAAGTGCGAGGGAGCTGCAAAAAATCGCACAAAAAAATTAGAAATTAACCCCATAAAGCATATTGCAGAGGGCGAGAAAAGAAATTTAATGTATTTTTTTTAATTTAATTCGTGGCCATGAGACATACTGTTGTGCTGGAAGACCCGAACCGCCGCACCCGACCCTCGAGCGCCGTTGACTATCGAGTTATGGTTCAGCGAGTCACTGATGATCAGCCCTCCCTTCGACCCATCAGGGGGCAGCAAAAAAGTCAACCAAAGTGCCCATATCCACAGGCAGAACCCGGTCTGGTCCAAGATGGGGAAGCCGTACCTTCCCAATGAGAACAGGGATGATTGAGGAATTAGTAGCGTAGCCCATGCCGAAGATAACTGCAGCTGGCTTCCCAACAAACCTCGCGACCAGATCCTCCAGCTCTGCATGGAGCCTGGTCGTGCCTGCAGGTTCAAGCGCCGCCTCAGCCGGAATCCCTAAAACAGTCAATGGATGACTTTTACAGACGTTGACTTATTTACGGACCGCCATCGACTCGAACGCTGCAGGTGCTGGGAGAGTACTTCTTCAAGGAGTCCACCACGCGCGGCGTGCAGTACTCGTCGGATGCTGCGAAGCCAAGGTAGTTGTATGATCCCAGATTGAGGCATCTCCTCGTGTCCGCGGTTCGCCTGGCATTCGAGGAGATTCGGCCCACTCAAAACCAACCGTTTGAGTGACAGAAAGAAGAGAGAGATCCGAGTCTCAATCTGAGAACCCATTGATCCTTCTCTCAATCCGCGGAGATTCTTCGAACCCACTTGAAAAGGGAAGATTTTGAATCTGATTCTAATGCTTTTGGACCGGAATGAAATCCCATTCTAGAGCAGACGAACTGGATTTTTAATAGAATAAAGAGTCAGAGAAGCTTACTGTATCGTCTTGTTGTTGTCGTTAGAGTAGCGATCGACCACGTCAATCCAGGTGTCTGGGGCACCTGCTAATGGCCGGCCGAAGCAGTCCTGCAGTGGGAGAGAGAGAGAGAGTGAGAGAGAGAGAGAGAGAGAGAGAGAAATTTATGAAACGTTGACATATCCTGCAAATGTCTAGCGCAAATGGGCATGAACCCTCCTCGATTAAAGAACAAGAGGCCACCGTCAACATCAAGGAGGGAGGGAGAGGGAGGGACAAGAAAGAGACCTGGATGCGGAGATAGAGCCGCCGGCTGTAGAAGTCCTCGTACCCGAGACAGATCGGAGCGTAGCCCTGCAATGTCAACGTCGAAATTCATCGTCTGAGACTGTGGAAATGCGGCGTGCAGTGCGTAGATTAATCCTCTCTTGGTGCTGCATTTCGGTACCTGGTCGTCCTCGGACTTGGGTCTGTGGAGATCGATGAGCATCCTGAAGAGGTCCCTTAGCCGGCCGATGGCGAAGATGAGGACGTAGCTGAAGAGGGTGGTCAGGGCGATGAAGAACGGCGGCTTCTCCATTTCTCTCTCCGAGCTCAAAGTCTGAGGGGGGCGAGGGGAGAGAGAAGCGCCCAGAAGCCCCGAATTCGGAGAGATAAATAGAGCCCGGGAGGGGGGTGGCAGGTGGGTCTTCATGGGAGCTGGACGGAACACGACGCAGGGGAGAGGGAAGACCTGGGCTTCTCGTGTTTTCGACTGGGCGGCCGCGGGTGTAACGCATTGACAAGAGAGAGAGAGAGAGAGAGAGAGAGAGAGAGAGAGAGAGAGCTCTGGGATCTCTCGTCAATGGAGACCTCTCTCTCTATCTCTATCTCTCTCTCTCTCCTCCCTCTCTAACCGTCTTCCCACACGTCATGGCAACTTACATCACCAAAATCCTCCCATCCCTTCACCCCAAGAACAAAAAAAAAAAAACGATTTTTTTCTCCTTTTTTCCAAGACTCACGATCGCAAAATGGCCCATTCATCCCCTCCATCACCGATGATCTCAAAATCTCCGCTTTTCAATCTCCCCTTTTTTCCGTGAAATTCGGTTACTAATTGATTAAACGTAATTAACTGATTTAAATTCATTGGCTACTCGAGGACTGGCCACGTGGAGGGCCCGCGACGAGCCCTCCTGGATGCCACCTGTCCTCCCCCTGGAAGACCAGCCTGCCATCCAACGGCCCAGACACGCAATTAAGTCCCCCAGAAAGTGGTTATTTTCTGAAAGACGTTGATGGGACTTTTTTATAATTTATACTCAGATGCCCAAGGACCAGACAGGCCCATAATCTTGCTTATGGGCCTCGGCAGAGAAATAGTGGGCCTGAGTGGGCCCTAACTACGTTCCCTCCGGGCGGTTTCGTTGACTTGCCGTAAATGCAAAGGAAAAATGCAAGACGGGGTATTAATGCTCGAAAATTTCTGGGTAGTTTCTGGTCAGTCGAGGAGTTGACCATTCGGGAGTCAGGCCAGATCCAGGCTGGTTGGGTGGTGGTGGATGGGGGAGTCAATCGGACACGCAAAGACCATTAATGCGTTGACCAAGATCTCTGGTCCGAGCATGAAGGCGAATCTCTTCGTTCTTATCCAGACAAGACGCGGGGTCGTAATGATCCCTGACAAACCAGTTGACCTTTCACTAGATCTGCGCCTCTTTGAGTAATACAAGTCAATGTTATCCCGATTTGTACTGACTTGAGAGTGCTCCACTGGGTGGGCAAGTCGTGCCGTTGACTTTTATGTCCGACACTGTTCCTTCTGACATCAGAACTGTTCCGTTGCCCCTCTCTCTCTCTCTTTCGTTCACCTCACAAAATGGGTTTCGGGCCAAACTATACGAGTACCCAATATGGCCCAAATAGGCCCATTTTGATGAGCGAGAAAGTACACAAATGGGCTGCGTATAAAGCAGCCCTCTATGAAGATGCCTCAATAGGCGTGTCTTATATAGAAGAGAAAGAGATGATAGATAGACATAGAGAGAGAGAGAGAGAGAGAGAGAGAGAGAGTATAAACGGGCCACTCCTCTAATAAATCTTTTGGTTTACTTGGCCCAATAGGCATGTCTTATATAGAAGAGAGAGAGATTTATATAAATATATATCATCACCAACAGACATGATTCCAAGACAAGAAACCAGAGCAACCACTCCTCTACTATGTTGATATCTAGTGGATGTCACTAGTGAGGTCATATCAACCAATTGTGACAAGAAAAGTGAGTCAGTGAGATCCTTGAAAATATTATACTTATTAGATTCTAACCCAAACTTTTATAGAACCCAAGGATAAGCCAATCACATTAACCCACATGAGAATTGATATATATATATATTGATAAGACATGCCGATTAGGGCAAGTAAACCAAGAAATTTATTATGGTTACTCGCTCTCTCTATCAATCTATCTCTTCTATTTAAGGCATGCCCATTGGACCAAGCAAACGAAGAGATTTACTATGGCTTCTCTCTCCCTCCCTCTCTCTCTCTCTCTCTCTCTCCTTTGATATACATATGTATATGTATATCAAAAGAGAGTATCCATTATAAATCTCTCGGTTTACTTGGCTCAATATGCATGTCCTATATAGAAGAGATATCGATTGATAAGTAGAGAGAGTAGCCATAATAAATCTCTTGGTTTACTTGGCCCAATAGGCATGTCTTATACTGAAGAGACATAGATTGTTAGAGAGAGAGAGAGAGAAAATAGATATAGTAAATTTCTTAGTTTACTTGGTCCAATAGACTTGTCTTATAAAGAATAGTATAGATTGCTAAATGGATAAATAGATAGATAGAGATAGAGTGGTGGCGAATGGGACCTGTCACCACCACGGCATGAGCTCCAGGTGATAGAGGAGACCCCCCCCCTCACACACATTCAATGAGATTGCAGAGCATGAGCGAGGACAAAGAACCCCTGATTTCACTAAGTTGCCTAAGGTGCCTTTGCATTTTCTCATCCTACGTTACTTTTGTCGCTTGTCTCCCCACGTTCGTGAATTGTCTAGGCCTAGCCTCACCATGTGTGGGGCCTCCCATCCCTAGGGCCTATGTTGGGTCCATGGCGGGGATGGGAAGCCCCCCCCATTCCCCTATCTTTTTCTTCATGTTTGTTCCCTTCTCCTTTTGGGCCATACATGTGGGCCTAATTGAAGAAGTTGGCATCCTTCTTTCCCTCACCTCTTATCCTTTGGGCCATTCTTGTTTAGGCCCACTAGAGAAGAGAGGCCACCCGAGACTCTATGTGTATTACTTAGGGGTTTGCATCTTGGGCCTCAAGCATGGCCCTCCACCCTTGGCCCATGTGGGCCCCTATATAAGAGGGTGGAGAGCAACCACCAAGACAAGCCATTTTTTTAAGTAAGACATGTATTTGTTGAGAACTTCACTCCAAGAGAGAGAGAGAAGAAGAGAGGGTATGAGGGGAGGAGGGCACTGCCCGACCATTGACGCCACCACCAGGTCACTGATTACTTGTTGTGCCACTGCCCGCACATCAACCTTGTATGGCCACCCACTATGCACTCCTACTGCACGCTCGCCCTGCATCTGTCATGCCCTCGATGTGCAGCCATCGTCGCACCTCTGCAACCCCTGCGAGCCTGCTCACGTGCTGCCACATCAGCCTAAACAGTCCTATTTCGATGTTCGTTGGGTGCCACTATCGCAAACCTACAAACCCCCCCCAACGTCCCCCCCGAATGTCTCCCCCGAACGTCGACAACGTGTCCATGCGTGCACCTAACAACCCCTTGGGACTACCCTCGACGTGCAGGCCCATGCTCCGGTATGCATTGGTTTGTGTGCCTACCGATGTCACTGTGTGCTAGCAGGAAGCCTACTGTCCAATTGCAACCACGCCAGCCACCATCATCCCCAACCTCCAAAGCTCGTGTCGGCCTTGGCTGAGAGGTTAGCTCTTATCCCCAACTTTGTCTAGTCCTTACTCTACATAGTGTCTTAATGCACTTGCTCTACCAATATCAGACCTAGATAGGTAGGATAGGTTGGGCCTCATCGTGGTGCAAGTTCTAATGTGTGCATCAGAATTGACGCGTTGGTCGTCAAGCACATGTGGTAGAGCCGCGTTGACATGGACGTGGACGTGGATGTGGAGGGTCATTGTGGTGCAACATTGGACCCTTGCCACCTTGACGTGGACGTGGAGGGTCACCTTGCACCAGCACCATTTGCGATGCCCTGACGGGCATCTCGTCAATGTTGCTGCTCATCCTCACTAGCCACGTATAAGACCCTACGTGAGAGAGCGAGAGAGAGAGAGAGAGAGAGAGAGAGAGAGAGAGAGAGAGAGAGAGAGAGAGAGCGAGAGAGAGAGAGAGAGAGAGCGAGAGAGAGAGAGAGAGAGAGAGAGAGAGAGAGAGAGAGAGAGAGAGAGAGAGAGAGAGAGAGAGAGAGAGAGAGAGAGAGAGAGAGAGAGAGAGAGAGAGAGAGAGAGAGAGAGAGAGAGAGAGAGAGAGAGAGAGAGAGAGAGAGAGAGAGAGAGAGAGAGAGAGAGAGAGAGAGAGAGAGAGAGAGAGAGAGAGAGAGAGAGAGAGAGAGAGAGAGAGAGAGAGAGAGAGAGAGAGAGAGAGTAGCCATAGTAAATCTCTTAGTTTGCTTAATCCAATAGACATGTCTTATAAATAATAGATATAGATTGATAAACAAATAGATAGATAGATAGATAGAGAGAGAGAGAGATAGAGAGAGAGAGAGTAGTCATAGTAAATCTCTTAGTTTGCTTAATCCAATAGACATATCTTATAAATAATAGATATAGAATGATAAAAAAATATATAGATAGATAGAGAGAGAGAGAGAGAGAGAGTAGCCATAATAAATCTACTAGTTTACTTAGCCTAATAAGCATGTCTTATGAAGAAGAGATAATTGATAGATAGATAGAGAGAGAGAGAGAGAGTAGCCATAATAAATCTAGTGGTTTACTCAGCCTAATAAGCATGTCTTATGTAAAAGATATAATTGATAGATAGATAGAGAGAGAGAGAGAGAGAGAGAGAGTAGCCATCGTAAATCTAGTGGTTTACTTAGCCTAATAAGCATGTCTTATGAGGAAGAGATAACTAATAGATAAATAGATAGAGGGAGAGAGAGAGAGTAACCATAGTAAATCTCTTAGTTTTCTTGGTCCAATAGACATGTATTATAAACAATAGATATAGGTTAATAAACAAATAGAAAGATAGAGAGTAGCCATAATAAATCTAATGATTTACTTAGCTTAATAAGCGTCTTATGTAAAAGAGATAATTGATAGATAAATATATAGATAGATAGAGAGAGAGAGAGTATAGCCATAGTAGATCTCTTAGTTTACTTAATCCAATAGACATATCTTATATAGAATAGGTATAGATTGATAAACAAATAGATAGATAGAGAGAGAGAGAGAGAAAGAGAGAGAGAGTAGCCATAATAAATCTAGTGGTTTACTTAGCCTAATAAGAATGTCTTATGTAGAAGAGATAATTGATAGATAAAGAGAGATAAAGAGAGAGAGAGAGAGAGAGAGAGAGAGAGAGAGAGAGAGAGAGAATAACCATACTAAATCTCTTAGTTTACTTGGTTCAATAAACATGTCTTATAAACAATAGATATAGATTGATAAATAGATAGATAGATTGATAGAGGGAATAACCATAATAAATCTAGTGGTTTACTTAGCCTAATAAGCATGTCTTATGTAGAAGAGATAATTGAAATATATATATATATAGAGAGAGAATAACCATACTAAATCTCTTAGTTTTCTTGGCCCAATAGACATGTCTTATAAAGAATAGATATAGATTGAGAAACAAATAGATAGATATATAGAGATAGAGAGAGAGTAGCCATAATAAATCTTGTGGTTTACTTGGCCAAATAAGCATGTCTTATGGAGAAGAGATAATTGATAGATAGATAGATAGATAGAGAGAGAGTAACCATAGCAAATATTTGGGTTTACATGGCACCTCAAACCATTAATTGTAAAGTCTTGTGGTAAGTTATTAATTACTTACATCGGTGAGTAAAAGACTAGCTTGATTCAGTTGGAGGCCCATCCGTGACGTGTCACGTCGCACCACCTTTTTCTCAAACCCTCACATTTTTTATTCGCGACAGCTGTTTCCATTCCCAACGGAAGACTCGCGGGGGGATGTAGGCCGTGGGACAATCCTAAGCCTGCCAAAGCAATAAATAGACTATCATATTAATATTCTTGAGAGAGAGAGAGAGAGAGAGAGAGAGAGAGAATTAATTAATTTAATAACCAAAACTATTATAGTAAATGATAGGTGAATTATACTAATATTCCAGGGAGAGTAAGAGAGAGAGGAAACTAATAACTTTTATAAGCAAGACTACTACAGTAAATGATAAGTGAATTATAGTGATATTCTAGATAAACATAGATAGAGGAAGAGAGACGGAATTAACAACTTTTATAAGCAAGACTATTATAGTAAATGATAAGTGAATTATACTAATATTCTAGAGAGAGAGAGAGAGAGGAGTGCTTTTTTTATGTGAGAGACTGATAAATAGAACCTAATAAGATACTACAATCTAAATATAATAAAAAGCTGGCAAAAATTATTTCATCAATTTTCTCCGGGAAATACAGCTGAGAAATAACGAAAATGAAAAAATTTTAATTTTTAGCTCGCCATCTCTCTTTTTTTTTGGTTTTTGGCATGAAGAATAAATGGGACCCACTGTCCCGCCCCCCCGACCCCCCCTCCCCCCCAAAAAAAAACACGTACGCCGAGTATCCTGGAACACGTAAAAGATTCGGCTGTTCAACTCATAATCAGCCATCCAAGAGGGAATATTCGTTCGATATATTTTCTAGACGGCCTTGCCACGTGGACGTTTTTTCCCACGTGGCAACCGGGGGGGGCACAGCCCTCGATAAAAAGCAGTGATTAATTCTATAACAGATCTTACCTCTCTTTGCGCCTACGAAGGAAGGTCTCCAGCGATTTCTTCCGGGTCAACGGCATATCTAAACAGCTCAAGTGAAGGGTACCAAAATTAGTCCACAAATACGTTGACTTTCCAGAGCACGAACATAAAATCATAATGTCTTCTATATATAAATAGAAATATTTATGTTCGAAGAGATGATTCTCCGAAGACTTACCCTTCTTGAGATTATCCAGAACCGAGGACGGCATCAGCTGACTTCGATCGTTGCTAACGGGGGCGTTGACCTGTGCTGAGTTCCTTTCGAGCCACCTGATGATGTCCTCCGCCTGGGTAAAAGAAAAGGAAGGGGGACACTATTTTTTAGATCATAAAATAGCTGTAACACGGTCAGACCGAATAAACGCGTATATTTAATCCGAGTGTTCGATCTTGGCGGTTAGAACGGAGAAGACCTTGTCTTGGGGAAGATAGAACACGTTGACTTTCCTGTTGTAGAAGATCGTCATGGGTTCCGTGGCTGCCCCGAGAGAGGATCTGCAGGATCGAAGTTTGCGTGAACGTTGACGAAATAATTCAACGAAGAAACTAATACCGGAAGACGGATAACTCGAAAAATTACATGTCATGTGGATTCATGGGGGCGTCGTTGTGGGCTCCTGAGAAAGAAGAACATTAGGGCCCTCCAATTGATGAGTGAGAGAGAGAGTAGAGAGAGAGAAGGGCATGGATAACCTAGAGAGAGAAACGGGGAGGGTGCGTCCCCCTCCTCCTGCCCGAGGAAATTGGTCTCCACCGTCGTGAGCTTCGACATCAGCCCTGTTGTTCTTGTCTGATATGTGGTCGCAAGTTCTCTTCTCCTGGGGAAGAAACGGCGAGAGAGAGAGAGTGAGAACGAGGGGAGGGTGAGAGACTGTGTGCTCAGGAGGAATGAGAGGGAGGATATCTATGTGAAGAGTTGGAGAGAGAGAGAGAGAGGAGAGGGAGAGAGAGTTTATTAGTTTTTTTGTGGAGAGAAGGATCAAGAGACAGAGAGGGAGAGAGTTTGTGAGCTTGTATGTGGAGAGAAGGATTGAGAGAGAGAAAGAGATAGAGGGAGGGAGAAAGGGAGAGATAGAAAAAGAAAAGGAGGGAGGGAGAGAGAGAGAAGAGGTGGGTGTGCAAGACAAGAAATGAGATTGAGAAATAACCAAGAATTCCACTGGTCTTCCCCGTCAACGGATCACTCCCTGAATCCCCGTTCTCCTACGCTAGAGGGAGAGAGAGAGAGAGAGGAAATCGATTAGGACTCAGGAGAACCAATCACGACGCCGGCCCTCCGTCTCTCTCTGTCTCTCTCCTCTCAGACGATCCTTTCATCGGGAGAATTCCGCGCCATTCCCCCATAGCCCCTTCTCCGGTGCCGACAGTCCCTTCAAGGCTGACCACAATACCCTACAGTTCACCCTCTCTCTCTCTCTCCTTCTCTCTCTCCGTTATCTCCCTCTTCTCTCGCTCTCTCTCCCCTTTCTCCCTCCTCCCTCTCTCTCCCCTTTTTTCTCTTTTCTCTCGCTCTCTCTCTCTCTCTCCCCTTTCTCTCTCCTCCCTCTCTCTCTCTCTCTCTCTCTCTCTCCTCTTTTTCTCTCTTCTCTACTCTCTCTCTCCCCTTTCTCCCTCTTCTCTCACTCCCTCTCCTCTTTCCCTCTGCTTTCTCTACTCCCCCCATTCAGAAGAGGGTGGAGGCGGACGGTTCGCGAGTCGCAGTCATCTGCGTGTCGAATTTGTTTCGGACCCCACGTGGGAAGAAAATGGGATTCGGCACGTGTTTTATTTACGGGGTGGTGTTGCTTTAATATACGCATATGACGTCATCCGTTACGTCACATGTCGGCAGTCACACGTTCCACATGCGGCTGATTCATTATTATTATTTTATTCTCATTTAGCTGAACGTCAAACCCCATTCTGTTACGTCTCTCCTAGCCACACAGAGAGAGAGAGAGCCAATGAAGATGGCACACGTGGAGCCAGTGCGGCAGATAAGAGAGACCATCTTTCTCTCTCACTCACTCTCTCCCTCCCTCTCTCTCTCTCTCTCTCTCTCTCTCTCTCTCTCTCTCTCTCTCTCTCTCTCTCTCTCTCTCTATCTCTACCAAGATAAGATTTCCCCGTTAAAGCCCCAAAGGTCTAGTTGGAAATGATGGGCTTTTATCGAACAATTAATCATATCTGTCTTACTAATTAACGATTAAACCGCCATAAATAATTAGTTTCTCTCTCTCCCTCCTCTACGATATAATAGAGTACTTAATTCGTTCTTGGAAAAAATAATATTGTGACTAGACATTTATAGAATATTATGAGAACTTTCATTCCACGTGCGGAAAAAAAAGATAGCTTTTCTAGAGGTGTCGCATCCGCCCTCGTGGAGTTTTACCCGACTTGCCTAATCAGCATTATTTTATTGGATAAAAATATTTTATTTCATGATCTTGTCTTCGTTGGTAGTAAAAAGCACGTTTTTATAGAGCCCCGCCCGTGTAAAATAATATATATTTTAAAATTATTTATTTATTTACTTTTAGTCCATTGGTTTTTCAATTATTTTCATTTTTTAATCTTGCTTTTTTGTCGGCCTTATTTATATATTTTTAAAACATATATTCATTCCTCTGGGAACGGGCTGGTGGAGTATTGCAGCCCACCACTTAGGCCGGCCCACCTAGGCTCATAGTGGGCTGAAAAGAAATTTGGGCCTTGCATGTCGCCGGCCCATATCGAACCGCACAAGAAGGCACGTCAGCTAGGGCCCATCTGCTGAGTAGGAAAAAAAACGAGATATACTTTTTTTCTATATATGGATAATAAACAAAAATTGGGCAGGTCGAAAAGCTCTCAGTAAAAACTGATCAAGAGCGTTCATAGACTCGAACCCTAAAATCCTGCGCGAGGGAGAGGAAGAGGATGAATGGCTCGCTCGATTGGTCGATCGGTCTTCCATGGCGGGGGAGGTGGCCTAGTAGGAAGGGCCGCTGCTCCGGCAGCACTTCGGCGGCGAGGAGAGGGAGAGGGGCGAGCCGGCATCGGGTGGTCCTCTACAACGCTCCTTCCTCTTCTCCAGGAACCTCTGCAGCGACTTCTTCCTCGCGATCGGCAGATCTGCGGGAGGGAGGGAGAAGATCGATCAGGAGGCGAGATCTCGGCGGCGGCGATGGATTCCAGATCTGGTGTTCACCTCCGTCGAGGAAGGTGTCCTCCGGGCGCGGTAGCTCCCGGTTCCCGATGACGCCGGTCTCCGCCAGCTTGATGATGGCCTCCGCCTGGGGTTCCACGGAGGGCGAGGATCTGAGCAGAGGGACGGCGCGGGAAGGAGGAGGACGGGGGGGAGTTGCAGAGGAGGAAGCGGACCTTATCTCGGGGAACGTGGAACTCGGCGACTGTTCCATTGTAGAAGATCGTCAGCGGAGCAGTATCGGGAGGGCTGTGGGAAGAAGAAGATCTGGATAACCAGATGGAGAGAGACGATTAGTGCGGGGGAAGAGATCCAGGCGTCTGAGGATGACGGAGGGGAGGAGAGCCGATGGAGCAGCACCTGGAGATGGGGCCGAGGACGGGGAGCGACGGAGACGTCGCCGGAGAGGAAGACGACGTGTTCAGGGACAGGAATGGCTTCCCGCTCTCTCTCCGCCACAACTCGGGACCTCCGCGGGACCCGACGCCGGAGGCCATGACCGTTCTCAGAAGCTCGGGGCTTATCCGGGAGACGACTCTCTGGATCCCTGCAAATCTCGAGGTACGACCAGATACTACAGAGATCCAATCCATGGAATTTTTTACAGAGAGAGTGAGAGAGAGAGAGGCAGACAGACCTGCGAACGGCGAGCCGGCGAGGTCTGCGGAGGGAGACATGGGGCGGGGGGCTCCCCGCTTCTCGGTACGGAAGAAGTCGATCTCTACCGTGGAGTTGGCCATGGTTTCTCTCTCTTCCAACTCTTCCTTTATCCCTCCCTCTAACAGCGCCTGCGTGCAGATTGTGGGGTGGATCGGCGAGGTCGAGGTCTCGAGGAGGAGGAAGAAGAAGAAGAAGACGAAGACCTCGGGAGGTTCAAGGATGGAGGAGGTGAGCAGCCGTCGCCATTTCTACAGCGGCATGAACCAGCGTGGGGCGTACGGAGACAGCGAGGACCACGCCCTTCTCGTGCCCTCCCGGCTTCCTCGCGGCCCCCTCGCCCTCTGCAACTCGCCAGGCCATGGCAGGTGGCGTGTAAAAGATGAAGCACAGGGAACACGACGACCACCTGCAGAGCAATCCCCTTCCCCTACCAACTCCCCCCGGCCCACGTGCCCCCCCACGTACCCCTCGTGCCGCCGGAACCAGCCGGTCACCTCCGCCTCCCACCGCCGCTGTCGGCGTCTCCTGCTCCGCCACCGCCACCTCTCCCTGTCGGAGAGCAGGTTGCCCCTCCCACCCAGGTAGCGACTACTGGGCCCCAATAACCTCGGAATTCATGATCGCGTTGACTTCGGGAATCATATTTTATCGAGCGATTTTTTCTAAAAAAATTTAAAAAATAATTTATAACCATTAAAACATGATAATGGCCACAGCTTACTTATCATTTTCATCACTCATCGGCGGCAGCTACACGGATCCCTCATTCTTATTCTCCGTTGACTTTGTAGTTACGAGCCATTAATGAGAATAAGAGTGAGGGTTAGAAAAATCCATTTAATTACGTGATTAATTGCGCCGGTCTAATCGGATAAGATAAAATATTTCAACGTGGCCGTGGATATTAATATTCATTTTCAGGTATATTAATGTATATTTTTAATAGCTTAATAATATAAAAACCCCGCCGGTGATTGAGGATTTATGGTCAACTGGTGATGGAAGCGTTTGGTCAACGGGGTGATCGAAGCTCACGTGCGCCGCTCCACGAATCGGCACCGTCCAAATCTAACATTGGATTGATGCGTATGGGCGGCGGGGCCGAAAATTTCATAAAACCCTCGTAGAGTCACAGACGTGTGAATACACTCATTGCTGTGAGTATAGGTACAAGCAAATCATGACTTTTCTTGTGAAAACCCACAAAGGTACGGGGGAGAAACGAATATCTTGTTAATATAGGTAGAGAAAAAATAAAATAATTTAAAAGGGGAAATCCGGACCTGGTTCGCGCCGGTAATGATTAAAAACTCGATACCAGTCTGATTTAGGGGGCGAATGGGAGGTGATGGCATATACGTAAATATTTGGCACAATAGGCTCTATTATAAAGTTTCCTCCCACCCTCCCTCTCACATCGGCTCTCTGATGTCCATGGCATCTGCCAGGCCCGTCAGCAGATAAGGACCTGTGCCTGCGGCCGCGGCGATTGCGTCTCGACGGCTGGGATCATCACGAGAGAGCCATCTGTTCAATAGGAGCCGTCGGATTGCTGGGGTACTACCACGGATGAGAGAGAGGGGGAAGAAGGGGCCGATGGAGATAGAAAGAGAGAGATAGCGAGAGGGGGAGAGAGAGGGGGGGGGGCGGGGAATGCAGGTGGGCGGGGAAAATGAGAGGCGTAGGAAGAGAGAATCAAATGGGAGGAGGAGGAGGCCAGTGGCGTCGGTCGCTCAGAGTCCAAGGTCAGATTCCGGCCGGTCGATCGACTTTGCTGTTACTGTTTCCTCGTCTCAGATCCGCATCGCTGGGTATATCTTCATTCGCTGTTTGGATTTCTTTCCCCCATCCATCGCCTTCTTGAAGGGAATTTGACGTGGTATTGGATCTTGTTTGCACGCGAATTTGATGCGATCTGAGGGAAGGAGACTGTTGTTTTGTCCGTGCTCTCAATCAGGTGTGATCTAAGTCGCGGTCGTCGAAGCTGTGATTTGCTTGTCGTATTTTGCGTCGGATGACTATTTTGGAGAGGATCCCCGGTTTGGTTTCTTTGTGCTGAATGTGTTTCTTGGCGAGCGTTGCAGCGCGCCGGGTAGGTCTGATATCCGGATCTTGTTTGTTCCAGGGAGATCAGTGATTGTTCGTCGTCTCTTTCTTGTTCAGCGTTATTGGCAGTAGAGGAAGTCGTGCTGCAGATCTGGGCGAACTACTGATCTTTTCCCCCTAATATCGAAGCTACAGATCCGTGCAAACTCTCGCGTGTTTTCTCGTCACTGTTGAAGGAATCCATAAGAGTTAGGGTTGGGCCGCGAATCTCGTCCGGCGCTGGCCAACATGACTTACTTCCCCGAGGAGGTGGTGGAGCACATCTTCGATTTCTTGACCTCCCACCGGGACCGGAACACGGTGTCGCTGGTCTGCAAGGCGTGGTACAGAGTGGAGAGGCTCAGCCGTCGGAATGTGTTCATCGGAAATTGCTATGCCGTGAAACCGAGCACGGTTGTTTCTAGGTTTCCTCGCATGCGGTCTCTGAAACTCAAGGGGAAGCCTCATTTCGCCGACTTCAACCTCGTCCCCCCTGGCTGGGGCGCCCATGCCCTCCCCTGGGTGGAAGCTGTTGTCCGAGGCTGCCCGAACCTTGAGGAGCTCCACCTGAAAAGGATGGTGATCTCTGACGAGTGCCTCGAGATCTTGGCCCGGTCCTTCCCCAACTTCAGGGTGCTGGTGCTCGTTAGCTGCGAAGGGTTCAGCACTGATGGCCTGGCGGCCATTGCAACACACTGCAAGTAAGCGTCTCTGCTCCCTGTTACTTACTACACTGAATCCATCTGTTCTAGGGGCTTTCTCGACCATCTGTTGTCGTCGGTTTCAAAACGATCCTCGTATTGCTTTTCTTCATCACGATTTAATGGCTTGAATTGACCATCATCGAAGGTCGAACATCTCTTCCTTGAGGTTGAAGCACGCTCGTTATCATGAATCAAAAGAACTGCAATGTGCGACTGAACTAGTAAAGCTAAAAAGCCCAGAGGAGCTCCTCGCGAGCTTCCATACACATTTCAGTGCGTGCTAATTAAAAGAACAGGAAGGGGATTTGCCGAAGCAAGAATTTTTTCCATCTCCTGTTCTTTTCAATTTATGGAGTCCATGACTTTATGTTGAAACAGTCCGTAGTCGCACTCCCTCCAAAAATATTGACTTTTTATCACAATAGTGCTAGTCGGTGCACAACATTGACTTTGTGTTACTGACTCAAGCTCCGTGTAAATTGCTAACATGAGCTTGGACGGCTCTTTTGACCGGGTTTCTTTTAAGTAGTGATGATAGCAGTGGATGGTGACATTTGCTAGCTGTGATATCCTCCATTTCTTCCGAGCTTTCACAGGTGGCTGAGGGAACTGGATCTACATGAAAACGAGGTTGACGATCGCGGGGAATGGCTCGGCTGCTTCCCGGATTCCTGTACGTCTCTTGTTTCCTTAAATTTCGCATGCCTCAAAGGGGAAGTGAATGCTTTGGCCCTGGAGAGGCTCGTTGCCAGGTGCACCAATCTCCAGAGCTTGAGGCTGAGCTCTGCGGTGTCGCTGGAGACTCTCTCCAGAGTGGTCCTGAGGGCCCCCCAGCTGAGAGACCTGGGGACAGGCTCATACGTCCACGACCCGAGATCCGAACCCTATCTCAAGCTGGCCAGCGCCTTCATGGCCTGCAAGTCACTACGGAGCTTGTCTGGCTTCTGGGAGGTCACCCCTCAGTGCCTCCCCGCGGTCTACCCCATCTGCTCCAATCTAACCACGTTGAACCTGAGCTACGCGGCGTCAATTCAAGGCACCGACCTCATCAAGATGATCCGCCATAGCCGCAAGCTTCAGAGCCTCTGGGTGAGTGAGATGCAAATTCCATATTCTTCTCCTTCTCCTGGGTTGGATTGGATCGGTTTAATTTCCCTTCATTCGTCCCTGTTCTCGTTTTTTTTTTTGTCTAGGTGCTGGATTTGATCGGGGACAGAGGGCTCTGCGTGGTGGCGTCCACCTGCAAGGAGCTACAGGAGCTGAGGGTCTTCCCCTCCGACCCCAGCGGCGTCGGAACCGCCGCCTCCGTGACCGAGGAGGGCCTCCTGTCCGTCTCCATGGGATGCCCGAAGCTCCACTCCATCCTCTACTTCTGCCAGCAGATGACCAACGCCGCGCTGATAGACGTCGCCAAGAACTGCCCCCGCTTCACCCGCTTCAGGCTCTGCGTCCTCGACCCCAGAAAGCCAGACCCGTTGACTTCGCAGCCCCTCGACGAGGGCTTCGGCGCGATCGTCCGCTCGTGCCGGGAGCTGCGGCGGCTGTCGGTCTCCGGCCTCCTCACCGACAAGGTCTTCCACTACATCGGGAGGTACGGCGAGAAGCTGGAGATGCTGTCGGTGGCCTTCGCAGGGGAGAGCGACCGGGGGATGCAGGAGCTGATGGAGGGCTGCCGGCGGCTGCGGAAGCTGGAGATCAGGGACTGCCCTTTCGGGGACGCCGCCCTCCTCAAGGACGTCGACAAGTACGAGACAATGCGATCCCTTTGGATGTCCTCCTGCGACGTGACCCTGCAGGCCTGCCAGGCCCTCGCCGCCAAGATGCCGCGGCTCAACGTGGAGGTCATCGGCGACGACGGCGACTTCGCCGGCGGCGCCGCCTGCCCGGTGGAGAAGCTCTACGTCTACAGGACCGTCGGCGGGCCACGGGACGACGCGCCGCCGTACGTGTGGACTCTGTAGAGCACGGCGAGGCAGGGCGACCTCGTTCCTTGTTCTTCCTCCTCGTCAGCGAAGATTGACTCTGGGATGGATGGATGGATGGATCCTCCTCTCTTTGTCTGGGTGATCCCATCTCTCTGGTTGATTGATTGATTCTGCGGCGTTGGTCAGAGACTACCTGTGGGTAATCTGAATTCGATCTCAGTCAGTTGCCCCTTGCCTCCTCTCTCTCTCTCTCTCATCCCGGACCCTTTCCGTGGGAATCTGCGGCGGCACATAGAGAGAGAGAGAGAGAGAGAGAGAGAGAGAGATTAATCAATGGGCCGTTTTCACGGCCCGTTCATGATCGGCCAGATCCACTTCAGATCCAAAATCGTAGCGGGAGCCCAACCTGGAACAGCCCAACACGGAATCCGAATGTTTGGGTGGATATGGGTTCGGGTAGGACCCTATATTGTGGTATGCTTACCGCCTCTCCGTCCATCATCCTCCCCCCCCGATCCCTCACATGCCAGACCAACCTCTCTCTCTCTCTCTCTCTCTCTCTCTCTCTCTCATCGTTCTCTATCTAAAATTGCAGAGCCTGTCGTTCGTGTCGTCCTCTTCCGGGCGTCTGCTCTGCAGCGCGTCCTGCCAAGATTCCTTTCTTCCGGCCAACTGTAGATTCCTCCGCCAGAGCAGATCAATCCTCAAGGCAACGACCACCGTCAAGCTTTCTCTCTCATCCCCTCCCTCTTAGAACCCTAATCCCAGTGTCATCGGCGATGGGAGAGCTGAATAAATGGCGAATAAACCAGACCAGAGCAAAAACATCTCGTACCCTAATCTGTCACCCTCTCTCTCTCTCTCTCTCTCTCTCTCAGCTGCAGCCGAAGAAGGAGAGGAGGCTGCCGCATCGGGGGCACTTCTCCTCCGTCTTGGGGATCATCAGGTACATGATGCAGGCGGGGCAGCCGGCGGCGACGAGCACCGGACGGGACTCGCCGCCGGAGGTGGAGAACGAGGAAGAGGGGGAGGATGAGGAGCAGACGGCGGAGCAGCAGCTGCCGTAATCGTCGTCGCTTCTGGTCTCACCGGCGAGCTCCTCCTCCGCCGCAGCCGCCGCCTCCTCGTCGGAGAAGCCGCCGTCGTCTTCTTCCTCGCAGGAGCTGTACCCATTGCAGAAGAGCCCAGGGAGCTTCCGAGGGTCCTCCGTCGACTTGGCGCCGGTTATCCAGTTTATGTAGTACAATCTCCCCGTCTGCGCCGCAGAGAGAGAGAGAGAGAGAGAACTCAGACAATGTCGCCGGAGGGGAGGAAGACGACGGCCGCGGCTGCGGCAGCGGAGGAGGAGGTTGGGAAGATGACAGAGGGAAAAAACCAGCCCTTCGCTCAGACACCCGCAGAAGACAGGAAGATGATCGAAGATCCGCTCAATTTTTAATGGCAGAGAGAGAGAGAGAGAGAGAGAGAGAGAGAACCTTGAGGTCGAGGAACTGCTCCCAGTTGTAGGGGAGGGAGACGTCGGAATTCAGCTCCACTGTGGCGTCGGGCGGCGTCGGCGGCGGCGCCTCCTCCTGTGTGAGCGAGCAGTTGCGGAGGGACGCCGACACGGCGTCGATGCTGGGGGCCGCCATTTGAGAAGCACAACAGAGGGGAGAGAGAGAGAGAGAGAGAGAGAGAGAGAGGAAGGAAATCACGAGGAGCGATCTGCGAAGGAGACGAGGGCCGGGGAATGCAGCTTAAAGCGGGGAAACGGCCAAAAGAAGGAATCTCGTTTCTAATCAGAGAGAGAGGGGGAGAGAGAGAGTGAGTCAGAGGGAGAGGGAGAGAGAGGGAGAGAGAGAGAGAGAGAGAGAGAGAGAGAGAGAGAGAGAGAGGGAGGGTTAAGCGCTGTTTCCGAAGCTCAGGGAAGGAAGGGGTTTGACCGAGCCGTCCTCTTGGGTCGGACGGAGTCGAGAAACCCGGTCGGATTCAATATTAATTTTTTTTGCGTTTTTATTCACTGATAATTTTATTCCCGCCAGCTATGACGTGGCCCGGAAAAATCATAATGTGGGAAATATTCTATTTTTTGTCCTTAACGGGAAAGTCCCAGAAACCTTCGACTATTACAAAAAGCCCCCGACTACAAGCGGTGAACTAGAAAAAAGAAGTTACCGCTTCTTGACCTCGGGCCCACCTAAAATCTGACCATTTTAACGAGATCTAGGGAGCTTCCTTTATTTTATAACCAGAGAGATTCCTGAGGAGTTGCTCCTTCGTAAATATTAATAACATTAAGTTACATTAATTAAGGATATGCCCCCGCAAACAGCTTAAATTGTGAATAACCCACAAAATTCTCATAAAATTGCGAATCTTGCTTTTCGACTAAAATTAATCGCAGATAAACCCTTCTGACACCCCTCTCTCTCTCTCTCTCTCTAAGAACGTCGGAAAAATTTGACGTTCCTCGTAATTAACGAAATGCTCGAAGACCGAGTAGCTTCCAAGAACTCAGTAGTTCAAGTTAGATCATGAGAAGCTTATCCATAACTCAAGCGACTTCCGGGGCAGCTAAACCACTCTTGCAGGGAGGGAGGGAGGGAGGGAGGGAGCGAGAGAGAGAGAGAGAGAGAGAGAGAGAGAGAGAGAGAGAGAGAGAGAGGGATGAAGAGGGAGATAACTTTAAATGTCTACGAGTCCCATCTCGGAGTTACTCAATTAGTCAACGGCAAGAGAGAGACGAGGGGCCTACCGTGAGGCATCCGCGCCGCAAAACCGACGGGATGGCGGCGGAGGGTTGACGGGCTCACCGCCTCTTCTTGCTCGCCTTGGCGGCGCTGGGGGGGCTCGCCACGAGGTAGATGAACAGCCCCACGATGCCCAGCACGGAGACCAGCGAGCCGTATTTCGCCACCAGTTTCTGCATGCATCATCATCATCATCATCATCATCATCTCCTTCATTCAGTTTCAGAGTCAACGCGGGAGAGACTGAAGCAACGGAGGAAGCTCTGGGGGGCTCACCTTCAGCTGGGGATGTGAATTTTGGCGGCGTCCACAGGGATCAGGAGAGAGAAGGGGCGAGATGGACAAAACAGGAGAGATGTTAGAAGAGTTCCCATGGAGAGATATGGTGCCCAAAAATGGGAGATGGGGTTGAGTTTGTCGGAGCTTTTTTCGGAAAGGAGGCGCTGACCCAGTTGAGCTTGTCCAACGGAGGCTTGTCGGCGAGGATGTCCAGAGGGAGAATCGGAGTCGAGTACGCCTCCTGCAACAGAGAAAGGGAGGGTGTCCTCACGATGTCAGACCCCACCTTAAACTATTGGGGGGGCGTTGACTTTATGTAGCCGAAGAAGATCGAGGGCGAACCTGCAGAGCTGACTTCGAAGGGACGCGGAACTTGACGACGGCGGGGGCGCCGTGGTAGGGGCCTTTGACTTTGGACTCCAGGACGAACGAGTGAGAGGAGATGGATCCGCTGGAGGGAGGCAGGTCAGTTTTGCTAATAATAGAATTAAAAAAAACGGGGGAACTTTAATCCGCGAGGGAGGGATGGGCGTTGACTCTCACGTCTCCAGCTTCTCCCAGGACTTGGAGGTGCTGCCGGTGACAAGGTCAAAGGTGCCCTTTTCCCAGCTGTCGTCGCTGAGGATGACATCATAGGCCGTGCTGGAAGCGGAGTTCATCAGGAAATAGTTAGTGGGCACAGTTTTATCCAAAGGATTAAAATAAATATTTACAGAAAAAGGTGTTGGATAATTGCTGACTCATACGTAAAGGATTTAGCAAGTTTAATGCTAGGAAATCACGCATTTAGGGGTTCCAAAATCATCCGAAGAACTGCATTAAATCAGGCATGAAAATTGGATAAGATCAGCCATGAAAGCATCTTCAGAGATTCAAAAGAGTTTCTATGATCTATTCCACCAGCGCAGCCGGAGAATTGCGCCATATATTATTCTATGATGATGTCATGGCCAAGTGAGCACCAACTGGAGCAGGCCAGGCACCTGGTTTGTTCTTGGCTGGAATAATCCGTAAGATATTCATGAAGGACAGGCTCGAGTTTGTTTTCGCGTCTTCAAGATGATGAAATTCAACGGCCGGATGCACAGAGGATTTCATGACTCACAGATTCTTTGTGATATGATGACTAATTTCGTTGTGGTGTTCACTAACCTCAAATAAAATAAAATAAAATAAAACGGGGGTTGGAGAAGCCAGATAAAGGTTATAGAAATAAGAACAAGAGAAGCAGATAGAATGTATTCGTCTCCAAGAGCGAGGGATCTTATCCTGCTCCACAAGAACGTTTCCACAGTCAAGGGACTGAGTAGATGAGTTGCCATAGTTCTCAAAAAGGGGGATTTCAGGGTCAAGTCACTAATCAAGTCAAAGCAAGCAGATCTTCAAATCAAAGTTTTCACAAAGTTTCAACAAATTATTATATTATGTTCAATGATGACTGCCATGATAGTTGATACGATTTTCATCAATTGTGCTTGGCTTTTCTAATAATAAAGAAATTCGTGCTCTTCAATTTTAATCATACAGTCATCACAGCAACTGGATCTTGGCTAAGTTTACATTCCGTAGCTAAAAAATAGTGTAAAAGGAATCAAACCAGATAGTAGGATACTTTATCCAATCATTTCTTTGAAGTGCAGACTTGAATGCCTCAAAATATCAGCCCAATCTCAAGGGTATATCTCTCTGATATGCCAGCAATATTTAGAACACGGCCAGCACAGTGATAAAAGATAGAGTAATCCACAGATCGTCCATTCATTTCAAATCACATAAACTTCGTTTCCTTTTTCTAGTAAACCCATCTATTATCACCATCCATCTCTAGCATCATACTAGATACCAGAATTGCTTTTTCCATTTATGCACATGAGAAGACATAAAAAGTAATGAAAGACAGCCGAAGGTGTGGACAGCAGAACCAGTCCGGAACCCAGCCCTGTTAAAGCTGACACTCATAGAGATCGCCACAGGTGATTTACCACAGAATTCGAGAGGCCCATCCAAGATAATGCAAGGCCTTTCTTCCCTCATGGAATCTGAGGTGTTGATTGTGGATGTCACCGGAAGAGGGAAGGGTGAAATGGAGGTGAGTGTCCCCTCATGTGTGTTCTTTTGTGCCACTGGCAATGCAGCATGTTCAATCTAATTTTTTTAAAAGTTATAAGAAAACTACGTGCATCTGGGTTTTTCTCAATATAGCAAAACCAGTAACACAAGTCAAATCATGGAACCCAGCAAAACAGATCTTAGAAATGTAACAGATCTTGGAACCACAGCACGCCGCTTAAAAATGGTATTTAACTTTATTGTAGTAAGCACGCAAGCAAGATAAATACAGCACACCCATAGTTGCATGAGCATTACAGCGAATTAGCAATCCGAAGCACGTTTTGTGCATCAATCAAATTCCTATACTGAGGGTTGGGAAATGGAGACGAACAGGAGCAGAAAAAGTGGAAAGCAACATAGAAAAATGGAATGCGAATAGATGGATAAGTGGGAGCTGCTAAAAAAGATAAGATCCGGAAGCATTACAAATCGGTGCCATTCGACAGAAGCGAAAGATTTTGGAAATACAGAAACCCACCAAGCCAACGTTACGATCAGAGGAATTCAAACGGCACGAAGCATGAATAATATCAAAATACCACCGTTGAATCGAAGGATAGCACCAATTCACAAGGGAAAACCATTATAATCGCCATATATGGATATCCAGCATAGACAAGCAGAAAAATCTAAAGCAAAACGCCGCAGCCAACGTCTGCTGCACGCGTAGGTGCGCCCAAAGCTATCGAAATCTCAGCATGCAAACAGATCGCGACCCCAAACCAGCGCACGAGCTCATCAGATTCAACAACACACGCGATAGATCCAAGGCCATCACAGGGGAAAAATCGTTTTCGCAAAACAGAAAGCTGACTTACGCAGATCCCTGGTTGTAAACATCAATTGAGACGGTGACCTGCTCCACCCCCGACTTGAGACGGAAAAGATCAACCTTCTTGTGCACGACCAGGAATGGCGCGTCGGAGCTTGCCCCGACGGAGGTCACCAAGAGGAGGGCCGCCAGGAGAGACAGGAGAGCACCCGATCTGGTGATCGCCATGGTCCCGATCTTCGAGCTCCTTCGGATCGGGGTCGCAGTCGCCTGTCCGAGAAGACGCGGGCAGCCGAGGTCGGCAGGGCAACGCCGAATTCCCGTATAAAAAACAGATTTGCCCCAACCATCAACAAGTAACGATCCCTACAAATCACGACCGTTGATCTCGCAATGAGCGGGCAAGATTCCCAACGAAGGTCCAAGTCAATCTGGGCGACTGTGAGACTGGATATTTCCATACTAGGCAAAATGGACCGGACCATCTAAGTTCCAGGCGATGGGCCATAATTTTTAATGGGCCTTAAGGCCCATAAATTTTAATGTGCCATAAGGCCCATTTAAACTATCGATGATGGGCTTTTCTGACTTAATTTTTGGGCTTCATGGCCAACAAATGGCCCATATTTGTGCTGTACCTGCCAGTGATCAAAGATTTGCAGACAGAACGGCCCCGCTCAGGCGACGTCTCCGAGCGCCACCGCCGGTGGGCTCTCTGGAAGCCGAAGGTCTGAAGCTCTTCGTGCTCCTGTCAGCGCTAATTCTACAGGGGAGAGGGATTCCTAGTCACCAGGGAAGGAAGATGGGAGATGTTGCAGAGCTCGGACTGGTTTCCCTGAAACAGGACGACGGCATCCGAGCAGCAGTGTCCTGCCGCGCAATGGCGTGGGAACTGAAGATGGAGAGACACTTGCGAAGATCTCGGTCGCTTCATTAATGGAGTTCGCGTTCTACAACTAGGAGGAGGACCTACTAGAGACTCTCTCTGTCTCTCTCTATCTCTCTCTATCCTCTATTCGCCTCTATCGCTCTCCTATCTATGGAAGGAAGAACTACAAGTGCAGAGATAGATCGAGGTCGAGATCGACGAGGGGCTGTCGACCAGGTGGGGACGGCGAGGGTGAGGACGACGAAGAGTCGCAGGTGGCTGAGGGGACTCCCGCCGGCTGATCCAGCCGCAGGCAACAGCCATCGTAGTAGACGTAGAACACCGGCGAGGGAGGCTCGATCCACAGCGCCGGACGCAGCGGCGCCGCCGATCGACTAGGCGTAGGAGAGGGAGCGGTGGCGGCACGTAGGAAGGAGTCGGAAGAGATGGCGCTCCCGCTTCTGCGCGCGGCCGCGGCCGCGGCGGCGCGCTCTCTCCGGTGAGCGTTCTGGTGACCGCCGAGAGCCTGTGAGGTGGTAAACCTCCTAGAGCAGTAGAGGCAGTGGAATCTCCGGTTGGTCGGCGGCTGCTTCCTCCCCCCCGGAGATGACCTCGGCGATGGCGACGCCGGCAGCGGCGGCTTCAGAAGAGCGAAGAACACCTCCTCTTGCGGCTGCTTCTCCATTCCACTTCTCCTCTGTAGCGGGAACCCCGTCTCCCATCCAATCTTTAAAGCTCTCTCTCTCTCTCTCTCCATGGGATGTTCAGTTGGAGAAATACCCAAAATACCCCTCATATGTGCCGTTATTGTCAGCTCAATCAGACCGCCATTTTTTGGGTAATTTGGTAAATAAGCATATGAGGGATGATTGTACGTGGCCGATTAAGAGCAGGTGGGCGTCGCCACTTCTGTTCTGTTCTGTTCTGTTTCTTCTCTGCGCTGCTCTGCTCTGCTCCGCTCCGCCTCCGCTGTTCCGGCACGTCCGGTGGCGTCAGTGAGGGACCGGGAGAAGAAGGACATGGTGGGCTCCGCCGGGAGATTCCGAATGCCGGAGCAGCGTCTGTAGGGGGAGCCACCGAGGGGAGCACCGAGATCGCTGTCGCAGGTAAGTATCTGTTACTCTCCTTCTTCTTACCGCCGAACTATACCTCCGGTTACTGTGATTCCGACGAACCATCCCCATCCTTGCTCAAGAACATGACGGAGGAACGAGCGATCATCGTGTGTACGGAGAAGCGAATCGCTGTCTTATCTATCCGTCGATTTCGAGGTGATTGTTTCCCGGAGGGTGAAGAAACAGGGCATCGAATTGATAGCCCTCGAATCTCTAGATAGATATCTATGTACAGTGGGGGAGAGGTTAGATCAGGATCGACTGAGATAATCACATGTACGTACAGTTTTACTCGGCCAGCGGGAAATCAGATCGAAACAGAGAAGTCTGCTGTGTGTGGATCTGAGAGTCAGTTGCTGATGTCGAAGTACTTGGGATCCGAAGGGAAGTGGTGCTCCACTCGCAGCTGCAGAGCAAAACCAGGAGCCATTCGTTTAGAGGAGCATCTGAAAGGATTCAAACACCGTGTCTGCACGGCCGGGATGATCCCAAGTGGAAAGACCAGCGAATCTACTGTACACGAGCGCAGGAACGATCCCGAGCTGTACTTCCTCGGAGCACACAGAGAGACCGAGGATAAAGAAGAGGGAGAAATCGACGATCACAGAAGAGAAAATTGGGGGAAAATCGAGCCGGTCTTCATTGATTCAGCGCGGATTCGGTGGTTGAACTTCATTGATTCTTGGAGGAAGAACATCCCCCAACCGCATCAAACCAGGACAAATATAATGCGGTCGAACGCGGGAAGAACTGATTCCACATACCTTGCCCTCGTCTGAATCTGAATGGCGCTGGGGAAACACGACCCTCAGATCATTATAAAGGTAGAATCGCCTTTCCTCCCTGAGTGTCCGCAAGATTTCCATGAGGCGCTGAAAGGGGATTAGATTTGCACCTCTGGCTAGACTTGGAACACTTTCTAGAAAAAGGGCAGAGGAAGCGCAGGTGAAGCGCATAGCGGATCGCACTAGAACAGGCAATGCCCTTATCGACCACCTTCAAAGAACTCCCCACGGAATCATTGCCGATTGCAAGAAACCCGTCCAGTGGACTGGCCAGATGGCATTCCTGGGCATCATCAGTACAATCACAGCCACCCATTTGAGGGCTTTCTTCTTGCTCTCGGGTGCTCGACTTTAGATCAGTGGATCGCATGGAACACACAACCTTGACTCCATTCCTTTCAGCCAAGTGATCATTCTCCAGGTTACAGTTCTTAATCCCATGCTTCACCGGGTCGGCTGGAGCTCTGGAGGAATCTATGGTGATCTTTTGCCTTATGAATGTCTGCTCCAAAGTCAAAAGAGAGAGGAAAAGTCAATATTATGCTCCCATTTGTAGGCGAGTGGGGAGGGGATATGATCTAGAGATCTGCCCAGAGTGTCGATTTTCACAGCAGAAGCCGTTATCACCAAGAATAGCAGATACCTTGGTTCCCACGGGCATGTCACCAAGATCATAGTTGCAGAATAAGGTGTGAAGAGGAGTCCCCTCTGGGTTGCTGAGAACCTGTAAGAGGAACAGTTATGCACCTCTCGACACACAGAAAAAAAGGGAGAGATATATAAAAGGTCAGTGCAGGTGCTGGGGGTATGAACTTGGCAACAAATTCCACAGAATCAGACCGCCCAACCCCAAACCAGTTCACAAGGACCCGATTCGGCCCACATATTTCAACCACAAGTCAAACTTTGAACGCTCATTCAACCTTGGAAGCATCACAGGAAGCTGCCAGATTATGAGCCTACTTTAATCGGCGATCAGCTCAAGGGGGCGTAGAGAGCTCGTACCAGCTGAATACATCCCTTCACAGGTATCCGGAGCCGACTCCCAGATGCACGGGAACCCTCATTGCCGGAGCTCCTCCTCGTCTTGGAGCCGGCCTTGCTCCTGCCCGGTGGCAGATTCCCCGCGAGATCGATTGATGCATAATACAGCAATGAGCTATCTCCATCCACACTGGTTACAGAGAAGGGAAGCTTCCTTGAGGGGGGCGAGAAATTCCCCCCAGTAACATTCAGAATCGCAAGAAACCCATCCAATCTCTGCAAGAAACCCAGAGAAGAGCTCGTTAGAGAGAGAGAGAGAGAGAGAGGGATGACCCTTGAAGGAGGGAGAAATGCAGAGAACAGACCTGACTGTCATTGCCGGAGGAGAAACAACCAGATAGCAGGGACTCCTCGAAGGAACCGACCAAAGACCTTCTAACGGGGAGCCCACCGAGAGTTCTGATAAACCTAACAGGCTCCAGCCCGCAGCTCCTGGTTCTCTGGGAGCGGACCCTCAGGACCAACGGGTCAAAGCCCTCTTCCAAGGGACCACCTCTCACCCCGAGTTCATCTCCTTCTGATGCAGATAAGATCTCGGAGACGCCATCGCCGGCTGATCCTCGAACATCGTCAGCGATCCCATGGAGGCACCCACATGGCTCGGCCCTCTCCGGCCGAGATGGTCCGAGAGGAGACAACGAGAGAGGAGACGAGCTCGGTTCTCCCGGCGAGCCTGCGATTCCCCCACCATCTCCCCAATCTGTGTGAGCAGAGGGGGTCCTCGAATCGTCACCAATGTGGAGGCCAAGGCTCAGCTTCGAGCACCTGTACAAGGACTGCCTCAGAAGCCGCCGACAGCCGCCGCCGCCGCCGAAATTTGCCTTCTTACAGTCCTGTGACGCGTACAGGTTGACTTCCCCGACCAAGGCGCTGAGATCGGCTCGCCCCCCGCCTGCACCGCCACCACCGCCGCCGCCCGAGAGGTCCAACGGCTCGCCGCCGAAGCTGCCCCGATCGACCGCCTCCTTTACTGGGGACAGTAGCCGCTTCCGCAGTTGCAGGCTGTGGGGTGAATCCGACGAATCCCCCTCGAATGCGTTCGCCAATGGGGTCAACCCCGCTGACTCGAAGCCCACCGCCCTCAGGAGCGGAATGTGAGAACCTTGTTTGACTGTGCCGCCATTTTGATCCGCCGACCCGATCCTCAATGCGTCGAGGCTGACGGGACCGGCGCCGCCGCTTTCCCCTTTCGGGAAACTCCCCGGCGATATTGGGAACTCCTTGATGGGTTTTCTCCGGCAATCTGCGACGGAGGAGCGAGCTAAACACCCGCAGATCTTACCGCCGGTGTCGGCGCCGCCGACGCCGCCGCCCCGAGCGGGAGTCGGAGAAGATCCGGTCGGCGGCGGGGATGCGTCATCTGAGAGCTCTGCGGAAGCCTGGGGCAACCCCATTATCCGATTCCAGGATTGCAAACAGAAGAATCAAAGGCCGCACAGAGATTCGGAGTATGATTCCAGCTCATGAGCCCAACTCAGCGGCCTAGAATTTTACAACAAGAAGAAGGTGATGATGAAGAAGGAGATTCATAATCATGGCTGAGGATGATATTTTTCATCAAATTTAAATAAAATAATGCAATATATATATATGCTCGTGGAGAAAGATGGACCCGGCCAAGGTTCTATAGTCTCCATGATCTCAAGAGCATGAACAAGGCAAGAATCAGACGAGGACTTTGCCGCGCCAGACTACATTCGCATTAAGAGAGAAAATAAGATGATGGAATGGATTCGTTCAACTATACACAACTAATTTTTCCCCGTCGGTCGGTTTCTCGTAAAATCGAATTAAAATCAGGAACAAGGGGACGATCGACTCACCGACATATGAACAGAAGAAATCCAGAGGTGATGAGCGGGGAAAGGAGCGCGGCCAGGCGACCCCAGGGAAACCGATTTCTTCAGCCGATGGTCGCCAACCCCGCGGGGCGACGCCAGCGGTTGCTTTCACGGCACACATTCGCCGGAAAAAACCAGAAGAACCGCCAGATAGAACAACCGTGAAATCAACGAATTAGAAAAACTGGAAAAGGACGAGTCGTCGTCGTCCCCCTGCTTCCTTCCGATCAATCGAAAGAAGATGAAATCATCAAGGAACGGAGGTGGAGCCGCCGCACCGACCTGAGGCGCGGCCGATCGGAGCGCCCCTCGCCGGCGTCTTTTCCTCCAGATACGGACGCAATCGCCGCTGATCTTCAGCCAGCCCCCGGAATCGACGGATTCTATCCTCCCCTTCTCTCTGCTCTTCCTCTTCGGCTCTCCGCAGGGCGGCGCAAGCCATGTGTATATATACATACGGATTCCCTTCTACCTGGTGGCGTGTTCAGCTGTCCCGCGGGTTCAAGGCATCGCGTTTAAATTATTCGCGTGGGTTCCACTGCGCCGCCGGTTACGTTTACGGTAGCCGTTGTTCGACGCTGAACGGGCCGGCCCGAAATGGAGCCGGGCCCGGTCCTCGTCCGAACAGGCCATCCCGATGTCGGACAGTACCCGTCTTCATTTTCGGGTTTCTATATCAAGCCCGAATCTCTGGGCCCGACGTCTCGTGGGCCTAACCGGCACGATGGCATCTTAGGATAACCCCCGCCGCCCAGTTGGCTGCGGAGTATCCGTGGGCGCCGTGCACCGCGAAAGTTCCGAGTTTGAGCGAGTCCGTCGGACACTTCCCCGAGTCAACCGAACTCGCGATTCGATTGGGCGATCTCAACGGCGAGTCGGCGTCGGACTTCGGACCTGTTCCCGTTCGCGACTCCGCCCATTTTCGACGCCGGTCACCTGGTCAAGTGGGCCGATTCACCTGCTCAATGGGCCGTATCTTCTCTTAGTGGGCCAATTCGTTAGTTTGGGCTTCTCGGAGTTGCTCAGTGCGGGCTCGTAAATGGACCATGGGCCGGCCCATTTTCAAAAGATTGAGCACGGATAAGTATTAGGAAATATGGAAAATAATATTATATGGATAATGTATAAGATTATATGGATCAAACCCTTTTTTTATTCATTTCATGAAATATCCAAAATAATCAGGCCTAGACTTGCTGTGTTGACTCTACGGATCCGAATTCAACCAGACTCGATTGATCAAACATAGGCCATCCAATAATTCGGCCGGTTTACGCCCATTATAAAATGACAGCCCAATAGTAAGTCAGAGAAACTCTCTCCAGCCTCTTAGTTGGAGAGAGAGAGAGAGGGACGGGGAGAGAGAGTTGACAGCATGCACGTGCGCACCGACACGTGCCAGTTGACCAGCTAAACACGCTTATGGGTGGTCCGGGGGACCTGTCAGAGACTTCATGTGCACCAGACAAAGTCAAACGGACGGGGCGGCGCCCACTATGTCTGTTCAATCAATCTCGATAGTGATCGCTAAGGAGGGAAGCATGCTCCGTACAGCGAAGGAGAGAGAGAGAGAGAGAGAGAGCACAGAATCGGAGTATCAATACGTTAGTCAACGCTTGACGTGGCAACATAAATAAGGACGGCTGACGACAGGATCCCGGTAAGACAGGGCAAATTAAGATCAGATCCAACATGCGGATCGCGACCAACTGCCCTAGATTCAAGAGCGAGAGAGAGAGAGGTCAAGGATCGGGCCGAACCGTGTTTCGGTCCTTAGTTGGGCCCAAAGTGCCTAATTTCGGGCCCTTGGTGAAAACCCCTTATTGAGCCGGCTTTTGAAGACCACGATCTGGCCGGTCAACGTCTCGAGAATATTTGACGGCCGTTTAGGTTTTCACTTGGTTTATGTTCAACATCGATTGGAATGGGATGTTTATGGAAAATACCGGTCATTAATTCCAAATTAATGTCTTCTTAAATGCGAACATAAACGGGTCTTTCAACTCCCTCTCTCTCTCTCTCTCTCTAGAGTGGGATGGGGGAATGGGGCGTTGGGGATGCATAAGTTGGTGCAGCATTTTTTTCAGCATATTTTAACTAGATTAATTTGAGACCGGGAAGAGTCAACGTTTCCAGAAGGAACAACAGTAGTCAAAATACCCTTGAATGGTACGGGAATTTATTCTACACTGGGTAATTTTTGTGATTACCCACTTTAGAATTTTATATTTGTTATATAGAAGGGTGTACTTTTTTTGTGTTGCCAAATGAAAGTGGGCATTCAACATTAAAGAGGATGTTTAAGACTATTGCGCAAGTTTTAAGGGGTTTATCCACAATAATGGCAACCCTCCACGATGGTCGGTTAAAAAAGGAACAACTGGTAACAGTCTCTTGGAAATTTCAGTCAGCAGGAAGGAAGAAAGGTATCAAAAGGCGAGGTGGGTGAGGAGCCGGTGGGGGAGGGAGGAGAAGGGGGAGGGAGGGGAGAGGCAGAATCTGTGAGCCGTCGGCGAGGAAGAGGAAGGAGATGACGTGGGGGGGCAGGGTCGGCGGCGGTCCGAAAGGGGGCGGCGGCGGCGGCGGCGTTTCCTCCTTCTTCCTCCTGATCCTCACTCTGGTTTTCGCCTTCGGCACCTACAACCTCGTCTCCATCGTCATCCGCCACCATATCGATCAGGAACAGATACCCTCCTCCGACCTGGTGGCCGATCCCGTCGTCCGAATGCCCAGCGACCGGAGGGGGTCGCCCTCCACCGGGAAGCTCTTCCATGTGGCGCTGACGGCCACCGATGCGCCGTACAGCAAGTGGCAGTGCCGTATCATGTACTACTGGTACAAGCAGGTGAAGGCCATGGCGGGGTCCGACATGGGAGGCTTCACCAGGATCCTCCACTCGGGCAGCAGTGACAACCTGATGGACGAGATCCCCACCGTGGTCGTTCAGCCCCTGCCGCGAGGCCTGGATCGGGTGAGCATTATTTACAGAGGAGATTCTCTTGTTGGCCGGGATCCCGATTCGATCTCCCAATTCTCACCAGCCTCTTCGCGATTCTTCGTGCGAAGGGCTATATTGTGCTCAACAGGCCATGGGCGTTTGTACAGTGGCTGGAGAACGCTACGATCGAGGAAGAGTGAGTCCCCGGCACCGTGGATTTCTCTTCCTTTCTTCTTTTTTTCCTTCTTCCTCCGGCAGAACGCCGGGGAGCTTGCGCGCCGGACTGGCCTGAATTCCGAACACAACGAACGAAATCGTGTAGCTACATCCTGATGGCGGAGCCCGACCACGTCTTCGTGAATCCCCTGCCGAACCTGGCGCGGGACGGACACCCAGCCGCCTTCCCCTTCTTCTACATCAAGCCCACTGAGCACGAGGACATCATCCGAAAGTTCTATCCGGCGGAGAAAGGCCCTGTGTCGAACATCGACCCAATCGGCAACTCTCCGGTGATCATTCACAAGGTGAGATCTCCCCGCCGCCGCTGCCTGCAACCCCTCCTGATCACCCCGACTGGAAGCGCCCTCGCTGGGAATCCAGCGTGTCTGCGGTGCTGGACGCGATCCTCTGCAATTAATTCTTCTGTTGACTCTGATGCTGCCTCGCGCGGGCTCTTCTCCCGTTGACCATCTCTCTCTCCAGGCCCAGCTGGAGAAGATTGCGCCCACCTGGATGAACGTCTCGCTGAAGATGAAAAACGACCCGGAGACCGACAAGGCCTTCGGATGGGTTCTGGAGATGTGAGCCCTCTTGCAAAACCCTGTCTCTGTGCTCAATTGGGATCGATCCACCGTCCTCTCTCCAACTCTTCTTCTTGATGTGGAAAAGGTACGCATACGCCGTGGCGAGCGCGTTGCACGGCGTTCAGCATATACTTCGCAAGGACTTTATGATCCAGGTGCTCCCTGATCTCATCTGTGCACCCATGTAGCTCTCTGATCTCGCCGTTTGCTCAAGCGATTCTGAAATAATTTGGCCTTCAGCCGCCATGGGACACGGAGGTTGGGCAGTCCTTCATCATTCATTACACATACGGGTGCGACTATAACATGAAGGTAGTCCACTCTCCCGTTGCTGTAGCCTGCTAAACGCCTGCATCTGATTGCTGTGGCTGACGCATTTTCTTCTTGCTGCCTGCGGGGATCATACCAGGGTGAGCTGACTTACGGCAAGATTGGGGAGTGGCGATTTGACAAGCGGTCGCATCTCCAGGGTCCTCCTCCGAGAAATATTTCTTTGCCCCCGCCCGGCGTCCCAGAAAGTGTGGTACGTTTCAGATGCCCCTGTGCTCTGGAATTTTTTCATTAGCTCTGATCTTCGGGCTTCTGGCGATTTCTGTTTCCCTCTTCTTGTGTCTGATGATCGGGTCACCACACCCTGCGCCCTCCCTTCTTCCCTTCTTCCCTTCTTCTTTCTGTGGTTCAGGCGGGGGTGCCAGCCAAAGCAGCTGTTCTCCTTCTGAGTAGGGAGGAAATTTCATTGGACTTGGTGAGGACGGCTGTGGCATGTTTCTGGTTTGCATGCTGATGAGCGTTTGTGATTGGAGATTTGACCATCCTGGAAAGATCCATACCCATCTGATTGGAGTGGAACTGTTCTCCACATTTGTTGGACTAGAGAAGCAGATCCCCAGTTGACTTTTGCATGAGCCTGGATGTCTCTGGTTTAGATGAACGGAGAAAAATCTTGCATGCTGATGAGCGTTTGTGATAGGAGATTTAACCATCCTGGAAAGAACCATACCCATCTGATTTTGATGCAACTAGAGAAGCGGATCCCCAGTCAACTTTTGCATAAGCCTGGAGTATTGTGGGCTTTCATCTGTGTTCTGTGAGTATTGTGCTTGAGGATCATCAATGGCGATCTTGGGATGCCTTCTGGAGTCGAAAGGAAGGATTTAGCAGAGTCTGTCGCCCAGGAATGGAGGGGCTGAAGAAATTACTCTTTGACGGAGCTCTTCTGCGATCATGATGATTATTTGTGTGGCCTGTTCTTGCAGAAAGTCTTTCATTCACTGGCTTCTACTGCCATGGTCAGCTCCGATTCTTCCCATGTCTGGGTGGCTGGGATTTTCTTCATCGTTTCCACTTGAGCTGATGGTGTTCTTCCCCCGATTAAAGAGAAGTTCGATTATTTATTTTATTTTTTTATTTACTCTGGTGGCTTGGACTATCTGAGAAGAGGATCGAAGGGGATGCACCCCTTGTGCTGCCCTGGAAACATGGAGCTGCCTATATTAGTTCCACCCACAAAAGAAGAACAAAAATAGAAAGGAAATAATCTGCGGGCCTTGGATCCTCCTTCCTGGAAATGGTCTAAGTTATATTTTATTCTTTATGTTCTGGCATAAGTTTTTTAAATACGCTCATATAGTGGCAGATAAATCTGCTCAACTGCTCTCGGTCAACGCTCCCCTTTCGTGGTGGAAGTCTTTCATGCTTACTGCACGATATAGGGCACGAGTTGACCGGAGCGAGCTGAGTGGATTACAGAGGGTTTGACTGCCAATGGGTTTGAACGGGTTCAGTCACCTCTTTAAGAGGAAGAACCAGGAAGCAGGCTGCAATTGGCGGTGTCAGCGGTGGTGTGTGTTCCAACTCTGATCCACGAACCAGTGGCTAACCCTCCGAGATCAGCCGTTGACCCAACCGCTGCCCCGCTTGTCATGACGTCATTGGTCTCGAGAAGAACCTCCGAATAGACTTGCTGACAGTGGATGGGAGCTCTGTAACAGGCGTTGTTTCCATTCTTGGTCTCCGGAAGAACCATGATCAAAGTCAACGGATTTGATATGCTGTAATCCCTGCATTCTCTGGAAATCTGAGCTCCAGAGATAACACTGTCTCCAATCATCCTCTTTTCCTCGGTGCCCACTGCTTCGGTTTTCATCTCTCTCTCTCTCCCTCTCTCTTCCTCTCTGTCTCTCTTTCTCTCTCTAATGTGATGACACTTGGTGCAGGTCACGCTGGTGAAGAAGGTGAATGAGGCCACTGCTAACATTCCAGGGTGGGACGACGAGGGAAGCTGAAGAAGGTACAGAGGAAGGCTCGTGTTGAGTGGAGAGTCAACAGACTACATAGTTCCCAGATACGCAAGGGAGAGAGATACAGTCAACATGGTAGATCGAGTTCAGTAGAATGAAGGCCCTGGAGTGCGCGGGCAATGTTCTGGTTTGGTGAGCTCTGTAAAGCTGACATTTTTGTTGCCTGAGGCTTTCGTACTTCAAGCCATACCCGTCCGAAGTAAACTGAATAATTTATCCATCTCCCGGCTGGTGGGGTTGACCTTTTAGTCTCAGCTTTTTCTACTGCTCATTGACCCCAATCTTTTGGGATTTTCTTTTTCTGTCACTAGGAAAATAGCTGCAAATTAATGCCGTTATTTGGGCTAGTCCTCACGAATTCAGCATCTTACCGGTATTTTTTTATGATCACGGGGGACTTTTCCAGCAGAATAGTGAAACTTGACTTTTGCCCGGATGATCTTCAATCTTGGCAGGTTGGGCCGCGTTCTGTTTCTAATTCGCGAGATTCTTCAAAAAAAAAAAACACCGCGCCAATTATATAATTAGAGAAAATTTTCGCTCAAATTCTCAAAATTTGGGATGAAAGAACCCCCGATTCCATCGCAGGGTTGTGCTCTATTCTTCTGATATCCATATGAAATACTCGTCAAGAAGTGATGGCATCGTAGAACAATCCCGCATTAAAATCAAGAGCCTAAATAAACGTACCACTTCAAAATATGGGCCACTCCGCTCATTCTTGCCTGGCTTTCTGAAGTAGTCCTGATTATCTGATATTCATTGATAACTTTCTGAATATCACATGGGGATAAGCGAGGTAATAAAGTCATCATTTCTGGGAGAAAATAGCTACTCAGTATCATCAAGCGGTAGTTGCTCACCAGAACCAGACTAATTTGGTGAATATTACGCTGGAAATAATCAATACAGATGGAGACAGGACACTGGAGTTCTGTCACAAGTAGATTCAGACATCCTTCGTACTGTGAGGTTCTGCATCAATTGAAAATGTAGAATAGCTAAAACAACCTCCCCCCACCCCCCCACTCGCACATACTTCTCTCTCTCTCTCTCACTCACTCACTCACTCTTTTTCCATTGGGAACCTGAAGGTGTTGTTTATGCAGAGGGAGTATATTCATCGTCACGAAATAAGGATGTTTATTAAAATGGCCAGACTATTCAACAGTCTAGCAGAAGCACCTAAGCATAACATATCAACTTCATTTTCCTTTCTAACGAATCTCACTCATCTTTCCTCCGGCCGCTGAGAAGCTTGCGTCGTCGAAAATCCTCGTATCGGGATAAGTTCGGCTTCTTCAGTTACAAATAGAAAAATCAAGAAGAGCCTAAAAGTAAACCCTAAAAATGGAACACGGATATAAATTTTTCGGTCCTAAAGAAGGATTCATGTAGATGCCAGAAAATATCATGCACTAGGATCAATAAAATTACGACTCAATCTCGGGCGAGATCTCTGCATCATGTAGTCAAGTCTATTTCCTCATTCCAGTACCACAGAAACATCGTAACTGAAGAGTCTCGAAAAAACGAGCCAGATCAAATATGAATTCCGCCATAGACTGCACTCAGAAGCCCTATCTGCTCACATAACGTACAACATCGCTCAGCGCTTCAGTGCTGGAGCTTGAAAACATCGATCCATAGGCGTTTGCAACAGAAAATGAATGGCATCTAGATCCGTTCCGGTCAGTTATTCACCATATAATGCATCCGATTCCCCATTTAAACCCCAAATCGATGGAGACATGGCGAATCATTCTATGGCGAAAATAAGAAAATCTTCAGATCATAACGAATAGAGAATGCGGACGGAGCACAGGACAAACTGCGGAGAAATTCGCATGCATGATCATGCCTTCACCGGACAACCAAATGCAGGAGAATCATCGATGATCAAGCGGAATCCCGTCACCGTGCGTTCCAGGCCTCTGCGCGACTGGTGCATTGGGTAGGATAACGAACTTGTTGAACTCACAGACTGAGCCCCTATACATATATATACATACGCGCGCAGAGTCCGCGGTCTCAGATTGGCGGGAAAAGCCCATTCCGACATCGGGCCGGGCATTAAAAGATCTTAAGCCGAAACTGGGCCTAGTTGCCTCCCCCTACTAAAAAATAAAGGCCGAAGGTCCAGTCCGGGCCGGTGTTCAAGAAACCGAAATTTGAAATCAAGCCGCTTTCGGGCTTCACTAATTCGGCCCAAAAGCCCGATACCTCAGCCCCAAGATGGTGCTTACGGTCCCTCGGTACCCCACCTCCACCCGGAGGCCCGCGGTGGCGGACGGTGGGGCCCACGGTCCGACAGTCAACGGCCGTGGTTGGCGCGGTCCACAAGGCGCTGCCTTAGCGGCGTAGCATGAACGCCCAGCACGTCAACGTAACATCTCCTTCTTTCACGGCAGCCCTACATGTACCACCCCTCACCCTTTCCATCTTAGGAAGTAAATCCCCTCTCTCTCTCTCTAACTCTCTCTCTCTCTCTCTAAATGATTTACAAGTATCCATTTGCACTATTATATCCCTCTGTCCACCCTCTCTCTATCCCACTTGTGTGCCTCCATTTGCAGTATTCTCTCTGCTCTCTCTCTCTCTCTCTCTCTCTCTCTCTCTCTCTCTAGCTCATGCGTTTGGTGGAGGGTCGCAACAGGCAATCGTGCCCGCTTCACCGACCGAGGTCGAGGCGTGCATGTCGCGCTGTCTACGTGAATAAACTAGAATCTCCATCTAATTCATTTTGTGTTGGTGCACACGTCTGTTAGTCGAGGATACGTACATACATCTCTGCATGTAGTGAGAGAGAGAGAGAGAGAGAGAGAGAGAGATGCCGAGATTGCTTGTACAAGTTGGACTCCACATGCTCCCTCTTCTCCCTCCGGGAGACCAATAATTCTTTGGCTCGATTTTATTCTCTCTCTCTCTCTCTCCCGGAATCTTCACTTTCTCTCTCCGAGAGAGAGCGACAAGAAGAAAAGACTCGATTTTTGGGTGGACAAGGCACCGCGCCGTCACAATCTCTCTCTAGATTTGGACTCAGTTCCGTACGCTATTCAAGAAAGGATAGAAAAGCGTCTTAACAGGCGCAGAGACGGAGGAAAGTTAGAGGGAGAGGGGGGGGTACATGTTCGAGGGGAAAGCCTAAGGATCTCTTCTGGGGGACAAGGATGGGGAAGAAGAGCTGCGGCAGCTGCCGTCCTCGCCGTCGTCATCGGAGGCCTCCTCTGTCACGCAGCTCGACTCCGAATCCGACGGGAGACTCCCCAAAGCTATCTGATTGGGGAGGCGGCACCGCCCGGCGCCACCCTCCACGGCGGCGCCGCCTTTACCGGCTCTCCTCTTCCTGAATATCCGGCAGAGCACCCACTCCTCCGCCGACGGGCCCTGCACCATTAATAGAAGTAAGGTCGCGTCACACGGAGAGAGAGACATGGCTGTAAGGCGCGCCTTATTTGACCCATCCCAATCGAAATCTCTCTATCACTTTGACACATTCAGCAGACGAAAGCTATGCCTGGCGCCGTCCAAGTTCGCCGCCGACGGCGATTCGCTGGTCGGGGGAAGGGGCCCACAAAGATTGCGGCTAGCCCCATCTCCCCCACTCGACGCCATTGACCACAAGCCTCCGATCCCATACCACTTAGAGAGAGAGAGAGAGAGAGAGGGAGAGGGCTCACGAGGGAGAGCTTCTTCTGCTGAAAGAAGATCCCGGCGAGGCGGTACTCGTGCATGAACCAGTCTGTCCTGGAGCCATTGGAGCCCTTCCAAAGGTTGAAGACGAGGGATTTCTTAGCGCCCACCACCTGGTTGCAGGCGATGATCTCTCTGCTCCTCCCGGTGGGCTTCCAGTAGCCGGAGGAGGCCCGATGGGGGCACCTCCTCTGCTTCTCCGGCATGATGCAGAAGAAGTACCTTTCCTTCTCCGGACAACCTGACGACCAGAAAAACCAACTTCTCAGCATAATGTAATCATCCACGTCGCCGCATGTAGTTTCCGCCATTAATCGCGCAGAAGTTTCATAAATGGGGGCCGTCCATGACCGAATTCGGAGCTTCCCGGTCTCATTCTTCGCAAGAATGTGAGAGGAAACAGAGGGAAGAAGGGACACCATGGAGAAACAGACTAGGGTTTCTTCTCTTTCGAAGGTGAAGGGAGAGGGTGGGAGAGGCTAACCAGGAAGGTCCCATGGATCGTATCTGGAGAGAAGCTCGAGCTCGGGGATGACGGCGGCCGGCAACGGGCGGGAGAAGACCTTCCTCTGCAGGTACTGCAGCACCAGCTCCTCGTCGGTAGGGTGGAACCTGAAACCCGGTGGCAGCCTCACCGCCCCTTCCCTCGCCATGCCTCTCTCTTCCCTCCCTCCCCCCTTGCCGGAGAAGACCAGAAGAGAGAGAGAGAGAGCTCTGCGTGAGGTGGGAAGGAGGAGTAGGAGCAAGGGTCAGGGTTCTTTATACTGAAAGGACGGGGGAGGACGCCTGCAAACCGCACTCCTTGACTCTCCTCCTCGAGCTTCAGAAAGGAGAACGACGACTTTTCTTCTTTACTGAGTAATCGCCGCAGTATTTCTGTCGGAATAATTAATCACCATAAATGACGTCGCATGATAATATTTTAATAAATATTTTAATGTTTAGAAGCGCTAGCCATCCTATTTTTCCCGTTTAATAATTAAATAAGATATTTACTCATATTTTTTTACCGGAAAATTGGAGGAGAAAAGAGCCCCTCGACCGGGTTGCAACGAACAGACCGGCTCTCGGGGAAGCCGACACCGGTCGCCTGGTTCTTCAAATCACCCGCCCACGGTCAACGAGTAGGGAAATTTGCATAAATTTTTGATCATCAATGAACTAATAATACAAATCCGGGCAACCATTGGCGTCAGACGGGTGGCTTCCGTGACCGAGAAGGAAATGCGTTGAAGACTTCAAGAGGGAAATCTCTATGTGACAAGAGCGAGAGCGATAGAGAGAGAGAGAGAGAGAGAGAGAGATATAGAGAGACGTGTGTCGGTTTCTCTCTCAAAATCTCTCTCTCTCTCTATGGGGTTCCTGCGCCCTGCATGGTCAAAGGAGGGGGGTTGCGTGTGGTGGAGGTGCCAGCAAAGAAAAAGTGGGGCCCAGGGGAGTAAATAAAAGGCCGACACGTTGAACGCTGGGTGGCGTCCACGAAGTGGGAAGGTCGGTGGGATCTACGTGGCGCTGGATGGTCCAGCTGACCGACTGATGCGTCGTCAGCAGGTGACGTGGCGACCAGGTCATTTCCTTGCCGAATCTTTCATAAAACAGTATTTTATTTATTTGCTCGGAAAATACGAATATTGGGGATATTATGGTCCCATATTGGGCTTGAGTCCATTTGGGCCATATAAAATACAGCCTAACAATCACGAAGAGAATGATTCAATTGGGCTTTTGTGAATATTGGGTCCATAATGGGCCATCACTGAGATTCATATGGTGGGCCTTCTCGGTCCACTTTCTTCTTCTTGATTGGGCCGAGGCTTGCGGGCTCATCCGGCCCATTTTTGATAATCCTGCTTAGACGCTTCTCGCTGATTTCGGGGACGGGGTCAACGAGGAGAGGTTGACACGTGGCAGATGCGCGTACGTCAACTCCCACCGCCGCCCTTGCCGGCGGTGGGAGTTGGCGAGTTGATCTCTGCAAGGTCATCACTGAGGACGGAAATGATGCAGAGAGCCCACGTAGGCATCAACTGCACCAAAGCGTTGACTACTATTCCGGGAACAACAACGGCCAACTCAGCGCGTTCCACTCCACCGCCGTCCCTGCCAACAGCGCTGTGGTCCACTGTCAGATTGTGGGCGCATATGGGTCCGGCCCGCGACAAATTTCCTCATTCGGGCCCATTCAAAAGGGGGGGAAGACATAAAGTGTGGCCCAGTGAAGTACGACTACGGCGTTATTGGGCCCCACCAATGGGCCCAGTTCAAACTGTGATGGATGGCCTCGGCCCCGTATCAATAACGGGTCGAAAACTTATGGGCCCACGGCCCAGTAGTCCATCTAACTATTACGCTGACTGCGCTTCTCGTTGATCGCTCTCCACCAATCCGAAACAGTGAAGTTGTTCGTGGGTCGTCGTCTTCATTGCTGAAGATCTCGGGGAGATCGGGAACGCCTGTCCGAGTTCGGTCAAATTGTCTGAAATTTTTGACTTGGGGAGAGGGTCAACCCGGTCCGCCGTACACCGGACAGTAAGGTAGCGATCGTCCGAACTGTACGATCGAGAGGAGTTTGAGGGTGGAGCCGAGGGAGACTGTAGAGAGAGGTGAGAGACAAAAACAGACTGCCGTTGAGTCAAAAGGTAGAGTACTCTCCCGAAGGTGGAAGCTTCTTCAAATAAGGTCTCAGAGCTGTGGGCCACCTGGCCGCACACTCTCTCTCTCTCTCTCTCTCTCAAGCCCTTGGTAGAAGTCCACTCAGTATTATCAGGAGAGCAAGCAGTAAGGGCACGCCGGAATATTCGTAGACGATGGCGGCTATTTCACCGGCCAAGTTGAGAGTTGCAGGCTGCCGCAATGGATAACCTAGGCAGGAAGGGCTTCATTATTCGCTGCCGGAGAGCTCCCCCCTCCATTATTCCCGCCGTACAAGCCGGAGGAAGGACTCTGGTACGGTGACGCGCTGGGGAGGGCCCAAGAGAAAGTTTGCTGGGAACGTCCCCCCTTCGTCTTCTTCGTCTCCCCAAGCCACTTCGCTGGCGTGTACCCTCTTGAGACGCGAAGACTCGGAACATGGGGTTTTCAGTGGAGCCGGGATGCTCGATCCTCTCTCTGTCTTTTGTTCTCGTCCTCCGGGTGGACACAAGGGACCGAAACCGGCGGTGGCGCCCAAGCCGTCCTACTGTTTCTCTGTCATCCCACAGCAGGGTTTCCACGCCCACCAGCACTCGAGGAAGATGAAAGTCGCATCCCCATTTATTAGTGTACTTGCTTCCCGCTCTGCGCGTGTCTCTTCCGGACCTGCTGTTTTCTTTTCATAAGAAAATCTAACCCTTTGTCGCATGGTCTACGCACACAGAAATTCTCATATGTAACTAGTTTTACGTGCTCCTTAACTAGTATAATTGTCGTCGCGAACGAATATTGCACGACGTAACCTAATCCTTGTAGCAGGGTCAACGGAACTAGAACACATGAGCTCGTATCGATCCCGTATTATTCATAACCAGGCTTCTGAATCTTAGTAAGCCCGCGTGGTGTTGCCCCATGGAGTTCTCTCTCTGGTTTCCCGTGGTTTTCCTTGTAGGTCGTTATCTTGAGCAGACGGGACGTAAAGAGAGAGGGAGGAGAGAGAGAGAGAGAGAGTATAGAAGAAGAGGGTTGGTGAATCGCTATCAGAGGGAGCCTGAGTGAGCTTGGGTTCTCGTCCTGGAGACTCCGTTATTCTTGGTCTTTTGGACCTTCCACGTAGCTTCATGAGGTACTCTCTCGGATGCTGTTCATGTATCTTCTTGCGCAGGGCCTCGTATGACTTCATGGTGAGCGAGTGAGTTGGTGAGACATATGTATACATATGTACACGTATACATACCGAAATTAAGAGAGAGAGAGAGAGAGAGAGAGAGAGAGAGAGAGAGAGGGTACAGGGCAAACAGGTACCCGGTAGGCCCCTCCGCTGTCTTGGAAGCGTTTGGATTCATCAAATGTCCGATACTACCTGAAACACGGCTCCGCCTCCTTACAGTGGTAGGCAGGCAATTGAGCTGTACAGCTCTCACTGCGGATGACGTGGTTTCCGCCTGCCGCCATTCAATTCATCCTTTTCTATTCCCTTGGTTAATTTCACTCTTTACCAAGTCCAGTTAATTGCCACCTAAGCTGTTCTCATCTCTATTTAAGGAGATGAAACCCCTCGGAACTCATCCACATCTGAAAGGACTGGGGACGGGGGGCGTGCATTAACCTCTCTCTCTCTCTCTCTTTCTCTCTCTCTCTTGTGAGGAGCAAGGCCTTAAGCTCTTCCCATTCTCTCTCTACACGGTGGGCGGGACAATGGCCGGCATGCACCAACCTTGGGCCTTCGCCTTCGGGATCTTAGGTTGGTCTAGCCAATGGAGGCTTGGAGTGTCGTCTCCCTCCCCATCTTTTGGCTTACCTCAGTGAAGTTTTCTTCGATCAGCGCTAACTCTTTCGTGTTATGGTTTGGTTCACTGTGGGTTATACTTAGTATAGGAGTTGTTATTTCATGCTGTGGCTTGATTCAATGAGGGTTTTTCGTGGTTCTCTCATATTATCGTTGGCCTTGGAGTGATCATACGTAAACAATATCTTGTTCCCTTGAAATAACGGTTTCTTATCATGGAATTCTTGAAGATCTTTGTACTAAGTAATGATCATCTGCCACTGAATGCGCAGGTAACGTCATCTCGTTTATGGTGTACCTCGCTCCAGTGTAAGGAACCATCTCTCTCTCTCTCTCTCTCTCATATTTGACGTTGGTTTCCCAGTGATCAAGGATATTGATCTAGATTTTGATGATCTCAGGCCGACGTTCTACCGGATCTGCAAGTGTAGGTCGACGGAAGGGTTCCAGGCGGTGCCCTACGTTGTTGCACTCTTCAGCGCCATGTTGATGATCTACTATGCCCTGATCAAGACTAACTCCTACCTCCTCATCACCATTAACGGAATTGGCTGCTTCATAGAGACTGTTTACATTACTTTGTTCCTCATATTTGCTACCAGAAAGACCAAGGCAACTCTCTCTCTTCCTCTCTCCTCTCTCTCTCTCTCTCTCTCTCTCTCTCTCTCTCTCTCTCTCCCTCTCTTCTAATTGGTGTTCGTACTCTGGGGATAGCAGATCTCTGCATTTAAGCTGCTGGTGCTTTTGAACGTTGTCTCGTTCGGGATCATCGTAGGGTTGACTCTTCTGCTGCTGAGAGGCTCCACCAGAGTGACGGTTATCGGATGGGTCAACGTTTTGTTCTCCATCAGCGTCTTCGCGGCTCCGCTCAGCATCATGGTGAGGAAAATCCCTGAACTTCCTTCACCGGACTCATCGGATCACTCTTTAACGAGGTTCTGTGATTATCAGAGACTCGTTATACGCACCAAGAGCGTGGAGTTCATGCCCTTTTTCCTCTCCTTCTTCCTCACTATCAGTGCAGTCGTCTGGTTCACCTACGGTTTCCTCATCAGAGATCTCTACGTTGCCGTAATCTCCTCTCTCTCTCTCTCTCTCTCTCTCTCTCTCTCTCTATCTATAGTTGGAGATGTAGTGATGCGATAATTTACACTCTCCCTCTCTCTCCCCTTCTCTCTCTGAATTGTTCAGGCGCCAAATATCCTGGGCTTCCTGTTCGGCGTGGCGCAGATGGTGCTCTACTTTATCTACAGGAAGAGCGGAGGCAAGGACCCTGAGAAGGCGATGCCAAGCGCCATGGCGGGCGGCGAGGTCCACCCGATTGTAATCAGCATTGAAGTCAGCGGGGAGGGAGCAACGGGAGCCACCCACGTGGACGGCAGAAGCATCGCCGCCGTCCGAGCTGATGCGCACGTTGGCCCCACCTCGCATGATGACTATTTGTCGTCCTCGTCTCCAAACCGTTGACCTCGACATCCTTATGAGTGACGGCCAGCGAATTCCGTAACGTAGCGAGCGAGCGAGCGAGGAGAGAGAGAGAGAGAGAGATTTGCTGTGCCTATTGATCGATCAAGGTCGCGTCACCCTCCTCTCTCTCTCTCTCTCTAAATATAGTGTCTCAGGGTAAATTCAATTAACCAACGATGACAGGAGTGTCAGCGCAAGGATACCTTTGTTAAACATGAAACCTGGCGCGCGTTCAGCACCAGGTGATCACCGCCGTGGACCGACAGCGTCCGTCCGAAACGCCACGTGGAATACCCATATAAATAACGAGCAGATCTTTGAAAGTCAAATTTCCCAATTTTATTATTTAGCATTATATATATATATAATGCCAGCAGAAGGCCTTGATACCCTTACACGTGGCGGCATTGTCTTCCATGAGCAACCGGACACGGATAGTGAATAAGATGTGAACAGGGAAGTAGACGGCTATGATGGCAGCTATACCAGCTACTTGTACGACCAACATCGCCCCCTAATTGCCTAGTTTAGACGATGTATGTGATTATGGTCAAAGTCAACCCCTCACATTGTATTGTCTCAAAGGATCCATCTAGAGTCTTGGCAAAGTCTTAAAAGTTAATTTTCCCGAGTTTATTGTTGATGATAAATAGACAACGTCCGCAGAAGGCCTGACAGCCTTACACGTGGTGCCATGGCAAGCTTATGTTGAATGGGCGATTATGACGGAGTATAGGGGTCCCTGGTCAAAGTCAACCCTGCCGCCGTATTATCTCAAAGTAAACCAATAAAAATTATTTTTCCGAGTTTAGTATTCAGCAATATATATACAGAATGTCAGCAGAAGGCCGGACAATGTTACACGTGGCAGCACGAGATGCTTGTTGATGAGTGAGGGCCGTTGTAGAGGCAGCCTAGACCAGCTACTTGTGCGACCAAGATCACCCCATAAATTGCCTAATTTAGATGATGTAAATGCGCCCACTTACTAATTATGGGAGTATACGGATCCCCCTAGTGGGTCTGGTCAAAGTCGCACCCCTTGACCCTTTGGACCTTGGCGGGTTTGGTCAACGAGTGACATCTGAGAGTGATGAAAGAGAGCAAATTAAGATTACGTTGACGTACTTTTTACGCAAATATTATTATTAATATTATTCTTAAATAATACTTTTTTGGTAAGAGTTAGCATAAGTGAGAACTAAAATTATAGTGCCTTTATTTTTATTATTTTACCGGGCCAGCTACTTTCGGAGCCCATAATAAGATAGGAACTAAGGTGTCCACTGGGCGAAGATACCACGAGGCCCAAGCCACGTGGCTATGTCAGATTCACCCAAGTGTCAAGATCCACGTCAGCCCTAGGCGACATCTTCTCTTCCAGCGCGCGATGGCGGGGAGGGAGGGAGGGAGGGCCACTAACACAGAGACCGGGGAGAGCGTGGCATGTGCGGGGAGAGAGATGACCTTGAGAGCTCGGCAGGATCCGGGGAGACCAGAAAGCGTGGCTCTGGGCGACCACCACGGCGCAGATAATTCATTTAAGGAGTGCTCGGCGGCGGCCATGGCCACTGACGCATGACTGACCTCGGCGAGAGGTCTCACGGCAGGAACAGCAGCTGCCGGCGGGCGACACAAGCGCGGGGAGACCCGCCTCCCTCCTACGGCGGCAGCAGCAGCAGCAGCAGCAGGACAGATGTCGGTACCGGAGAGGATAGGCCCATCATTCGCTCTCCCTCTTCCTCTGAGCACGCAAGCTCCGACAGCATCATTATCTCCTCCTCCTTCGTCTACTTGACCTGTTTCTGCCTCTGTTTCTTCATTCTGGTTCGGTTTCTTCTTCTTACCGTGGAGGGGGAGGCTGCGACTTCCAATGCCCGACAGGGCAAATCAGAATAATATCGCGGTCTCTGCTCAGTACCGGCTTTCGCTGCCGTTTTTCTCTGAGATCAAGGCCTCCGCCCCCGCCCGGAAAAAGCACCCAACAGAGGCAAGATCGCCGCCCACCTCTCTCTCTCTCTCTCTCTCCTCTGGGTCGTCGTCGTCTGAGAGCTTAGCTCCATGAGTGAGGTGGGAGACTGGGGAACCCTAGCGTTCCGGGAAGATGGGAGACGGGGGCGGGTGGGCGGGGAGGCGTGGCCTTCCGGGCAAGGAAATAATCATGAAAGGGCAAAGGAAAAGGCGGAGGCCTTTGTTCTTGCCTCATGTCCGTCGCCCCGCCGCCCTCGCCGGACGCCTGCAGCAGTCGCCGCCCACTCGGCCCGACAGCGAGGGCGCGGCACCTACCTACGATCGATCCCCCACCGTCCTGAAAAGCGCCCCTGCCCACGTCTCCCTGATAAATCCCCTCCCTCTCCTCCCTCTCTCCTCTGCGCCTAGTTTTTGATGCAACCCCCAGAGAGAAGAGAGAGAGAGAGAGAGACACGTCTGCCCTTAAAGCAACAGAGAAGCCCCCCCTCTCTCTCTCTCTCTCTGCGCTTCTATAAATACGTCCGGTCATCTCCCTCGACCTCCACTGGACCCTTCTTCTTCATCTTCTTCTTCTTGCTCTGGATTGAACTAGAATTATCGCTTCAGTGTGTAGTGAGGTGAAGAATGTACTACCACGCGGCGGCGGCGGCGGCGGCGGCGGAGAGGTGGGGGGCGTACATGCAGGCGGCGTCGGCGCACCGGATGGCGGCGGCGGCGGTGGTGGCGGCGGCGGATCCGCTGGAGAGGGTGGAGAGGCTGGCGGCGGAGAACGCGGTGGTGGTCTTCAGCGTGAGCACCTGCTGCATGTGCCACGCGGTGAAGCGGCTCTTCTGCGGGATGGGGGTCAACCCCACCGTCTACGAGCTCGACGAGGACCCCCGCGGGAAGGAGATGGAGAAGGCCCTCGCGCGGCTCCTCGGCGGCGCCGCCGCCGTCCCCGTCGTCTTCATCGGCGGTAAGCTCGTCGGCGCCATGGACCGCGTCATGGCCTCCCACATCAACGGCACCCTCGTCCCTCTCCTCAAGGAGGCCGGTGCCCTCTGGCTCTGAGCCCTCTCCCACCTCGCCGGGGATACACCAACAAATAAGGAAAGGTCCAGAGGGAGACAGAGACAGAGACAGAGATAGAGAGAGATAGAGATAGAGATAGAGAGAGAGCTTCTGAGGGGGAGGGAGAGGGAGAGCTGAGAGGGCGGGCCTTCTGCTTCCCTCTCCTCCGATTTTGGGGCATTCTTGGCGTTGGTTGGTCTTCCTTGTGTTTTCTCCTTGGGTCTTCTTCTTCATGTGAACTGGTTCATACTGCTCGGCGATGGCGGTGGGGATTCAGGGAGACGGGCGGCGTGCGTCCCGTGGAATCCTCAGCTGGCTTCATCTTCTGTATAGAAAGTTTTCTGGATTGATCCAAGTTTACGTTACAGGATCAACTGTTTCTCTCCTCCCTCGCTGGCCAGCAGCCGCTGCCCCTCTCTCTCTCTCTCTCTTCAGACCCGATGAGAGAGGAGGAACGGTCGCTGGAGCGCGGGCCGGACTACTTTCGTAAAACCCACATCGTTTAAAAATTTAAGCAATTACCCTTTTTTGGCCAATTTTCATTGTCATCGGCCCCAGAAGCTGGGCCCGTAGGAAGTATAAACATAATATGAGAGCTTAGAAAGGTACTCACGGCACGTCCGTTAGTAAAAGCGAGACAGTGTCAGGGAGGCGTCGCCAGCGGCCTCCTTCCCCCACGTCTCTCTCTCTCTACTCTTTATTCTCTCTTCTCTCTCTCTCTCTCATGTAATCATATCGTACGAAACCGTTGGAGCGGCGGGGGATGTGACGTCTGCTGCCGACCAACTCTGACAACTGTGCACCGCCGCGCACGCGCATCCCCCGCCCCCTCTCGAGACGGCGGCGCAGGGTACGTTCTTGCCCCGCTGGTCGGAGGCTTTCATGCCGACCTCTCTCTCTCTCTCTCTCTAACAGATTCGTGCGGCTAGGAGAGAGAAACTCTGGTCCATCATACACGGGGAAGAGGAGAAATTCTCTCTCTCTCTACCAAGACTCGTGCAGCCTAGGAGAGAGAATCTTCTGTCAGACGCGTGGCGAACTAGGACACACACAGACGCTTACTCTCTCTCTCTCTCTCACTCTAACAGTCATGCGGGCAGGATAGTTTTGGGTACAACTCTCTCTCTCTCTCTCTCTCTAACGTACTCAAGCGCCGTAGAAGAGATAGAACGCTCTCTTTCTCTCTCCCTCTCTCTCTCTCTCTCACTCTCTCTCTCTCTATAACAGAGTCCTGCTCTGAGTTTGAAGGGGTGGGTGATTGGAGCGCACGGTAGTGGCAGCAAACCTCATTTTTACTACCGTACGCAGACGGGGGGGGTGCTTGACTACTCCATCCTTGGAAGGTCACTGTTAGATGAGCGTTAGTGGGCCTGCCAAGTCAATGCATTGACCGGCCAGGTTCAATATTTGGGCCTCCGTGTTGAATACACCCGGCCTGAGACGAACCCAGATGAGGATCCGGCCCAAAAACAATGAACCAAGGCCCAAATTTCTCCAGTCCAATACTCTCTCTCTCTCTCCATCTTCTTCTATCCCTAAAGATAAACCCTAATGAAGAATGCCATAAATGGATGTCTGCGAAACCTGATTCAGATCATCCCCACCAAATCTTGAGGATCAGGCGAGGTCACCATTCAAAATCGGCCCGATTTCGCGACATCTCTGCGTGCATGGAGGGGGAGATGCCCTCTTTCTCTCTCTAGAAAACAAAAAAGAACCGGCGCCGGACTGGGAGGACCACACGCGGGTAGACGCCGGTCACCCAGAACCCCGGAAGAACAAGGCGAGAGAAACTCGGAGGCTGATAGAACCTCGGATAAGTTAATGGCGACCTCGGCGACCCATTCTCGAAGAACACGGCGACGACCGACGGGGCTGGGTGAAGAAATCGGCGACCATAGATTGCATTTCATCCACGCATAAACCACAGATAGACGAGCAGGTGTTCTTGATTCATAAACAGTGGAAATCCAGGCCGAAGATGGGAAGATCGATCGAGGGGGATCACCGTTCGCGGGATGCGTGGGGGGAGGAGACCACCGGGATTATCTCGGGGAAGATCCATCCGTTCCTCATAATATGGAGCACGAGCACGATGCCTTCCTCGGCTGCTCTTTCACCCTCTTCTCTGATCAAAACCAAGGAAAAAGGAAGCATTTTTCAGGACGATTCTGAAATTCTTTCCTTTCTCACTGTGACAGCCCATCAGAGATTGCATCAATCGTTATCTATCGAGCGAGCGAGCGAGCGAGCGAGAGCGAGAGAGAGAGAGAGAGAGAGAGATTGGCCACCTGTCTTTGCTCTGGTTACTGATGATGGCTGGACGACGACGTGCATGGTCATGGCGCCTCCGGGCAGTTCGCCGAAGGGCATCTGGCACTGCGTGATGGTCTTGTGATTCTCCAGGATCCTGCCCCCGCTGATCAATCTCAGGTCGCTGGCGGCCTTCGGTGTAATCTTTCCATCTACAGGCAAGAGATCATACCAGATCACTCAGTCCCCACCGGCGGAGGAGGAGCGTAGAACACAGAGAGCGGGTAGCCCAGATCAAAGCAGAAAGAACGGGCGAGACCCAACAAAAAAAGAAGAAAAATTGTGCATCCTGTGCAGAGAAATCCTCAGATTCAGTGAACTCTGATCCTCAAAAAGACTGGTTCCTGCTGAAATGATTCATTGGCCGTACTCTCCCTCTTTGGAATGGGTATGCTGTCAATTAGTCAACGGCACCCTGCTCGCCCCGGCCAGGCAGAGCTCTCAGCTCGGCGACTGAAACCAGTACGAGAAGCCATCACAGCTGCCATACCAGGTGCAGGGCCCTTCTGCCATCTCCTCACAAGGCAATCCATGGAAGCTCTTCTGGGTTCGAAGCCGGACAGCACGGCCCGAATCGCGGGAGAAATCACAGAGCTCCGGAGATGTTGGAAGTAAAGGTTTCTACGATCATTCGAGTTCTGGGTTGATGTTTTGAGACGCGGAAATGGAAATCCAGGCAGAGAAAACCCTGAATAGATGGGATGAGGAAGCTGTGATTCATCGGAGAGGGAGGACGCCACGGGATGCTGACCTCGGGGCCATTCGGAGAGTATCCTTTCCTTGAGCATTGCTACCGTCGAGGTTGCAGAGTACCGGATCGGACCGATGTCCGTCCCATCGTACAGCCGGAACTTCAGCTCCACGAGATCGTCTTCGGGCATCTGATCTTCCCGAAAGCTGCCGAGTGATCGGACTGGAATGTAGGCGATCTCTCGCGATCCTCTCCTCTGCGAGCGGTGGATCGATCTCCGACGACGCAAGGGCCAAACAGCCGGCGCAGCCGATCAAAATACCAAGGAACAGCGAAAGCTGGTACCCCTGGAGAGCCTCGATCTGGGAAGCTGACGGCGACGATCGCGGGATTAGGAACCTCTAGGAGATCACAGAGTCTTCCACGGCGCCTGCCGCGCGAGAAGAGCTCGAGTCGGAGGACCACGCCGGCGATGGCATGCCAGTCTAGAGGGACTAGGGGAGCCGCCCCACCGCCATCACCCGACCCTCCTCCTCCCCCTTCCTCGAGATTCAGGGCGGAGGATGAAGAGGAAGACGAAGAAGGAGGAGGGTTAGAGCGACGGAAGGAGCGCGGGGAAGACGATCGCCCCCTTCCTACTCCCCCCCCCCTTCTTCTTCCTCCACCAACTCCCCACCCCACCGGGGGCGAACTACCCCAACTGTCACAGCCCGTGAGGAGCGCCGCCGGCCACCTTCTCCTCCGGCGACCGACCGTCAACTCCGTTCACGAGGGGTCACCGCCCGCGGCGGTGTCTACGCTGCGGCGCCGCCGATGAAGACGGCGGTGCGGGAAACCCGCTAGAAGGTCCGTCATCTCGATGACATGACCCCTCGATAAGTGTGGCGTGCACGGAGAGGATGCGAGGAAGGCAGAAAGTGACTGTGACGTGTGCGGAGAGGTGGGGACCACAGTCATGCAGGAGGCCCAGCGGGTGGGTCATGGTTTCGTGCGTACAGAGAGGAGAGAGGGGCGATGACAAGAAGCCAAAATAGGGTGCGTACGAGGGTAATGATCTCCATCTCTGAGAATTTATTTCAAAATATGCATACTCTCTCTCTCTCTCTCTCTCTCTCTCTCTCGCTGACCCTCTTGGTTGACCGTAGCATCATCTTTCTGAAGCAGTCAAAACCCTAAAAGAAGAGTGGTGTGAGGAGTAAATTAAATAAAATAATAATTTATTTATTTTTATCAATTTGTCTTTGACATTATAATGATATAAATAATCTCTCAAATATATAGAAATTAGGTTTATGAAGGATCATTTCAATTTCACGAGGCTATCTTTTATTCACTTTGTGTAAGGCTGTGTAGCCATCATCCATCGTCCGATCCATAATGAGACGGAGAGATTGTGAGAATCACCATCCATTGTCCTTTGCTGAATCCTTCGTATATCATCCTTCATCCACCATCCACCATTATTGAATGCTACCTCCATTGTTGTCAATGCCACTAAAAATCTTAAGACTCGTCTTGTGCAATCATTATCTGCTTAAGAGCCAGTCTCTAATGACACCTTTGTCATCCTCACATGGCTCCACCATCCCAACAATTGGATCAAGTTACACACCCTTTTTTTCATTATGAGTCATCCACTCTTGACAACATTTTATAATAGATAGTGTCCTAGGGTTACCTAAAACCTAAAAGAATAATGATTCTATTCTTATGGTTGTTAAGATATTTTTTTCTAAAATAGCTCATTTTCTATCTTGCTTCAAACCTTAAATGGATCTAAGATTGTCCAAGTATGTTTCAATGAAATTGTTAAACTTCATGGGCTGCGTATAACGGTAGTCACTGATAGGGATGTGAGATTCAGTTGTAACTCTTGGAAAATATTGAGCCATTTAATGCAAATTAAGTTATAATTTTCCAAAGCTATATACCCTCAAATTAATGGATGAACTAAAGTGGTTAATAGGAGCTTAGAAAACTTTTTGAGATAATTGATGAGCAACTAGGGACTTAAGATTTTATTTTCCATGAGCATAGTTAGCATGAAATAGTTTTATTAATCGTCATAAAATGATTCCATTTGAGAAGGAATATAATTACAAAACAAGTTGATATCATTCCCATTTTGATATGTGCTAGAGTTTTAAAGTCAGTTGAATCTTCTGTATAATATAGTGACTCTAATAATTGGTCACACAAGCATCTAGCTAACTCTCACACATAGCTTTGTTAAAGATAAAAAACTTTGTTATGATCTGAATATAACTTGAGAGGTTTCTGCTAAATGTTACTACAAAGTTGTAAGTTTTCAGCACATTATATTTTAAGATTCTCGAAATGAATTGAAATAAATTTAAATATTATTAATTTTTCATCTGATTAAAAAATTAACTCCACTTTGAATATTTTTAATTTAGTTACATATCAAGAATCACTGACTATTCTTAGTGAGTCATTTGAACCTTTTTCATTTCTTGTGAACGAATCAAAATTGGAGTGTTTAATAGTCATGTTTCCTACATTATATGAATGAATAGATGATGCACCAAATGAACAAATTATCTCTATTGAGATCAAAGGGTTTTTAATACTCATATGTTAGAAGTGATATCTATCATTAAATAATTCATTAATTTTCATGGAGAAACTACAACATTTAGATCTAGACCTCGAACATCACTAGAGTAGCCTCACACTACACTCAGCATAGTTGAGCAATTCCCTCCCCAAAAGAGAGTTGATGAAAACCAACAAAGAGAATCACAAATCATTTCACCAACATCTCATCTCATGCTACTTAAGGGACGATTTTATTTATTATTATATATTCATTTTTTTCATTATATGTTTGCCATTTGGAGATTATAAATAAACTCTTGAACATTTAGATTAGTTAATTAATGAATAAATATTTTGATTTTTGGGTTTATCCTTTTTTTGCTCCACAATGGAGAGGCCATTGTTTATTGCCCACCTTCAATCATCCACAACTATTGTTTGGCATCTTCCACCCACCTTCCACTATTTGTAGTCTGCCATTTCTTATCTTCCACCCACTATTATCCATTTGCTGTCCTATGCCAACCCTCTGGCACTCTCTATCCACTATTCATTATCATTGAATTATGCCTTCATCACTGCCACACCACCAACAATGCTTAGGATTTGTCTCGTACTGTTACCATTGTCACATGCCCTATTGCCACCACACCATCACCCTATGCTACTGCACATCTTCATCCCATAATGCTTGATTGAATGTTATGTCAAATTATTTGTTTTGCCATCCCATCTATTCAAGTTAGGCTTCTTCTATTCAGAGGTTCAAATCCTTCTTGGATCCATTCTTTAGAATCAAAATAAAATGCAAAACTTATATACATTCAGTTTAATTAAAGCCTAAAGTAAGTGCATATGATATTTCCATCGATTTATAAACCATTGAATCATTAGACTGGGACTAGCTAATGAAATGCCCAACATGAATTGATGAAATAGTCAACTATGATCAATAGTCAACAATGAAAGCATTAACTTTGATGTGTATTATTCCCTAAGATACTCATCACTTTGATTTATGGGTAATTTTTAAACTTTTTTTTATAAATTAAGCATTTGTTTTTTGTATATTATCTATATGAATGATAATAAGTGATTCATAAATATGTCTACTTATTCTAATAATTGATGAAATTTTTTGTGAGAAATCATTTATTTCAACTTGAAAATTTGTTATGAGATAAATACTCCAATTTGTGACAATTCTCTTTTCATATCAACCTACTCCATTTCAACGACTTCAAACAGGTTTAGTCAAGTTTAAAAACATAAAGCTAAATTGCTTGAAGTCCAAGCACAACAAACATGGTATTCTTTTTACCACAATGTTAGTATTAAGATGGTTTAAAATATGCCCTTTTGACAATCATTCTAGATTGTTTGCTTAAAGTTGGCCCAATCATTTCATCTTATCCCACGTCACTTCAAAAGGGCCAGCAATTAACTCAGATTCTTAACCTGATTCCAAAGCAATGTTTTACAGAGGGGCACAGTCTAACAGAGGGAATTCATCATGGGCGGCAGCAACTGATCTCTATCACAAAACCTCCCCCTCCCTAGACTACTTACTACAAGCCTAGAACAATGCACGTGCCAACAACCACAATAGAGAGAGAGAGCGAGAGAGAGAGAGAGAGAGAGAGAGGAAGAAGGGGAGGATCTAGATACGGCGGAAGACCTTCTTGGCGGCATCGAGCGTTCGCTCGATGTCTTGAGTGGTATGGGCCAAGCTGGTGAAGCCGGCCTCAAATTGAGAGGGAGCCAGGTAGACACCTTCTTCCAGCATCCCCCGGTGGAACCTCCCAAACTTGGCGGTGTCGCTCTTCTTGGCCTCCTCAAAGTTGCGGATTGGCCCCTCTGCAAAGAAGAAGCCGAACATCCCCCGAATGAAGCCGCCAGAGACCTCATGCCCGGCGGCCCTCCCGGCGGCGACCAGCCCGTCGACGAGCTGGCCAGTGACCTCCTCCAGGTGCTCATAGGTCCCTGCCTCCTGCAGCCGCCGCAGTGTATGAATTCCGGCAGTCATCGCCAGTGGGTTGCCACTCAGTGTCCCTGCCTGGTATACAGGTCCTGCCGGTGCCACCATCTCCATGATCTCCCTCCGGCCGCCGTAGGCACCGACGGGGAGGCCGCCGCCGATGATCTTCCCCAGCGTGGTCAAGTCGGGGGTGATCCCAAAGTACTCCTGCGCGCCGCCGTAGGCCAGTCGGAAGCCGGTCATCACCTCGTCAAAGATCAGCAGGGCGCCATTCTCCTTGGTGATCTGGCGCAGCGCCGCCAGGAATTCGGGCTCTGGCGTGATGAAGCCGGCATTGCCAACGACCGGCTCAAGGATCACAGCGGCCACTTCACCAGGATGCTGCTGGAAGAGGCGGCTCACGGCATCGGCATCATTGTAGGGGGCAGTGAGCGTCTCAGAGGCGGCGGCGGTGGGGACGCCAGGGGAGTCTGGGAGGCCGAGGGTGGCAACGCCGCTACCGGCCTTGACGAGGAAGGAGTCAGCATGGCCATGGTAGCATCCCTCGAATTTTAGCAACTTCTGACGGCCAGTGAAGGCCCGCGCAAGGCGAAGTGCGCCCATGCAGGCCTCTGTGCCGGAGTTGACGAAGCGCACCATCTCGACGCTTGGCACTGCAGCAATCACCATCTCTGCCAGGACATTCTCCAGCAGGCACGGCGCGCCAAAGCTCGTGCCTTTCTTCAGTGTCTCGATCAGTGCCGCATTGACCTGCAAATACCCAAAAAAAAAAGGGTTCAGAGTTATTCTCAGGCAAATTCAGACTGTGGGGAGTACTGCAGATTAAACGAGAGATCTCTAAAGTGGAAACCCACCATCTAACCAAGGATTCAAGAAGAATTGAGGATTTTAAAGCGACATGAAAAGGGAAGGGGAGGAGTTGCAGACCTTATCGTCTGCATGTCCGATGATTGCAGGTCCCCATGAGCCAACATAGTCGATGTATTCATTCCCATCAACATCCCACATCTTGGAGCCCTTGACAGAATCGAACACGATGGGCTGGCCGCCAACTGATTTGAAGGCACGAACCGGTGAATTGACTCCTCCAGGTAACAGATTCTATCAAAATCAGGAAATTATTCTGTGAGCCGGGCAAAGAAACAAGAATCATGAAAACGAGAGAGAACATAGAAAAAAAAACCCATCTCTGGAGATCAGAGGCGAGGCATTGAAACAATGGCGGCCTTAAAATAATGCTCCTGGAAAAATTTCAGCCTGTTGGCAGTTTTGAGATCTATCAAGGAATTGAACTGTCCAACAGGGCATTCTGCCATTAGTGATTTCTTCTCCAACATGAATTCCTTAGAAGGGAGGATATCGATATGGCGCAGGACTTTTATAATTCTTCATTCGAGAAAGTCAGTCAAAATTCTCAATCAGAGGTAGAAGACATCTCCTCAGAATGCAGGATTAGCTTCACGACAATCAGTGGAGTTTTTCAGCCCACGCTTGATCTTCATATCACCTCCGTTTGCTTCTAACCCCTTTTCCCCTTGTTAGAACTTTGAAGGGAAATAAAAAAAATGATTTCCAGATTTTTTATTTTTTAAAATAATTTTGAATCATCAAGATAACAGAGAGATGCGCATGCATAGAACATCATGAACAGTTATAAATACGATCCTGAGGATTATCCGTGAGATAAATTCATGGCATATTCCAATAGGCAGAACGAGCGATGCTTCCCTTCGCACATCCAAACATATTATAATTAAAAAATTCATCCCCATAGAATTAAATCCCCAGGACGTGCATATGCGTTGATTTCGATCGTAGTGACCCAAGATAATGAAAAGTGATCAGACTTTCCCCTTCCCCACGTCATCCAAACAAAAGAAGTGTTCCACACAGGGAACAGAAGCGCCGCTCTTCCAGATTCTCAAGTTCAGGGAGGCTCTGATCTGTCCTGGGCTCGATCGACGGAGATTTAATAGCCCGTCTTAATTCAAGGGTTTAAAGTTCAGGAACAAGATGCGGACACAGAGCTCTAAGGATTAAACCAAGAAATCTCATTCATATGTGCGTGAGAGGACTCTTCCGATTCTACAGAGTAATGAAACGTTGGAATTATCCTGGACTGAAATTATGCTCATAATTGACGCCTCCAAGCAATTCTAAACCAAACAATGGACGTGAATGCGAAAACCCCGCCTCCAATCTGTGCGCGATGACCGAATAAACCAGACGATGCCCCCCCCTAAGAAACCCTAGCACAGAAGGGAGCAGAGCAAAGGCGACGGCACGGCAGGAGGAGAAAGGGGGTGTGGACCTTGGCGGCGTTGAATATTTCCTCGGATTTTTCCAGCGTGTACGGCTTCTTCTCGACCGAGATCGCCATCTTCACCACGGAGGAGGAATGGCGGGCGCTCCGAGAGGACTTGCCGGCCGGGCAAGCGGAGATGCTCGAGCTCCATGACAGCCCAACTCCAGATGCGCCCGCCATTTTTTCTGCTTCCTCGCTCTCTGCTCTCTGCTCTCTCTGCTCCGGCGTCCTCCCTCTCAAACAGATAAGAAGAGGCCACGCTGCTTGTCGGAAAGTGCCTCCTCTCCCACGCGATCTAAGCCGCCGATTCCGAAAACCCGATACCAGGGAACACCGATTGGACGGACGCCGATTGGCCCCATTTCCCCCGGCAAGTCACTGCTCAAGAACTTGTCCCTGTTCTAATTTTTTTTTCTTGCCATTTATTTCCCGGCAATATCTGAATATTTTATTTATTCTTATCAAATATTACACCGTTTAAAGATATTATTTCGCCGTCATTTATTTTTTCAGAAAATAAAACTCTCTCTCTCTCTCTCTCTCTCTCTCTCAGAGTCGGTGCGTTTTGACCTTGCCCGTTGACTCCGTGAAAACGCTTCTCATTCATTCCGGCCCACAAGTGGCCTCACATGAACCCCCATTTAGCATATTACACGCGGGTAATTTGCAAAGTCGGCGCGGATATTTCCATTTTCAACGAAGGAGCCTTGGAACGCAGTGATTCTGGGCTGGTGGAGAGAACAAGAGAGCGGCGGCTGGGTGCGTTGACTTCAATCGGCTGGTGAAGAGAAGAACGCAGGCAGCCAGGGAGGGTCTCACAAAATGGTGCAGCCGCCCGGTTCCCTGCACAAAATAACTAAAAATTTTTATCATCATTAACATAAAAAATTTCGGGGATGCAATGAGCTGCATGGGTTTTCTGGGAGCCTACAACCCATGGAAAACTACGAGAGATAGAGAGAGAGAGAGAGAGAGAGAGAGAGAGAGAGAGAGAGAGAGAGAGAGAGAGAGAGAGAGAGGGAGAGAGAGGGAGAGAGAGTGAAAGAGAGAGAGAGGGGGGGGAGAGAGAGGGAGAGAGGGAGAGAGAGAGAGTTGACTAATAATGAATAATAAGATCATGGGGCGTCGTACTTCCTGGTGTCCTCATAATAGCTCAGGCTCTCGAGGAACTTATTCCAGAGGGGACCCGTTTCCTGGAGATTGACGCTCTCTGGACCACCCAGATAGGCTTCAACCACAAACTGCTGCGTTCTTTCCCTGTTAAAAGAGGTATGATCGGAGGGTCAATAAAAATACTGAATTTGGCGATATGTTCCTTTTATAGGATAAACATCAAGCGATGGCCCAGTCTTCTCCTTGCCCAGATCAAGCTCAAGCATCCCTCGCAATGTCCAGCCCGGGCCTCTGTATGCACCTATCTGACAGAGAGAGAGAGAGAGAGAGAGAGAGAGAGATCTGGCTGCCACGTGGATGTTGTGAGAAAAAATTGCCCGGCCCAGTCTTCCATATGATTTCTAACTCCTTGGTCATGCACATTCTTTTGGCAACATGCTGTTGTGATATATTTAGAGACAGGAATGAAAATTTTAACTAGAAAAATGGGAAATTTTCTATTTATGGTAGATAATTATTCGCCTACCTCCCTTCATACACTGACAGCCATGCCAGATAGGATGCCCCAAAGTACATGGAGACGAATGGGTTGTACAGGTCGTCCACAGACTTGACTTTGTAAGCTCTGCAACCTACATCGCTTCAGAGAGGAAGCACAGCCCATTTAATTAATCCTAAAATAGTAAGATGAACACCACCGAGAAGCGAGCAGTCGATCACGGATGAATGCGAATAATGGGGATGGTTATTACTATAATAAATATAAATTGCCTTCGGGGTTCCTTGTGAACTCACTTGTACAGCCATACTGCCGTGGGATAATCGATCCCCATCAATCCAGTGCGTGCGCGTACTCCATTCACAAAGCGCATGCCGCACATCTCAGCGAGAGCAGCTAATGCTGACTGTACAGAGGACAGTATTCATAAAATAGGTGATATATATGCCAAATTTAGAAAAACTTGTACACTGGTATTTATGAGAAAGAATTAATTTTTAGGCAAAATGTAATGCAGAGACTATGAAAAATTTGGTTCACAGTATTCATAAAATAGGTGATATATATGCCAAATTTAGAAAAACTTGTACACTGATATTTATGAAAATAATTAATTTTTAGGCAGAATGTAATGCAGAGACTATGAAAAATTTGGTTCACAGGAATTTATAGTGCTCTGTTTTGTGAACAAAAACTTACAGCTCTCACTCCTGCTGTTTTGAAATATCTTGAAATAATGATTTCAGCAACTGCCTGCAGTGAAAATAGTGGAACATCATATTGATGAACTCGAGGGCCAGAATTAAGGAGCCGATGTTATCATGAAGTGCCATGATTATATCATCATCATCATCATCATCATTCGATGAACTGTGCGAGAAAACCAAGATAAAAAGTCGGGAGAGTGATAGGAAACATGAGATTTCATACAACTCTTGAGCCTGGCAGCACATTTTATTCTCCGGATTTGGGCCTGGAAAAATAAGTCACTAATAAATTTTCTTTCTGATTTTGCATACCTTCACTTCAACACGAGATAAATATGGTCTCTTTTGTGCATCATGTGAAAAGCGGACCCTTCCACGTCTTTCCCCAGATTTTGTCCACTCTTTAAGGACATCTGGGTTCTTCCATAACTCTTCCATGTCTTCTGGAGATGCTCTTGAGTCCCAATATGTCCATCTGTCACCTGCTCCAAAGATCCGTCACAAAAATTGACAGACCAAAGAAAGCTTGATGACAACACACATGATATCAAAGCATGAAACAGAAGTTCTTGAAGCTAATAGTATAGTCGATATTCAAGTTTTCACAATTCAAACTTTAAATAACTTGACTTCCGCCTTGTGTGCCCGAAATAAGAGTTGTACTAGGGAAATCATTCCAAACAGAGAATCTGGAAAAAAATCAATTTAAAATTAGAAATTTAAATATGCTGTTGCTCTGAAATCTGTATGGCCATTGGAAACTTTGGTGGGAGGAAGGTTAGTCGGAGATATCATAGCAAACTAAATCATGATTTGCCTTTCTTCTATGGTATTTTTAATCGCTGTGATGGTGAGAGAGAAGCAAAAGAAAATTGGCAACAACGTAGAAAGAAAATCATTTATAGAGCTGAAACATCGTTGGAGAAGTGAGTAATTTCTGCAAATATGGAGATATTCGGAGAAATGTCTCTTCACCACTTGCTTATCAAGGAATGCTCCTTTTTTTTTTGGTATGGTCTAGATTTTTAGATTCTAGGTAAATGTAAAGGTAGTATTCAATTTCATATATTTATTACCTCAATAATTTCAAGACATTTTTATTCATACAATTTTGATACTTAGATGGCTTCAGAAAAAAGCTCCCCTTACTAGTGTAAAATAGGCATCAAACAACTGTGAGCCTGTTTGGCCAAATGACAAAAAAAATTTCTTGGCTGATCCATCCTTTTCATTGATGAGATATTTCTGGGAAAGATGCCACAAATAAGTTGACTTTACACACAACCAACTCATGGAACGGAACCATTGCATGCTTTCCAACAAGAACTCTTAATGTTAATGAAGAGGGAGAGCTAGATTGTCTCCTTGGATGGCTGTCATTTGGTGTACGGCCATTTTTGAGAGGCCCAACAATAGACTCCACTGGTTTTCTTCGGTTGCTGGTATACTAGTTTGAGAAAATAACACATATCTAGCATATACATGCATTCACGTCTATATATGTCCGCATTTCTACTATTTTTGGACATGACTCCTTTATGAAAGTATTATCTAATAAATATTTTTTTCTCTTTTAACGAGAAAAGTGACTACCTGCCTTCAGTAAACTAGGTCCAGCCACACCAGCAGATTCAGGCATCAAAGATGTGTTTCCAGGCATCGTTTGTGATTCTCTGCGTAAGAATAAGAATACCAAAAAAATTTTATATAATCTTCCAATATAATCGCAAATGATTACATAACCCCAAATTAGAAAGGTATCCCTTACTGCTTACGAATATTGGTGGTCATGAGTACATTCAAAATGCAATGTCTTCGTTTATTACACAAGCTTGCACAATCCAGAGCTTAACTAGTACAAATGATGGGGTGAAAAATGGTCCAAATAAGCTAGAATGAAAAACCAGCATTGATGAAAACCGGTCATAAAAAATATGGGGATTCAAATGAAACTCATTGGGCCAAATTTGGCTTGCATTAATGGAGCAGTACCCATTTATAGTATAAACCCCATGAATCTAAACCCCAGGCAGTACCGGCTCTAGCCACTGGACTACCAACGCCTTGGTGACGTCATATGTCCAATATGATAACTATGTTGCCAGGATAATGAGAACATGGATTTAAAAAATAACCTCCATGAGGGCAAGCTCTGTTTGGCAGAGAGGTATCTCTGGAAGTATTCAAATGTTGACTTGTGAGTCGCCTTCTTTGTGCCACCTCGGTAAGCTCTGACAATAAATTCCTCATCCCTTTCCCTGCACAAATTAGAACTAGTTTTTTAGGGTCAAAAGTAATACTTAATAACCAGAAGACGATGTCACAGAAAATAAAATGCCAATAACAACAAACTTACTTTCCATCATAACCGGATAACCAGTGTATATAAGCAGCACCAAAATAAATATTGATTAAAGGCCTGTAAAGCAGCTCCGGGTTGCCCTCAATTCGATAACTCTGATAACCCATCTCCCTGAAAATTCCAGTTACAATGACTCGCACATATTTACAACAACTATGCCATCAAGAAACACTTCAATGCCCTAAGTGACTGACAATTATCATAACCCATACCGAACAAGCCACTCTGCAGTTTTTTGAGGCACTAGCATTATCCCTAACCGAGTTTCTTTCGTCTTTTTATCATGTTGCAGTGCAAGAGGCTGTCTGTCACTTTCAATGTCAGCAAGTGCGCAAATCATCTCCTGCAGAAAAAAGTAAATGCCAAAAATATGTTGAAAGACAATAAAAAGAAATTAATCCTTGTTATATACAGGATGATCATTGCACAAATCAAAACTGAAATGAAAATATATGAAACATCAAGTTTTAGGAATCATGTAAATCTGCATGAAAGAAGACGAGAGAAATATTCAACTTCGAGGAATTTATATTTTCTCGTATATATGAACTTCTTTGCAGGAAACGAATATAATAAGTATACAAAGCATAACAAACAAATCACCAGCACTCTTACTTTGGCGCGTTGTTCTCATGGTAAGGCCACATCTTTCTCCGAATAAGAGAATCTCAAGTGTGGAAGTTTCAACTGTTAAAATCAATCTCTTGACGAGAAAGAAAGTGCAAGAATATTTTTTTTCCATCCTTGCAGTGATTAACATGTAGACTATATAGATTGTCATTCTGTTTTTTGGAAGTGGTATGACACCGATAATTACATATCAGCCACATCGTAAGAGGTGCCCCCAACCGGTAGAAGGTGAACCGGTTGAGTCAGTGACTGAAAGAGGGGATAAACCGGTTCCAAGAAACGGTTAGCAGAAGAGGCTAAGGGGGGACCGCGGACGTATAAGAAGGGGGGGGAGATCAGCAACAGAAGGGATCCGGAGACAGCGGACCTAGTGGAGAGTGAGAGGATCTCTCGAACATCCTCCAAGGTGACTAGTCACTCCGACTGGTCATTTCTACCCTCAATATTATTGTTCTATTGTATCCCTGTTCATCAATTCAAGAAGTGCTTTCCTTTTAATATCAATTGGTGTTCTACCAGGAAGTTTTCCTCTTGTTCTCCGTGGGTCATCTGATTAGCATGCTACTTCTCATTTCTCAATTCTTTGCGAGGTTTATCAGGCATTGAGGAAGAAGTACTGATAAATTAACCACGTGTCAGCTTTCTGTCGGACTAAGGAAAGAAGATGGGCATTTGGGTACAGAGGTTAGAAGGATAAAAAAAAATGTGGATGGCAAGGAAGGCTATTAGAGATGATAAAAGCGTGTCCAAAGTGAGGCATCATAAGCTGGTTAGTGACTGTTGGCATCTTTAATATTATCTTGAGATACAAGTGGCTTAACAGGCAGTAATTACATGGTTTCGCATGTCAATGACATGTCAGCAAAAAAAGAAACGCAAACCAAAGAAGGAAAGAGAGCAATAGGGAAAATAAAATTTGCTGGCGAAGAGGATTTTCCGGGGGGGAGCAGGGTTCCACACCCTATATGGAAGAATAGCGAGAAATAGGAACCCATCCGAACTCCAATTTCTATACCTCTGTGAGATGCAGATTAAAGTAGACAGATAAAACCTATGAAAAATGTAACCTTTTCACTTTCAAACCATGAAAAACAGAGGGATCTTCCTATACCTTCTCATACTGCTGTTAATTTTACCATTGCCAGAATCTCCTCAACTCAAAACCAAAAAAAAAGAACTTATACATTTGAACTTCAAACTAGAAAAAAATGAACTTTGTCCTGATTTTGCAACGAAACTCCGCAAATTTACCACGCTGGGAAAATATGAGTGAAGAAATAATAAATGAGGCAGATATCACAGTGTCCTCTCAGCAAATAATTGTTCAACTTTATTTGCCAGGGCTCACCTAGTTAACATGTAGTAGAAACCAAACATGCTTACTGGAGAGATACTGGCTTAATAGTGTTTAGAATTAATCGAAAATAAGAATATAGCTTCAATTAAAATTTGAAAAGAGAGAATAGTACAGAGGGGCCGACAGGAGAAAGCTGATTGTGGATCTGAATGCTGTAACCCAAAACATGCTTACCACCTTTAAAAAGAAAACATAATTTCAATAAAAATAATCAAAAGAGAAATCAAATGAAACAGAGAAAAAAGGCCTTGACAGATGTGCGGTTCAGTGACACATTCACAAATCTTTCACCTTTTTTTATTCTTAGACTGGACTACAGTGGCGAGCAGGAAAACTTTGGGATCACCCCCAACCTGACAATGCCGGGGAAGATCACTGATGGCGGCCTCCCTGTCAGTGCCTACGGTGGCAGGAGGGAGATCATGGAGATGGTGGCACCGGCGGGGTCGGTGTACCAGGGGAGGACAAAACCTCAAAACGTGGATCATAGAACATGGCTAATCCAATTGCAAGAATCAAATCTAATATTAAAAACTATGGGAAACTATCTGATTCGTTTTTATTCAGAGAGAGAATCATCCAACTCTAAATACTTATGACAATTTCTAGTCTCGGATAGGATTCATTAATTCTCAATCATTCTCAGTCCGGGCTGTTTCAAAAAGTCCTAGTGGTAAGCTCAAAGGCAGAGTAATAAGACTAATTAACTTATTATTTGTCCAGAGAAATAATAGCAAGAACCTTAAGAGTGACTCCAGGCTATTCTTCCATACACAAAGGAAGCCATAAATATCAGGAGATGCTCTACTATACAAATTTTGTAAACCAGTGAATGAGACTACCGTTATAGTGATATTCAAAGGGTAAACGAAACAATGTATGCTTAGAGAACAGAAATTACTGGTTCCAGCTGCGATGGGAAGTGTCTGCGAACAATAATTCCAGCCACTGCCTGAATCAATGTTAAAATTATTTTTCGTAAGTTGACCAGATGTATCCAAAAAAAAATTAAATATTAATGGGTGTGAATGCAATGTTCCTGAAAAACATATAGGTACTCAAAACTTAGAAATCTTCAGCGAGGTGACAAAAGGTTGACCTTCCAGTAATTTTTCTAAGTTGGACAAGAGAAAGACCAAAGCTAGAAGTCTGTGGACAACTTTAACGAGAAGACAGTGTTACCACCATAATCTTACACGACTTTGCTCAATAGTATGCAAATATACTCGACTAAGTTTTTCCATATGAAATGTGAACGAGACAACGTAATACATTCAGACAAGGTTAAACAAAATAATCATCCAGTAATGATCAGATCGCAAACTATCGAGGATGAACATATCCACTGGATATACGGTATCTCAGGTGATACAGTAGTTCAATTTATTTCTCCCCTTCATAATAATACAGATTCGTCTATTTCTTTTCGGGGCAAAAGACCTTGTAAACAGCTAGAAATATGTTCAATTTACCCTCATTTCCGTTTGCGTCAGAAAAGGCTGACCGTCAGGATCCCTTGAGAGGAGGACTTTCTTCCCTCTACTTTCTCCGGCGTCCGCCCACTCCTTGCTTACGTCTGAGTCCATCCACAGCAATTCCATATCCTCTGCGTCCACGCAGTCCTCCCAATATTTGAAGCACACAGACATTTTATAACGATAAATCGGAGCGTCGGTACGCTATATACCAACAAAATTTTTGACAAAAGATTGTAGCTGTCTGTGGAACCTGACATGGCAGACGAGAAAAATTCAAATAGGAAAAAGGTATTAGTATTTAAGACAAGTTTTCCTGACAGGAAGAAACTATACACCTTATTCTTATGAATTTATGGTAACTCTGTTTCATCATGAATACACTAGCTGCTTATGTTCTTCAATTCTAAATCAGTTATAGATGATAACTTCTAGTACCATTCAGATTACCAGACTTGTTGAACAGCCAACAACTTTGGGATTTTAGGCCGGGCAGCAAGTTGTGCATGCAGTGGTGCACTGTACTGATACTTGGCGTCATTTTGGCAGACTGGGGCCACCACCAGATTATGACATTTTCGGTTATCAATGCTGAAAAAAGAGTGGTCGACAAAGTCCCTAGAAAAATTTATGCGCTCCAAAAAAAGGTCTGCTAGACATAGTTTAAAAAATGACCTCTTCCTTGTATTTCGATGGTCAAGATGGATTTAATGCACTCATCATTTTATCATAGTTAATAAGAAGACTACGAACATCAAGTTTGAATCTCGTTGGTATCTAGCATCCCAAACGCCTTAGAATCAGAGATTATTAAGCCCTGGGAAATCACCATAAGAGGTTCTTATGGCTGCTGAGAAAATCCAGGCACCGGACATAGCGGAAAGAAAACCACAAGCCCTTTACCAGATTATACGTGCCAGAACTGTAATCAACAGACATGTCGTAAAAGCGTCTATAAATAAATGAAAATACTTCATCAGAACTTCATAAAGAAATAACTTACACTCAACAAGCTTCGATATGTTTTTTCACTTTTCAAATGCCCGGAAAAGAAAAAAAAGTGGCGGACTCGTCGTGATCAAGGATGAGAGGTGAGGAAACGAGAATAATGCACAGAATGGGGAAGAGATAGCAGATCAACCTCTTCTTTTGGCGCATTAGCCGGCGCGGGGCTCTCGGAGGAGAGAGATGGGAAATGTGAGAGAAATTGAGGACAATCTGAGAGAAACCCAGTTCGATCGGTAGCGAGAAAGGGAAGGAGTAGAGAGAAACGGGGTGGAGGACGAGAGATGGCGACAGGAGAGCAGGAACGCGGGTGGCGAGGGGCAACGGAGGAGAGGATCGCCAACGGACCTGCGGGTGCCACGTAGGACAAAGTTCTCGCCTACAGTCCGCCGCGAAGTGGCACATTCAAGAACCCAAACCCGGCCTGGCCCATTAAATAAAACTCTCTCTCTCTCTCTCTCTCTCTCTCTCTCTCTCTCTCTCTCTCTCTCTCTCTCTCTTAATGCTGAATTATTTATTAACGAAAAAAAGCGGGCGTCAAGAAGTAAATTCCTAGGAATTGCCATATACGGCGAGTCCAGATTTATTTTATAAGGTATAATATTATTTAATTGTTGTTAAAATATTTTATAACAAAAAAATGATCATGCACCGATAAGGCATGATATATTATATTTGAAGAGATAAAATGAAATCAGAAAGTAATAATACTCATCTCATTTAAAGCTGATTACTGTTCAAGTCGAGCATTTATCGGCACCACACTTATTTCGGAAAATACGCTCTTCAAAGGATATTTTCGGATCGGATCGTCCGATAATGATTACTGGGTATAGATACGTTTCATCAGGGAAAATATAGAGCTCTAGAAAATAAAAATTAAAAAAAATGGAAAGTAGCTGAAGATAGACGCTCATAATGGTAGAAACTGAGGGCTACATGGAATTTTTTTTTTTTTTGCGAAATTCGGCAAGAACAGTTTTTGTTTTGTTGAACTGAGAAGGAATTATAGGGCGAAATTGATGCACGCGCCGTGTCTGAATGATCCAGAATAAAAAGATGAGAGGAACATAAGCAACACCAAGAACAGCGGATCAACTCATCTTCTCTTGATAAAAAATGCATAAACTACCATCTGGATGCTTTTTCATGATCTTGTATCCAAATCTAGATGGCCCTGGTTTATATAAGTTTGGGATACACCTGACGATCATATCCCCATTCCCAGGTCGTTCCAAATCTAGAAACAAATTTAAAAGAAAATAAGATGCAAGTTAAAACCAAACTTTGGATAAAAAAAATTCGGACAAAAAGTTATGTCTGATGATGAAATCATACGCCATGCTAAGAAAAAAAAACCTGTTGGTCAACGGGTTCCTGTAGAAAATGGGGGCTCAGGGACGATGAGGATGAAGCCCAATTTCCGAATCCGATTTAAGAAGAGAAAAGATCGGCGCTCACCTCGGAAGGTGTTCCGCTCTTCATCTGTCCCAACTCCAACTGGCACAGCTGCTGCAGGTCAAAGGAACCGTTCTGGAAAGAGTTGCAGGAAGTCGAGAGAGAGAGAGAAAGAGAGAGAGAGTGAGAGAGAGAGAGAGAGAGAGAGAGAGAGAGAGAGAAGTCTGACCGTTCCGACCGCGCTTGCACTTGCCATGGCATCTGCTGGAGGTTGCCAGAACTGCGGTGGAAGGGCAAGATGGAGGGAGACGACTGTTGGAGGTTGCTGCTGGTGCTACCGCCGCCATTGCCACTGCTGCTGATGATGCATTTCCAGCTGCCATTGCAGCCGCTGCTGCCATGACTGTCGCTCCCCTCTTCCAGTATAAGGTGAGATGCCCGTCCTGCAGCTTTAACAGACAGAAACCCAAGCCAAAGAAAAGGAGCAAGGGGAGGGGTAGGGGAAGGCGGGCAAAGGAGCCCAAGAACATTCTCAAGAGCTGCCATGGCCGGTTTAAGTTCGTTCGTTGGAGTGATCTCACAGGAGATGTTCAAATAGAAGCTCTACCAACACAACCAGAGATCAGATTCCAGGCAGCTTTCGATTGATTTACATGAATTGCTTCTATTCAAATAAAAGTGACTAAGAAACAACCAATGGATGGAGAGGACGCTCTAAAATAGGGCTCTGAACTTTGAAAACCGAGCCCGAATCTACAGCCTGAAATGGGAGGGCTTTACAAGGGGGGCATGAGGGTTCTGTACAGAAAAGATAGGGGCGGCTTACAGGTCTTCAGGGCGCTGGATCTCGCCCATCATGATGCGGTTGCTGTGGACCTTGAAGCCCAGGAGGGAGGGATCAATCTGCCTGCCCTTCTTACCTTTCTTCTTGTTGCTGGCCCTGGCGGCGCCCTGGGCGCCCTCCACCTCCGAGGCCGCGCCCACCGCGTCTCCTTCTGTCACGGGCTTCTTGGGGCTCATCAGCATGTCCATGAAAGAGGCCCCCAAGGGATCCGCATCGCTGGGTGCCCGCCGGAGTCTCGCGTCCTTCACGGCCTGTGGGACCTCGATAGCTTGCGGCGCTGCACCTCCACCGATACCTCGCCCGCCCTCGCCGTTGTCTACCACATCAGATGAACAGTCAGCACGCAACCAATGTGGAGGAGGACGACACTGCGGCAAGAATGGCAGCGGGGATAAGCTAAGCTATTCTATGCGGAGAATCGGCATACCCTCTGAGGGAGAGGTGTTCCTGGTTTCGTCACCCAGAGCAGGAAGCGGCGCCAGCTGGGGCAGTGAGTCTTGGGACGCCAATGAGCCTTGGAAGTGGTGCTTCAGCAGAGTGTTGGGGAGGAGGCTGGGAGTAGGACCCAAATAGTAAGTTCATAATTTTTGAGAAAAAAATGCCAGATGGCATTATATGAAGGATCAAACAATAGTTGCATACGAGGTGCAATGATGATTGGTAAAAAAAAAATCTGGAAACTGGCTCATTGCCAACTCGAACAAAATATATTGACAATACCAACTCTGCTTTAACATATTGTTATGAAAACCCTAACAATTTATGTATTAGCCCCTTGCTAGATGATGCTGGTCGTCAGTAGGATCAAAGTGTTCTGAAGCTGGCAAAACCCTGTGCCATAGGCCGGCGGGATGAGCCGCCCAATTCAATATCACATTTGGAATCATATTTGGTCCGTAATAAATTGGGCAGCCTGTCTCCTTCAATCCATCCAAATCTAACGAAAAAAAACTCTTATAAACAATAGACGACATAGAAACTTCAACTTCGTCAATGCTAAGCAAGGGGCTCTAGAGAACATAGGTGCAACAAGAAGGCAAACCCATCGCCCTCAAGAAACGGGCATGAGTCTGATGGATAGAAACAGTAAGGAGTCCCCCTGTTTGCTTCTGGGAGGTGCACCTCATAATAGTAACAGTGGTCGGTGACAAGGACAGATAAGCTAGAGACCAAATGTCACAACGGACGGTTCAAAAACAACAACAACGAAATTACACAGGTCCCTCGTCACTTATAACCATGGTTATTAATAAGAACAGGGATAACCAATCTGGATCAGGAATGGATCAGTCAAGCAGGCGAGTTAAGAAGAAAAGTGCAGCCATGGTTTTTAAAAATACTAGCTGCATAAGCATTAAGGTGAGGCACCAGCTGACGAGTCAATACGATAAAGTCTAATAAAAATTATATGCTACTAATATATTTCAAAAAATTAATATGAATGATTAAATAAGATATAAAGAATATAATGGAATGATAAATATAGCATAAACAATGATGCATGAAAGAGAATCCTGCCACAAACATGTGAGATCACACTAACACGAGGAACATGTGCATGTCAATGCAAGTATGTCCCAAAGGCAATATCCACGTGTCTGTCATGACAGCTTTGCCATTGTAAAAAGATAATGAAGAAAACCAGGTAAACAAAATAAATCAGGAAATTTCGTGAGCAAAAATTATTTAAAAACTTCAACAACAAGAACCATAATTGAAATAGAAATTAAATAAGATCATTCTACATCTCATTCAGAATTCGCTATACCTATCAGTATTCAGCTCTCGACTGGGCTCACTTTCCACATTCATTTCAATGTTGTATAAACCCATGTTTCCACCTGCACAACATCATGAAGCTATTGAGCTAAATAAGAAAAACTAGTTCAATGATTCAACGAAAGTATCCTAGCAACTGTCTCAATTCTTATACTGAATGATAGGATTAAGGATAAAGAATTTTTTTGGGACCAACGAAACCAAAAAAAGAAATTGTCAGAAACATCACCAAGAATCTCCGGAGTTGATCCCTTTGCTGATTTAACTTTGGACCAAGGTTTTTTGGCTTTCACACCCTCTTTCGTATCCAAGAAGTCCATGCTGGAATCTCTATATATCGCCTGATTTGTTTCATTCATAATAAGAGATTGTCTATCTTCTAGTAATTCTCCAGAAATAGGTTGATAAGACAACCTTTTGCCGCTTTCAATACTGTTGGTCTGTCCATCAGGAGCCACGTTCACTAACTGTTCCTGGGCAAGGAGCCTCAACTTGGATCCATAGGGATCCTTTGCGAAAGTATCCCGACTATTTTGGTCCCCACGCAGATTGAAGGGGTGATCTGAAGCAGGTCCAGAAAAGGGCCAATTAGCATCTCTGATGCCATGAGATGAATCACGAGGATCATTAACCATATCTGGTGGCAAGGAATGGATATTCAAATCTTTCCCAAGCAAGCCCATTAGAGACCGTGCAGATTTGTCATCATTGCCTACTGTAGCCCAGGCATTGGGATCCTCAGGTCCGAGATTCATCATAAAATTTATCCTCTGCCTTTCAGCATCGAGGCGCAGTTGGTGAGACTGAGACTCCATCAAACTCTTTGGAAACTGCCCATCAGGCTCGGACATGTGGATGGCTACTGAGTCCATATGCGATGCATTAAATTGATTAGGAAACTGCTGAGGGCGCGAGCGAACATTGGAAGGAAACTGACCAGCTTGAGCAGAATGATTTACATTCCCGAATTGATCCTGAAGACCTAATCCTTGAAGTCGTGACATGAGCTCTGTGTTGAACCCAGTAGCATCAACAGGGGAAGAGAGTGGCCTCTCAAAAGGTTGTGTTCTTGGTTCAAAAAGAGCATGTTGCATATGCTCACGCATGGACAAGCTATGATCAAAATGGCCTGATTGCTCAAAGGCCGGCCGGTTCTGCTGGCCTTGGAGACGATCCAACTGAGCGAGACCAGAGGAATGGGACCAATGACGACCTGAAGGTGTTCTCACAAGCTGGCCGGATTCGTCCACTGACCAAGACCTTCCAAGATGTCTCTCATCCTCCACGACTGGAAGCTGCCTTTGTCCCCCTGGAAACTGTTGGGCCTGAAGCTGCTCTTGTTGAAGCCTAAGAAAGAACTGTTGGTCCAAAAGTCCTTGATTCTGCTTGGAGTGCAAGACCTCCAGCAAATCTTTCGGATGCTCCGGATGCTGCCTGTGTCCAAACTTTGCCTGTATAAGCTGCTCCAAAGATGGATCGTTGTGCCTTGGTTGAAGAGACTGTTGCTTCAAATGATGGTGAAGACGTTCCTGAAAGACAAGTTCATCGTGCATAGCTTTCCTCTGGAGAGGCTCAACGTGGGAAGGCCCAAAAGGAGGTTCATGCATCTGTCGCTGCAGCAACTGCTCCAAAAGCAAATGTTGCACATGAGACTGTTCATTTTGCTGCTGCTGGCGCTGCTCCAGTAATTGCAATGGGAGGTGTTGAAGCTCTTGCTGCTGTTGGAGCTGCAAAAGCTGTTGCTGTTGGAATTGAAGTTTCAAAAGATTCTCCAACTCGGGTACATGTGGACCAATTACTTGCTGATGATGAGGGCTGTGGAGTTGTTCCAAATGAAGCCGTTGATGTGGAGTTGGCAAATTTTGCTGCTGAAGTTGTTGCAACTGAAGTTGTTGTAAAAGCATCTGATCTTCAAGACCAAGTCGACCAGAGTCTTGTTCGAAATGAGACAGCTGGTGGGCAACCATTGAATCATGAAATAGGTTTGGATTTACACCCCCATGTCTACTGCTGACATTTGGCCACATGTCACGAACATCACGTAAATCACCAACTGAACTAGAGTCAAGTCGTTGCCCAAGATTAGATATATTAGTTTGCAGCTCAGGATGCCCCTGGTTAATGATTCCAGATAAATTTGTTGATAAAGGACGCTTCTGGTGAGCTTCTAGCTCAGAAAGTAACAGCCCAAGAGGATGTGCATCATTATCAGTCAGAACCTGACGCCCGGGCAAGTTTACATCTTCCGTTTCGCCAGTAGAAAAGTCATGAATGCCCAACCGGGAAGGATTCGATAGGATGTTCGGATTAGTACTCAATGACCTTCCACGATATAACACTTCTACAACATGAAGCAAACAAGCTCAGTCAAATTCCTAAATACGATAAATGAGAAATAACATAAAATATACCAAAAAAAACTAAAAAGTCAAGTAACTAGAAGAGAGAATAAACCTTCAATGTCTGGCCCTGTATGCTCACGAAAGCTCTGGTTCTCAGCATGATAATTACCAGATGATATATCCGGCCTGGAAGAAGGAAAGCTACGATCATGCAGATCAATACGATCAGAATGTTTTGACATTCTCTGTCCACTTAAAGCACTAGAAACAGAAACGTCCGGAACTTCTTCAGGATTTCCTTCAATAGCATCTGATGATTCTGACTGATCCCCAGAGTTATTGACTAGAACAGATCTAGCTCTGAGTTTCAAATGTGGCATTACATCCCCGAGTTTTTTGAAAGGTGTGCCTTCAGGAGCATCTGCCAGGCATACGGGTAAATCAGTGCCAAAAAATCCCTGATCAAACCACGAAATAATGTCAACTCCTAAAAACGGTCCCTGTATCTCTCCCTGAGGATCTCGGTAAAAGAAACTCAATTCTTCTGGAGGGATACCCAGTTCAAACTTTATTTCATGATTATTCTTTTGATACGGTTCATTTGTACTAACAAAATCCTTAAAAAATTGCGAATCGAAAATGGTGGTGGACTGATCTGGTAATTTTGAATGGCCATCCAAAGTAGCAGTTAATTCCTGGTCCGTAGTTTTACTGTTTCTCAAGTGTAAAGCAAGTCCCGGGCCAGCCATGGCATTTCTTATGTCATCGATACAGACAGAACTAGCCCCATCCATGCATGATAAACCACCCTCAGAAGCAATTGGAGTCCAACCACTAGTAGTCTCAGACATCAAGTTACTAGCTGATTTCCCATGCTCCTCAAAGGAAGAAACTCCATCTGAAAGATTCAACATTTTCATCAAAAAATGTGATTGAGAGATAAGCCAATAAAAGTAAAAACAGTTTACTTGTAGGCTGCTTAAATGGAAATTTATACGTCTTTATAGTAGCACAACTCTTGTTATTGCATGCCCTCAAAAAAGAAAAAAAATTTGAAAATTTGAAACCACCAATACCAAGTATAACTAGAGTTGAGTTAGTTGATAACTAGAACCCGAAAAAGATCAATCTTGCCCCAGTTACAAAGTTCACTATTAAGAGAGGATGTTGGTATTCACTCTACTCCTGTACCAAAAGTGCGCCACTACCCTTCTTGAAATGAATTTCAAGGTAAATGCACTAGTCCAGTCACCCCAAAAAATCACTGTATCTCAAATTGGACATGTCCAACCCTCATTCAGGATAAAAGAAACCAGTTTGGAAAAACATTACAAAAGGAAAGTACTTTTTGAATGTAAAATGCATTATAGAGATAAATAAAAAGGTAGAAAATTTAAAATAAGAAATCATAGAAAATACACAACCATTACCCTGCCCCCAAACCAAGACATTTCTTCACGAGTATTCCACAGCAAGAGTTTAAGGAAAAAGAAGTTGGGTGAAAGACCACCGCAGAAAAGGCGCTGGGTGGTAGCAGAGTTAACTAATTCCTTTTTTTCTTCATTCTACTTTTTTTATTGCCTTCCTTCCGTTTCCTCTTTCTCTACTGCCCACTGCATCAACATCACTTCTTTCTCCCTCCCTCCTGCTCCAAAAGGACAAGTTCGACCTGGAAATAGCCATCTGAAAGAGGCTGGCTGATTCCCAGCGACACTTCTTGTGTATTTTAAAGTGATATTGGGATTTCACTCGTGAGCTTATCAGGAATATCTGATTCCAATGTGAGTTGGCAGAAGCTATGAATCATCACCCTGACCTACATATCCCATCTAATTACACTTTAACCGTTGAAAAAAAATTAAGACTATGTAAGCGAATGCACTTTCAGAAATCCATTATCACGTATAAAAAAATTATGGAAGCAGAAAACAAAAGTCATAAGGGTATTCATGTCTATTAAAAACATAACAGTAAGCCTTGAAAGAAATTAACTCATCTAACTATAAACTTTTTATATGTGGTGAGAGCACATAAGAACACACGCATTAGGAAGGTTGCAACCTAATGTTTAACCCAAAAAAAACTGAGATGGAAATATCTTTTACCAGTTCTTTGAGAGGTGCTGTAATGTCCCCCTTTTGCAAGTAATTCCTTTAACTCGTCAGTAGATTTTGTGCTGTATCTACCATCAGCTAGTTTTATGTTATTCTCCCCTGAAAGAAAAAATTGAACACGGTTAAAGAAATTGTCTGCAGCATGTCATACTAGAAGCACCAATATCATCTTACCAGTCTCGAAGTCATTGAATTTTGACGTCTTCTCTCTGGCAAAACTATAAGATACGTCACTAGAGGTAATTTTTCCTTTCCACATGTCTTCTAGAACAGCCTGCCATATATTTCAAAAAATGTTAAAGATACCACACAGAGAGTTCCAAAATACAAAAAAAAAACTTTTCTGCCAACAATGAGACAGGAATAGTATTAAAGATATGAAAAACTTCCAAAACATAAAATAAATTTGATGTGTCACAATATCATAAAATAAACAGGGTATTGCATGGATCGCAGAATCAGCAGTCAACTAATAAAAATTCTGAAAACAAAGATCTCATGTGAAGAGGTCCTTTGCGGACAATTATCAATAAAAAATTCGAGGCATGGCAACCAAAAAATTTCTGAAGAAAAGGCAAGGCACCCAACTGACACCACCAAACTCTTGACGTTTGTAAGACAAATCCTTCTTTTGATTGAAGGTACAGTGGTTAACAGAAAGAATTTCAGGTTCACATATACTCACAAGTCAACAATACAATCTTATTTGAGTCAACTCATGAAACGAAAATTAAAAAAGTAAAAATGCATAGTGGATACCGAATGCAGTGCAGTCTAATAGAGAATACGGATTCATCATCATATATCAACATGTAACTACCTGTTCATCATATACCAAGCGATCCTGATCTGTATGTCTGTGGACAGACTAAAAACCGAAGACTAAATCTATCCTCGACTTCCATAAAATTTGCATTTTCAGGATAGTGGGATTCCAGCGGAATTCGAGGGTAATTGCTGTTGGGACAGGGGAGGGGAGTCGCAAAAAACGCGAGGGAAGGTAAATGATCATCACTTTCGGTAAGACAATCAATAATAAAGTCAACAATTAGTATCGGACATGTAAAAATTAGACGACTAAAATTCACAAAAAATATATGAGTCCGTGCAACATCCCCATTCAAATATGCTGGCTCATCGCATTTCAATCTGCTCGTTCCTCAAAATCCAACAGTAATCTCATCGTGCCAGGGATAACAGTCTGTCCTGGAAACTACAGATTTTGCCCATAAACATGCAAAACTCTTCCCCGCCACTAAGTGCAGATGTCAACAAGGTTGTCCATTGGTTAACTCCGGTTATTACAGTCTACCAATGACAAGAATATTATGATTTTAACCTGCGGAGTAACATATAAACCTTATTGATCAGATAGCGTCAAGTATTCAAAACTTTCCACTGAATCAAAACTGGTAGGAAGATTCTGGCAGCCACCTTTCTATGCAAAAACGACACAAATCTTGCAACAACAAAGCATGGAATAACTACTATAGTTTGTCTAATTCAAGCATTCAATAATACAACAGTGACAAAAACATCAAGTAAAAGCATAGGTACTAAGCAATGAAAAATAAGGATTACCTCCTCCTCTGCATCAGGGGTTACAAAAGCAAGAGGATCAACTTTATTTGATTGGGTTATTGGAGGAACTTCCTCCAGGCCATCAGGCAGAGCATCAAAAGTTGAAACTAATGAACGTTTTCTGTAAATATCAAGAAGCTTTCCACGAGGGTAACGGAAAGTGTCAGGAGACAGGCCATTTCTAACCATAGCTTCACTCTTAAAACCGATAGGACCAGCTACAGAAGGCCTCCCAATGGGAAAACTTCCAGTAAGGTTCGACCTCCCACGCCCAGAAGCAAATCCTGTAATTTGGCCATCAGCACGACCTCTATCCAAACCAAAACCTGGTGCTGCACGGTAAACGGTCGAGCCTCCAGATTGAACATCCTGTCTATGACGTGGTCTCCACTTGTCACGAGCATCACTTTCAGAAGTTGCACGATTCGCCACAACAACGGGTTGTTTTTCAGTGTGGGTATCATCTTTGTCAACAATAACTTTTTTCTCAGTTCGAGGGTCTTCCTTATCTTCCGGACCCCATCTTGATGACCATTTGCTGTCCCTACGGTTTTCATGTCCTGAGGTACGAATATTGCCTTCATGCCATTTGTCCGATAGCGGCATGCTCTTAGAATCAGCTTCTCTCATACTACTAGTGTCAACACGACGCTCACTTTTTCTATACTCATTTTCCCTGTCTCCTTCCTTCTTGCGCTCTCTCCTAACAAGTAACCCAGTGTCCCTTTCCTCTTCACGCCAGCGGCGACTAATATCCATCTCTGGAGCAGCCCTTCGCCAATCCTTTTTTTCTTGCGATCCATCAAGACGCCAACCATCCTTTTGAAGGGGTTCAGACGAAATTCCATGGACAGATTATGTTGACCACGGATTTCCTGTCACAAAAAAGATCACAAATTATTTCGCAAAATATTGACACAGAAAATGGGTTACCAGAGTCAAACATAAAACCACCACCAAGAACATATTAAACACAAAGAAACATCTATCAACAAAGTCACTAAGGAAATCATCATGCATAACTTGAAAAGACCAATTTCATGACCAGTAAAGGTTATGGCACCATCCCAAAGAGAGCTCTAAAACATCATGATATAACCAGAGTAATCATGAGCATACCACAACCATAAAGTAGATAGCAAAGAAGATCTTACCAGACAAATGAAAACAGATTAAAAACAGCATATTACCAAATGACAAATGACCCCTCATTTTAGCGTTTCAAATTAAAAACAGATTCATAAAATAATTCCTCAATGGTACAGCACTCTTCCTAATTAAGGCACATGCAGTGGCACAAGAAAACCGAAAACTGCATACCGAGATCAAAAACAAAAAATATTATAAAATAGACATAATAATTTGAATTGATGTACACACAGTCTTAAAAAACGGCATGAAAATTTATGTAAAATACAATATTTCCTCAGTTACCATTCTCTACTTAATGTTTATTTAGGAAACACTTAAAAAAATAGTTTATTTTTCAGAATCAAACAATAAAATGAAATAAATATGTACGAATATATACATAGCTAGATGACCAAATACCAACAACTCACGGTAAAAAAAATGACGTCCAATGTAATAGGGAAAAAATGGAAGAAACAAGAGATGTCATAGTCAGCAGAAGCACTTCAAAATGTAGTAAATAAGGGTAAACATAATCAAATAAAGAAATATGATGATACTCGGTTCAGATGTTTACCCCAGAGAAAGCTGAATGACTAGTTTTACTCTCATTGGTCTTAGCATACAACCACTGAGGTGTCAAAGGTATGTTCTCGGAGATCAGTGGATCTGCAAAAGAAGCAAACAAAACAAAAATCACTGTCCAGCTAAAGTAAAATAATTTAAAATGAGCGTCCTAAAGACACATTCCTCTAAATATAAGAAAACTTCCACTCATTAACAATGACTAATTCTTCTGAGCAAAACTTTCATATAAGCACCATAGGAGATCATTACCCTTCATATTTTCATGATTGATAGCAGAATATACTGGCTTTGCAGGAAAACCATCATCAGGCAATATCCAGGATATTCTTAGATGGTAATAAAAAATGATCACTTTCTCTGTGTGCAATTATCCTTTGCTAAAAAAGCAAATAAGTGTCTTCTTTGATTAATAAAAACAACCAGAATAATTTTCCAAACAACTTTGCTTCATTATTTTAATATGTCTAAATCAGAATATGATCAAAGGATAGTTTGCTGAGGTGATACCTTTCAAATCCTCTGGAAGTCCCAAAAGTTCCTTATCCACGTAATTCCCTCCAGACGTATCAGCTGTTTCAACGAAAAAAGGAAAACATCAAGAAATATGTAAAATAAAAAAAATCTGAACAAATTACACGAGAGCCGCTGATTCTCAGTTTTTCTTGTTTTCAGCTCAAGAATTCAAAAAAGGAACAGATATAACCACCGTTGTCACTATCGGACGTTGATCCGAAAATGACAGCGGCGCTAGGGCAGCAAATATGATTCTATCACAATGCAACAGCATCAGACAGTTCAGAAAATTTACAAATGGACTAAGAATATTACCAGAATATTTTTCCGCAGCATAATTCCAAATTAATTTATAAAATGGAAACTCCAATTGATCAAAATTATAAAAACAAAGAGGCGAGTTGGACTGCAGGGTAAACAAATGGAAATCCCAGGGTCCAGGATCCAGTATGAGAATTATAGCATAGATCATGGGCAGCATTCGATACATACAACATCAGGTCACAACCAGCGTAGCAGTCAATCGGACAAAGAACACGGGATTAATCTACCTGGCTTGGACGGAAAGAGATCCTCCGGAAGATCGACCTTGCCTTCCGCCATCCAAAAGGTGCGGGGATTGGAATGAAATAGGGCTTCGGGATGGGCGCGGGGGCGGCCAGGAAACCAAAACCGGCGTCCAACGCCAGGCGACCTTGAGAGAACCGGGCAGATCGGGGGACAGAGCTTCGGGAGGAGAGGGAGAACCGGAGGACTTGGACGACTCTGGAGCGAAGCAGACTGGAGAGTGGACGGCGGAGGGAGCAGACGAGGGCGCCGGGAAGTGGTTCGCTCGAACGGATGGCAAAGGAGAGAAGAGGAGGGGTGAGGGTTTCAGAGGTCGAAACGGCGAAAGGAAGTGCGATTTGGGGAGGGGAGATCGTGGAAAATATCCGCGAGTACAGATCCAATTTCTCTTCTTTTAGGCGCCAAACCGTTCTCGAAATCGCCGAGGACGCGCAAGAAAGTCCACCCCTATTTCACTCTTACTCACCGCCACATCAACGCACACACCCCCGCCCCCCGTCTCCATCTGACGTGGACCTTCGTCTTATTATTATTATTGGCGTCACCAAGCCGTAGATTAATTGGATATAAAGCCTTATCTCATTGGGCCCCATTTCCATCGATGAACACTCCTCTCTCTCTCTCTCTCTCTCTCTCTCTCTCTCTACATTCGTGGCAGCTTTCGGGCTCAGTATCAGATACGCTTACCACGAAAAACATTATAGATAAGCCCGCATAAATCTTACATTTTTTTATTAAATTGGAATATTAACGTTAAGTTCGAGTAAAAAAAAACTTGACGGGCCGGGGCCGGATTGGCCCGGCGGATACTGCAAGATAAAAATTCTATAGAAAGAACCGTCTGGGCATGTCCGACAAGAGAAATCCAGAGAAAATGAGAGAAAAAAGACGGGGTGGGGCCCATGAGGAAGAGAGAGAGTTGTGATCTTCTACTGAACACGAATCACTGCTACAGAGGGGGGGGATTGGAAGGGGGGGGGATCAGACTCTCTACTGTCTGCCCTGCCGAATGCAGAGAGAGAGAGAGAGAGAGAGAGAGTAACTCAGTTCAACCTCTGGGCGGCCTCCTTGGCGAGGAGCTTCTCCTTGGCCTTCGTCTTGGCCTGGGATTTTGAGCCCATGATGCCGCCGCCCCACTTCTTTCTGATCTCATCGAACTTGTCGTTGAAGTTGGCCTGCACCCATCATCAAACAGTTGGCTGAGCATATCCATCTCTTCCAAAGAAGGGAGAGAGAGAGAGAGAGAGAGAGAGAGAGAGAGAGAGAGAGAGAGGGAGAGGGAGGGAGATGCCCACCTTGATGGCCTCCAATATCTTGCTGAATTCGAGCTTGTCCTCGTTCTTCACTGAAGTCAGGCATAGAACGGATGCGGTCTTCTTGTGAACGATCTACCAAAGATAAGATAAAAAGGGGGCTTGTTGAGTGAAATCTTCATGAAAGGAGTTCCTAAAAGCCAGAGAAATTAGGCTTGATAAAGGAGTTCCTTACCGCTCCCAAGCGGGCCTTTCCTTTCACAATGCAGTATGGGATCTCCATCTTCCGGCACAGAGCCGGCAGCCATACGACCAGCTCAATTGGGTCGACATCATGAGCAATAACAACCAGCTGGGCCTTGTTCTACAACGAGATGATGAAATAATACAGCATCAGAAGCCACAGCTGATGGTACGGAAATCAATCAAGTTGAAGTAGCCCTTCCGAATACAAAGGGAAAACCAAAAATAAAGGGCTGTTGGTAAAGGGATAATATAAAGAATCGTCAGGAGAGATGGCGGCGCTACCTGCTCAATAAGGTAAGTAATGTGATTAAGGCCATACTTCACAACAATGGGCTTCTTAACCTCCACGGTCTTGCCTTCGGCCTCAGCCTGCGCCCTCTTGAGAAGCCTCTCCTTCTTAGCGGCCTTGTCCTCTGGTCTGTACTTGAGGAGCATCTTGAAGAGGTTGGTTGCTGCAAGTGGAGATTTTTAGGACATCAAGTAAGAAGGTGATGCATCACAGAATCGTAGCACAAATCCCGAACGCAATGGCATTCATTGTTCAAAATGAAACCCGATCTTTAGTCCGAACAAAAAACATTTAAATTCGTGACAGGAAAACTACAACTTATCTACACTCTGCTGTTTGTAAAAAAAACTGTAAGATGCCACAAATAGCAAAGTGGATAAGTCAAAATAACTATGAATAGGGTTTATGCTCCTTAAACATCCTTCAATCACGGCAACTAACGTAACCAAGACTACTCGGACGTGGGCATTTTCCACCACACCAAAGCTCCGACGAGCTCACACCGATCTAACTTTCTAAAATGGCAACGAAGGCATATTCAACCTCAATTTCAGGCAAAAAAACATATCCAGTATGAGATTCGAACCAGAGAAGCATAAAATAACCAGTAAGCACAATCGAAAATATGTATATCATCAAAGAGCAAATGTCACAGATTATAACAACGTTACCAAAGAGTGAATAAAGATCTCGACAAAGATCTAGCGTCATTAGCGAATGTTATCCGAAATCAGTATTAATGTGCACAAAGGACAACATCTAAAACACAACAATCAAGCTTTGAAAACCAATCTTTTTACCGAGGTTCTTGTCCAGAGTCCTGGTGAACTGATTCAAGGCCGGGGGAACCTTCAACCGCTGCTTAAGAATCCTTCTCTGCCTTTGAATACGCACTACTTTCGGCCATTTAACGAAACGGTGCAGGTCCCTCTTAGGAGGCAAGGCCCCTCCAATTCCAAACTGTTTCGGGCGCTTCTCGAACAATGGATTTACCACCTTCTCCTGTACCGTAGCCAATGAGTCGGAGACGAAATCCATAAGCATACATCCGCTGCATTGGAAACCAATGCGATGACACAAGCAACAAAGGAACAGGCGATGCGACAAATACCGGTTTCTTCTTCGCAGGTACAGGGGCCTTCACACCTCTTTTGGGAGCCTGTGGGATTCAAACCAGAAAATCAGGAGCAAAGACGACAGCGGCCACGGCTAAAAATTATAAGCTGATAAATGCACACTCCAAAGATTGGACAAGGCCAAAAAGCTCCATTCCAGATAAACACAGATCTGAGACTGTTTGCTCGTGATTCCAAATTAATACGAGTGGGCAAACATGAGAAAAAACCCCAAGGATAATCATTGCCGGCGTCTAACCATCATCAGGAAGGACAAACAAATGGCTAGATCACGTATTCGGCGGAGTAAAACTGAGTATCAAAAGAAGGTAAGGAAAAACGGAGCTGCAAGGTACCATGTTCTTCAGCCTACGTCCAGAGACGGTGGCGGTGGCGGCCGTCCAGAAACCCTAAAACAAACTAGCACCCGCCAAGGAGGCAGACTGTGCAAGAAGACAATTTATACTTCGTCGAGGGATAGAGTTTTAAATAGAAACCCCTATAAATACTATTATTTCTTTTTTAGGCTCATATTTATACTATTATGACATTCAAACCCATAAACGTCAATAGGGAAAAGGCACGCAGCTGAGTCTGACTCCGATCTGAGTTGACTCACTCTCTCACAAAGGCCAGAGATAGGAAGAAGAGACCACTAATATGACCTTCCCGAAGGACCCGAACTACTGCCGCCCTGATTGGCCTCGTTGACTTGGACCCAGGAGACCATCATCGCTCACATCCCACTATGCCGCACTAGCTTACGTGGCATTGAATTGACCAGAAAACAGTGTGGTCCATTCTATTCTATGTACGAGTCTAATACATATACATGCTTGCATTGTAATAAAGAAAGTAAACATATACCCTAAATAAAGTCTCAACGTTTCATTGTTTCCATAGGCAACAAAGCGAGTTATTTTTATTTTCAAAGTTTTATCTAAAAAGGTTGTAGGAATTTGACAAATTTCCAAGTTATCGCCACTACTTTGATTCAATCAGTGCAAACATATTACACAATCTAAACTCCATACTCCTTCAAAATTGCATAAATCAGCAAGAAAATTAGAATTATTATTTTTAAAATGAAAAAGATAAGTGAGTGAATGTAGAATTTATAAGATTAAAATTAATTAATTTTTTTGAATATGTAAATTAATGGATTACTTGTTTTGTCCTGGATCATTATCACAAAATGCCCTTTAGCTATATTATGGCAAATAACAAGTGCAAGCCTACTCAAAAAATCTCATGTAAATGCTTGTTTTCTACTAACTAAACCCCCTCATCCCCCCCGGCCATCAACATGCTTCTACTTCTCTAGTTTTTCACCATGTTAGATAAATGGGGCCATAAATTAAATTAGTGTGACTAATGTAGAATTTTGCTAAGGGAGTTTTAATAATTTTAGATGACTTGCATGGATGGTATGCTATAATATATGAGAGATAACTAACAATTTATGTGTAATTGGGAAATGATTACACTCATGCTCTTGTACCATTGTTCTAGTTTGGTACAACCAGCAATAGTAAGTGTTGGGGGGCGACATTCTTGGTTGATTTATATGACAAGATGCAAAAAGTAATGCCAACGTAATAATAAGGAATTGTGGATAATTTACACATTTTTTAAAAGTAGCACAGTTACCCTTTTTGCCCATTACAAGTTATATTTAAGTTTTGTTGATTTTTGTGAGCGTTCTAAATTACAATAAAAGGGTAAATATAATATAATTGTAATGAAAATCACATTTTTCTTAAGTCTGTTAGTATAAAAAAATCCAATGTTCATCAACTATTATCATCATAATAGTTTAAACTTTTTATTATGAATCTTGAACATCAATCACATCAATGCAAGGAACCCAAATTGACCCAACATTGAAGCAAGCTAAATTGTCAATTGGAAACAGTTCAACTTATTTAGTTCTTGGACATTCTCATAAGGTTATTGGGCATCATAGATCTTTATGTAATGTGTAAGGACCAGATCAGCTGCAAGATTGTGATCCAATTTGAGATTGAATGGATTTAGTGAAATTTGGCGGTCAACATCTCCGAACATCAAGATAGTCCAATGGAGTCAGCTCATATTGGAACCCATGAAACCTTAGGTCCACCTTCCACACGAGAGAGAGAGAGAGAGAGAGAGAGAGAGAGAGAGAGAGAGAGAGAGAGAGAGAGAGAGAGAGAGAGAGAGAGAGAGAGAGAGAGAGAGAGAGAGAGAGAGAGAGAGAGAGAGAGAGAGAGAGAGAGAGAGAGAGAGAGAGAGAGAGAGAGAGAGAGAGAGAGAGAGAGAGAGAATGGGCCAGCTGTGGGCAACTCATCTGATTAACACATTGGATACGACACATAGTTTATCTGCATACGCAACATTATAACTACAAGATCGGATGAAGAATCAATCAACGAGATGCCTCTCTTGGGAATAATTTACAGAGTGTCATTGTTATGAACAAAATATGATCCATCATCTAGAAACAAGATTTCTCCCAAAACCTATCCCTAATAAACACGAATAAATAAAAACATTAACTATTGAATTAAAGGTGCCAGGATTCACACAATCCCATCAGTAAAACCAAGGATGCATCCTGACGAGGAGATTCTGCACACCGAGAAGCTTTTTCTCAAGATTGTTTCCTTTTGCTATGTGTTAGGATCTGAGTTATTCCAGCTTACGTAAGAATTCCTGCATAAATTCCAGATGTTTACGGATTTCCAAACAAATGGAGACTCTCTGATTTGCTGAAGATGCTTGCCCTCTTCTGTAAACATCACAATCATCACTGGGCACTCACTAGAAAACACAGCTTTTCCATGCTCCACAAGACTCTATGACCAGCAAAAAAATGGCGTAGTTGAGGTTACAGTATATCAAAAACTAGAGAATACTTACAGGGCACTCCAAAGTAATTGCCTTATTTATGCTCCTGGAAGGATATCTTACGGGACAAAAATGGCTAATACATGTTTTCCCTTGATGGAAAACATCTCACTCAATAATTACTGGGCACTTGAAAGTATAATCACCCTTTGTATGCACTTTGTGATCCTCTGGCAGGCCAAGAAAGACAGCCATATCCTTGCCCCTCTGTAGTAAAAAAAATCCCAAGAATTACTGGGCACTTGAAAGTCATCACCACATATGTGCCATCTCGAGGCTCACTGATAGGCCAAAGACGGCAAAACTCTTGCTTGCCCAATGCAGAAAATATCCCAAAGACTGCCAGGCACCAGAATTCGGCGTTTTATATGGTTTTCACCTTTTATACGGCTTGAAATGGTAATTCTGGAATTCGGCGCCGAATTTCAGGGACTCTTCCTCAACCTTCGTCTTCAGTCTCCGCCAAGTTCTCACCATGTCCGCCTGAATGAGCCCTCGGTAGAGCGTCTCAAATGTGACCTTCTGAGGGAGAAACCCCTTCTCTATCATCTCCATGAAGAATCGGCAGGCCTCCTTCCACCGCTGCTTCTGACAGAGCCCATGGATGATCGAAGTATATGAATCCATGTCTGGCCCCACCCCTCTCTCGCTCATGTCCTCCCAAAGCTCCCGAACAAGCTCTGAGCGGTCCAACTGCGAGAACATCCCCACCAGGATGTTGTAGGTGTGGATATCTGGTGGAGTGAGAGATCCCCCAGTCGCCGCTGCTGTCTTCATCTTCCTGTACAGCTTAACTGCAGAGTCCACATCTTTCCTCCCGCGGTATTCCTTGAAGAAGCAATTGTAGGTGGCGGCAGAAGGGTGAACTCCATCGCTGGACATGTCGTCGAGCAGTTTCTCGGCGTCGTCCATCCTGCCGCAGGAAGCAAGGCACTTGATCACGGAGGTGTAGGTGGCCACGGTGGGGCAGATACCCTTCTCCATCATGGCACGGAAGAGGGAAAGGGAAAGCTCGGGCTTGTGTGCGCGGCTGTAGACGTGGAGGAGGATCGAGTAGCTGGTGACATCGGGCTCGATGCCTCTGCTGCGCATTTCCTCGAATAGGTCTTCAGCGGCGCGAATTGTCCCATCGAAGCGGGTGTCCGGGTGGAGGCTCGCTCTTCTGCAGATCCCATTGAGCAGGACGTTGTAGGAGACCACGTTAGGCTCTAGACCGCGATCGGAGATCTCCCTCAAGAACTTTGCCGCCATCTGCGGGCGATTTATCTTGCACCATCCGTACATCAAGATCGTGTAGGTCTTCTCGTCGGGTGGGTATCTGGACTTCCTCTTGTTGAAGATATCCGCGGCCAGCTTCGATCCACAAAGACGGGGGTGGCGCAAAGATCAGGAGAAAAAAATGGCAGGAGAAGAGGAAGAAGAAGACGACGGCGATGGCGAGCAGTGGGGGAGCCTCACTTTGACGTAGCCGTACTTGCAGAGGGTGTCCAGTAGGAGGTTGAACTCGGTGCCGTCGGGCGGCCGTCCGACGAAGGCCTCCATGTCGTCGAAGGCTCTGAGGGCTTGCCGTGTGAGGCCGGCGGCGGTGAGTCGACGGACGAGGACGGCGAAGGTCCTCGGGGAAGGTCCCACGCCGATCTGGTCCATCTCCATCACCAGCTGCCACACCACGTCGAATTGGCGGACCTTCCCGAGGAGATCGACCATGAGATCGTAAGCGTCGGCGTCGTGGCGGTGCCCTGCGTGGTCCCTGGCCCAGAGGAAGAACCCTAGTGCGACCTTGGAGGCATTACGGAGGCGGAGGAGCGTCTGGAACACGAGGCCATGGGAGAGCGCCACTGTGCCGGTTAGCTGGAGGGGGGATTCCATGGCGTGGAAGGGATTGTGGTGGCCGATGAGGAGGCGGGAGAGGGAATCGGCGTCGGCGCAGGCCTGGATGGAGCAGGCGAAGGAGAGCTTCGGGGGGCCTCCCACGAGCTCCGGCTCCGGCCATTGTTCTCCTCCATTCTCTGCTGTCGCCGGCGAGGTGCCATGGAAGAAATTCAATGGGACGGAGCACAAATGAGGAAGAAAGGCGGAGGGGGAGGAGGAGGAGAGAGGAGGTAGGCAGCGGCGGTGGCGGAGTATCATCGCCGGCGCCACCGCAAGGGTTTCCCGCTGCCTGGGCCTTCTTCCTGACGTTTCCCACTTCAACCCAAAAGCCCATAAAATAACCCTATATTTTTTAAATTTATAAATCAACCCCACAATGTTTCTCAAAATCTGGAATCTCGGAACAAAAAAACTGAACAACCGAAATCTATCTGAATTCAGAAAATTTGCAAATTTGAGGAAAATAATTTATTCGTAAATATTTGCCCCTCCTGGGTCTTCTTCCTGAGGTTTCCACTTCTCCCCAAAAGTCAATTAATATTCATAAATAGCCCTAAATTTTACATAATTTACAAATAAGACCCTCATGTTTCAAAAATAACAACTGATAACCTATAGGAATCCAGAAAATGTACAAATCTTAGGAGAATATTTTCCCTTATACCCCCCCCGCCCCTTTCCCATTATTTACATTTCAGTGGAGCGACCGCTGGACAAGTCTTTCCGGGGTCGTCGTGGTCGTCGGAGTCGTCCTCAGCGCGCCGTCGATGGCTGGAAGCTCATGCAGATCGGCGGGTTGATCTTGAAGATGGAGAGGACGGCGGAGGGCACGGTCCATATGCCGTCGCCGCAGATCAGGCCGGAGGCCACGGCGCCGGCGAAGTCCTCGGCGCTCTTCCGGTTGATCCGCTCCCAGATGAAGAGGATGACGGTGCCGACGAACATGTCGATGGCGAAGTACGCGCCGATGTAGAAGGGGACCGCCATGGCCATGGGGATGGGGATGAACCTGGAGATCCTCACCGGAGTGACGTCCCGCAGGAGGTTGATGAGCAGCGCAGCCGCGAAGAAGCCGCAGCAGATGGCCAGGCAGTGCTTCGGCAGCGCGGAGAAGCCCTCCACTCCGAGGATCGCCATCTCCCGGTAGATCACGGCGTAGGGGGCCTTGTAGGCGCCGTCGGGGGCGCCGATGTCGAACGCCGTCCAGTACATCCAGAATGTGAGCGGCGCGATCACGCAGCCCATGGCCGTGCCGATCAGCTGCGACAGGAACATGGATCTCGGCGAGGAGAGCGTCAGGTAGCCCGTCTTGAAGTCCTGCATCAGATCGGCGGCGGTCGAGACGATGGACATCATGACGCCGCAGGCGGCGAGGCCGGCGACGACGCCGCCGTCGGAGCCGACCAGCGAGGCGAAGACGAAGAGCCCGATCTTGCCGTAGGTGGACGCGAGGCTCCAGTCCGTGAGACCGGTGCCGTAGGAGTTGCAGAAGGCGAGGGCGGGGGCGACCAGGTAGCAACAGAGAACCAGGTACCATCGCACCTGCGGGAAGATCATCGGCACGGCGGCTGTGGAGACGGCGGCGAGAGCGACGTACCCCGAGGCGGCGAACCAGGAAGGGATGCCGTCTCTGACAAACGTCTCGTTCCGCAGCCTCTCCTCCACCAAGGCCTTGGACGTCTCTCCATCTGCAAGTTGAAGATCAGATCAACTCCCAGGGAGGTAGATTTTTCTTTATTTTTTGGTTATTTTCCTTTTTCAGTATTCTGATTGCTAGATCGCAGATTCGCCGGGATTTCATGATATGCATCATCGATCACAGCATACTTTTGTGTTCTGGAACTTGAGAGAATTTTACCCTGGGAGGCGCCCACGAGGGGAAGGCCGGGCTCCTTGGTTTGAGCGTTGAAGATCTCCCTCACGGTGATCGTTACTATCTTTATCAGATTGTACAACCCATCTCCAAGTATGAGGGATATGGCAATGAAGACCTGCAGATGATCAGAGATTCAGTGCCTGCGTAAGAGATTTATGAACGGAGTTTTGTTGGGCGCTGCAAATTCCCACAGGATGAGCAGCATGAAGCGGGCACCATCGAGAGGTCTATTGACCATTTTACCTTGTATCCATAGAGGCCTTTGAAGTCACTGCTCCCCAGGCCAGCAGGATACCAATCCCCTGCACGCTCTGCGATGAATGGCCAAAGGATGCCCCATGAAATAATGGCTCCAAAGAGGACCGAGCAGTTCACGATGTGAGGGCAGATGAGACCGCAGCCGACATAAGTGGGACTGAAGTCAAAGTAAAACCTGCGCATTAAACAGTCACGAAGGTGAAGTACTCGACAACATTCATCGATTTATTTCAGGATTCTGTGGTGACATGATGGCGCATGATTTTTTATTTTTTTGTGGATAATGCCTATTTTGGGCTTCATTGTCGACCTGACTAGACGTACGTTAAGCAATATTTGTAAACATAGCAAGAAGTTAATTCGCCGAATTCTCATATGAATGAACTATGTTTTCCAGAAGAAATTATGAGAGTCTCCGGTATTCAAATAAAGGGTACTATGCGTTTATCATCCATATTCTTGCACATTAGATGATTGTTAACGTTAAACCCTGGCAACATCATGCTCGCTTTCATGCATGTCGCACCAATGAAGTATGAAATATCACACTTTTGGATGCAGGTGCGTATCAAATAAGAAATGGAACAAGAAAAGAAGATTAGGAGCAGGAGAGAGTTACGTGTTCTTGTAAGCTACGAGCCCAAGGGTTGGGAAATTATCGAAACCACATGAATCCCCAATTCCGCTGAAAAACCATTTGAAACAGCTCCAGAAGAAGCTTATGCTCAGGTACTTTCCGAGGTACTGGACTTGCTTCCTGTAAGTAGCAGAGCATGGCCCATTAGTGATACGAATTTAGCACTACAATTGCCCAGTCAGGAGAGTTGCAACATCTGACATAGCATAGAAAGCAGAGAATTTTGACAAAGTCCTTCAGAATATCATTTAAAGTTAAGGTTTTTTGCTTCATGGTGTCTGATATTTAACCTCAGAGATATTGCTTCAGGGTATGATGGTCGGTCAATTTCATCCCTCCAATCCAGTTCTGATCTGTTTAAGGAAGTCACGGACCCCTGAATCCCTCAAGGATTGTTAGCCGAATGCTTCTGTTTCTTCAGGTGCCCTGTTGATTAATTCTCAATCACAATTATGGCATCTGTTCATTTAATAATATAGATATTTCGACTCGTTTACTGGTTTCTTATTTTTCGTTGTTCTTTTTGTTTTATCTTCTGACAGTTCATTCCTACACATAGGTCAACACAAGTGTTCCAATTTATTGTGCTCAATCTTTTTTAGTACTTTTTTTTTTCCATTCAGCTCGTCATATTTGCCTCCTTTTCTAGATTCTGAAAGGTACGGAACTATAATTTTCAAGCAGCTTTCAAGATAATGCACCCACAGAGAAAAAAGGTTAGTGATGGATCCTCAGAAATTAAATTATAATTTTTTTTTTCTTCTGAATGTATGAAGCGTTAGAATGAGGCAGCGGGAGTTCTCCAAGTGTATCATTACCCTGCGCGTTCTGCTCCCGTGTTCGTATGAAAACTATTAATCAGCAATGCAGTAGCTGTCCCACTGGGGTATGTAAGTTTATAGTCAATGACCATAACCTGGATAAGAAAAAAAAAAGGAAAAAAAGCGTATAAGCATCCGAAATTGAGATCATTCGTGAGCAGAACCATTTAAGAAAATAAACTACGTTGATCCTTCATTCGAACAATACTAGGATTGTTTTCTATATTTCACAAACCGGCCCTTTATTCCCTCACATCTGGCTACGCTGTTGTCGTTCCATCCTCTTCATTACTCTCAATATTCCACCATTATTCCCTACAATAGTCACAATGTTTTCTGATTTTATATTTTTTTTTTGGTGGTTCATCAGATTTCCAGGGGGCATACGGGGATAGTTTTTCGGAGAAATAAATTCATGTCTCAGAGCAAGAGGAAACGAACCCACTCTCATTGCAATATGTATATTCCTCACCTCTGTTTTAACCTCTAGAGTCACATAATCTGACATAATTTCCATGAGCAATGAGAGGGCCAAAAGTTTGGAGGATTTTAAGTTGCATTTATCGCCACAGATCTTGATCTCTTAGTTGATTATTGACATCAGAATGCAGGCAGATGAATAAGTGGCGATCGAGCACCTTGCGCAGAGGAACGAGGCTGAAGAGCCCTAGAAAACTGACGACGAACATGAAACCGATCATCCAACCCAGCGACGGATTCTTGACGTCTTCCGCCCTGTTGCCTGGGTAGTCGGCGCCTATGAGTTCATACGTCCTCTGATCCATGGCAATCATGTACGATCCGAAGCCACCTGAACGAAGAACTCGGTTCAGGAACCGGTCTAGAGAGTGAAACAAATCCATTACCGGCGGTCTGATTCTTTCCTTTTCAGGTGAAAACCGGTGGGGGACTCCCCGAGAGATTCTAATGGGCATCCAAATCGAGATCGTGGCCCCCGAGCAAGACTGGGAGGACGGCGCGGGCAGAAATGGCAATTACCGCTGAAGGCGAGGCCGTAGCAGGCCACGACGCAGGTCTGGATGACGGTGTTCTCCTGCGGCGTGAACGGGACGGTCCAGATGCCGAGCTTGGAGAGCAACCCCGTCCAGCTCTTGACGAAGAAGAACCCCAGCAGCCCCGCGGCCACGTTGAGGGACGGGATCACCCCCACCGTCAGGTTCAGCTTGTGCGTGATGACACAGAAGAGCGTCCCCAGCAGGGCGCTCACCGCAAGGCCTCTCACCGTGATCTGCTCCGTCCATGGCGGCACCCTCGCCCCCACCGCCGCCTCCTCCGCCGCGCCCGCCCCCGCCCCCGCCGACGACAACAGCGGCTCCACGATCTCTACGCCTGCCTGGCCTTCCGTCCCCATCTCTTCCCCCTCTGCCTCCCTCCGATCTGAAGAGCCCGCAGGAATTCTGGATCTGGAACGTGCGGGAAGTCTGGCTCGAGGGAGAAGAGATGAACGATAGGTGGGCTTGGCCGGTTGGAGGAGGAAACGGCGATGACGGTGGGCGCTGCCGGTAGTTACTGCCTTGCCCCGTCCGCAACTACGCCACGACGAACTCGAGGACAGAGAAAAAATAATAAATATATAAATATATAAATAATAGTTGTCCTCAAATAATGACCACCAAGCATTTTAGTAAGGCAGAGAGATATCGGGCGTTCCAATCATTTTCTTAAAGAAAATGTCGCCGGGATTTATAATTTAAATTATTAAGGCGTAATTAATTAACTCTTTAGAAATAAATTACGTGATTATGTCCATAGTTGACCCTTTAGTTATATGCACCCCTGCCCGCCCGATCCGAAGCTTGACAGCCGGACTTGATCGAATCGGGATGTCGGGACCGTCCGATTAGCTCGTCCCCCTTTAAATTATTTTAATATTTGATTTTTGTCAAAATTTTTGGAAAGTAACTCGGGAATAGGCACCCATTCCAATGATTGCGAAAGAGACGACTGTTTTAAATGTGGAAAAGGTGGGCCGTTGATCGGCAACGGGCGGCGGATGAAACCAGCGGTCGGATTCTTATCATGATGACGAGCACCCCTATCCCCCCAGGCAGACTCTTTTTTTCCCTGGCAACGATTTCTCGTTGTCTTGTCGGAGTGACGCCATCAGAAGAAACCGTTTTAACTGTGGGGCCCGCACAAAACAGGACAGACCTGCGAAAGACGAGTCAGCGTGCGGTGCCCCAGCTCAAGAGTTGACCGTATCTGAGTTTTAAAATTCATAATTGACTATAATTGTGATAAGGATGTATGAAAATAATTTGACGAAAATTTATAATTTTTAAAATTGGCTGTAAACACTGCATTTTTCCTAGTAAAGAACGATTTATTGGAGCAACTCAATTACATGATTCGCGTGAGTTCAAAAAAAGGATGATACAGATAAAAATTCATGTTTGTACAATTATATTATTAAATCATAAAGGCATAAAAAATAATATTATTTTAGGAAGCCTAAAAATCATGAATTAGAATTGAACACATCTCTACTTAGTTTAAAAATAAGTCACTGAAATTGATGTTATTTTAAAGCAATCATTTGAATTAAATTTATTTTAAATAATTTAATAAAATTATGTCTATTTTAAATAATTCAATGAGTAAATTATCAATATTTGTTAAGTTTGTCAAATATCATTTATTTGAGCAAAAAATGTGTTTATTTGTAAAGTGTAACATTCTAACATGAAAATCAAGTGTTAATCATTGCCCAAATACTATTTGAGTTATGCTAGACTGATCTCTCATAGTGATTGAGAGCCATAGCCATAAACTTGTCTTGGGTATCATGTAACAACACGTAACATAGGCCAAGGCTATGCTAGACTAATCTTTCACAACAATCCAAATGTACTTGTCTTATCTACTTGATAATTGGATGAAGTCAAAACCAATCAGCCCTCCAAGCATCATAATGAGGTCTATACTTCAAATAATAGATGTTACCATCCTCCCTATAATAGAGAGAGTTTGTTCACTTTAAACGATGGAAGTGTCAATTATGTGTTCTTACTATCATTCTATCATTAATAGCCAATAGACACTTGTAGTAATTGATAGAGTTTTTATTTCTAATAAGGAAATGTTACTCTTTTCTTAGTTTGTGTTGCCTATGGGACCATAAATCAAACAATCCAATGATCAAAGCAATGAACAATGGGCAATAAAAAGAACATTGACTAATGGTGGCAAATGGTGGTTGATACATTTCAATACTCATGTTAGGTTGTGAGTAGGTTATGGTCAAAAATAATAATTCTTTTCATTAGCAAAGGCTTATTAATGTGTAATAATTTTTTGTAGCAAGCCCACGATCTAATTTTAAGAAAATGATTTTTAACTACCTACATTAATAGCCTTATGTATTAGTCCTTTCATGAATCACACCAATTAATCTTAGAAAGAAAATTATTACTTTCCTCCCTTAAATATATATTACAATCAACTTTATTTCATTCATTTGATAGTGTCATTTGATGCCATTGAGCTTACAACTCTTCACAGAGAATAAGTGTATATCTTATCTCATAACAATACACAAATAATAGTTGTGTATGAAGTATTATTATGTTCTTGAGTCTCTCACCAAAGTTGAGGAGCCTAAGTAATGACTTCATTTTATATATCACATGTCTAGTTCTTAAAGATAAAGTTCATCTTTCTTTAAGAAAGTTTAGTGTTCTGTCATTCATCAAATAATGATCAAGCATGCTAAATTAATATTTCTCACTAAGAGTTGTCATTTGGTTTGAGGCTATTCTAACACTTCCGGAAATAATAAATTCTTGTGAGTCCCCAAAAGATATCCTAGTTAGCAATTCTCAATCAGCCCCAAAGGGTTACTAATATCATCTATAGTAATATTACTTCTTAGCTTCTAGTTTGTTGGAATGACGCAATAGTGTATAACAAAAATGATTATTTATGATAACTAAATCCTATGATAATAATTAATAAAAATTATTATTTTAATAATAAAACCCACATCTATCAAAATTTTATCTCTTCATGATGTTTACATTAGACTAAATAACCTTTAATTGCTCATAACCAAAATAACTCATCTTAGAAATAATAGACAACAAATAGTATTACTAAACTATGATTGCCAATCAATAATGGTTGACATGTGAACTAGTTGCACTATTTATGGGGTGTGAATAGGATATAGTTGGAAGCTCCAAGCTCGCAATACCATTTTTCTTTTGCTTATCTCCTACTTTATGTGATATTAATTCATATTGAATTGGTAAATCAAGATGTAATCACATTTTATACGTCATTTTGCAGTCCACCAAATTAGTTTATATTGCCTCTTAACTTAAACTGAAAATGATTAATCAAGATTGTGGCTTCCCAATTTTAGTTAGTCAATGCAAATCCTATATGTTTTGATATTTAAAAAGATTTATTAAAACAAAAAGAGTTGTGTAAAGGGGGTTTCAATGTTAAATGATGGGCAGAATATGACCTATTCTTTGGTTTTACTCAATGAAATTTCATCATTAGAATAGATTAATTCCTATTTTTGTTTGAATGAGATAAACTAGGATTCAATCAATGCAAATAGTACAACCAAAGTGTCCAAGATAGTATAATGTTGTATCTAGAGTTGATATGACCTTTCACTAAGGCTGGTTAGACTTTAATATGGTTTATTGTCATAATTTCAAGTTATTACCCTAAGTTTTTGTTAAGATGTCACATGAGTGAGGATGATTGTTTTTCTCTTAGATGACCTTTTTAAATCCCTTTGTCCATTTTATAATTAAATCAATAAACATGATGCAAATTTCAACATGTTTAAATAATAAATTAAGCTATAGGTTGGGAAAAAAAAATATAGATAGATGTTTATGTGCATTTTTGGAGCCAAATTTTGAATTTTGTTGTGATATGCATATAAATGGGTAAGAGCTTTAACCTTATATTTATATACTTTTTATATAGCTAAATGTGATATTCCTACAAATGTAAACTTACAAAGATGTATACATGAGTTTATCAAGTTAAAAGTTATAGGTGAAAAGATTTTTATACACAATTGTAAGTTAAAAATGAATAGACTTGTATATTTTTCCATGAATGTTGGAAGTGCACACATTTACAAAGTAAAAAGGTGGGCTATGATTATGTAAAGAAGTGGTAAATACTTGAAAATTTTGACATTTGTAGAAAAATTTTAATTTGAATTCAGAAAAATGGGTAAATTATTATGAGATAAAATTTGAGATATAAGGACATTTATATAAAGTTGTAGATATTTAAACCTATTTGGATTTCTAGTTAAGTGGACAATAAGTTTATTAAACTAAATGATTCATATGTTTGTCTATGATAATAAATAATTTACTAAACTGATGGGAGGCTTCCATTAGATGAGTAATATGATCGAACATTTGGGGCATTGATGGATGTGATGTGGACTAAATGATTCATAGACTGATGGAATTTTAATCTTGTCATGTTATCTTATTTAGTGATAGCCAACAACAAAATCAAATTAAACAAGTTTTAAATAATAATAATACAAGATGTTTGAGATTGAATAAAATCTGAAATGTGATCTTATAGTCAAATGTACTAAAAAGGAAGTAGGATAATGAGGAATTGTTTGAGGGATTAAATTTGAATTATACATGATTACTATAGTAGACATCGAATGGAATTATTTAAGTCATACATTTAATGTATTATTCATATTGAGATTCTAATAAAACCTTAGTCTTATGATTAAAGAGCAAAGAGATGAGCTGGAAGAGAAAACTTGTAGACACAATTTTATAGTAGCTCACTTTCAATAAGAGAGTTATATGTTGGCCTAGAATTTCTTATATAATGTTGCAATTAGTGCACAACTTAACATGATGTAAGATGAAAATAGAGACTTGAGAGTTTTTTTCCTTATGCTGGGCAAAACAAACTAGATTATCCATAACTTAAAAATTTAGAGCAGCCAAGATTGATCTTGGGAATCTTCCTAATGGTTTAAGTTTAAAGAAAAAGACTAGAGAGAGAGAGAGAGAGAGAGAGAGGATGAGAGATTCTCATTGGCCTTCTGTTGTACCAATTAAAATGACAATAAAACATTTTTTGGCATTTTAAATATAACATTGCCAAGCCTACATAAATTTGAAGCTACTTTCCTTTTTGTACTCAATATTGAGGTCCACCCATGAAGGAAAGCTAGGTCAAGCAACATCTGTGTTTAACTGACCTCTTAACATCCATAAGATACAAGTCATTAAGTGCGGATGAACATCCACACGAATATGAAGTTATCAGCCGTAGATAACAGGAAACGCGGCCACTCGATCCTTCTGACCTTTTTCTTATCTCATTATTTCCTTCGATGAAAGTCAACACTTCCAGGAGCAAGAGTACCCTCCATGTGCTTGCACACATTATTTGTTCGAATTTGGTGGCCATAATGAATACTGATCAGAAAATAATATTATCGCTTAGGGTTTGGTTGTCTGTTGATGCCTAGATGGAACTAACAAGATTCTTCTCCATCATGAACGTCAATGCCAGAGTTTTGTTGCACCAACTCTCTACCATCGTTGACCGTTGGAGATAATTAATGTACTCGGAATTTCTGCAATTCAGTAAGATCTTGGAGTTTCAGGCCTGGCCCTGCCAACCCCGGGCCAAGTGTGAAACCCCTCGCTTCAGAGAAGCTGGACTGATATTCGCTTCACGGCAAGGAACGGCTTGCAGTGAACCGCCGCACGGCGGCGGGATCGAGTCCGCGGCACCAATCGGCGAGGTTCAATAGCACTCGTGAGCGGCGATGTGCCTGGACGAGTGCAGTGTGAGACAACTCAGCGGCCTACGTCGGCAGGTGTCCGGCACGGCAGCCTGGGGACCCCGCGGCACTTCGCAGAGAACTCAGCGTGAAGAAGACCCGGCGCAGCTGCGCAACCTGCAGGGCGGACACAGCGGATTCGGCCTGCGGGGGGTGCACATGGGTTGGTGAGATTTGGCCGCCTACTAGGTGACGTTCTAGAAGGGTGGCTCTGGTGAGAGTTACGGGAGCCCTGCAGTTGGGATGTCTGCACAGGGCGATGAACCCTAGAGCTTGCTCTCTCTCCCATTACTGGAGGTCAATGGTGAAGGCTTCCCCTCGGCATGGCCGGGTGCTTCTAGCACTGCTTGGGATTGGCAGAGCAATGTTGAGGCCAGCACGCGCCAACGCTCTGGAAAATGAAATTCTGGAACCCTGATAAAACCTGATTCGGCTCAGATTCGGCCTGCGATCCTAGAGTAATAGTTTGGGTGTGAGCGCACGTCAGAGATTACCGAAGTCTTCACCATCCTGGGACGGTTCATCTGAGGCTCGACAAGGTTTTCTTGCAAATATTATAACAAAGCGAGAGAGAGACAGAGGATGACAAATGGACTGGGAGGAGTCCAAATTCAAGCTGTGGAAGGTGATCCGTCAGCATCCAAGAAAATACCCATCTGGCCTTTTTTTGATTGGGGTACTTGGCAGTTCTTGCCAAATTTCCATCGTAGGTCAACAACGCGGGTCGGGATGCCGAGTCGCATGTGCCATGGGTGTCCGCGGGGATGGACGAGGTCAATGGCATTGCACCCATAAAGCCTCCGAAGCCCCATCGTAGAGCAAGTCCCTGGCTTCTCTCTCTCTCTCTATCATTTCCGGTCCCCCTTCTCTTTCTCTCTCGGTGCTGAATACGAGCTCGAGGGTTGGGGAGATGGAGTCATGGAGGAGACTGTCGTCTCTGGCTGTACTGCTGCTGATGGCTGCCGGGCAAGTAGAATCCCAGCTGAGGACTGACTTCTACGCCTCGACCTGCCCCGACGTTGAGTCCATCGTGAGAGAGGAGGTGAGGAAGAAGTTCGTCCAGACCTTCGTCACCGTCCCGGCCACGCTGAGGCTTTTCTTCCACGACTGCTTCGTCGAGGTACGCTTCGACAATCTACACATCCCGTAGGACATCGCTGCTGTTGGGGTGCAAGCCCACGAAGATAATAGATATATTTTCCTTGTGAGAGCGTGTGTGTGTGTGTGTGTGTGTGTGAGAGAGAGAGAGAGAGAGAGAGAGAGCCGTAAGGGAGAGCTCTTAGAGGAGACCAACAACCCTTACGAACTCTTAAATGTCGGAAGGTCTGATACCACCGCCGTGAGGTGGGGTTGCTCTAGCTGTCGACGATTCGGCTCACCCAACACGAAGAGTTCCTCGTCGACTTAAATAAACCGCGTCTGAAATCACATCGGCGGTGAAAAATCTCGCAGGGATGCGACGCTTCGGTGATAATCGCCTCGCCGAACGGCGACGCCGAAAAGGACGCCGATGAGAACATCTCCCTCGCCGGAGACGGGTTCGACACAGTCATCAAGGCCAAGACCGCCGTGGAGAGCAGGTGCCCCGGCGTCGTCTCCTGCGCCGACATTCTCGCCCTCGCCACCAGAGACGTCGTCGTCCTCGTAAGCCCACCACCTCCTCCTCCTCTGCTCATCATCCTCCACACTCAGACCCGGTATTCAATTCCCTAATGTTTTTCCTTTTTCCGACGCGGAACCAGTCCGGAGGGCCGTCGTTCACTGTGGAATTAGGCCGCTTGGACGGTCTCATCTCGCAGAGATCGCGGGTAGCAGGCAAGCTGCCGAAACCAGACCAAAGCCTTGATCAGCTCAACGCAATCTTCAAGCAGAACAACCTCACTGAAACCGACGTGATCATCCTCTCCGGCGCCCACACCCTCGGCTTCGCCCACTGCGGCACCTTCTCGGACCGCCTCTACTCCAACCCTGATCCCACGCTCAACGCCGACTTTGCCCGGCAACTGCAGGACGCCTGCCCGCGCAACGTTGACCCGCTGGTTGCCATCAACCTGGATGTCAACACCCCGAGGACTTTCGACAACGTCTTCTTCAGCAACCTGGTCGAGGGAAAGGGGCTGCTAAGGTCTGACCAGGTGCTGTTCTCGGACCCACGGTCCCGGAGCAAGGTGGTGGAGTTCGCCGGCAACGCCGCCGGGTTCGGCGCCGCCTTCGCCGACGCGATGGTCCGCCTGGGAAGGGTGGGGGTGAAGACTGGCAGCGGCGGCGAGATACGGCGGGACTGCGCCGCTTTCAACTGATCCTCCTCGGAAAACACGACGTGAACACGCCGACGTCGGATAAACTAAGGGTGGAACTCGAGAACGCTGATTGTTGTCACTCTTGGAATAAGTCTTTTGGTTTGACTGCTTCCGACCTGATGTGAAATATCAAGAACATCTCGCCATATCGTGCTTAATTCTGTTGACTTTAATTCTGATTGAGAATGCCATTATGAAATCGGCTGAATATTGAGCTATGTACTGGACCACAATGAACCCCGAATTTATACTCTTCTGTCTTAGAGAGAGAGAGAGAGAGAGAGAAGTCAAGTCTTTGACACAATCTAGCTCAGAAACACGTAACATATCCGATTGTGTACTTATTCCGCTCGCCGTTTTAGTAGCCCATCGTACAAGAGTTAATCTAGACTTTGGCCAGGTTCTAAGATTATATATAAAAAAAATATTATCATGTGGGTCGATATTTCATGGCTTGCCAGTTCTAAGAGCCCGCAGGTCGTCGACCACCTTCCGAAGTCAACTCCAGCCTTGACCTTGGGAGAGGCTGGCGACGGGGGAGGTCGGGGGGGGCACTGTTCAGTCTTCACCTGGGCCTCAGGAGATGGATCATCCACCCCATGCCAAGGAAATCAAGAGACGACGTTTGGTGTTCATCTGGTTGGATGATCCGGAGATCTTTACGGTGCATTACGCGGAGAAAGGTGTGACCTTGTTGAGCAAGCGGAGTAAATCTGTCAACCCTAAACAACGTCTGTAGTGACGAGAATTATCAGACATAAAGTCAGAAATGGGATTTTTAAAAAATAATAATACAAATTCGATTTATATAGTCATTAATATTTCAACCCAATTCAAGTTTTGTCATGCTAAATACGTATTTCCTCTCAAGTATCCTATTTTATTGTATTTCACTTGACTCTTGGTGATATTTACTTGAACAGTTCATTTCATATCGAAAAAAAAATCCGGTATTTTGACGAAATCTGAAGTCAAGAGAACAGCTTGGCGATTTGGGAGAAATTATAATTAAATTTTCTATATAAAAATATTTACGAAACATAAATCTTGCTCTAAAAATCTTAACTTTGATGAAACCCTTGGAAGGTTTGGAGATGGCCTAAAAGGCGCCACTTTCAGTGCTCACAGGGAAAGGGGCGGGGGGGGTGTGTGGGGGAGGGCGAGGGTATTTAATGGAAATGATGCGAACGAAATTCCCAAAGAGGGGGACTCGTGGAATAGTTCCTGGTTAACGGAGAGAAGAGAGATGAGTAGCGGAGGGGAGAAGGCAGGAGGAGGGTCCGTGAAGACGCCGGCGGACTTTCTCAAGTCCATACGGGGGCGTCCGGTCGTCGTCAAGCTGAACTCCGGCGTCGATTACAGAGGTATGGTTTTCTTTTTCCCCTCGCACGCCGACCCATCCCTTCGCCCGTATGTTGCGATATAACAAAGTTTGGATTCTAGGGTTTTGGGTTTTGCATTCTTTCTTCTCCAGAATTTTTGTGCATTTTTTTCTCGTTGCCCCTCTGTTCGTGGCCCTGGAAGAATTTCGTCCTGAGAATCCCCGCGCCGCCTCTACCTTCGTGATATGTGACTCCTTGTTGCCCCTTCTTGTGCCGACCTCATCTCCTGGCAGTCGTAGTTGCTTCCACACTTGATAGTAGTTTTCCTTATGGGGATACTTCTTGGAAGGTGTATCAACATCTCTGTTGATAAATTTTCCTGGCTTTTTATCAAAAACATGCGGCACTAGTCACTTGCAAGGATTCCATCGAACTGTGGAGGAAAATGCAACAGTTTTAGCAGCACTTGAATTGGATAGGAGCTTACTTCGCAAGCAGGCATCCATGGATTTAGACATTTTCTTGGTCATACAGTTTTAGCATCGCTCGCTACTTAGAAAATAGTTCTGATGAGATCGGTTATGTTGAGTGGCAAGCGTATCAAGTAGCTTCAGTTGCAGTTCTTTGTGATTCGCATAAAATATTGGTCAATAAGAATAAGAATATTGTTGTATGTGCTAGTAAATACAACAGAGAACTGTTTTTTTGAAGAAAAGTGTAAACAAGGAAATTGTTTTTTAAAACTTTCTGTATATTTTTCTCCTCCAAAATTATATCCTAACTGGGATAATTTTAATGCCGAACATATCTAACCGATGGGTGGCAGTTTCTTTCGAAGGTTAAATAACTGTTTAAGATTTCAAACTTTTCTAGTATGCGTTTCCAAAATGATCTGGAGCTTCCTGGATCCCATGAATGAGTTGGTACTCAGAAATGGAAATATGTGGGACATATAGGGATTGATAAAGAGTGAACTTGCGTTTCATTGGGCATCCAATGAAGGGGAAGGGGAATCATCATGAATTTCAGCCAAGTCTAGGTGTACTGCATTGCTGATATTTTCTTCTTATCTGATTTATCCCTTGAAAGTGAGGATAGTATTGAGGTTTAGTTGATTTGGTATGACCATAGGCAAGAGATCAAGCTTTGACTCCAACGGATAAGTTAGAGCTTATCTGATTTAGTGAACTTTGTATCTGATTTAGGCCTATACCAAGAGAAATATGTGGTCTGGCTTAATACTATATAGCTGATGTTTCACCTTTTTTTCTGAATAATTATTAATCCATACTATATTCTGCATCTTCAAATCTTTCTCAGTGGAGTCTCTTTGGTAGAGATCTGTTGACATTCATAAACTGCGTCCCCGTAATAGGCTAGGGCTAATATCCTCCGAATTATATTTTTCAATACATTGAACTTTATATACCTTTCAGAGGTGGGATTCACGTTTCCTTTAAAGAGCTTTCCTTTTCGGGAATGATATTACCTTTTATTTCGAAATAAAAAGCGATTTTATGGCTAATATATTCAGACCTCAATTCAAAAACTTCAAAATTATCGATCTGAGTAAATTTTCATTGCATGATGCCCCATGCTCCAATTTACTTGTGGATGACCTGCTACTGGTTTAAATATCCTCATTATCACCGTATGATACCATTTAAAAATATTTGTGTATCTTTATTTTTTTAATTAAGTAAGATTCCGATTGGCTGTTGAGATAAAATATTTGTGCAGGGATTCTAGCGTGCCTGGATGGGTACATGAACATTGCCATGGAACAGACTGAAGAGTACGTCAATGGCCAGCTGAAGAACAAGTATGGCGATGCCTTCATCAGAGGAAACAACGGTATATCCCCCTCAACTTGATGCTATTTTCATACTTGGGTAAAAAATGAGTTGCTGACTTTTGTGTATATCATTTATAATATTGATGCAGTTCTGTATATCAGCACTTCAAAGAGGACCCTTTCAGATGGGGCGTAGTGGAGAGTAAATGCTGGCTTCTTTTCAAAAGGGTTGACCTCAAATGATTATCACCTGGTCAAGAGTGGAAGGAATGCTTCTCTATTCAGGGATTTGACTAGAAGAATGCTATGCTTCTTGTTTACGATGCTGTCGGGATTGCTGTTGTCTGTGATTTGAGCTCCCGGAGCAACTCGCTGCTGATTTTTTGAAATTTCTGCATCTTTAATCCATGAAGGAAAAAACCATAGAAATAGTCACTGTTCGGGAGCAATTATATCTAAAAACAATGGATCTCAATAAAAGAAACTCACTTGCGACTTGGGGAATTTGGAGTATATTAATGCGCCAAAATTTCTATTTTTATTGATTTAATGCAGCATATATCTGCAAGCCATGGCAAACCCAGGGCAGACCCATCATCTGCTTCACCATCCTGGATGGATCATAAGGATTCTCTGAACATGTGTGGCATCGAATAGAGGCTTACTTTGGAAAATAAGTTACATTTTCACCTGTAGATCCATTTACAGGGCTTGATTACGAGGGCAAAGAATAACAGCTAAGAAAAGCTTATGTAAGGATGGAAATATATTAAGCAACTTCACCAGACATATAAGGAAGCCTTGGAAGTACTAAACTCCTAGAGAGAGAAACAGCAAGATTTTATATTGGGACACCACCACCTCCGCAATATCTTCCCCACAGACCAAAAACTTTCACCGCCTTGCTGTGGTTAAACCCCCAAAAAAAAAATGGAGTTAGAGAGGGACAAATCACAATTGCTCCAATCAACCAGACCCTACGGGAAATTGCTTTCTGACTCTCCCTCATCATCAATCTCAATCATCACAGAGAAAGGAACCCTCCAGGGCATCGGTGCTATCCCTGATTCAAGCGGCTGAAGCCGGAGGCTTAGCCATGGCCGCCAACCCCTCCTCACCTTGAGTGGTCACCTGAAGCAGCTCCAGAGGGGTGGCGGCAGGGTCGAGCTCAAAGCAACCCTTTGGAGCGTTCTTGGCCTCCTCCCCGGAGAGAGTGTAGTAAGGAACCTGATGGGAAAACCGGAAAGTTTCCTCTTTCGGTATCCTTCTGACCTCCTTCAGGTCCGGGTGCCGGTGGAAGACCGTCTTGAAGCCTGCAACCTTTGCCAGGGGAGCGACGAGGACGCCCTCCTCGGAGAAGTCCTCGAGCACCTCCACCATGTCGTACTTGTAAATGACCTCGTCCGGAGTGTGCTCGTTCCAGTCCGGCGACCAGTTCCTGTAGAGGGCCCAGATGTCGCCCCTGCGGGGGACGATCCGGATGGCCCCGCGCGACCCCTTCTCCCACCTCACCTGATGAGAGAAGATGTTGACCGTGTCCTGGATCTCGTACCTGCCCACCCTGAAATCTCCGCAGGTTTTGGTGAAACCAGAGCCGACCCAGTTCAACAGGCTGAACTCGGTAGTGGTCTTGGAGTTGAGGAAGCTCAGGCGGATCTTGAAGGGCTTCAGAGAGAGGACTTTCTGCACCACCGCATAGAATCGCGGCATGCCATCCTCATCATCATAGGTTGCCCACACCTGGTCAGCCTGGAAGGATCGCTCCGAACGATCCCCATCAAAGTCATGGAAGTCTGGGTCGGGAACATTAATTGATAAAATTGGCGCCTGGGTTTGGTCATCCGTCGCCACAGAGACATTATCACAAGCAGCTGTCCTGCCGTGGGCTTGTTCAACCTGAGTCTCGTCCAGCTCCTTATCACTGGATACATCAAAGGGCACCTCGGCATTTTCCTTCTCTTTTTCGCCGTCTTTTAATTTCCGCCGCTGTTTGGCCTTCTCTTTCTCTGCCAACTTGGACGCTGGGGCTGAATTTAGCTCCCCCAGTTTCGTCTGAATCATTGACTTCGCCTTCTGTAGCAACATGTTCCGAATTTCTGTCTGAAGGAGCTCCCGGCCCAAGCCGCAGATGCCTCCTTGCCTGGCAGTGGGCCTGGTCTTGCCCAGATCTGCTGAAGCATTGCCTGCCCTCTCTGTTTCATAGGCCCCGGCACCATTGTACTCATCTCCCCTGTGATTGGCCCCACTGTCATCGACCATGCTTCTTCTTTTCTTGGCGGGCCTGTCTGCTTTGGTGACACTAGGTTGCTCGAAATTGGGGGCATGGCTGTAGAGAGATGCATCGGGGATGTGCCTCTTCCTCTGAAGGTGTTCCTCTCTTCTCTGCTGGGCTGCTTCTGCCTCCCTCCGCTCTTTCCGCACCTTCTCATATGCCTGGTGAACCACGTTGACCGACTGCGCTGCGGCTGAGAACGAAGCAGCGGCACTGGCAGCCCCAGCCGTTCGAGAAAATGCCCCCCACTGGAAGTTTGCGCTGCTATGTGGATCACAATTAGACCCGTGATGGAACCCATTGGACCTCACGCCTGGAACAGTGGAGGAGCCCTTCCTTGCACTCTTGCCGCCATTACAGAGGTTGGAGCTCTGCTGCTGCTGCTGCTGCTGCTGGGTAGCCCAGGGATTGGCGGTGTTACGCCCATTAGTAGGAATGGGGATCTCAATGGCCAAGAAGGGCTCGTGGCAGTTGGGACAGAGGAGGTTGTGGTTGAGGTAGACTCTGAGATACTCATACTGCATCTTGCACCGGTTGCATACGGTCCAAAAGGTATTGGGATGGGGGACAACTGGTGGAGCCACTCGAGCAGCACCCTTCTGAGCCCTCACAGTAGAGGCTGCACTGCCAGCGAAGTGAAAGAAGCCATTGGGGGAGGAATGCGAGGCAGAAGGGTCTCTCTTCGGGTTTAGGGGCGGCCTCTGCTTGTACACCTTTATGCTCCTCTTTTTGTCGTAGGCCAGCCTCCTGGTTTTATCAGACAGCACACTCCAGGCCTCTGAGATGAGCTTGAAAGCCCCTTCAGCGCCCACAGACTTGTTCTTGTCGGGGTGAAGCATCAGAGCCAGCTTCCTGTACTGTTTCTTCACTGTCTCTTCATCGGCCGAGGTGCTCACACAGAGGATGGAGTACCAGTCCTTCTCCCCATTGATCACCGACTGCGCAGAGAGATAAACATCTAAGGTTGCTATCATCTGGGGAATGCCCTCCAACCCTGGATAGAGGGTCTGGGCCTTTAAGGCCAGCCTCTTTGCGCCTTCAATATCTTTGGCCTTGAACTTGCTTTCCGCAATCTCTCTCGCCCTGAGGGCCTCATCGCGGTTGCATTCCATAATCGAGCTCCCACACTTTAAGAAGGTCTCCCGGGGAAATCACCTACGTTGAGATCCACAGTCATTCAGATGATCCGGCAGTTGACAATAAAAATCCACCTAGACCTGTCCACAGGCACCGTGAGTTTGAGATAGAAGCAGTCAGACGGATGAATTTGATGGCCAGGTGAGAAAAAGGATGAGAAAAAAGGATAAAATTAACCATCTCAGTGAAAGAAATATGTTCATCGAAACGAATTCGAAACACAAATCAATCAAAGGATTGCATAGAGAAAGTTCACAAACATAGTATGCCACACAGCTTATTCTAAAAAATAATCTGATCAGGGTCCTCTGAATACTTCGTTTCTACCCTCCTCCATTCTTGGAACACGTTCCTAAAAGAGGTTACATCAATGATGGAAGTCAAGGCCAGCATATCTGCTGCAGCATATGAATCTCCTCTACCTCAAATCCCAGCCTGCTTTTCTTCTCCTTACTCCACTGGGAGCTGACTAGCCTTATATCCAGGGGCCTTGGATAGTCAGATGCTGTACAACCTCCTCCCCCCAGAAGCTGACCTGATGATCTTCACTGAGCCGTCTCAATGAGCCGCCTATACATCTTCTCGGGTACAATTCCATATCCCATGGTGCCCTCCAGGCCTCACCCAACTCCAGATACCTAAGGTTCCTCCATAATCATCTGCTCTACAGGCATCGTCTGCATTGCTCTGCAGGTGGTCGCTTGCGCTGACATTCAAGTCGAGCCGACCGCCTCGGATGCAAAGGCCCACAGAAGACCATGTTGAGGCGCCATCGGCCAGTCCTGGAGAAAATCCCAGGGTTTAGTCCTCTGCAATCTCCAGCCAGGTGAGTGTGGTCCCCAGAAGCTATGGCCGGTTGCCCAACAGGAAGAGCGTCATCAATGGGAGGCGCCTACATGTTGAGGAAGTTCATCCTGCTCATCGTAGTCTAGAGCACTTGTAATCCGCTTCTACCGACAGAATCTCAGTCGCCGCGGCGCGGAGACGCCGCAGGAGGAGGAAAGAAGGGGTCTACTCGCGGGAGAACAATCCCGGCTGCAATTTCGCAGACTAAAAGCACTGCAACGACCATCCAAACCACATGCGAGAAAATCCGAGGACACCGGCGACGGCGCCGGAGGCCTGCGCGGGGAGAGAAATCCCAACCATTGGAAAAACAGCGCCGGAGCAAACGCAACACCCAAAATCCACACTCCGACGAGCGCCGCAGGCAGAAAAACGCCACATAGAAAGGCTGGAGCAACCGATCCGAAGCAAGCGACGTTCCGACGAGCTCAAAACCCTAGAAAACCCGGCGCAGCCGATCTCCGGCCACCGGCGACGGCGACGGCGACGTGCAAAAAATGATTCATTGGAGATCGCATGTCAGCGTATGGAGTCTGGAATTTTACCCCTTGGGAGAGGATTTCCGCGGAAGAACGGATTCCGATCGCTCAGCCTCTGTGAAAATGCTCCATCCCCCAGATTTTTCCCACCAAAATCCCCCCCAAAATGGGCAAAAAAAAATGGGATTGGGGAGAGTACTGGGTCTACGAATTTCTCAAGCACTTAAAATAATCGGATAAAAAAGAGGGAGATCACAATTATCACGCCCTATGCCCCATCTTCACCCAATATTTTTTTATTTAAAAATTCTTACTTTTTCTCCTCGGGTTAAAATCCTTAACCATGGTTAATATTTAACCCCAGATGGGTAACCTCCTCCCATTCTAAAAAGCAATAATTTTCCCAAAATGGGGATCCCCTTTTTTTTACCAGTAGTCCCTTTTTATTCCATATATATTACAAAATCATAGCCTCATATCTCATCACAGTTTCTTCTGTTCCCCATAGAAAAAAACATAAAAATTATTAATTTATTAATATTCCATTTTCACAAAAGGCTGGTGAATTCTCAGAACCGCCATGATGATCCTTTAACCATGCCAGACGTAGGGTTGAGCAAGTATAACCATGGTTAGAGTCTAGGAGATGTTGGGAACTGCGTGGCCCACCCAGACGCCTTCCAGCCCTAAATAAGATGGGAGAGGCTGCTTTTGTGGGTGAGCTGTGGGACCCACTTTTTCCCATTTGCTTCTAGAACACTCCACAGAATAATATCCCGCCATTAATTTTGCCCGCCTTTGTTTTTTTTCCATTTTAGGAAATCATGTTGAAGACTCCCCTCTTGACACGCTTCGTCTTCAAAAGTCCACGCATGCCTTTGACCAAAGGAGAGGGGCCCTACAAGAATGCAAGATGGTGACAGGAAGCAGATCCTCCTACCCCACCTAAAACCCAAGACTGCGCTTGAAAAACCCTTGAAAAGGGTCCATCCGAGGTCAACCTATGAACCCACGAAGGCATTTGACCGCTGAATCATCAGTAGACTGCATCCTGGTCCTTTGTGAATGCAAGTCAACGGCCCACTGTGTTCAGGGTTTAGTGGGTTTGTCTGAGATGATCCCATGTTCTGTTGTCATTTATGCAAAATAATCCATGCTCATCGAAGGCCTTGGGCCGATCAAACTTTGGAAAATCCGATGAAAATCCAGCCACATTCTTTCACAAACCCTGGAGAAAAGTAATGTTCCAACTCTCCATCTATGCCACAGAGAGAGAGAGAGAGAGAGAGAGAGAGAGATGATGCCAGATTGATAACCACACTGGAAACCACTTCATAGATTCTGCCTTTAAAGGGTTTGATTTACATGGAGATTGAGCTATTTACAGTCTGCAAAAATGTCAACGATGGATCAAATGCGGGAACACACCTCATCCAGGGCTTCATAAGGCATGGCCTCCTCATTGGTCAACTCGGGCACTCGAAGAGAATCCGCTGGAGCTATCAAACTCAGCCTGCAAGTTAAGAAAAATCAGACTTGACAGCAATTAAGGCAATATATATATATATATATGAATGGGAAATCGAGTATATGAACAGCCTGCTAGAACTATCAATCTCACACTTCAAATTAAGAAAAAACTCGAACTGGACACCAATTAAGGGAGAAAAAAAGATAAGAATGTGAAATCTAGCATATGAACAACCTTCTGGTTCGAGTAAATGAAATCGAGAGAAGCGTAATCGTTCTAAGATTACGCAATACTTGGGAAAATCCTAATAACGAAATGGGTATTTTATTTTATGTTTTGGGTCGGGAGATATTCCAAGATTCATTAAAAAAAGTATTCTGGATCGATCAAAGATCGAAAGATTGGGAATTTACAAAAACCCGAGTTCTCACAGATCACGGGCAGTAAGAAGAACAATTAAAATCGAAAAGAAAAAAGCAGAACATGGGAGATTCATAGTGGCTCACTTGCCAGATTTGGTCTGACGCTACCATTAGTGCAATGGAATTTCAAAAACAGCCATGAGCTAACAGTACATTCACAAAGTTATAGAAAAAAGAGTTTAATGAAGCATAAACTATATATAGATTACGTGGTGATCCACTGAAGGGGCCGAATCAAGGGGCTCACCTTAGCACGCCGGTAGCTTTCAAGCATGCGGCGGTACTGTAGCCGCGCCTCAGGAATCTCTACAACAGACAGTACTCTAGAGAGGGCTTCATCAAGGGCTGCGTCCACCTTCTGCTTACGGAAAACCTTGAGGATGTCATCATCAGCTTCTTCCTCGATGGGCTCTGATTCAACCTTGAATCCTCTCAGGCCAACGCCTTTCCTGCGCCAGCGGAGGACGACCTTCTCCAGAACACCTACCGTCCAGGTGAATTCCTCGTACTTCTGTCTGACCTGGTGGCCTCTTATGTGAGCCTGTTATGGAATATTGAATATAGTCAGCGGCAGCCGAGCAGAAGTATTCTCTCTGGTTCCTTCATCTTACAGACAGCAATAAGTCAGCCCCAGTCAGGTACATATGGGATCACAGAAGCATGACAGAGAAAAGTCAGGTCCATTTTGTGGACTCCGAGGTTTTTGGATCCTAATGGAGTATGGTACCATTTTGATGTGAGAAAGGAAATATCTTGCGGAGGGTCATTTTATGAGGCAATTATTATGTACTTGTATACCACATGTGCAAAATTTACCTGAAAAAGAAGGGGAAAAAAATATGGCACCTGAAGAAGCTCGACTAAAAAATATGGCACCCCAAGCTTGTTGCATGATAGGGGTATCATTCCATGGCTTTACAAGACGGCTAAGCAAAGGCCACTAAGAACTGAGTGGATACCCCAACGAGCTCCGTTTATGGACGATCCATCAAAGAAGCTGATTACCCAAGTAAAAGTGTCTTAATTCCTTCAATAACAATCCTAATGTTCTTCTGCAAATCTAGGATCTCCCTTCGTTTGAATGAAACAGCCGCCATTCTTTGACATATGATTGTTCAAGGGCCTAAGAGTCTTTGTTTTAGTGGAGGCGGCGCTTGATGGAGAGTAAGTGGGATATGAAATTGATGATGGGAATTTAAACTAACATTTTTGGAAATAAATCCAAGACATGGTACCCATAAGCAGCAGCATGAGTTCTCACACCAGAATACGTTTGTGCTCATACTAAAAGAAAGAATTATCATCTAATGAGAAGATATTATCATCTACTTCAAACATACTTGGCAAACTTCTCAAGAACATGAGGGTGCCAACAGTCTGAATATAAAGAACTAATAATAGAACACAAATAATAACAACTCTTTTAAGGTATATCAACCAACGAATTATAGTCAAGTGCAAGTCTAGACTGACATGAAAACAAAAGAAGCTGTGCTCTTGCTGTGAGTGAAATCCAAACCTACCGCTTAGGCTACAAGATAACGTAGAAAAAGAAATGATGAGCAGAGGGAAGCGCAAGAACCTGTATCTTAACCACATGCTGGCGCAAGGTCAAAAAGTTTTTGCGCCCTCTCCAACCACGATACTTCTTTTGAATACAAAGAGCAGCAGACTGGAGCTTCTGATCACGAGGCCCACGGAGAGCTTTTGATGCAGCCGAAAGATGGTGGATCTCTTTTGGAGTTAGGTGATATTCGTCAGGGATTTGATCATTTATATATCTCCTCCTAAAAGAATGAGCCCGAAAAGCTGACTGTATTCGAGCAGCAGCTTGAGTTGCGTTCCTAACTGCTGCCAATGAATCTTTAAGCGAGAGCTGATCCTCTGTTGCACCGGGATGTACTTCAATACCCCTCTCAGTGATGCTCTCCACTGCCTTCTTCGCTGACGGCTCTGTAGATCCTTTTGAGATCTCGCGTTCTTCCGCTGTGAGAGAGGAAAGGTGGCTGGTAAGACCAACTTCAGACAGGTATGCTGCAAGACCTCTGTGGCCAAAGTCTGCTGCAATGGAGGCCGGGGTTTTCCCAGCAGGATCTTGAGCAGTTGGGTCTGTCACTGCCACAGTTGATGCACCAGCAGCTAAAAGCACAGCAACCATTCTCTCCCTGGATCACGGAGTAAAAAAAAATTCATGACTTTATCACGTTGTGCATAGCTGGAAAAGTGTAAAAATCATGTAATTATGACAATATTCCAACCAGAACATACGAACTTACGGTCAAATCTCAAGTCAAAAAGAATTACGGTAGAGAAAAATATGCACGCTATTAGTTTCTTACCCACTTTATCGGGTTAAAGGGATTGAAGAAAAGTTAAATAAATACCGGTTGGAAAAAGGACATTCTCAGAGTGACTAGAATCAATGCCCAGTATACATAAGACCTTCAGTGACCTATGGCAACCAAAATCAAATAGTGAGACTTCTGTTACCTTCCAAAACGAGCAGCCCAGTGGAGAGCAGTCCATCCATTTAAATCGCGAAAATTTATGCCAACACCAGCATTAAGAACTGGACTTAGAGCCCACTCATAGCCCAAGCCAGAAATCATATGAATGATATTTTGCTCCCTCTTACTCAAAGAACACTCCGTTGCTTTGCTTTCCAAGCTTTTAGATGAAAGCCACTGCTTCAACTTATCTTTTAACAATTCTTGTAAAAGCCAATCCACACCATCAAATGCAGGATTACTACTGACTGATAGCAACGCAACAATTTGTCCGAATTGATAATCTGTTGTATCCACTTTCATTATAAGATCAGTTTGCGGCAGATCATTTCCCAACTTTTGATTGCGATCACCATCACAACCACGTAGAAGAATCTGCCCAAATCTGATGAGTAAAGATAGCTCCTCAGTGCTCTTCACTGGAAAAGCCTTCTGCAGATTGCCCGCTGAATCAGAGGTTTCAGGCTTCAGACGATATTCAAATTCTCTTACTTCACTGCAAGATTCCCGATTACCAGCTGTCACACACAAAGTGACCCACCCTTGAACATGTTGAGGAGCATGGCAACGTATCACACCTTTCTGAATGATTTTAACTGGGACTTCAATGTCACCAAACATTACTTTCCAGTCATATTCCAAATGATTGCAATAAAAATCACCAGTAATAATGACCTGAATTTGAAACCAAGAGTTAAAAATTAATAGGTCGTTAATAAAAAACTATGAGAAAAACATTTTATGAGAAAAAACATACAACTGAGGGTTAGGTTGTAGGTCATTTTCCAAATTTGTTTGAGTATCCTGAAATCGTGGGGTTCAACCTGGGTAGATTTCCTTTTTTTTGAGGTCGAGGTCATTGCATATAACCATCAATTGTTCTATGAATTGATAAGCTAGAAAAATTTCCCCACTGTTTATTCCTGTTTGGTTTGCATCATGGTATCAGGTCTTTGGGTTGTAAATCTTGAAACTTTTTCCATAGTCTTCACTCACCCCATCATCTGCTCTCTGTCAATCTCTTGGTAGTAACGGGATCTCCATCTATGTCTAATCTTGTTTTGATTTGACGAACAATAGTATCTCCTTTGTTATCCTTTTTACGCAGTCATTCTCGGATATCTCTGTGACATGAGGAGTTGATCAGATTTTCTTTTCAGGCTCTTGGATCAGCTGACTGTTTTGGGGATCTCTTGTTTTTTTTTTTTTTTTTTTTTGTGCAGTAGTGGCAGTGATTCGAGGAGAGGAAAGCAGAAAAGGGTTGATGCTTGGATCAAAAAGCATGAACAACTCAACTATGGTGGTTAGAGGTGGCAATAATTCAGTCACAAACGTGGAGAGAGCACAAGTTGCTGAGAGAGAAAAACCTGGACAATTGAAGGCCCATAATCGTCATCATATCGTGAATGGTGTTAGCAGTTCCATGAAAAATTTCTGAGTTAAGAGTGGGTACAGAATAGAGAGCAGCCAAACAAAAAGCTTGACGAACCCACCTATTCTTGTTCATTGGCATTTTCAGGTGAGTTTCCATCCTCTAATGGATTGAGTGACTCAAGTACTACCTTTGCGGACTCCTGGAAAATGGATTCATGAGCTACTGACCATATGATCCACTCATCAAGTATCTTTTCCACATACTCTCCTTGGCCAAGTAGTAGAAAATTAGCTACAACTGATGATTCTCTGACTATTGTAGCAGGTGGAGGAAATGTTATTCATGTCCCTCGATTATCTACAAACTTTGTGTTTGTCCAAAAGCTTACTCAGGATTTACATTTGCAAAGTAATTTATCATTGTAGTCATGGTGTATTTTACATAACAATAATTTGGGGAGGATGATCGGACATGCTAGAAAATAAGATGGACTTTACTAACTCGAAGCATCAAGCCAGTCAAACTTTGCAAAGATCCAATCACCTTATTCTCTTGATACTCGTAAGGAGAGAGTTTGTCTTAACCATCACTGACTTGGACATCTGGCATTTAGGATTATTAGATTCTGCCTCCTTTTTTTTTTCAAGGTTTAAGTGTTGAATATTTTCATTGTGACGTGTGCAAGCTTGCTAAACACAAAAGTATATATTTTTCATTTAGTAATAAAAAATTTGTATTCGTTTTTATCATATTCATAATGATACGCAGAGCTCGACCATTCCTACTGTTTATAGGATTAAATACTTTTACTTTGTGTCATTCATTGATGATCGTGTTACTTGGATTTTTCTGTTCAAACAAAAATCAGATGTCAGTATTGTTATCCAAAATTTTAATTCCATGGCTAAAAATCAATGTTTTCAATGTCAAAAGGTTTAGGTCAGATAAGTTCAGAGATTATTTCAATCAAATCTTAATTCTATACTTCCCAAAAAAATGGGATAGTATATTAGCCATCGTGTGTCAATGCATCACAATAAAATAAAGTAACTGAAAGAAAAATAGTCATCTTTTGAGGTAACCTGGACCTCTCTATTCTAAAAAACTGTGCCTAAATCCTTTGGGCCAAGACTAAAGACTTTTTCAAGACGGATTTGAAGCCCGAGCTGAAAAAACCAGTTTGGGCTGTGCTGGGCTTTACAAGAGCAGTCCCATAATGACTAAAAAGAGGGCCTCAGTTGGCAATTGTTTTGAGTTAGACAGCCCAACAAATCCATCAATCCTTGCTCAGCCCACTGATACATCTATTTGTGTGACGGCATGCACTTATTTTCAATTCTTATTAACTCTGAAACAGAACGTCATGGCATAGTGTGTTCACCCTTGGGATTTATTCCTATGTATAGGAACTAACACTTTGCGGGTTGTCAAATCCAAAGAGGACACCTGGCATCACAGAAACTGAGGCTTCATTTATTATATCAGAGAGAGGAAAGCAAACCTTTGAGATGTAGATATGGTCTCTACTTATCATATCTTGAATTTACGAAAGGGTCCTCCTTAGCCTTCATAAAGTTTCAACTTTACCACACCAATACGCAGAGTAATGGAAGCTTACATGAAACTAACATGTTTAAAGTTGCTCCTACCAAAAGCCAGGATAGAGAGGATCTAAAAGTTAGACCAATACTTCTCTATTGCAGTGTACGTGACAATACTTTTAACCTGAAGAGCAATGTTCATTTAGCATCCAAAGCCGCTTAGCAAAAGGATAATGGCTAAATTCTGGATCCTGACAAGTCAGATATTCTTTCTCTATAACTTTTTCCGTTTCAGCAGGTGGATCTCAAAATGATTAAAAAATTTTAACAAGATATTTTCGATTTAAGTCCCCAAACAGTATTATTGCAAATACAAGGACTTATTTTTCAAAAAGTCCATCTGATTTAGATGATCAATCGCGATTTCCAAGTGCTAACAGCCTGACAGGAACATCTAACTGAGCTCACACATAAGAATAGTAAACTGCAGGCAAGAATAGCATCCTTTTTGGTGCCCAAGATCTTAGTTAATCGCTAATTAGTTGGGAGTGAATAAGAATTCTTTATAAATCAATGAATAAATGTCAACTATTAAATATAACAATAGTTCAAAATGAAACGTAAGAAGAAAGAAAAGTAAAACAATGAGAAGAGTAAGGGTTTCGAAGATTTGTAAAAGAAAAAAGCAACAAGAAAAATGTCATCCAGAATAAAAAAAATGGATGTGTTTAGACACAAAAAGAAAGGGAAAATATAAGACAACGTGTTTTAGATGGAAAAACCCAAATTAATATTCATGTGAATAAGAGCACCTTTGTACTTTCAGAGGAATATGCCCACTCAGGAGAAATTTCACGAATACTAAAAAGCTGCCTTTGAGACAAAGTCAAACATGAATCTGATTGAATAGGTGACACTGATTGACTCTGTTCAAATAGCATCTCTGAGTAGCTAGACAAATATGTACTGTTGCAAGTATGTAAATTCATGTTACTCATCCAATCAACTGTAGTTTCCTCCTTCATCACCATGGAATTGCCACCACGAATATTTTTTTCAGCTTCATACAGGATCTTATCTTCACCTCCGTGAGTATGTTTAGCGGATATTGATGATTCAACGGGACTATCAGGACCAAAGAGAATTTTTCTAGCTGCTGAAAGGTGCAACTGTGAATTTCTCTCTGGATCTTGACAAATATTAGCCATATATTCATTTCCTCTATAATTTATCTCCTGAAACATTACACTCTCTGGCGTGCTACATGAACTACTCACTTCTGTAGAATATAAATGCATATCCTGCAGGAAAGTAAATTTGTCACTAAACATTGACGAAACCAATGTAAATGTATTCAGAATATCGAAAAGAGTATCTTACAATATTCCACAAGGTAAAATAGACTTCAGGGCTTATACCCTTTCAATGAACAATAAATGTGCATAAGATTGATGGCTCCAATTAACCAGAATATGTAACAAATGAGCATCTCAAAAGAAAAACCTTCACTTCGGGGTATCAGGATGAAAAACGAAAAATACAGGATAACAGATTTATGCTGCATCGGGGACACTTTATCAAAGCTCATTATCAGCCAAAACCGGTTGTTATTAAGTGGTAGAAAATGAAAATTGTGCCTAGATTCAGAAGATGTAGTTTAGATTCTCTATTTGACAATGTAGACAACCTGGCCCGAACTTTTACTCCCTCCATTTTCTTAACAAAAGAAAACCATCAATAAAGAGCCTGTCATATCTCTTCCCATCCTTGCTAACCCATGAGACCTTAGACTACCCTAGTTTTTCTGAGTCTTAATAATAATTATATAAAGGAAAATGTGGGGCTTCTCCCACCCCCAAAATGGCATCCTTCGTGTAATGGATAGACCAATATATTTCAAAAGGTTAAAAGCATAATATAGCTGAGAACAAACAGAACGCATATAAATTGTCAGGTCCTCACATTTTGTCCCATGACTTTGGGGTGGAAAACATTTTCCATCGCACGTGTTCTTCCAGAAGAAGAATCCGGAACACCTTCCGAGGAAAATGTTTCGGACGTTTTTTCTTGTGAGCAAACCCCAGTTGAGCTAGATGAAGTCAATTCCAGAATTTCTTCCCAAAAGAGAGATGATTTCTTTCCAGCAATATGCTCGGAGTTTGATGGTTGAAATATCAGCTGCTGATCCTTGCCTAGGAGAAAGAAATATCCATAGTACCGAAAGTCAACTCAGTATCTACGAGAAATTATTTTCCAGTTATTCCGGAACAGCATTAGAAACAAAAGCCTCGGTGGCTGAATATTAAACAAAAATGGCACCCCATGTGTAAAGATATGGAAAGATCATGATAATCATGAGCAATAGCAAAAAAGGTTTCCTTTACTGTTCACTGAAAAAGATAAAACAAAATCTCAGTTTATTGTAAACCTCTTCTTTTAGAGTGGATTAGTACAATTGATTGTAAAACACGATTCATAGTTAAGATGTTTTCTCAAGATACTTACAAAGTTCTTGCATGATTAACAGAAGCAGAAGGGAACTTTTGGCCAAAACGTAGTTGCAAAGAAAGATAGGATTCCTTGCCTACCGACTAACAAGCTAAGCAGTGATAGAGTTACAAAGCAGTCTAGTTTCGCATTAGTTAGTTGAAAACTACGACCAGTACACAAATTCTACGCTACAACAAACTATTTAAAGCTTTTTGTGAAGCACCTCATAAAATATTAATGAGCAATGATGCAATTTATCAGCGATTTTCAGGCATAAATTGTATATATAGTGAAAAAAAAATCCTTTTTGCGAATCGCCTCATAAATAGATTTCTACAGAGTACTCACCAAAAATAGTTTGAAAATACTTATTTCCAGGAAATTTTTGTTTAAATTGTCGAGACACAAATTTGGAGAAAACATCATTATCCCACCATAAATCGCACAGTTCAAAAACTACTTAATGTTAGTCAGATGACTAAGCTTTAGCTTACTTATATCTAATGTTTGCCATATGAAAATATGACTATGAAGATAATTTAGGCATAAAGGTTAAAGAAAATATGCATCAAAGCAAACGTTCAATAGAAGAAACGTTTTATGCTTCCTGGCCCAGGTACATTATATTTTCCCTCCTATATCACTATGTAAACACATTATATTTGTCCTCCTATATCACTATGTAAACACATTATATTTGTCCTCCTATATCACTATGTAAACACATTGCATTTGTCCTCCTATATCATTATATAAAAATATTCATAGTTTTCCACACTATCAAGTATCAGCATATGAACAGACAAGAGTAAGGCATTTGAGTGCCTCTTATGAGCAGATTCTGAGCATTAAAAAAGTAACACATACAAAAGGAAACACTTGACCAGTTAGCACACTCAAAACATGTATCGTAACCTTCTCATTCCTGATAATATGTAAGATCATTCTTGCGATTGCAATTAATGGGAATTAAAAGGATTAATGAACCAGTCTAATCCAGGATCAACCTTACCGTTTATGAAAAAATCAATCAGTCCTAAAACGAAATATATTATAATCATAAAATTGTTAATCGATACAAAATAAAAGGATCTTTGACAGTGAAGGAAACAGACCGGTCCTCTGGAGCAACATGTAGCTATTAGAGTCATCATCTCGTCCTTCATATCCAGATCTGTCAGCTTTAATTCCGTGCATATCTAGCATGGGTTCTCCTCTAAAATTAGTATAGCTCTCAGGTTGCGAATAGTCCTTTCCAGAGTATGGAGAAATCTTTTCTTTAATGGAATCGTAATCATCATCCAAACTTAACTCAAACTCTATCTTCCTAAGTGCTTCCGGAGTATCATATGCATCCAAGTCACCATTAGCAGTTCCTACAGAAGACTCACAACTCGCTACTTCTGTAGGCACTGGACTGCAAGAAAAGTCTGTGGTTCCATCAATGTGGGCCTGGACAAGGGTATTGAAGGTGAAAGGAGAACTTGTCGACGAATCTGACACTTTTCCAGGTATATAGATTCCCTGACAGACAAAATGCCATTCATGAATCCCTTGCCTGGGAAATGGGCTCAAGTAAGAGGGAAAAAAATATATAATTCTCTGCTGAAGCACATGAAATGCAGGGTGAATGGGAATAACTAGAAAAATTAAAAATGGCAATAAATAACTGGGCAAATTAAATCCAAAGGCAGGAGTGAAGAATTGAAATTCCCCCTTAAATGACAAAACCTCGTTATTCACTAGCACCATCCAAAGCTATTGGATTTGAAATCTAATCATCTTAGCATATTCTCAAAATATTAAGATCCAGTCTATTATTACATTTGCTTGACTAACCAAGCAAACAGAGACAGAAAAGTTCATTGCAGAATATAAAATCCACTCGCAGAGAAAAATATCATATGGGAAGAAATCTCACAAGGGGATAAGAAACCCACCCCATGATATCCACCGAATTCGATAGTATAATCAGGAAAAGACAAAAAACAGATAGAAAAGAGCTTGGCATTTGAAACGAGTGTTATGAGTTCTGTAGGTTTTCTTTTTTTCATCATTTAAATTTTTGTGTTAGCCACTGAATATCTGATAACCGAATAACATTTGCCCAAATGATAACAGTTTATATTGGTCACGCCCCCTTTTTCTTTCTTTTCCCCGTCCTCATTTTGTGAAAAGGGAGGAGAAGAAGCAAAATAAAAAAAAGAACAAGGCCCCACTTAGTTTTAAAAATTATTGGGTTTCGCCTCCTTTTTAGCCACGATGTTAGGAGCATATTACTATTAAATTATACAATGAGATTACAGATTAAACTTCTCATGGTATATCTATAATGGCAAAATATGCAAAAAAGTACAAATGAGCTGGGACAGAACGTGGACTACGCCAGAGGTAGCACAGACTGTATTTTTGGCCGTGAAATATACAAACCAAATAATTTGAATAAAATAAAATAAAAAACATCATAGAGACTGAGATGAAGTTTACATACTGAATTTCAACGTGTTTTAACACATTTCTGCTCAGAAAACCTAACATGGTCAATTCTAATAGTTATTTCGGTCGACATCAAGATGTTAACAAGCACTTTATGAATTAAGATTATGAAATTTCCAACCACTATTATTCCAATACTTTCATCAAGGCATAAAAATATTTCTCTTAGTAATAGAATCATCTATTGTTAATTTAAAGATAGCTATGATAATTAAATCTGTCATCGAAAATGCTCTTCAATGATGCCTAACAAATAGGAAATGTTTATATTTATTTACAGGAAAATTATTCATAAATGAAATCATTTAATTTTTTTGAGTAAAGTTGATGCTTAAAGACTAATTTTTTTATTGCTGCCTACGCCATGTTGGCAAAATGATAATGCAGCAAGCCACTGATTTACTCGTCTTAAAAAAAAAAATGATAAAGAATGAATCAAGACAAACGGTTGTGAGTAGATTTGACATGCCATACATATAAAAAATTTGCATTGGTTAGAGAGGTATCTTCAGGATTTGTCTCACAAACTCATCAGACATCAAAAGGAGACAAATTATAGGGGAAGATATATTTTAACTCGGAGAGAGAGGTTATCAACAAAATACGCAGTAACAAACCTCAGCAACATCTCTATAGTGGACAAGGACAATATGCTCCAAGGCCCTGTACACAAGAGAAATTATGAAAATAAGATATTCATATTAAATTACAGAAAACGTTTCAAAGGAACACGAGAGATAAACTCTGGTAACAATTTTGTTTTAGATGATGGATTAAAACATGAAAGTAAAAAGACAAAAGGTTACAGCCTGTCAGACAAAAGGGCCTATATTGTTACCCGAATTCAATCTACACATGAAAGAAAAGATGATATCAGTGAACAGCAACACACATATCAGATACATATCTTTCAACCACCACCCCTCCAACTGGTCAAGAAAACAGGTACTATAACTATAATTTCATTTCAGCCCATTGATAAATTTTCTTTTCAAAAGGAACCCAATCATCAGCAAGAATCACTGTTCTCACTGTAATGGCAAATGAACTCTCCAATTTCTTATTAAACCTCTATTGTTAGAATATATAAGTGTATTTTAGTAATTTTTACGTTAGGATTTGCTCAAAGTATACCCTAGGGATAGTGAGTTTGGCTGTCCGCCGTTCTCCCGTCCATGAGGATAGAGGTTCTCTCTCTCTCTCTCTCTCGCTCTCCCTGCCCCTTGTATCTCTCCCATCCATTTTTCCTATGTATTTTCTTAAGTTTCTACTATATTTCGCAACAGTCATGATCCTCTAAATAATACAACGATCTAAATTGTTGGTCCACGGACAAAATGAATGATCCATCAATACCGAAATAGGTGATCCAATTTTTCCCTCATTAATTCACAAAAAAGCATTTTTCACACTCAGATTCTTTTTTTTTTTAATTCTTCCATTGTGGGCTGTCTGTTGTGTAACTTAATTTTTTTCTTGGCCTGGAAGAAAGGAGATCACAATATGGACCACTCTTCACATCCAAAGTGGAAGCATATTCGACCCCAAGGCTGCACACCAATGCAATACAGCACCATTTTCATGGTAAGCTGAGGACACTCACTCTCTTCGATGCAAAATGGACGTATACACACAATTTTGACAAATTGATGCGCCCCAGAAGAATTAAAAATATGCTCTAGAATCAATCATATAAGGGAATAAGACTCATGCACACAATAAATCTACAGGAAAGATTCGGCGAAAAGGAACAGGCAGTTTGACATTTTATCATCGTTAATCCATGAAAAAGGGATCCCACGTATGGTACTAGTCCCTACAGAAGTTCCAGGGTGGACTAGAGGCTACACGGTACATAGGCATCATCATGGCATGAAAGAAAAGTTTGTACACACGTGACAGCATTCACTAGTGACGGTTTGAGGGCGACCTTGAGATCCAATGCCTGGATGACATTCATGAAAACTCTGAACGAAATCGGCAACACCAGCTAGAGAGGACATATTGAAGGCATGTATGATAAGAAAAGATGAAAACACCAAGAAATATTTCATGGCTAATCTATGACAAAAGTTTGCACATATATTGATAGCCTTTGGAGGTCCAGATGTGGATCGTCTTTGCAACTTAGAAGGTAAATTAAGATCTTGAAAACATGAATGAAAAAGCAGAAAAGAAAAGACCGAGAACCATTGGTTTGGCATGTGGACAACACAAAGGTCCTGAAAAACGGCTATGTTTTTTCTTCCATCTTTTTTCCTTCATGGTGTACGTTATAAGTAAATGCACGCAATTGCACTTGCTCATACAAAATTATCCGAATACTAAACCATAAACCAATCAGTGACACATGTGCAATGATAACAACAATCCTTTGATGAATAAAAACGATGGTGATGCCATTTACATGAATGTAAACACACACACACACCCGCGCGCGAAAAATAGAACTACCTCAGATGTGTTGGATAAGCTTGGAACAAGTGACATCAGACTGCTGAAATGATTTTTTTCCAATGATTAATTTAATCTAGAAAGTAAACACAACTGCGTTCAATGAGATTACTAATTGATCCAACTTTTTTTACGGAGAGGATAAATGCAACTTGTGCCAGTGCATACTAAAGAGGGCTGGGCGCTTCAACCCACCACACAACACTTTATTCTGTTGCTGGTTTGAAACCGCAACCTTTATTTGCTAAGGCAAGCATAGTGGCTGATTGAAACACAGGATGCCAGCTAACAACGGCATAATGATAGAATGAGAGTACAGAAGATGTATATATGACCCAATAATGATATAATATATGCAAACACTTGAATATAAGTAATAGAAAGCGATGACATGAAGGTTGACAAATCAAATTCTTACGGATCCAGAATCCAATAGCAACGCCTCTGAAAGGAAGGATTTAATTCCCCATGAGCATAATAACAGTTCAATTTATCAACATTTCCCACCTGAACAACATCAAGAAAAAAAGTGAATGGTCAGTAGAAAGACGAGCATGGCATTGAGCCACAGGGAATTGACCGTTTGAGAACCACTATGAACGAAAAGGAACTCCCAATATGATAGAAACAAACAAAAAAAAGATGAATGATGATGATGATGTATGCGTCTATCCTTATCATCATGAAGGAGTATTTAATGAGATATTCTTACCAACAGCAGAAATATAGCTAGAAGTCACTATCATTAAAAAAATCTGAAAAGTAAAAACAAAGATGCATGGCCGCCACCAATATTAAAACCTCGTACTTTGCACAACTTCTAGGAGTACTACACCATATGAAATCTTCCTTCACTTGATGTCTGAGTGGTGTGCAAGTCATTTATGAATTGCAGCAGATCACATATCAAAGTTTTTCTTCAACCGTGTGATGTTTACAGTAACATGTCACGGACTCATAATGAAGAAAAAGATGGCAGAGTTAATCTTCCAAAAAACAAGTCGTTAATTACAATAATCCGTATGGTTTTATTTCACTTTGGCATATGCCTTGCAAGATTTTATGCAATTCCTTAATTCGATGCGCGATATAAGAAGAGTTGTCTTGATTCAGATGATGAAGCTTCAAACATTTAAAAGCAGCCTCTACGCTTTAGAGGTGAATACCATAAACTCACTCTGCAAGGGTTTCATATGTAAGGCAGCTTGTCCAGAAGTATTCGATACTGTGACAAGTTACATAGTAGATATATGTTTCATTGAGAAAACAATTCAAGGTTTAAAAAGAGAGTAATTCATTTCAACGAAAAAGAATTCATGTGAGACGTAGAGTCGCCAAAAAACAACGTTAGATGACCCAGTAAGTTTGAAATCCGCCTTTCATCTCCAGTCCCTGAATCGGCTGTGCTAGATGGTCACGCAATATCATTGAAAAATTCCAACAATGATTAATAAACCATAAGTGGCATAAGTTCACTCTACAGAAGAAGGATTTTACAGATGATTTGATCATTCACCATATCAGTTTGAAGAAGAAGAAGAAGAATAAGGAAAACTGATTAACGGACCTTGAGCCTCTCATGTGCTTCTCCCACAGTTCTCCCATTCTTCTTTCTCCGCCACACGTGACCATCATTACGGAAAAATCGCAGCACTCTCCTGTTAAAGAGAAACAGAGACCCGCCTGTTGGAGAGTTAAGACCAGAGAAGATCAGGAGATTTCACAGGCATTTAAAGAGAAAGCTATTCTCCAAAGTATCAAAAGAATATGCAGATTACTTGGTGGCTGGTTTGGAGACTCTGGCGTGATTGAGCATTCCGCATAGTTCTCAAGAATAAACAGCACCTCTGCTGGTCTAAGCCAACGATTTTGAGCCTCTGAACGCAGCCTACCGATCTCAAAACCTGAAAATTGTGAAGAAAATAAAGCAAATGAAAATGGTTCATCCATCTGTTCGACAAAAACCACAGGATGATTTGAAAATCATGGCATCCTCTCATATTCCATCTGCAGATTGAGAGTAATCCATCGGTCCGGTTCCCCTTGGAAACACACGGAAACCAAAAATTATGCGGCAATAAAACCAGTCAAGCTACGAACCCAAATGAGGTCACAACGATCAACTTCCGAAAAAACTCCCCCAACTAGGATCGTCTACCAGATGTTCAATCTGACTGGTATGAAGGAGGTGTTCCAAAATATTTGATCCATGCGTTGAGCGCAAGAATTTTTATCCGTTCTTGGCCCCCTGCCTAATGGATGGCTGCTCGCACCACCGAACGGAAAGCCAGGCATGAAATCAAAAAGCAGCAATTGATGAAGAAATTCCTAAGGTCGACTAAAATCACCGCAGAACATGAACACGCGGCGACGGGTAGATGAAAGCAATATTAACCATAGATGAAAGCCGAGATAAGAGACCGGTGATGGCTGCATCAGGCCGAGAAATGGAATATAAGAGGGCAAGATGATCATATCCTACCCGCCCGCGTCATCTTCGAACCCTTTGGACGCGCGGCCACGGAGAGCCCTTCTGACTTGGCCGCATCGATCTCCTGAGGAGCATCCCGGGGCAAACCAGAAGCAGAAGCACCCAAGAACAAGAAGAAGAGCCACGGCCAACCCAGCAGCAGAAGATCAAAACCGCAGCGACTGAAAATACAATAGAAGGCTCGCCGGAATGGACTCCCCGACCAATCGGGGAACCCGGAGGACTTAAAATCTGCCGCGGGAGAGCGACGACCGGGAATACGGAGCACGAAAATTGATACTATAAAACCAACGTCGCCTTCCTGATCCGTATAGTCTCCCCGTAGTTGACCGTTGCGGCGAAGACCTCCCGCCGCCTCCGCCCAACCCCCCACCAGCCCCCATTTTGAACGGACGCCCGACAACAGCCAGGGAAGACTTTCTTGACTCCCCAACGGTTAAAATTGACCTGGTCGAGTCAACCCAAGAAACTTCGGTTTGTTTCGAGCCTGACGCCTGCAACTCCTAATATTGGACATATACTTTATATTTAATCATCAGCGCGTGGAATACACTTTCAAGAATAAATTATTATTAGATTTATATTGGATAATAAATGAATATATTTATTTGATATTTAATGTGTTCATTCATTTCGGAATTAAAAAAAATTATGTTTACGTTTCCATAAAATAGGGATATTTATGACGCTACCTTTTATCGTTTAGTCCCTAGAAAACATCCAATTTACAATATTAATCTATTTTTATAAGTTGATAATATACCCTTAATATTCTCCCTTTCTAATTCGCGGGTTTTCCATCGCTTATATCAACTCCGATTATTTTAAAGGACCTATAATAAAAAAACTGTCTCTAGGTGTGAATATTTAAATAGTTTATGCCAGATCCCGCATGAACCCCAGTTCAGAAGTCAACGTATTATAGGGGGCATAAAGTCAACTATCGCCCACTGGACGCCAACTAGGATGAGAGGGGACGGTCGGCGGTCACCGGTCACCGGAAGCTTTTTTGCATTAAAGGCTGCCGTGAAATTTATTTATTTTATCAGGTCTGCCGGCACTCTCGGTAAAGGGTGTGTGCTTCACGTGACAAAAACGATGGATTATAAAATAATAGTAGTAATTTTTAAAAGGGATTTTTTTAAGGAAGCATGCGACGCTCGATGGGTGTTGTGGGCCTAGTAACCTCTCCGTATCTCTTTTGGGCTGGGCCCACTGGACAGCCCATAAAGCCCATTTTGTCTAGGAATTAATTTTTGAGACCAAGTTGGGAGACAAATGCGCAAACTTGGCCCATTTTTTAAAATAATTTTATGTTGTACAATGGCAGAATTTGTTGATAAAAATATTTGTCTATAATAAATTTATGTTCCAAGAATGATGTAGTGGATCAATGCGGATATACTTTGCTAAATAATGTTTATCAATGACTGCAAGAAAACTTTCATGTGTGATTCATCACAAGTAATTTTTTTTGATTAATCTAAGATGCTTACCAGTGACATGACAATATTTCATGATTTGAGAAGCTTGACTCGTACAATAGGGGAAATGAAATTCATTAAAGCAGATAACTTTAGTATATATTAAGTTTTATTGCAATTGAATAAATTCCATCAAATTTAATTTTGAAAGATAGTAATAAAAGCCTATCAAATAAATAGAGTGTGCCCCCTCCCATGCCACATCTCTCTTGTTGAATATTTTTTAGATGATAATAAATACAAATAATTGAGGATATAATAAATAATAAAGAATCCATAAATCTTATAGTAATCTATAAGTTGAAATACATAAACCATATTGACAAATAGTCTTATTCATCCTAACTCAATGCTTCTATACTCCCCCTAAACATACATTAAATTTGTATATGTAATAATAAAAAACTAATAGATGTATTAATGTAAATAAAAAATTAGATTTAATATTAAATATAATTATATGGTCTCGTAAACCATTCTACTACTTTTGAGATGAACTCTAATGAACAATTATAGGAAAAATCTCATGGTTGTGGAAATCATTGGATGGTGTCCTTCAACAATTGATAAATCAAACACCAGCAAGAAGACAAGCCACAACATTATTGAGAGAGCCTTGACCCCACTTGAAGAAAATGTTTATGGTCCCCATAGTGGAAAGGCCCTTGCACAAGCTTGACAACAATGGAATCTTTCGGTGACGTCTCACCATCTAAACCCTCGAAGAAAGATGCCAATTTACAATTTTTGAATCTTTCAACCACCACATGCTGTAGGAGGAGTGTCCTCATCAATCAATTCATCATATTATTATAATCCACTTTACATATTATACTATATTCAGATATTTGGAACATTTATCTCCATTTTTACTACAATTAGGCATGTATACCTCAAAGTTTAATAATTATAAAATGGGCCCACACACAAACACACACAGACACATAGTAAGACCTCAAATCTTGAAGGAAATTGTTGCCATTGCCCCTTTTCCTAATCTAAAAAAAGGCAAGTTTTAAGTACCTTCATAACAAAGTTCATACCAAGCCTACATGGGCAAAGAACATGAAGAGGTAAATTGCCAATGATGAGTGCATCATGAGACCAAAGTTTGTAATAGATACACACTCATGGTGGAGTAGGGATTGAATCATCTTGTCGGGACTGTGATTTTAGAGTTCAATCCCATATTTACCCCCAACTCATTATAATCCCCATCAACACTTGTAGTTTACATATGGGGTCATATGACCTCATTATTCACAGGATGTGGCTAAACAAGATTTGGTTGATCTTAGATCGAGATCGAGATCGAGATCATCATTAGCTAATCTAATTTATGGAAGACCATCTTTACGACCCATCTAACAGCAGTTCAAGGCTTGAGGTCTTTCAATCCAACGGCTTGGATCTGATTTGCGTTGTACAATGGAGATCTATGCGCCAAGCCATGCTAAATAAATTGGGCAGGGAAAAAGAGGCGGGGGCCAATATCAAAATCCCCCTTTATCAGGGGCTCACAATTAAGAAAATATACCGAGACGGGGGAATAGGCAAGGGATCGCTTGCCGACGGGGAGAGGGAGGCCGGCGCGTGGGGTCCACTTTCCACGTGGAGGACGAGCAAAAAAGGCGTTTTTCTTAAAAACCCCACCCCGTCGGTGGGTCGCCAGATTCTCAAAAGGCTGTCAAAATTTCACTTTAAACCTCACTTCTACAATACATCACACTGGCACCCAATTTCACACTACCCTATCAGATATACACACGCATCTGGGGGACCCGGCTCAATGATCAGAGGGTTCAGGACTAAATAATAACATGCTGGGGGTAAATGAGCAAGGCATGGGCAATCATCTCCAGATTTCTTGATGCCCTGCTCTTTGCTTCCCCCCCCCTCTTCCGTGTCCAGATCTCCGCCCCACTTCCTTCTCTCCCAATTCCTCGCCTTAAATAATCATCTCAATCGACATCAGCTTGCCCCTCTCTCTATCTCTCTCTCTCTCTACGGCGGCGGCGGCGGTGGCGGCGGCGGCGGAGGGAGGAGCGGATTCAGAGGACCGGGAGTAGATTCGGGGGGAGATGGCGGACTGGGGGCCGGTGTTCATCGCGGTGGTGCTGTTCATCCTGCTGACGCCGGGGCTGCTGATCCAGTTGCCGGGAAAGAGCAAGTTCGTGGAGTTCGGCAACTTCCAGACCAGCGGGCTGTCCATCATGATCCACGCCATCATCTACTTCGCCCTCATTGCCATCTTCTTGCTCGCGATCGGCGTCCACATGTACGTCGGCACATAGAGGGGCGGTGTGCCCTAGAACGCCCCCGGAAGAAGGGAGGGTTTGCTGTAGTGAGCAGAGATCTGATTGTTTCTGTGCTTTATGTCCAATAACCAACGGAATTATGAGCAATCCGCGTCTCCGACGGCCTTCCTCTCCCCGTCTCCGCCTTTTCTTCCATGCGATCAACCAATCGATCCATCCATCCATCCATCCATCCATCCATCTCCGTCTGTTCCTCGTTCAGAATGATCTATCTGTTCTCTAGTCCCGCCGTGATCCGATCGCCGCCATGGGATGCTGTTCTTGGTTCCTTCCAAAAACTGGTTCTGATCTGCATTTCCCAGAGCAAATTTTTTTTTTTTTTTTTTGTTATTTCTCCCGGTTGTGTAATCACTGCTACTGTTGATCCAGAGACGATTATGGGGCGGGTTGACCTAATTTTCTCCTGCACTATTTTACGTGGTTGTGGCGGAGGTGATCTTGATTAGTATAGCATCTGAAGATGCTGCTGAGAGCTCCTGCGGCATGACTGTCTGAAAAAATGGGTCAACTTGGTCTCTGAGCAAACGAATCCACTCCCCATGTGCAACAATATTAATTCAATAATTTGACCATAATTATTCCTAAATGGGTCCGAACATCACTCAGCCTCTTCTTTCCGACGAGAACTGGTCGATCATCCTGGGTTGACATCAATCGATCGGCCAATGTGTGGGTCAGGATCAGATCGGATTGGCTGACCTAATTGAAGTCCAGGCTTACCCGTTGAGAAATGGGGATCTAATTGGGTCAACAACTGATGTGGGTCCCTGGACTGTAGCTAACTGATGTTAGTCCACAACTGAACAAGTGGGTTGACTTTTCTTTGCATGCAAGTCATCTTGGAGAATGTATCGGGTCCATCGTCCAATACATATGTCTCAAGGTCGATGAACAGCAACCTTCAATAAGTGACTTAGTCTTCACAGAAAGACTTGATGGAATGACAGTCCCCACGTGCCAAAAATTAAAAGACAATATCTTATAATTTGGGCCTGACCCACCAGCCTAGCTAACCCACATGAATATCTAGAGAGAGAGAGAGAGAGAGAGTAAGAAGCCTAGCGTGGACACCAAAATGCACTCTATATAGGTAACCTTGGGGAAATTGAATCGTCGTCGTCTGTCCCACGTGGTAGGGGCACGTGGCATGACTACGACGTGGTAACGACCATCCGCACTAGAGGCAGAGAGACCGATAAAGTCGAGTCGATGGGTATATAAACAATAAAATTCATAATGGGAGTTATATGTATAGAAAAGTATCAACGAGGGTAGGCATGAAAAAATACATACCGATATAAGCCGCCTGGTGAGAATCCGCCCCGGGCGGGGGGGACTGAGCCGGTGGGTCGTGGATATCTCTCGCCCTCGTCGTCCTCCACCTTCTGGCTGTTGACTTGGAGGAGCAGATCAGGGGAGAGTTCCAGAGGCGGAGAGGGAAGGGAGGAGAGAGGAGGGGGAGTAATGGCGGACTGGGGGCCGGTGGTGGTGGGGGTGGTGCTGTTCGTGCTGCTGTCGCCGGGGCTGCTGTTCACCTTCCCAGGAAACGAGCAGCGGGTGGAGTTCGGAAGCTACGCCACCAACGGGAAGGCCGTCGTCATCCACACCCTCATCTTCTTCGGCCTCTACACCTTGTTCATCCTCGCCCTCGACATCCACCTCTATGCTGGCTAGGTCTCCTCCGATCCGCCTCTCTTCTCTCTCTACACTGGAGCTTCTCTGTTCATTCTTTGTGTTCCAGTCCTCTCTATCTCTCTCTCTCTCTCTCTCTCTCTCTGTGCAGATCCTCTATTCATCCTTGTGATCCAGTCCTCGCTCTCTCTTTCTCTCTCTCTCGGATTTTCTCCGTTCATCCTCGTGCTGTGTCGTCCTCATCTTTCTTCCTCTGATCGGGGACAGGATTCTCGGCGAGTTAAGGTCGTCCATCTTCCTTGGAACAAGTGCTGAATTCTGTTTCGGGGAGAGAAATGCCGAGGTAATCTCATCCCCAAACTCCGGCAGATCTAACCGGTAATCCTCGCTTTGCCTTCTCCCATTACATCTCCAACCTCATGTGTAACCATATATTTCTCTTGGTGTTCATCGCCGTGGTGATGATTTTTTTACTCTTTCTTGAGCCTGTATTTTCCTGAAGAATTGAATGAAATCTCTTCGAATCCAAGCATACGGAAGACCCTGTTTCAATGGCAATTTTGTGAGCTCGCGCTTCAGAATCAAGTGCTTGCAGAAGAACCAAAAAAAAAAAGTCAAACTGGATTCGTTCTCAACCCCAGATCCCTTTTTCTTGTCACGGGGTGAGCCGCCAAAGGAACAAAGCCTCCCTCTCTTTCTCTCTCTCTCCAATTATTATCAATCATCCAGCAGTCGGTGGAGTTCTTCCTCCTCTTTTCGAACTAATCCACACAGAAGCTTCCTAACATGCCCCAGTGGGTTGCTCGAGGGCCGGCCAGCCATGGCCACCGCCCGGCTCTCTCTCTCTCTCTCTCTCTCTCTCTCTCTATCTACTTATAGTTGAAAAATGAGCACGAAAAGATTGGGGGGGGGACTGCAACAAAACCTTCCTCCCGGAGGAATTCGAATCGACCGCCATTATCAGCCACAGGGACGCCATTGAATGCCAGAAAACGAGCAGAGAGAGAGAGAGAGAGAGAGAGAGAGGAGATCTCACCGGCGATGGCGACCCTCAGATCTCTCCAGCGCTGCCACGCGTCCGCCGCTCAGCACCCCCCTCCATCCTCCTCGAGATCCGATTCCCGCTCCTCCCTGCACTCATAAAGCTGCTGCTCCGTCAGAAAGAAAGAGAAAGAGAGAGGGAGAGAGGGAGAGCAGAGAGCAGAGAGAGAGAGAGAGATGGGGGACTGGGGGCCCGTGGTGATCGCGGTGGTGCTGTTCGTGTTGCTGACGCCGGGGCTGCTGTTCCAGTTGCCGGGGAGGGAGAGGTTGGTGGAGTTCGGGAACCTGCAGACCAGCGGCGTCTCCATCCTTGTCCACAGCATCATCTACTTCGCCCTCGTCGCCGTCTTCCTCATCGCCATCGGCGTCCACATCACCACCGGCTGACACGGACGCCCTGGCTGGTCTCCGGGAAGGAGGAAGAGGAGGAGAGAGGAGGTCAGCGGCTCGTCCCCTCCCGTCGCCAATGCAGCTCTTCTAGGGTTGCAGATTCTTGGTGTAGCTCCGATGGTTCAGTAGATCGATTTCCGTTTCTGATTCTCGCTCCGAAGCTTCATCATCATCATCATCATCATCTTCTTCTTCTGCCTCTTCAATGCCATCATCGATGCCGTTCAACAGAATCATAATTCAGGATGATCTCTAAATATATGTGCATATATAATTAGGCGAAAATGGAATCTATATTCGAGATGTAAAGAAATCCATGGATCGAGCATTGAGTGAGATGACAAACGGGGCATCATATCATTGATCTTATTCGGCAGTTACAGATTTATGCAGCATTTTTGGCGACCGGTAGAGAACAGGTTTCAGTGAAGGAGTTCTTATCAGATTCACTCTGTTCCAGTCTGAATCCGATCTGATTTACGTCAGTCTAAAGCAAAGCGCCCTGCAAGAAGAAAAAAGGAAGGAAACTAGCTGGGTAAGACACGAGCTGCAAGATAAATCGAAACAAAAAAAAACGAACAAAGAAAAAAAAAGAGGAGGCCCGTGGAGAAGTGATCGCCGCATATTAATTTCTCAGATATCAGAATAAGTAAATCGCATCAACCATAAATATCGTTTAATTGAAAATAAATTAGAGTTATTGATGCTGCTACACATCAATATGGGCGCTTAAATCTTGATGCAGGAGTTGAAGACCGAATCGTCAAAAACCAACCGACCAAAAAGACGCAAACAAATTTTCTTTTAATGAATCCTAGGAGGAGGATACATGAGGAAAATGAGATACTAAAGCATCATACATTCTTTAAATATTTGGGCTGAAACGGTCTTATTCAGTTCTTGGAACATATAGCTGAGGAAAGGACAGGCTGCTGGGATAAAGCCCAAATTCTTCCTCAAGAAAAAAAATTGTGGGTCGATTTCAGTTACAGAGATGAGCCATTGAATTGTTCATCGAATGGGCGCAATCTCGGAAATTGTTGAGGAAACTGTTCTTCAGTGCAAAGGTCTGGTCCTAAATAAGGGGAAGGCCTTTCGAATAATGATTAAGCATACTCAATGCCATACTTTCAAATATATAAAAATAATCGAATGATCCAAGAAAAGTAGAAAAAAAAGCCACCGTGTTGTTCAGATTTAAGTAGGAAATATAATGCGTTAAACCCAATAATTGAAATTTCGGGGATGGGATACGCTTCCTATGATTAAAGACAGTATGATGTCTCAAGAACATGAAGTAAAGTGCAGAGATCGCTGGTGATTCACTGATTATATGCACATTTGGCCCTCGAGTTTTTTGCCATGCATGAAACAGTTTACCAAACTTAAAATAATAATAATAATAATAATAATTATTATTATTATAGATCCAAACTGATTTCCCCTGAATTGATCATACATATACTCTGTACACAACTAAAAACCATTCACAGTAATTATTCAATTCAACTTGACATCATTGAACGAGTAAACGCATAGGAAGATATGAAGATAGAATTAATGTCCAAAGCAGCTGCTAATAGGAGACAAAACGAGGATAATTTCCTATGAGAGTCCATCAATTGAATGCTAAAAAAAGTTATCAACATCACATAGATGAAAATGTAAATCAAAACGACAGAGACATGTTAATTTCTCGACTGTCGGCCAAGAACAATAAAAGAAGAAAAGAAACATGTGCTCTCATCAATACGAAACGTGATAAAATTGGCCACCCAGAAGTTTAAATGGACGAAGGTTCTACCTTACTCTTAGCGTTGGCTACAAGAAAGTCTAAAACGAATAAAAATGGACTGCACGTAGTTCGGTGGAAGAAGAAGATCGAAGCCAGAGAGTGAGGTAGCCAAAAGAATAAGCAGGGATAAATTCTGATCTATCTTGAATGAAGCGTGTCGTGACTTCCTCTTCTAAAGTTTTCACACGTAATACAAAGTTTATTCAAAACATACTTCTTCAAGAGTTTATGTGGAAAATCTTTTCCATTGAGAAGTTTTCCAAAGAAAATATAAGGTGTTCTATCCTTTGTCATTTGGCAAGCTCACATCCGTCCTCTGATCCCAGATGGTTAAACAACCAAGCCTTGCATGTTTAGCGGGGAAAACTATAAAAGGAATCTTATAATAAACAGAGCATTTTATTTGGGGTTTGAGACTTCAATTCGCATAATTTTTCTCATATTCTTTGATACTTCATCCTATGGGAAAATGGAGGCGGTGAATAGATTAATTGATCAAAATGCACGCCTATTTGATGATTTTATGAAGAAATTTAAACCCCGATTCTGTCAGGATCACAAATACCATAAGCTTGTTCGCATTTCCCTGACAAGGGTGAATAATACAGAAAAAAATAACGGGAAAACTTTTTTTCATGCTCAACGAGAAATTTTGTCGGCATCATGGTGAATAAAACATCATCGAAAGACGAGGCTAACCTGTTCCAGAGGTTTTCAATCGCAAAGACAAGACAATGGATATAAAACAGACTCTAATTCAGCAACACGTGCGTGGTCTCACCTGACACCTCCTTTGGTGGGGATCTTTGGAACGCAGGGGTAGGGCAAAGAACCGACCAACCCAGCGCTGACAGGTACGAAACAATCCCAAAAAAAAACAAGAACATGGCCATCCCAATGACCCAAGGCATCAGAATGAATCCAATCACAAAAGTCGCAGACCCGCTCAGCATCAGCGCCACCGATATCCCCAGCATCAGAGACACGAACTCCGTCGGGGAAATCCGCGATTTCCTATCCCCCGGCTCGGCCGACGACACCGGCCTGTTCCCCTGTGCAGAGCGATGACGACCCGAGTTCCCTGGGACCAGTTGACTCGGGGACCGCAGCATGCCGAGAGCGATCGCGCATAACTCGTAGAGTACGGATTGCTCCTCCCGCTCTCCCATGTCCGAGAGACCAGAGAATTCCCCAAAAAAAACTCAGAACCCTAGGGAGAACCTTGAGACGGATGAGTCGAACGACGCGAAGAAGTGGCGGGATCTATCTCCTCTCCCGCCACGCTCGGATATGCAACGTTCGATGCATCTCGATCAAACTCAAAATCGCCTGAAACCTCGCGTCGTCTTCCTCCTCAGCTCCCCCTCCCTGCTCAGCCTCTGCAAGGTCTGGGGAGAGCAGGGATCGACCTCGGCTTCGTGAGGAAGAAGACTCGGCCCCCCTCCACCTCCAAGCTTCGCGAGGACCCGCAGTTTAAATGGACACGCCACCAAAAATAATATATATAAATATATAAATATCCTGCACACGCAAGAAAAAAAATAAACATATGATCATCATTATATTTATATGGTGACGTTGCCAACCATGATTATCATTAATGGATTTATTTATTTTATTTAACGAATATGATGCCAACTAAAACCAAACCTTTAACACGTGGTCTTTTGATATTAGGGAAGAGTCACCATATTTAATGTATTGCTATATTTAAAAAATGATAATAGATATTATGAAATAAAATAATATAAATCGGAGGTCTCTAGCCTATGCTAGAAGAATATTTACCAATAGGAATTTTTTATTTTTCCATAACTTCATATCGACTATGCTAAATAAATTATCTACTGTCTTATTTTTTAATGGATGCTCAGGAAGGATGTCCTGCCACGTAGTTGGCTCCGATTGGACCAGCACAACAGTGATTTATATATATCTGTATTCGTTAAAAATACTTTTATAGAAAAATAATTAGTTTTAAGGGTATTCATAATAAATAATAAAATTATAAAAATTCAAGTGGGTTTGTTTTTAGGGGGGTGAGGAGACCGGTAGTGGTTAGGCTGGAAGGTTGCTACGCGGGGGTCGCACGTGCGAGATATCTAGAGGGTTCATTCGCACGTGTTTCGACCCCACTTTGAGCTGCAGGAAGCTGTTCTTTGTGGTTCGTCTCCGTCTGAGTCTCCGCCGCCGCCGTCGTCGGAGAGGTGAAGAGTTGGAAGGGAGGAAGATGGCGTCTCCTCTGCTTCGGTTGTCGAGGAGGGGTCTGAGATCCCTGTTGGGATCCCAATCTGGTCTCGTTCCTGTGCGGAATCTGTCTGCGGAGACGGCGGCGGCGGGTTCTTCCTCCGATCGGGTGAAGTGGGATTACAGGGGGCAGAGGAGGATCATTCCTCTGGGGCAGTGGCTCCCGAAGATCGCCGTCGACGCGTATGTCGCCCCGAATGTTGTTCTCGCGGGGCAGGTCACCGTCTACGATGGCGCGTCTGTCTGGAACGGATCTGTCCTCCGTGGCGATCTCAACAAGATCACGGTCGGATTCTGCTCCAATGTCCAGGAGCGTTGCGTCCTCCACGCCGCGTGGACTTCCCCGACAGGTCCGTGGGATCCCCATTACCCTAATTTCACTCTCTTTATCCTCCATTCCGTCGTTCTGACTGGATGAGGGTTTGGTACGGTTTTACATCCATCTTTCAGTTTTAAGTTATGATTATTCTGCGTTTCCACGCATCCTGCTAGAAATTTCACAATGCCTGATGATTTAGAATAACTTGGGGCTCAGGGCGTTTATCATACAACTATTTTCATGCTTATTTCGGGGGTTTCCAAGCCCCAGAAAGAAATGAGGGGAGATTCTGAACGGAAAACAAGTGTCTTCCTCTCTGTGCTGGTCGTGATGCTGTGTGCAGCACCTGCTGCCAGGATGTCAACGATTACTGACTGGACAGGCCTTGGGGGATGGATCCGTGATTCTCGATTTTAGTTTTTGTAACTATATAAGAGAAGGGAACACAAAAGGGTCTTTATCTGAGAGGCGGGGAAGTTTTGGTGTCCGGAGTTGATTGGTGTGGATGGGTTTATCCAGCTGAAGAGGAAGGGCCTTTTCATTGGTGTTGCCGAGTTGATTGACGGTCATGAAATGTTTGGTAGGACAGGTTTGTTGGGTTTTGCAAGTAGACTCTTGGGGCTTTTGATGTAAATGGAGCAATAGGTTTTGGTTGGTGGGCAGGAGACAGGGATGCTTCTCTGGGCTGAAAGTACGAGATTCTTTCTCTCGTTGATCTCTATTGTCACTGAATCACATGAATGGAAGAGTGAAGCCTATTTTTCTCGGTTCTTTTGGCTGAAGATCCTTTCACGCGTTGTGAAAATATTTATTCAGACAGAAGAAGTCAAGTATCCATAGAATGGTTCTATTTTCTGTTGTGCCACATATTTTAGGCAGGATAATTGGACCAAAAGCGGGCATTTTTATGCCCACTTGCGCACATGTATTGTCTAGAAGGAGTAATGTCAATCATGGGAAGGTATATAAACTCGGGAGACCCAATTATTTCTGAATTGGATAGTCTTTTGATACGATATGTATCAAAAAACTTGAAGCTAATATATTCTTGCCCCTTTCTTGGACATCGAAGGACGATCCTAACAATTGTTGGATAGACTCTCCTTAGGGTTGTCACCTGGGATTCGACCCTTGCAATTTCAGCACTGTTACATAACCTGAATTGATGTGCATAGGTGTAGCCTGGAGATGTAATAATATTAAAAAACATTTGAAGGTAGTGCTAACCATCCTTCACAGCCATTCCCATGATTGGGTCTTCCCCAGCCTTCCTTGGTACACTGTTTAGAAAAGTATAATATGATATCAAGTATTCTTGTTAGCATTGATCCTTTGATTGCTGCCTAGAATGTGTACCCACCCCATGTTGTCACAAAATGTAATGGGTTTAGGCTTGTGAGAGTATCGCGGTAGTATTCACCTCAAACATTCATCTTGTCCTTATCTCGTGTTCTCACTTGAAGGATGGTCACATTTAGTTCAATTATGGAGATTGGCAATGTCAAACCATGTAAAATGTATCTTGGTTTTTGTGCTTTTGATCTCTTCCTCCCTATGTTCTTTTTCATCCTTCATTTTATTCGAAATATTCTTTAATCTCAATATAGACAAATTATTTATAAATTGTACATTATAGGGCTATCATTGAATTAATCCCACTTAAAGTGATTCACCTAAGTCTCAACATTTGGGATTATGACATTTCACATAAGTATGAGCACACATATAAATATGTGTAGAAACCATGTCTTATTTTAATTTTATGGTGAGCTAAATTAGAAAAGAACACCAAGGGGCAAATCAACTCTTGGTTATAAATAGGGGATCATAGTTCTTGGGTCACACATTGTGTGTCACTCTTTGAGTATCCCTTTCTTGGAATAAGGACTCCTCTATGCTGATTCAAAAGACCATCCATACTCTCTTAATCCTTAAATGGATTCATGTATGATCTTTATCATTCATCTTAATGTTAGTTTCACCATATTTCCTTATCTCCATGCTAAATCTTTTTAAATTTATCAAGTGGTATCAGAGCCTTTTATGTTGAGTTTTGAAAAATGGTATATTATACATATGACTTTGATTGTTCTTGGCATCATTTTTGATGCATGGATGTAATGATGAATGATTTTGGCATTTGGATGAACACTATTATTGAGTATCCAAATAAATTTTTGAATTGTGCTGGGTGTTTGTTGTGGAAGCCATTAGGTTTTAGGCTCACCACATATGGATTTCTGTCTGCACATGCCATACATATAGGCTCTTCGTTGTCAACCCCTCTTATTTTTCCTTTAGAGAAAGAGGAGAGGTGGTTTCTGCATGCCTCTCCTTTGCTCTTTCCCCGAAGGGAGATTTTTATCAATAAATCGTGGGGGCTGCAAGAGGAGCCAATTTCTTCCTCTTGAAGATGAATGATAAAAATCATACATTAATTTATTTAAAGATTAAGAAAGTAGGGATAGTCTTCTGAATCAGCACAGAGGAGTTGAGAACTTTACTCCAAGAGATGGGATTCCCAGTGACTTACTCAGACTGTGTGACCCAAAGATCTCTATTTATAGTCAAGGGGTGGTTTGCCCCTTGGTGTCATTTTCTAATTTAGTTCATCATAAAATTCAAATAAGACTTAATCTCTATGCGTATTTATGTTTATGTCTGTACTTATGTGAGATGTTGCAATCTTAAATGTTGAAACTCGAGTAAATTACTTTAAGTGAGATTAATTTAATGATAGCTCCATAATGTACAATTCATTTATACTCTGTGTATGTTGATGTTAAATTTAATCGGAGGTCTCTCTCCTAACCATCAAGCTCGATTTTGGTCTGATCTTCAGCTCTCATTCTTTTTATTTTCTTCTAGTCTTCGTGGATATATTCATGAATATGTATGAGGGATTTTTGCCACAACAGTTGGGTATTAGCCATGAGAAGCTTTTCTTTTAGTGATTTTGAGGATAACCATTGACTGATTTTTTTGTGGTTTAATGAAAACTCACCTTCAATGTTTCTTTTTTTCACTATTTCTTTATCATCATACAAAGATTAAGGATGATATTAGGTGGTTGTAGGAGCTGAATTTCCGCGGGTGAAACTTTCATTTCACTGCCTGGTATTTAGAGGGTCAAGGATTACTCTCTTGTTCTCATTCTAGTGGGTGTTTGGAGGACTTGAGATCAGAGACCCATATACTTCACATTCTGCTCCTCATTCGAGAGTAATTTTAAGAGGATTCAAGATCACGGCTCTATGTTTCTTTATCTGTTTTTTTTTTTTCTTTTCATTCTATAGGGTGTTTGAGAGAGGATTGAAGGCCACTTTTTTTTTTTTTTTTTTTTTTTTTTCTAAATCGGGTCCTCATTCTAGGGGTTCTTGAGAGGATTGAAGATCAGATAGACCACACAGACTGGATATTCAACTCCGGGGTCTGGCCCTCATTCTAGAGAGTCTCGTGTTGAGAGGATTAAAGACCGCGCAGACGTATATTTGACTGCCAGGTCCTCATCTTGGAGGGATCTGCAAGGACTGGAGATCAGATAGACGACCCACCATCTTTCTGCTCGTGAATTATTTTGGAATCAAGTGAGCTTCTGATGTCGGACAATGCCGGCGAACAAATCTGAAAAAGAAAAAAAAAGATGCCGGAGCTTGGCTCTGCGGTCGATCTTGAGAATTCTATGACTTGCCCAGATTGGTAAATTAAATCGGCCACGAGGAGGAGGGATATTGAAGGAGGGGTCTTCTCATGGTTTGACTTTTTTTTTTTTTTTTGGGCTCTTGGCGTGGGCAGGTCTGCCGGCGGAGACGTTGATCGAGCGGTATGTGACGGTGGGGGCGGGGAGCCTGCTGCGGTCGTGCAGCGTGGAGCCGGAGTGCGTCATCGGGCAGCGGTCGATCCTGATGGAGGGCTCCCTGGTGGAGACCAACTCGATCTTGGAGGCGGGGACGGTGGTGCCGCCGGGGCGCCGGATCCCCGCCGGCGAGCTCTGGGCGGGGAATCCGGCGAGGTTCGTGAGGAAGCTGACCCACGAGGAGACCCTGGAGATCCCCAAGCTGGCCGTCGCCATTAACGACCTCATGCAGAGCCACTTCTCGGAGTTCCTCCCCTACTCCACCGTCTACCTCGAGGTCGAGAAGCTGAAGAAGGCCCTCGCCATCCCCCTCTGAGTGAGGGGCTTGAAGAATGGCTCCTCTCTCTCTCTCTCTATTCTCTCTCTCTCTCTCTATTCCTCTCTCTCTCTCTCTCTCTCTAGCTCCATGTTAATGTGGACGGAAATAAGAGGATCTCTAAAGTGCCGGGTGGCTTTTGCCTGGTTTACTGTCTTCTTTCTTTCATTTTTTTCCTGTGTTGGGACGGTGGGGGGCCATGACCGGCCTCTGTGATGATGAAGGATTCTCTGGGTTTTCAGTTGACTCGTAGGCTGGGTCTTGTTCTCTAGAGAGAGATTGAGCGAGCTATAGAGAGAGAGAGAGAGAGAGAGAGAGAGAGAGAGAGAGAGAGAGAGATGTTCACGCGACTGTGAAGCGAGAATTTAAGTCCAACGGCATTGAATTCAACGAAGAGAAAAAAATATGAACCTTGTAGGAGGCGGAGCAGATCTAGAGAGAGAGAGAGAGAGAGAGAGAGAGAGAGAGAGAGAGAGAGAGAGGAGGGAGGGTAGGTGGCGGCGGCGGTTGCACGAGGAGGGCAACCACCAGCGGCTGCGCAACGACTACTGCCAGGAGAAAGGAACGGCCTGGGAGGCTCTGTCGGAGCCCCCGTCGATCCCCAGATGGAAGTAGCCCTGGCTGTGGAGACCGGCGTCGCCGGCGTCGGCCACCAGGACGGCGTGGCCGCCGCCCACCTGCTCCTCCATGCCCGCCGCGGCGCAGGAGAACCCCGTCGGAGAGACGACGTGGCTCGAGGCGTGGGGGAGCGGGAGAAGAGGCTCAGGCCGTACTGGTGCAGGCCCCCCGCCACCGCCAGCAGGGGCTGCCCCATGGGGATCCGGTCCTCCGCCACCGCCGCCGTCGCCCCGCCGGGGTCGTTGATGCCTGAATTCTGAGTCGGCGATGACAGAAGAGAGAGAGCACAATCAGAGTCATGGCCGTGGGCGGCGAACCCGCCGGAGGAGAAGATCTTGCTGTCGCTGCTCTCGGAGGTGGCGATGGCGCCCAGGAGAGGGTGGATCTCCGCCACCACCGCCGCCGCCGGCCCCGCCCTGCCGCCGTAGCCGCCCTCTTCCAGGAACGGGAACTGCCTCCCTTCCTTGTGCTGGTGGTGGTAGTAGCCGCGGGAGAAGGACCCCAGCAGATGGTGGTCCTGCTTCTGGACCAACGGCAAGCCCTGCCCGTAGAGGGCGGCGTCCTCCTCCGCCTTCATGGCGGCCGCCGCCGCCGCCGCCGCCGCCCAGTTGGGCTCCGGGGCGGCGACGCCGCCGGAGAACATGGGCGAGAAGGAGGAGAACCTGCTGCTCCCTGCGCACCACCCACAACCAGACAGCTCCGCCCTCAGACTTGGATGACGTGAATGGAGATGAAATCTCAGATGAGAGGCCGGGGGGAGCAGACCCTGGCGGTCGGCGAAGAAGCGGCCGGTGTTGATGGCGTCCGCCGGCTGGGGCTTCCTCCGCCGCCGGTTGTGGCCGTCCAGCCGCTTCCGGCAGCTTCGCTTGACCTCGTCGAACTCCACCAGCAGATGAAACCTGCGAGATGACCAGCTTCTTAAAAAACCAAAGGATCATAAACAGGAAGCACAGAGAAGCCCTCCTCCACCCCATTCAATCCACCCAACTCTCTCTCTCTCTCACCATGCTGTCACTGGAGTTGTACGTTGACCCACAACCAAAAACCAGAGTCTTATAGTTCTAGAATTGGAAATGAATCATCTTGATCCTGAGAAGTTATGGTAAAGACAGAATTTTCGTGAAAATTTCTATTTTTTGCCTCATTCCGATGAAACGGCGGCAGAGGAAGACAGCTGATGACACTATAAAGCAGGGCATTGGTAGCCTCGCAGGCTCCGTTGCCTGATGTGGGAAGATCTCCACCAACTCAGGAACATCTGCATCAATTCCCGGTAATGCCGACCAAGGTTGATCCGTAATTAGCAGGAAAAGAAAAATAAATCATGGGCATGGATGGGGCCGGTAGACTCGGTGGGTGGCGGAGAAATCATAGAAAAAATCATGCAGAGAACGGCTTCGGAGTAATCAATGGCCTTTCAGTGGTCTTCTAATGGAAATATTCTGCCCAGGAAATGGGAAGACCTGCAGAGTGAAGAACAAGAGAAAGGCTTGAATCTCTGAGAACAGTCGGGGGAAACGGAAACGGAGAGTTCTCGCAAAAAAAATTGAATCCATTCAAGACACGAACAGGACCAGAACGCCGCATTTCCAAGAGAAGTCGGCAACGCTTCTTACTAAATTTAGTCTCCATCGGTCAACGACCACAGCAACACAGAAGCTGCAAGTTTGACGATGAAAGATAGCATCTGATCTCAATGAGAGCGGAAAAAAAAATACAATTAGAAAGTTAGATTCATCATTCTTTGCCCATTGTTTTTTCCATAATTGGCTACCAGGGCTACGGACTGACAAGAGGCAATCAACAGACCTTTCTCACGCATTAAATCCTTAAACGCTGTATTCAAAGAATGTTAGGCCATGAGCTAATAAAGAAACGCACTTGGGGGGTCCACAGCTTCTGAAATTTTAGGCGTAAAAGTCAAACATAAAATAAGCACCCGCCATGATCAATTTCAAGCAGCAAGGCTGGGCACAAATGAGGAATAAGATTAAGAAATAAGAAAATGAGGAATGATGCCTTTCCAGAGATGCCACAGAGAGCCTGATATCTCTAATTATGAAACCCACTTTAAATGGGAGCCGCTTGAAGTCAATTCAAAGACCCAATTCATTCTCCGATGATTGGAAGGTGAGGGAAACCAAACGGCGGCTGAGCCGATCAAAAACAGAAGAGGGATGAACATCCTGGTCCATAGAAAGCCTCTGTAGTTCCGATGGAGGATTAAACGAGCTGCAGGAATTTCATGGGAAGAATGGGAAGAGTGGGTAGGGAGAGGAGAATCTGCCCAAGCAGAACAAAGAACAGTTGAAATGATTCTGACTCGACTGCTCACTGTAATTCGTCAGCGTCAGAGAAGAGGCGGGGCTTCAGAGAAAGTACAGAAGATGATGAAAAAACGAAAAAAGTTGGAAGATTTGGAAGCCCAGCTTCGATCACTTTATTCAAATCACTGAAAGATTTGGAAGCAGTGTCTGAGAGGAAATAATTCTTGTTCTTCGACAAATGGATCACCTCACAGCTCACTCAACAGTATCAGTGGAGAGATTTAAAGAAGCTCAAGCGGAAGAATATGATACACCAAGGTTCAAGGAATCACACCCACAAAACTGAATGAAACCCGGGTAACTCTCAGATGAGCGAGCGACTAGGAGAGAGAGAGAAAGCTCCAGAGGTTCAGTAGAAGACGGACGGTAAGAGGGCGGGGGAGGAGAGAGAAGGGGGGGGGGGGGCGATTCTGTAGAAAGCGCAGCAAAAAGCTTCCCAAGAATGATCGCACACTGTAGCAATCTCATTACCTGCTACACTGCTGGCAGAATCGCTGCTCATGGCCCTTCACCATCACAATGGGGGTCTTGGAGTGCACCTCGCAGACCTTGTGCCGCCGGTGGTACTCTCTGCAGTTGCTGAGGTCGGAGGTGCAGCCGTCCACCAGACAGGAGGCGTTCTGGGCGCCGCTGCCGAGGGTACGGGCCCTCTTCGACGAAGCCGACGACGACACCGCCATTGCCGACGAGCTCAGCGAGGAGACCGTCGTCGCCGTCGATCTCCCCGGCCGGCTCTTCCAGCTGTGGAATAGCTCGAAGTTCCCCGACCCCCCAAGCTTCAGGTCGACTGAACAGTCCAATGGGGAGGTCGCCTGCCGCCCGAGGCTACTGCTGGAGCTCACCAGGGACCCGAGGCTGGGCTCCCCGTCCCTTCCCAATTCGGCCAAGTCCCAAGGGGGCATCTTCAGTTCCCACTCCATCTTGCCCACCACCCACTCTCCTCCCTCTCTCTTCTCCCCTCGCTCCCTTCTCCGTCACCCTGTTCCACCTTCTCCTCTGAATCTGCCGTCGTGGTACACAATATATGCAGATTATCTAAGATCACACCCACTGGCTCCCCCTTTTTCTAATCAATCAGTCCGTATGGGCGCAGTTATCGCCGAGTACAGGCGGAGGAAGACCACAAAAATACAAGCAATGCGTCGATGACAGTAAGACCCAGAGGCGTGGGGATGGGGGGGAGGACCAGAAGAGGGTACCAAAGGACGGAGTTAAGAACCTGACTAGCCGAGTTCCATCTGAAAAACCTCACAGAGATGACTCAAATGCGAGAGGGAGGTCCACACCAGACAGGACAGGGTGGGGGGAGAACCCAGAGGAACCAAAACCCGAGAAAATCAAACGCCCGCCTCCTTCCCCCGACAGACGATACGGCAGCCCACACAGCAGCTCGAGGGGAGCTCTACTCTCACCTTGAGAACGAGTGAAGGCGCTCAACACCACACAGAGCTCAGAGATAGCTGCTCGCCGCCGCTCTACAGCTCCAGGAAGGAAGAGAGAGAGAGAGAGAGAGAGAGAGGGGGGGGGGGACGATGATAATAAACTAGAGTCCCCAAAAGGCTAGGAACTGGTCTGAGAGGACGGTGCTGTAGCAACGAGGGCAGCAGAAGACTGATTTGGGACTACTCCGGCCATTGAATTCCTGACATGGGATCCCATTTGGGAGCAGTAAATGCGTGGCGGGGAGAAGACAAGAGCGGCAGCCACTTTAGGCACGGTGCTCCCGCTCTGGCGCAGGGTCAAGAACCATCGTCCTCGTCACATCCCTCGCCATCCACAGATAACAACCTTGCATAAAAATTTTCAGACAGGGGAGATGGGGCTAGGGTTTCAAGTCCCCGAGGGCTAGGGCCGGAGTTATTGGAAGCAGCGAACTCGGGGAATGTAATAAAAAGCAGCCCACCCGGGGAGCCGGAGGAGCCGCCTCTGAGGAGACCCCTGCACCTCCATCGGAGTCCCGCCGATCTGCTTTTCCCGGCACCTCCTCCGCCATTTCCCCACCCCCCCTAGGGTTCCCCCCCCCTATCCCAGTAAAAAATCCACCCTGGCGAAGATCCACCACCAGTTCAATGCAGGCCTCAGAGAGAGAGACAGAGAGAGAGAGAGGGAGGGAGGGAGGGAGCAAGAGAGAGAAAGCGAGGGAGGTAGCGAGAGAGAGAGAGAGAGGGAGGGAGCAAGAGAGAGAAAGCGAGGGAGGGAGCGAGAGAGAGAGAGAGAGGGAGAGAGAGCGGAAAGGGACGTGTTGTCTGGTCCTCCACCTTCCGACGGCAAGTACAGAGCAGAGCGCAGAGGAGGAGGAAGAGGACAGCGGTCGATGGGCGGAGGGGGAGGGGGAGAGCGACGGTGAATTATCCGGCGGAGCCTCTGCTTCACCTTCCCTGACATGCTCCCCTCCACCCCGACCCCGCCCCCCGACTCCCTCCTCGTACGACCCCTCTCTCTACCATTCGAAGCAGGCCACGTGTCACGCGGTGAATTATTTTCCTGCCACCTCGGAAAATAGAGAGCCCCTCCTCCCCTCTCCGAGAAACTGGCCCGCTTAACTTTCTCAGCAAAATAAAAAATAAGCCCTTTATTTTTTTTATTTCTATTTCCATTTTCTTTCTTAACTGCTCCATTTTATGGCAGTCGGGCCCGGATCTCACCCCGGCAATCAGAAGGCCCGGCCCGGGCCCAGAAGGCCTGGCTACGCTCACCGTGGTCATCCTAACCCGTACCGTCCCTCTGTCACCGGCCCGTCCCCGAGAGTTGACCTTGTACACTCCCAGTCATCAACCCGCACGTGGTGGGCCCTCGCGTGAAACTGGCACAGGGATGGGGCCACCGGCCCCAATAGAAAACCCTAGTGTGAGTAGTGGGAGCAGCAACAGACGAGCCCCCCCCGGCCGCGTTACTTACTGCTTATGGTCACCGACCGGTCCCTGGACAGGACGGCCGCCCCCAGTACCTTTTCCCTGACAATGACCAACGCGGGGGTCCACCGATCCGACGTATAACAGGAAAAAGTCCATCGATCCAATGTACGGCCCCGCTGATCAGATCCGCGATTTGCCGCTTCATCGCAAGATAAGAATGTTCTCATTCCATCCCCGCCGTCCATCAACGTTTCGGCCCCCCGATTAATCGTAACCCGCGGGGATGGGGACCGCGGTCGGGCTTGGCCCACTAAAGTTTACCTCGTTGGGCGCGCGCGACGCTCCAGCGTGTAAAAGTACGAAAGAGTACTGTTCCTTATTTTGACATGTGGCTCATGCCAGGTGGACCACCGGCTGTCCACGTGGAAGTAAAAGCTGACATCGGTCGCGGCCCAGCTGACACGTACCAAGACCCGGCCGCGTCGATCTGGACTGTCCAAGAGGTAATGAAATGATTAGATTACCCCTAACGCAACAGGACGACGTCCTAACTAGTAACGGCCACTTAACGAGAGGACGGAGGACAGCAGCAGCGTCCTCTTTGATACTCCCCGCGGGAACAAGTACATTTACACATTTACCCTTCTCCAAAGGCGACGACTTGTCAACGCTTCTTCCGTCAACCGAAGAGGCAGAGGAGGGTGGGCCCGCCTGCCCATCCGCCGTCCGTCGAAGCCATCGTGTCGTATCTACGCCGTCGATTCTCCATCCTGCATAAGTCGAGGTCGGCGGGGCCAGAGTCAACGCGAAGATCACGGATGGCAGCGGAAAAAGAAGTGGGGAGCTCGAGCCTCTCACTTTCGGCTGCATGGCCCTCTGGCTGAGGGAGAAGTACTGGTTGGGGTGGTTGACTCCGGCGTCGCAGGACGTGCCGTGGACGGCCTCGAAGGTCAGCGTGCACGCCAACTGCAGCATACCCACGCACGTCCCCCATTAGGGAAAAAAAAAAAAAGTCAACTGAGAAAGGAGGGTAGTCGTCGATCCAGCTGCATGCCTGGTAGTGCCGATTCCTGACCCTCTCCATCACCTCCTCCATCGGGCGCTCCCCCACCCCCATCCTCCTCAGCGCCGCCCTCAGATTATCCTCGCTGCTCCATTAAAACAGCATCAAAATAAATAAAAATAAAGCAAAACAAGATGATGATGATGATGATGATGATGATGATGATGATGACCTGAAGTGTCGATATGGGCAGCCATGGTGATCGCCAGTGCCTGGGGTTGACGAGATTATCTTCTGGCATGAATACGGCGTATAATCCTGGACAAAGGGGATGGAGATCATGGTTATATGATTATTTCTCCACGGGCGCGTTTGAAGTTCATTCATCAGGAGGGTCGCTGAAGAGGGTGCCCACCGTCCTCTTCCCCTCTTTTCCGTAGTTGTGGCGTATGGTGTATGCGTACTCCTTGTCGAACCTCTCGGAGCCGACCTGATCTCGCGGTAGGGAGAGGTGGGGGGGGTTGGAAATTTTCAATTCATTAAAAGAAAAACAAAAAAATATAATAATAGCCCAAGAACACTGATGGGCAGCCGATTTTTTTTTTTTTTTGGAATGATTTTCGGTGGTCAAACAGACGTACCTTCTGGGTGAACTCCGCCCTCCAAAACGCCAGGGCATCGTCCAGGTTCAAGCCAACACCCTGCAGAGAAATCGGGCATCCTCTCAGAAGCAAGAACAAGAGCAGCATGGTTTCTGGAATAATGGTACCCAGGAGCTTGCTGATCGCTGCTCAGCTCATTAATGTTCTTGGGAAGCTAGAGAAGATTCGGGCAAGTACAGGAGGGTTCCGGCACCTTGAGGAAGAGCCCCAGCTGCATCCTCCCCCCGTGCTTCAGGTGGTGGTTTTCTCTCAGCTGTACGTATAGAATCAGAGAGAGAAAGATTCATCACTTGAAGAAGAAGGCGGGCGAACCAGGAAGGGGAGGACAGGGTGTGCAGAGAGCCTTCACCTTCTCAAAAAGGTGGCGCATGCAGAGGGGAAAGGAGCTGTTGGCCACCTGATCAATGTCCTTGAGTGATATTTCAGCAGATTCCTTGGGCTTACAGCAAGCAGTCAACGATCAAAAGTTTTAGACAACCGTGAATGGCTCTAGTTTTGCACAAGAAATCATGCATGTTCTTGGAAGCTAAACCAAGATACCTGAGAGTAGTCAGGTCCCAGGTAGCTCGAGCTCATCGCCTCCACAATCTGATGGAAGGGATAGGTTAGGGGGGAAGCATCAAGGTTGAGAGGTAGATACAGGCGATGGGCAGTCGAAAGAGTAGTACTGAACTCACAGGAGTCAGACGATCCTTCTCTTGATCTCTAATGGAAGACATCCACTTCCTGTGTATCATAAGGTGGAAATTTTTCAAGAAAGGAACTTGATTTTTTCCAGATTTAAGCGAATTAATAAAATCATAATTCCGTTTTCGTGGATGTCCCATCACGCTCTAATTTTTTGTTTCCATAAACAACAGTCCAAATGACAAGATCTTGTAGGCGTTCAAAAACCAGATCAACACCAAATAAGCGGAAGGGAACAATCCAAAACAACAATAAAGCAAAGGACATTTTTGACCTGTTTGTAAGTACCAGGGCCTTGGAGAGATGGCTCCGGAATTGCGTCACAACAAGGGATGCCACCTATTGAAAGAAAATATAAAAAAACTTGATATCTTAAAAGGGAGAAAAAACAATAGAAAATGACGAGAGATAGCTAGGACGCTCAAACAGATACCTGGTTCATAGCAACATAAGCATTACCCTTGTGGATGAATACTTTTCGAGTGGCAACCAGCTCTGGAACCTCCTCAAAATGTACCTGTAGAAAGGAGACAATTAAAGCAACATTGTATCAGTTGACAATAAATTGCATAAAGATGAAAGGCATAAGGTACACGTAACTGACCTTAAAGAACATAGAATCAGCTGCAATGCAAGGAGAGGAGAAGAAACATTTATGTCAGTCTAATGAAATAATCAGAAAGGATAACACTTATATTTACAGTTCAAAGGTTTTCTCCTCTTGGAAAATGTTTAAATATTGCAATAAACTTGGATAGTCTGCATCGCAGATTTTCTATCAAAAGTAGGGGAGATGTTTCATCACGGAGAAATGTAAAGCCCGTGGTCAGAACTTACAATGAAATAGCAAATCGCAGTACTATTGATAGCATTTTCCATGCGGCATCATCTTTTAGGGAGGGTTTCAAGGGCCAAAAACTAATCTAAAAATCTGGAAGCATGAATAACGATACTTTAATGTTTCAAGAAGTACAACTTATTATGCCTTTTCACCTTTGCTTATGAAAGCCCATGACGAAAACTCTAGTCCTATAAAAAATTCACTAGATAATTGAATGTATGCTGTCATCACGAAGTTCGAGCCTGAGTAATCAACCATATCAACCCGGGCACATTCATCAGGCTTTTGTATTTTCTCGAGAAATCCTCCAGCGAGAGAATAGAGTGCGCAGGAATCCCAGAAATCAGTGCGAGGTTGTTAATCCAGAAAGCGAGATGGGGAATTTCAGCACAGTAATGCAGCACATTGTTAGAAGTCAAGTAGATCTGGAACGCAGCCATTAAAATACGAAAAGGCATATTTCAGAGCTTTGATTGTAAACAAGATATGAAATGGTAAACCTTTTCCATTAAACTCGGTTGTTTAAATTAAGATGATCAGCAGTATACTACACTTTTCGTGTACTGTCTCTGGGTATTTCCAAGATATGAGATAAGGGTCCAAATGATATTATTTCATCGTTTATTTCATTTATCTTATCCTGGTATAGTTCATGCCAGTGACTAAATGAATACTGAAAAAAAAGAGCTTATCAATTGGGTGATCGGCCTTGAAATGTCGATGATTAAAATAGGAATGGAAATTTTATCAATGAATATTGAAAATAATAATTTATTTTGCAATAAATCCAGTCGCAACGGTCCTTGATTGGCCCGGTTGAACCGACTTGTAAAGACAACATGCAAAAAATGCAGACTTTCAGGTACAACAATGAATAGATACGTAAACGTACTACAAAAAAAATATGGCCATTAGTCGACATTGTAACTGAGTACCGTTGTGAGGCAAGCCAATTGAGCGTGCAACCTGGCTAAGTTCCTCCTTCACACCCTGTATAATAAAAACATAAATAATGGTTTGTGAAGTCAAAGAACACAAGCGTCATAACGGTTTCAAATGAACGCATGATCTTCTCTATGAACTAACCTCATACTCGGCATGACTGAGTGGTTTGTAAGGAAGGTTAAAATCGGACATAAGGGCCCTCTAGAAATCCATGAAATTGACTTGTTAGAAACAATCATTCAGAAAGATTTATCAGGAGACGACGTCGTCCCACCTGCGATTCTGAGCCTTCCAGGCGAAAGCGATATCGGAAAAGCGTGGTTTCCATGGAAAGAAACCATTTCCTCAGGTCTTCACTAGAACCAAAGCCAACATAATTCATGAATAAAAAGATAATTAACGGCGAATGGAGAAAAGTCATAGGTTAGGTGAATGAGGTTTTACGTTCTACAATACACGAGACGAAGCACAAAATGCGAAATTATGTCCTTATTCACCACTTCATTGGCATCTTGATGCCTCATGTTCACTCGCCAAAGATCACTTACCTGCAATAAACAACGATAAGACCGCGAGAACGGCATTCTGGGAGCATATCATTCGTCGTTATACTAACTGGTAGCTTACCAATTTTTCCATTTCGTCGGGTTTCTTCCCACGCGACAACCCGTCAGAAATCCCTTTAAGCACTGAACCGAAGAAAATTATTAACAAAAAAATCACTTCAGATTCAAATAAAAGGGAAATTGATCGCAATCCATTTGACACTGCGGAACTCAGATAACGCGGAAAACCCCGGCTCCCTGCTTCCAGGAAAAAACCGAGATTCGCCAAAAAGAGATAAGGCAGTAAGATCGCACCTCGAAGCCGGTCAATAGCATAAAGTTCGAACTCCTCGAGTCGCACCTCCAGGGAGGGAGCAGAACGATAGAGCGACAACGCGGGGACCGAATCTGCTGCCGCCGCAGTAGACTTCCGATTGGATCGCACGATCTCCATTCTCCCTCTAGCAGCGAACGACAGCAACACGATCAAAACCAGAGAGCGAGCGAGATCGAGAGAGGGGGCGCCGGCGACCCTGGCGATAGCGGGCTGGACGGAGGGCTGGCGGGAAGGTTTTCCCGCCCTTTTAGCAGGTACTCTTTCTCTCTCTCTCTCTCTCTCTCTCTCTATATATATATATATATATAAAAAGCGATGACCTTGTCACGTGAGAATCCTATACTGGCGCGTGAAAGAGGGGCTTCTTCCACCCTTTGATGAGTGGACCCTGACGTTTTCTGTGGGCCTTCACCATCGACCAATCGCCGCCGTCGATTAACTTGAAACCGAAGGCTCGAAATTTGTGCTCTACAAGGGTTTAAACACCTCCCCTCTCTCTCTCTCTCTTTCTCTCTCTCTCTCTCTCTCTCTCTCTCTCTCTCTCTCCTCTGTGTCTTCAGCTCCGGCGAGCGTGGGATCTCACCGTCTTCTGACTCGGCTCGGGCGGGGTCTGTCGTAGCTGAAGAGGTCAACCAGAAGAGCTGCCGATCTCTCGGTCATTTAGTAGAGGAATCCGGTGTCCTCGGTATATTCTCTTGCTTGGCTGACCCTCGTGCTGGTTTCGGGGCAGGGTCGGAACAAAAATGGAGGCCGGCGATGGGGAAGAGGAGTTGACTGCGCAGGAGACAGCGGTGTACGATCGGCAGATACGAGTGTGGGGCGTGGACGCGCAGAAGAGGTGCTTCTCTCGCTCACTCTGTCAGTTCTGAAATTTTTGTCAATTGGAATCCCCAGAGAGGAGACCAGTGTTTTTGCTCCCGAATTGCTGAAAACGCGGTATAATGTCCCCGCCTTTTCGCGGCCGTCGGCCCTCGTTCACTTGTTTATCACCCATCCTTGGCCGCTTTTGATTTCCTTTTGCATGTTTTCAAGGTTGAGCAAGTCGCATGTCCTGGTCAGTGGAATTACTGGTGCCGCTGTCGAGGTGAGTTATCAATTTGATAGCCCACGTTAAATGGCTTTTCCTATGTTGTATCGTCATCTTTCGTGACTCAATTTTCAAAAGGGGTTTTAAGCAAGAGCATTGACCATGACAGAAAAACATTGAAATGCATAAGGTGTCAAATCCTTTGGATATTTTTTGTTAATATTATCAACTGGTAATGTGCATATATATATATATATGCATCTATGTATTTTTTTACATGACATAAATGCTGAAGTAGGAGTCCTATTGTAGAAGATGATTGCTACTTTCGAAATACACGTTCTTAATTTAAATAACCTGTAACAGCTTTCTTTTGGTGACACTTTCTAAATATACTTTTTCCGATTGAACATTTATTTCGACGTTTTATTAGTCATCTCCTTATTAGCTGTCATAAAAAATTCATCTGGAAGTTAACTCTTTCACGTCACTGTAGTTTTGCAAGAACGTTGTTCTAGCTGGAGTTGGAAGTGTAACCCTGATGGACGATCGTCCTGTGACAGAAGATGCGATTCAAGCGAATTTCTTAATTCCTCCAGATGAGAACAAGTGGAAAGAGAGCTCCATTGCGAAACTCTGCTGTGATTCTTTGAAAGAGTTCAACCCAATGGTCATTGTTTCAGTTGAAAAAGGCAAGCTATATTTACTCATCATCTGTTTCGGTGTTACTCAGTGGTTTTGATTTTCATGATTTACCAAGAAAAATGACCTGTAAATAATATTCTAATGATCGCAAATGTAAGTAGAAAGAAATGATCCCGTCTCGACTTTCTCTCTCTTCTCCCGAAAGAGTATACCTAATACATTGAATTTGGTGCTTTGCAAAGCCGACGAACAAGAGTTACCCTTGTTGAATGATAAGAAATTGGCTTCCATTTCTCCAGAAAATGTCCTCACCAGTGCCATTACATGTGGGTGTTGGGTCATGCTTTTAATTTGCTATTCTGGTCTGGGCACAGGGTTGCACATTTTTAGTTTTTAATGATCAGAGAAAAAACGGTTAAAAGAGTAAATGTATAATATGGCTTCCGTGATTGCACATTGATGGACTGCGAATTCTAGTTTGTGCGGAAAATAAATCCAATTTGAGAAGTGGGTGGATTAAAATTCAAATCTTCACATCTTTTTTACAGTGCGTCTTATGGTTAATCTTCTTTTCTGATGTCATGCTTTTGATTTCTTTAATTCTCCCTCGTAGATCAAGGTTGGGAAACTTAGTATCACCTTAGAACTCGGAGAGGTGAAGAGACATCCAAATAATTCGACTAAGTTGCAACTCGGCCTTCTCCATTCCAACTGAAAAGAGTTTATTCGTAAATTTATTTCAAAAACGTTTATTTTGAAAATAATCCTTTCTTCAGAAAGTTGTTTGATGTAAATGCGTAATAAAGACTATCATCTTGAATCATCAATTTGCATTGTACGAATCATTTAGGGTTGGACCAGATCTTAAACCTGTCCAGATAGTGACGTCGAACGTCCAATTATCCTTACTGAGCGTTTTTACATGTTAGTGCATGTGGCACGAGGTTGCTGGTGGATTAGCTTTTCATCAGAGCTCATATTTTCTGGGTTCTTCCTTACTATCATTTTGCAGGTTGATTTATTAACAGAAAAATAGCTTTCGAATGCTTATTGCACTTGGGTGAGGACATGTTGATTTCTTTGGTGTGATAATGTTTATTGCCTGTTAGACTCCAGATGCTATGCGTTGTCTTCATGCTCTTTTATGTCACTGTCTTCTGAAATGTGTTACTTTTTGTTGTTTTCAGGTGATCTGGCAGATTTTGAAGAGGAGTTCTTTGACAAGTTTGATGTCATAGTTGTTAGCTCTTGTTCTCTTGCTAACAAAGTATGGACTCTTCTCTCCCTCAGTACTGCCAGTATCCTATTTGACTACGGAATAATAGAAATTTTTTGTTTTTGTTGGAGCGTAGATTATATTGGATCTTTATGGCTGTCTTCATTATTCTTAACATTTCTTAGCCTTGATCTGTTGCAAAGAATAAGCTCAATCACAACTTGCGGTTTCTCTGCTTCCCACAGAAAAAAATTAACAACAGATGCAGAAAGAGACCAAAGCGCATTGCATTCTATACGATTGACTGTAGGGGCTCATGTGGTGAAATATTTACTGATTTGCAAGACTATACATATGCACAGGTATTATTCTTCATTGACCTACTATTTCTATTTTCTCGTCTGTAATGATGTTGTTTACTGGACTTGTTGCGAATTTAACTTTATCAGGCCAACAGATTGCTGAATGTATATATAGAAATGGGAAAAAACCTATGAATGTTGAATTCTTTCATTGTTTCTTTAGTTTCACGTGGTGTTTAAAATTGATGTACTTTTCTGAGTGAATTTTTGTATTATCATTTATTGGTGAGAAGTTTTTTGCAAGTATGACCACGTCGTTTTTTTTAAGGGTTAGATTTTCGTTCTAATGCTTGGGGTGGTGGAAGAATGGTTCTTGGAATTGGTCATGTCTGAACCGATTTTGGAGTGGGGGTGGGGGGGATCTGATCCACACTGGCATATATGGGGGTGTCTATTTTTGCATACTATATTTGAAATAGGCACCAATTGGACCAAATCTATCACCTTCTGGTTCGAACTGTTTGATTCTGGAGTGAAACAATCGATTGATTGGCCGATTTGAACCAGCATCTCTCAGATTGGGCAGTTTATGGCAGGAGTGCGGCTAAGAAAGAGTATGGAAATGATCTTCGGTAGTAGAGGATACAAGAAGAGGGAAGGCAAAGACAGAGCAATTAGAAGAAGAGAGGGAGGGAAAATAAAATCATCTTATACCTTCTGGCAGAACTGGATTAGTAATTGGATTTTTCTCTCCTCTCAGGATAATCTACGCCACGATTTGTCCAATTTTTTAAATTCTTTGTTTGTTTTGTGATTTTATTTATGCAGAAAAGATCTCCAGAAAAATTCCGGGAAAAATTATCAATATTGGCACTTATTTTACACGGCATATTACTTTCAAAAAGACAGCGATGATGATTTTGTCCTCTTGGAAGATCTGGAATATTGCCTGGTTAACCTGTGCTGTCTTTCATTAATTGAGTTTTTTATGTTTGAAATAAACTCGGTTTTTCTTTTCTTTGTTACAAACCTTTGATGGTCAGTTTTTCGGACGTATTTTTGGAGGATTGAGTTTTTTTGCATTATTTGGAGTTATAATTTGCATAAAATATCACTTGTGTTTGTTTTCATCTTGCCAGAAGAAACCTGATGGTGCCACTGAATCCCAAAAGAAGTATCCTAGCTTTGAGGTATTTCCTTCAGCGTGTAAATTTATTTTATATCATTTTCATTCTGCTAGCCTGCAATTTCACAAAGTTTAGGACTTCTTATCGTCTTCCCTATGGATGAATATTTATCGATCAGTCTTTAGCAAACAACGTTTATTGTAAGATTTTGTACGTAGAACACTGTTAATCTACCACAGTGGAAACATCCGCACATTATTGTTTGCTTTTCTGACTTATTTTTAGGATGGCTCATTCTATTCTGATTATGATAGTCTGTTTGACTCTGTAGCATATTATTTTCATGTTTACAGTTCAAATATGACAGAAAGTGGTGTATTTTTTCTTATTGAGTTGATTGATGCCATTGTTTTGTATCCTGATGAGAATTTTATTCTATCATTATATGGATTGTGGAGGTATTCTCTTTCGAAAGGATCCTGTATTTATTAATGCTCTTCAAGTGTGTACTTCTTTATTTGTTATTACTTTTTTTCTTTAGCTTCCAAGTTGATACATGAAGAAATTTTGTTTTTTTTATTCAGGAAGCAATTTCACTTCCTTGGCGAAGCCTACCGAAGAAAATAGCAAAACTTTTTTTTGCATTGCGAGGTATGTTATGTGACTCCAATTATGCTATCTCAATTTTGGATCAGTTGCTAGGAAGGCTTTGAAGTTGAATGTTTTTGGTTGTATGCTACGATTTGGTTGTGTCCTACTACTATAGTTTGTCAAATCTTTGGAACATTGTTGCTAGTGCGCTTTCTGGATTAGAAGCGGTTTCAGAACTATGTTTATGATCCTTGATCTTGTTTCAAGCGACACAAAATATCAAAGATAAGTTTTAAAATAATCAAAGAAATGGCATAAATAAATCATGAAAAAACACGTAACAATTTATGTTGTAAGTATTCAATCAAGGATGACGTTAATAGTAACAACACAGGGTAAACAGAAATGCTAGATGCTAACAGTCAAGCTTTTAAAAACTTGAATAAAAGAGCTATATACCAACCTCGACATATGGATAGATGAATATCAAATGATTGAAAATAGATCTTCATTGAACTAAACGTCTTTTCCCCATGCAATGTACCTGCACCCTAAGTATTAACAGACAATGCGAGTATGCGTTGTCAATCCCATCATTTAACATCCGATTTACAAACCTCTCTTGTAGTAGGTGAAATATCAAACGTCTCTATATGAAGAGAACAAGAAAGATAAACAAATATGAAGATCAGAAACACGGATCATTAGAATTTGGTGTATGTGGTGTAAACAAGGACCTTAATATCCGACAGAAGGACAATTTCAGGCCATTTCCATGTGAGGAAATGAAAATAAAAGTATGCTGAGAGAAAGGAAGATAACAAATTTGTAAAGAAATCAGACAATTGAAACAGAATGGACAGAAAAGTATGATGGTACAACAACGTTTTTATTACATTTGAACTATGTTTCTGTTTAGCCTTGTCTGAGGCAGGGATGGATGACAAATGAAAGAAACAAATGCCAATAATTCCGTCTCTTTTTTTCATTTTTTATTGGCGTACTAGCTGAGTGGCTGAATGCTTTCGCCAGGGGGGGGGGGGAGATTGAGAGAGATCAGGATATCCCTTGAGATTAGCGTAGAATGAGGCTCAAGGTTGAAAGAAACCTCACAACTTTTGGTGCAAAATTCTGAAGCAGCGTCTGTTCTCTTACTTTTTCACAGAAGTATACAGGGCTTCCTAGAATTAGCAGGTGATAGTAACAGCATCAACTAACTGATCTCATCGACAGAGAACCGTCTTTATTCAGTTAATTTTTGCGACATGTGTCTAAGTACAAGAAGGGATATAATATCGGATTTAATGCGTACTTATGATGTCATGATTCAAATTCATGGAGCGTTTACGTTTAGTGCCCTGGTTAATAGGTTTTCGTATGACCATCTTTCCAGCGTATTTAGATGATTGGATCATGGATGGTATCTGCGTACTTCCTTTTGTGAGTTTATCTTGAATGTATTGAATCGAGCCTTGCCAATCATCTACCCACTTTATGAAATTGCTGCTTAACTGCATTTTATCTTTCTTGGTGTTGTCGTTGTCTAGCATTCATCTTAGTGCCCTGTCTGAGGTTTAGACTAGGTATACGCTTGATTTAGTCACACCATAACATTTTATTTGAAAAACACCCTGCCATCAATAGGGTTAGCTATCGTTTACACAGATCAATAAAAATCCTTGTAAGTCTAAGGCATTCTTTGGTCTTTTTATGCGTGGAAATATTTCAGGAAAAGGAGTGGGTGAACAGATGTAGGGAGAAAGGCTTTTACTTTTTACTTTTCTTTATTACATTCTACCCCCGGTGTTTCTGATCGAACTTGATAATTTCCTTAACTGCAGTAATTGAAAATTTTGAACAATCTGCTGGACGCAAACATGGGGAGATATCAGTGTCCGATCTACCGGATGTTTTGGCTTTGCAGAAGCAACTTTGTGAGGCACAGGTAGCTTTCTTCATTTCCAGCTTGTTCGTCAATCCATTTTTCCTCATTCTGACTTTACTTTGGTAAATGACAGTCCTTGAGCGAATCTTTTATTCCGAGAAGTGTTCTGGAACGTTTGCTTGCAGCGGGTGCTCGAGAATATCCCCCTGTATGCGCAATACTGGGTGGAATACTTGGCCAGGTTCTCCCAAAAGACCATCCCTGGTCATTCCTGGATTACGTTGATTTCTCTGTTTAATTTTGCATCGAATTACTTAACATTAGAATTATTTATTGCTCCATCTTGCCTCTCTGTATTCTGATCATATGGATCACTGCTAAATGTGATACTCTCCTTGACCATGCCCGGTTAGATCTTTTGCACTACAAGTTAAGGAAGCTCATCTTCATGAAATATGCCTAATTCGGCTTCTTAGTCATCATATGGCCCAGGCCATCTATAAGTTGTCTAGATCGCTGTTTTGTCCCTCGCCACGCCAATGTGGATTTTTCTAGGGAATTTTAGCTGCATTATTTGCCAACTTTTGCTAATATTGGCCGGGCCGGGCCTGAAAAATAGCTGGTGTGAAGTTCCATGGCCCGTTCTATTGGCTTTTCTCCAGGGCCAAGCCCGACCCATAATTAGCAGCATGAAGAAGGAACTAGGAACGATACCTTTCTTACCTGGGTTTTTAGTCTCAGCTCCGGTACGATTCTCTGAATTTTAGCTGTACCCCCTTCCTTTCTTTGGTATTAACCCCTAAAACGTGTTTAATCTTAGAAATAACCCCTTCAATTACGACGCCACTGAGAAGAGTTAGCATTCCGCGGATGCTCTCCTTTTCTAATTCCTACAAAATTGTCAGTATACCCCTCCATCAGTCAACTCTCCGCCCATCCATATCTTGGGAGGAGGCTATTTTCCGTGCCTAAACTTTTTGGCGGGGCCGACGGGTGATGCGCTTCTGAGAGTCCATAAGTGTCAAAGATGTTATATTTAATATAAAAAAAATACTGGGGGCCTAAAGTCCATTTGGGGCTATCTATGAGGAGCCAGAAAAAAAAAAAAAAACCATTATTTTCTTGCATCCTGTGCATTTGGCTCGTCGATTATTGCTTCAGTTTCCTTGATTTTTGATCTGAAAATTTTCTAGGAGGTCATAAAAGGAATATCTGGCAAAGGGGACCCGATAAAAAATTTCTTCTTTTTCGACACCACGGACGGCAAAGGCATAATAGAGGACATCTCCGCTGCGGATTGATCATCTCTGGGCGTTGGCGGTGTAAAATGCTCCAACTAGTGCTGCATCTGGTATGCATCTCATCCTGATCATCGATGCCATGCTCAATGTATCAATATCTATGGGCAAGTTTCCCATTTTAGTTTGATAACCATGTGGTTCAGCCCATATTTAACATAATAGCATGTTTTTTCCATCATGTTGTGCCCTGTTTCAACACACAATGATATATCATTCAAATACAACAACTCTGGTGCGTTGTCACACGACATAAATCAAGTTTCTAGGCTTCATCTAGTGGCCCATGCGTTAATTTTTGTTGGCTCTTTTCTTATTTTATTTCCATGACCATGTGTTTAGCATATGATGATCTACATACAGAGCATCATCATATGACGTCATATATTATCTACTTATTCTCCGGTGGCGCAATGCTCAATGTATGAACCTGGATGGGCCTGACTCTCATTGAAATACAAACAAACATACATGGGTGCATCATCACCCATGTATGTGGGCTACTTTCTGATTTAGTTTCATGACCCATGTATGTGGCCTAACATGGCATCATGCAGGTTCAGCCACTAGATAAATGACAGAACCTAGGTTTCATCGTGGGATTATTTCCTGATTTGGGTGGTCTCTGTCGCAGCCGCCGGCCAGTCCTTGCCGGGCTGGCATTGGAGTGGGGCCAGAGGTGGGTGGCTGGCTGGAGCTCCCCTCTTCTTCTTCTTGGCCTCCTCCCCGCTTGTGGGAAACGGGCAAGCAGAGGCGGCCAAGGGGGGGCCTGGTGGCCCGCTGTTAGAATTGCTCATCTAGTTCATCGGAAACGGTCGTCTTTTAGTTTTTTTTTTTTTTCATGGGTTTTATTCTTTAGCCAGCTGAAATAGCCCAGATTAGGAAAAAGGCGGCGTCTTTTTGTTTATTTTTAGAGGAAGGCTGGCTCTTGTGTGTAACCTGCCATGGTGAGAAGCGAAGCAAGCTTGGTGTGCTTTATTTAGGAAAATGGCAATCTCTCTCTCTATCTCTCTAGAGAGAGAGGGAGAGAGAGAGAGATGATGTTTGTAAAGGTGACAGTTTAGGCAAAATCAAGATTACACTTTGGATTAGGTTTGGGCTTGTAATTTTAGAGAGAGAGAGAGAGAGAGAGAGAGAGATGGGGTCGTTCATTGCCATCCACATCTGATATGGAGGATCTCTGCCACATACTTGGGTTTGAGGGTAGAGAGAGAGAGAGAGAGAGAGAGAGAGAGAGGGTAGAGAGAGAGGGGGGTGTCGTGTTGTGTTTTATTCGCGTGGAGTGTCGACGTCTCTGGGCTTTATCCAGTTGGACGTCCCTTAGAGAGAATTAGATTTCTTTTGTTGGGTAATGAGTGAGCATGCTGTCAGGTCCCCCACCGGCTCGGGCCAGTCCCCGGATTCCCTGCCATAGCTAGAGACGGTCACTTCCCCATCAAAACTCCCTCCTCTCTCTCTTTCTCTCTCTCTCTCTCTCTCTCTCTCTCTCTCTCTCTCCCCATCCCACTCTCTCTTTGAACTATATATGATTAGATATAATCAGATAGTCAGGACTCTCTCTCTCTCTCTCTCTCTCTCTCTCCCCCATCCCACTCTCTCTTTGAACTATATATGATTAGATATAATCAGATAGTCAGGACTCTCTCTCTCTCTCCAGAATGAAAAAGAGGATAAACCGTAACTAATTGGGTTTCTTACTCTACGATTGGACTCTCTCTCTCACCCCAAAATTTCTCTTAATTAGAAATTAGATGAGTTATGATATATTCATACGGCAAACATTGGCAACCTCTCCCCCCCTCTCTAGAAAAATAGTATATATATATATATGTATATATATACACATACACATCAACCCTTAAATGTGAAAGGAATGGGATGAAATAAAAGTGCAATATATCCCTCTGTTTATCCACAATTTTTCTCTCTCTCTCTCTCTCTCTCTCTCTCTCTCACACACACACACGTAGACAATCAAACTTAGAGAGGAGATTGCACGCGCCAAGGAGGCTCAGCGACCCCACACCCACTCCCCGTCGCCCCTCGCTGTCCAGAGGGAGGCGAGGTAGATGCCAAGCTTCTTCATTCCAAGGGGGGTGGGTCCTCCTCACCCCCACCTCACGAATTCAGAGGCGTCTAGAGAGAGAGAGAGAGAGAGAGAGAGAGAGAGAGGTCCTTGAGAAAACAAAGACTCCATTCTTATAATACTTCTGATCTCATCGTCTTCCTAGTAGGGCTAGAGAGAGAAAGGTAGAGAGAGAGAGAGAGAGAGAGAGTTATAGAAGAGGAGAGCGTCTGTAAAGTGGGCTCTGCCGTAGCATCGAAATGGTTCTTCGATGATCAGTGTCCGGTAGTGGTTTGGTGAGTCTGATTTTATCGATTAATTAATCGATCATTCTCCGTCGATATCAGACATAAAAATTAGATTTTTGAGCAAAAGTGGAGGGACGTTTATATATTATCTATCAGTTGGCGGAGTATATAGGTTGGCAGTCTGCTCTGCGCCATCATCCATCGCCGGAGGGGCTTCTCCTGGCGGTGATGTCTCCTCCTCCGCCCGACGGTGGCTTCCGGGGAGGAGCGACGGCAGGAGAGCGGCGGGCCTCCGCCAATTCCTCGCCGGAGTTCGAGTTCTGGAGGGCCTGCGATCCCTCCTCCTCCTCCGCCGCCGCCGTCGAGCCCCACCTCCTCTCCGCCGACGAGCTCTTCCTCGACGGCGTCATCCTCCCCCTCCGCCTCCTCCGCCACCCCGTCCCCCACATCCCGCCGCCGCCGAGCACCGCCGCCGCAACGGTCAGCTCCGCGGCGGCGCTGGGCCCCTCTTCTTCTTCCTCCACCGTCGCTGCAGCAGCGTCCTCTTCCAAGCGGTGGCGGGACATCTTCCGGGCGCCGGCGTCGGAGAAGAAGGCCGGCGGCGGCCTGTCGGAGCTCAACATAAACCTCTGGCCCTTCTCCAGGAGCCGCTCCGCAGGGAACGGCGGGGCCGTCGGCAAGGACGGGCCCGCTGGCGCTGCGCGGAGGGTGAGCAGCGCGCCTTGTTCCCGGAGCGGCTCCCGCCGGGAGAGGGAGCTCTCCTCCTCCTCCGCAGGCGGCGGCAAGAAGTGGGTGGGCAGCGCTCCGTGCTCGCGAAGCGGCTCTCGCCGCGAGAGGGAGGCCTCCGCCGCCGCCAGGCCGCCGCAGCCGCCTTCGACCGGCGGCGGCGGGAGGAAATGGGCGAGCAGCCCGGGCCGGCAGGGGCTCGCTGGCGGCGGCGGTGGGGTGCACGTCCGGCGGGTGAGCCCGGTGTGGCGGATGCGGAGGAGCGGGAAGAAGGGCCACGGTGAGAACCAGGGTAGCCACTTCAACCTCAGGGCCTTCTTCTCCAGGAAGCTGTACATATGATGACCATCAATGAGATCGCCATTGATACCAGGGTACGTGGTACTGAAATCCCTCCGTTCCTCTCTCTCTCTCTCTCTCTCTCTATAGATATATATATTAATATCTCCACAGACGTCACCTGGACTGTAGATCTGAGCTTCACTCTGACGGAAGGGGTTCTTCTTCTTCTTCTTCTTCTTCTTCTTGTGTACTGTTCAAGAAGAAGGGAGTGTTCTTCCCGAATAATTATTGACAAAAATTGCAGGCGGGGACGGGATAGAACACACATCAATCGGGTAATGCGCTCTCTCTCTCTCTCTCTCTCATCCGTACGTGTTGGATGGAAAAAAGGAGCTGCCTTTTGATCCATGCCCACCTCCACTTCCCAGAAGGAACACAGAGAGAGAGAGAGAGAGAGGTAGAGAGGGAGGTGTAGAGAGAGGTAGAGAGAGAGAGAGAGGGAGGTAGAGAGAGAGGAGGGAGAGAGAGAGGGGGAGCGAGAGAGAGAGGTAGAGAGGGAGGTGTAGAGAGAGGTTGAGAGAGAGAGAGGGAGAGAGGGAGAGAGGGGGAGAGAGAGAGAGAGAGAGAGAGAGAGAGAGAGAGGGAGAGAGGGGGAGAGAGAGAGAGAGAGAGAGAGAGAGAGAGGGAGAGAGGGGGAGAGAGAGAGAGGTAGAGAGGGAGGTGTAGAGAGAGGTTGAGAGAGAGAGAGGGAGAGAGGGAGAGAGGGAGAGAGAGAGAGAGAGAGAGAGAGAGAGGGAGAGAGGGGGAGAGAGAGAGATAGAGAGAGAGAGAGAGAGAGTGGAAGCAGAAAACCGGAGTGGATTGGGCTGGGCCTATTTCTTTTCCAGGCTGGGTCTTGAACTGGGCCATGAATGTTTCAGAACTTAACGAGGACCCACCCAAATTTTTTTATATATGAAAAAACGCCTCATGATTATAAACGTTGTCTACTTACCCTTCCCCGAGGGATCGAACAGGTCAGTATCTGACCCTGACCACGCGTAGCCGACACCGACAGCGGCCCCTGCCGAGTCCTCACTTAGCCTACAATTTCAAATAGTTTTCGGGGCATTCGCCTAAATCTATCCCAATAGCAAGGACTTATATATAAAAATACATCTAAAAAATAGATGTTAATGGGCTTAGATAGCCCATCCGGCCCACCACGGCCCAACAAAGATTACAGAGGGGGCCTCCTGTATATATATATATATATATGTATCTTCACATCATCTTCTCTCTCATGAGGGGCACCTGGAAGTAGAGCAGAGTTACACCCAAGATGTGGTTTCTCTCTCTAAAACCTTCACACCTACCGCAGGGCATCTGAAAGCAGTATTTAGAGAGAGAGAGAGAGAGAGAGAGAGAGAGAGAGCTGGCTAGCCAGGATCTAACCTAAATCTCTACAAAATTCAGTCGCCAGTAATGGGGAGGGGGGCATTGACTTATTCGGTTCCAATGGAAGTCGAACGGAGAATCAAAGGAGCTTCTTTTCTTGGTATTTCTAACGTCATGAGGCGCTGCGGGTCCTCGAGAGGAGGCTGGGCAGCTTCCAGCCGAACACGCCGGAGCTCGGGGCGGCGGCGGCGCCGCCCTCTTCGGCTTCCCTCACCGCCGGCGATCTGAAATGCCCGCCGTTCAAGGAATTGGAGGCCTCCTGCAGCTCCTGAACCAAGAAAAAAAGAAGCAGAAAGTCTGAAACACTCCAACTGGGTTCTTCTTCCATGACGAGCCGGAGAACTTGGAGCATCACTCACTCACCTTTAAGCCCGATGCTGACACTGTTATCGTCCGCAAGACCTGAAAAGACGCAGAGATGGAGAGAGAGAGAGAGAGAGAGAGAGAGAGAGAGAGAGAGAGAGAGGTGGCTGATACGATTAGCAGCACTAGCGGGTAGAGAGATATAGGGGAGGGGGATGGACCAACCTTGGGGGTTTCAACAGGGTGGGGGGACAGAGAGGATGACGACTCCGGAGCAGTGGGCGTCGCTGACGGAGACCCAGCCTGGAATTCGATTGGGGATGAGCACTGGAACCATGGGGCGTGAGAAATCTGAGAAGAGGAGCCAGGAGGATCGAAATATATTACCCCTATGAGAGGCAGGACTTGGGGGACCTCCAGGGCAAGCCGAGTAGATTGCGAGGCCTGCCGGATGAGGAGACAAGTAATTAATCATTTGATTAATCGGAATCGCGCGAGCTTCTGCAAGTGACTCAATTTTTTTTTCTTTTGATATCTCATTAAATAGTCAAGATTATCTATTTAATAAAATTTTCAATGGTTTTCAAAAAAGATTTCATGGGTTCTTACCCGGATGCGTTCTTGGCTCCTCCCTCGCTCCAAATTCATCACGAACTCGCACAAATGCCGAATGCCTCGCGTGGTGAGATCCTGACGATGAATTTTTTCAGTGAAATCTCATCCCCCATTTCTTTTTTTTGTTGGGGGGGGAAACCAATTATAGAAAAAGGATGGAAAGTGGTACCTGGCTTCCTTCTATCCGGCCAAGCTTCGTCTCCTGCATCCACAGAGAAGAAGAAATCAGTCTCCCCTCTCCAGGGAGAAGAACAGATAGATACCCTCGCGGCACAGCCTGAAGAGCTCACCAGGGTCCGGACTTTGATGTGCACGTTCTCGACATTGGCGTGAATCTGGCTCAGCTCTCCGTGCAGCTCGGAGACCTGCAGCCAGATGGGTATGAAAAAGTTGTGATCTTTGACCCGGAATGGCCCCCATTTTCTACTTCCTGGCTCTAATTCTCTGATGAACACAGCCGCACCTCATCTCTGGTGGCGGAGGAGAGCTCTATGCAGTCGTTTAAGCTGCAGTCCACACGATCGATCCTCGATGACAGATGCCGCTTGGTGGACTGGAAGTTGGGCCGGATTTATTTTAAAATTTAAAATCATAAAAAAATATAATCATTTTTGAGGTGAAAGCAGCCAATCACCGAGATTGATGATGATAGCGTGTCGAGCTGCTTTCCCACACTGTTGCAGGCATCAGATAGACTGCGACGCGTGATGAACATCATGTCGGAGAGCCTCCAGCCCTGAAAGGGCGGCTTGAGATGAGATGATTACTTGACCCATTTGACTATGGCAGAAGAAATCGACGGAATAGAGAGAGAAATGACTGCTTGTTTGAACGACTGTCATCTGGTCAAATATCAAACCATAGTAATCCTAATAATCATGAAGATCCTAACATGTAAGTGAAGGGGGGACATAAGTTTCATAAAAGCCTCGCAGGTTGTATGACAAGGGGGACGATCAAAACAGATCAAGAAATTATTTTTGAGATAAAATTTCAGGGCTTCTTGCAGGAAATACAAAGCAATAGAGAGCTCTAGCGTTGGTGAAGGACATATGAAGAGAGAGGAACACAGATATGTGAAGAACCCTTGATGATGGCCCCACAGCTCCTCTAAGGGTTGCATGGCCCCTCAATTGTGGTGTCTGAGAGGGTTAGACAGCTGACCAATGAGTTATGAAGGGAATGCTAACACAGACGAGCATGGGCTGCTTACTGCATATAAACAATTATTTAAGGAATCATCTGCACCAGGATCCCACCAAAAATGGTCCCATTTAAGTTAGTGCAACCTTTTCATTATTTCAGAAGATTAAAGAAGAAAATGGCAAGGTGATGCTTGCTCTACTGTTTACTCTCGCATGATGAAATATCCTGACCCAGAGCTATATAAAATACACAACTAATTGGGAATGAAAAGGATTCTACATGTTTGTTTTTACTAAATTTACTAAGCATAGTGGGAGAAGATGACGTGATTCCCATTTCTTATGTTATCCTTCCATAAACTCACATATTTCCTTCTCCTGCTTACAAATTCTGATTCATTCACACCAAAGGGAACACGCCTCACGCTAAAAAAACCCACACATAATAAGATCAAGAAGGCATGAACAGCAAAAACGAAGCAGGCATAAGTTGTCATTAGGAAGAGACTCCAATCGTGCAGATTTAGTAATCTGAGTGGGCATGAGGGTTTTGGGTTTGAGAGCCCATAAATATTGGAACGGGTACACTTTCATGGGAAATCTACACTGTTTCATGGTGAGTGGTTGCATTGTGTTGTGCAATTAAGTGATCTAAATGCCCTCGTAACGACTCAAGAAAATTATTTCTTGCCAAAAAATAACCTTAGGGCAGACAGCCACAGTAAAAATAATAGGAGAATCAGTGGACTTGGAAAATACTGCCATGGAAGATGAGAAATCAGACGACTTCCACTAAAGGTATTATATTATCGCCAAATAAAGTCATTCCGAAATGCAGAACATTACCTTCCACCATATATACCCATATCCAAAAGCTCCAACTACAACAATGGCGGTCACGCTAACAGCGCCAGGGCCTGGAAGAAAGCATACATCAGATTTCTTTTACAATCCAAAACTAATAATCACTTGTACCAATGTAATTCTGCCATGTCGACGCAAGCAAAGGTAATGCACGATATACAGCATTGGATTGCCAGATTGATTAGACACTCCTCGGCTCAGAATGCATCTGATGCTCCATGTTATATAGGTGATGATGTATTTTAAAAAAATATTGGACAATAGGACAAAGAAAACCAGTCGGGTCACGCTGACCTGCCCCAAAAAGTATAACTTGGAGGAAAGAGCATGGCAGCAAGCTGGCTGTGATCTGCCTGCCTGAAAAATCAGCCCATATCACCCATCTAGGAAAAGCAGGAAAAAAAAAGCATGAAGTCTAGTGGGATTTGAACTCTTATTGACCTGGACGGAGGATAAACCCCACAAAAACGATGAGTAAAAACAGTAATTTCTGGGATTATTGACGCTAGTATTTTAAAAGGGGACCGACACAGGATGTTCCTGAGGGCGACCCCGCCCAACGGATAAATCAGATCTCATCTCTTCTAAAAATCCGCCCAATAGAAAAACATGCACCACTTCATTCTTCTTTGGCCTTAATGGGATGGCCTCATGACCGCCTGCCATCATATTGAAGCACGCTCTGGCGCTCAAATGCTTATGATTGTTACAAAACTCATTGTCAAAAGCAGAGATTAAATGAAAACTCAATAAGACCGAAGACCAAGTCAGATAACTAAAACGAGCAACTGCGTTGACTGTGAGGATATGCCCATCGCACTTTTAACTAAAAGAAGGATATGGAGATTACGAAACGTTAACCAGATTTAAAAACATAATTGTCATTACGTGAACATCTACCCTCCAACACGCACCCCTCTCGTACAACTCGATTGGCATTCAACCCGTGTTTTAAGCGGAAACAAGATCACGATGAGGTGGACAAGGAAATGACTGGTGGAAGGAGGGGTCACAGATAGGCAGCGTAAAGGCACGGCAGAGATTAGAGGCAGCAACAATGATAGCGGAGATGTAGGCATCCAATGGTGTTGAATAAGGCTTGAATAAGGCTTGAGAAATACATGATGGGAATCTGCAGATTAAGGGCAAGACCTGTTCCAACTGAGTGGCTTCTCCACAGAACCAGCTCCAAACAGCCTGAGCCCAGTATGAATGGTCAAGTTCATCTGATTCCAATGTGGATGACATAGGAACATAGAACGATACATAAGAACGACAATCGACACACACAGCGAAGAAGACTACAAGATGGGACACTCCAGAGACCATACGGCCATTTATATTCGCCTCACTTTAGAATCACATAGGTTTCGAGCACAAAAAAGAAAGCCCAACTTTAACTGTAGCCAGGAAGAATAAAAGGCGCCATAGTCAGTAATGATCCAGTCATTGTGTATGTGAATCGAATGAAACTATGCATAGAGCACACCTGAAATAACACAGAATCAGGTTTCGCACGTTGGAGGGCTGAGAGGAAGGTTGATATGAAGTGTTCTTTTCCCCAGGAGAAGAGGTGCTCTTTTTTCTGGTCTGTGGGGAGCTACTATGCCCCATCCATAAGCGAAGTTTAGGAATTACAGAGTTACCAAAACTTAACCCAGAACATTTTTTATTGAATGACATAGAAAGCAATGCACTCAAACAGGGATGGCACACGCCAGAGATAAGGACCATTGTAGCAACAATTTTTTCATCTGCATCAATAGCTCTAATTGGAGAAACATAACAGCCAGAAATAGAATCCCATCCACGAAAATTCTGCTATCTACCTCACTGCCATGCCTAAGAACCAACTGATGCCGCCATATCTCTATAATACCCCCAGTTTCAGCCATTCTTTCATGCAGAGAGCACCAAAGGATGAATAAGAACACTAAGCAAAACCCCTCATGTTCAGGGGCAATTAGTTGGTATATAAAACATTTTTTTAATGTTTTTATTCACAAAATCAATGCTTGCTTTCAGAATGTTCATGTGTGACGGTTCACAAAGTTAAGCTAACAAGAAGAAAACCTGGAAAGCATTTGTGGATACGTGGAACTATTTCTGAGTCCAAAAAAGAGCATTGCATAGGCACCTATGCAAGATAAATAAAAGACATGCATGAGAAAGCTATGCAGTTAGTAACCTGAGCTGCTTCCAGTGACAATTGTAACTGACCCAGAAGATTGCAAGCTCTGCAGTTGTTTACGGAGATTGTTGACCTACAATATAAGCAAAAATGGTTATAGCTCTTATAATGCCATCGCTGTCATCTTTTTCACAAGATGTCTAAGCTACGTAACGTGATAGGGCATCAAGGATCACTGATGGGCATCTGGATGAGGAAGATGGCTTTCTGAAAAGCTGACACTTTTTGCCTTGTAACAAATAGAAGAAAAAAGGTACTAAAAAATCAGAAACATGTTTTTTTAAAACCTGAGGAAGACAAGAAAAACAAGCATGAATTAGAAAAAAAAATTACATGATACGTGAAAGATAATTCCGCCCTGGATCATCAATTTGTCTTTCCAATGAAGAGAGGACCCTCCAAACTAATTAATTTGCGATCAAACTTTACATACTGGTAGAAAATGAGTTATCATACTTAGCATAACTCCCTTTTGAGCGTACAGTAGTTAGTGAGTACATCCCTTCATAATGGTACGAATAATTCCAAATTCTTGAAATATGCATAAGGATAGTTAAGATCGTACACCCCATATCCCTTCGCGAATGATAATCATTTGAAAGGGGGAGGAGCAGCATACCTGTGCTAAAAGAAATTCATTCTGTGGCTTGCTCTCTGATGAAGAGCTGTCCTTATCTTGTTGAAGGTGTTTCCTAAAAATCTGAGAATAGCGACACGAATGTCAGATTAATGTCCATCACCGTATTCCAGCAACGTATTAATGGAAGTAAAATTCCAACTGGCATTCATCAAAGTCAAAAAGAAACTGGGCCATGTTTCACAGGCAATAATGATGTTCCTCAAGAAAAAGAGAGGAAACGTATATAATACTTGTAAGTCAGAAATGAGAGGCGGAATCAGTTAGTTCTCCCCCGCAATAAGAGAAAATGGGCACAATTCGAATCTAACGCAACCACGTTTAGCCTCATCCAGGTAATTATAAGAAAAACATGTCGTAGGTCTAAGAGCACCATGATGCATTCTTTTAGTGGTTAAGCATATAGTCCAAGCTGAATAGGATCAAATATACCTTGAAAGCACCAGAAAATAAGTCTCTTATGCTGAAAAGGCTTTCTTCCTTTGCAAGCAGAGTTCCTGCCACACCTGCAACAAAGCCAAGGGTTTTTGGGGATCAAAATGAACAATTTTCTTTTCATACAGCAGAGTCAGAAACTTTTCGTAAAAAAAAGCTAAGAAAATTGGTTAGATACTCAATATTCCAGACTACCGAGACTATTTATCTCTATTCCTTGCTCTTGTTGGATGTGATTCAGTGATTAGCTCAAATCAAATGGCCTGCCTTTTTACCCTTTGTTAACTCACACAACTTACAATTATTTGCAGTCAAGTATTTTTTTCACACACCATACTATCAAATACGCTGTTCATATTAAATTGATGGAATCCTTCTGGATTGCGACCATGTAATCCGAAATTTATTGGTCAAATTGAAAACACATTCTTTACTTCCATCATCAATAAAGCTTATTAGTTTTATTCAAGAGGAATGACACCATCAAAAATAGGAAAAAATTAAAATCAAGAGACGGTTCTTTTTGGTCATAGGGATAAAACAACAGTTATTTCAATTCTTCCACAGTATTTTTGGACAACAGGGCGGATATTTACGGATACATTGATATTTCTGACATTTTTTGGCCTTAAATTGCTTATTATTTCTTGGTTTGTTGCCCGACGTTAAGCTTAATGGGATTACCCTAATGGGATTCAACCCATCATTTCCTTCAGGGTAAGGAAAAGAATGGTAAGACCCTGAATGCCTTCATTCTTAGATTATGCGATCATTTTCGTACCTAACAGTAATACCAAAGCCCTACCCTGTTCGGATTTATATCGCGAGTCACACAAAACCGCAGGAAATAGTGCAAGATCAAGCCCACTGAAGCATACATCGCACTAGAGTTCCTCCAGAAAATTGGCAAGGGGTGCCTGCTAAGCAGAGAGTTTCATCACGCATATTTTGACGTTGAACCGACGATAGAAACCGCAGGGACATGATGTAAAATCGGGCGGATGAACATGCTAAAAATTGTACAGGAAGAGAAATAACGGAACAAGCGAAGATACCAATGAGCGGAAATTAGGGACGAAGGCGATTTTCATCGGAGGCAGCCTCACAGAATAATTTACACAGAATTAGAGATCCTACATTACGACGCATCGTTGAGGCTGGAGACGAACTCCAAAGAGGGGAGGAGGGGGAGGAGAGGTGGAACCTGCTCCGACCAATATGGTGAGCTTTGCGAGCGCAGCCATGGGGGAGCCAAAACCCTCTCAGAGCGAGGAGAGGCCCCCGACCATCTTCCTTCTCTCGACCGACCCCTCTACGGGAGGGGCAAGGCTGGACTCAGCGGCAACCGAGGGAGGACCTGCGCGCGAGCTGGCTCCTGCTCTTCGCCTCGCGCTTGCCTTCTCCCCTTGTCCCTCTGTGACGGCCGGAAAGTCCGATCTTTCTTGCGGGTGCAGACTGGGAGAAAAAGGTCTGGCAATGATCAAACCCACGTAACCCATATGCCCAATATTTGTAGAAGGCTCATTAAATGAGGCCCACTAGAGCATCATACAAGCTTATTTTGGTTCCTTCGAATTGAGATTTTTTGTATAAATTTTTTTATTAATTCGTTTTAAACAAGAATGTCAAGATAGTATTTCATTGTTCTTAGATTCCAATAACTTACATTCACTTAATAAATTTCATGTTACAATGGGCTTTTGGCTCATGAGACCGGTGGAAATGATTAATGTGTAAAGCGGAAGAAAATTAGCCCACTTTTGGATTTTTGAAAAAATATTCTTGATCTTAATCCTTGTGGAAGCCTAAAGCTCAATGATTAACTATATAAGTATATATATAAAATACATAATGATTTTATTTTACCATTCCAATGATTTTTTTTGGTATATATAAACAAAAAATACTATTTTGGAATTATTTTTATCAATCACTTGATCCAACACCAACCAAATTGCATTTTCAACTATCGACCTAAATAACATAATTTTATATTCTATTTTTATATCAATTTACTATATACGTTCTATCATATATAAATAGATTCTACCAACATATCTGAACCATTGCAATAACTATGTCTAGACTAGAGCCTTACCTACTCGAAACCTATTATGGCGAGTCATGTCACGTCTTGACATTGGTCAAACTATACCAAAACTAGCTATTATTCTTATATCTCATTAAAAAAGTATAGACTATAACCATTTGCATGGAAAACCCTTATTGGCAATTATAACTAACTAATGAAAAAACATTAATTGAGAATAAGTGCAACAAAAGGAAATGATGGGAATGATTTTGAAAAGAGAGTCAAATATTGTGTAACATGGAAGAGTAGTCTTACGACTTAGCTTAGAACATAGTCTGGTTTGAGGTAATGCAAATGTGATTTCATTCCACGAGCAGTTATTTGTAAGCTTTAATTTACAAGAAAATGTGCTCATGAGGCTAATCCATTTCTGAAATAGCAATCTCAATGAAGATATCATCTCAAGTATTCTAAATAGCGCAAGATAACTTCTCCTAATCCATGTCTAATTGTTCACGTGAAGGCTTTCTTGAGGCTTCTCTAGGAACATGGATGCATGGCCCATGAACAATTGTACAAGTATGTGGCATCTTATTTAGATTGCTTATATTTTTTTTACCAAGTGTTGAAGAAATCTTAATTTGAGCTGAGATTGGAGCGTCTTAGTAAGATGGAAAATTTTACACCACGATGGAATGAATATCACCACACAAACACATTCTATAAATGTGTATGGACTAAGTCATGATAAAATAATTAAGCTTATTGACTGATCTGACTGAGCATCCCACTAAGATAAATATTTTTACACCATGATGGAATGGATATCATCACATGAGCACATCCTCTAAATGTATGTGAACAAAGTCACGTTGAAATAGCTAAGCTAACAAACATATCCGATTGAGCATCCCACTAAGATGAACATTTTTACACCACGATGGAATGAATATCATCACATGAACACATTCCCTAAATGTGTGTGGATAAAATCATGGTAAAATAGTTAAGCTAACTGACTGATCTGATTGAGTCCTTTTGAGGGTAATCAAAAGCTAGGATGGATCTGCATTTGGTTCAAAATGTTTTCAAACGATTCTTTGGGTTTCTCAACCGGATGGTTGTGCACCCCTTCGTAAGTTGTCACCACCAACCCTTCATCCGTGGATAGCCGTTGGACTTGCTTCTTCACGATGCACCCTTGATGTACGCAACGATAATAACTTCTGCAAACACATGGAGGACTCGTTATGTTACACTTTTACGTGAATTTCGGTTCATGTGTTTATTTTTTTTCCCCCTTTTCTTGGGTCTAATTACTTTTCAAGGGAAAGCTGATAATCTCCCCTGGATTATTAGTAATTTCCTATTAATTATCAAAATGAAAAATAAACTTAGTTTTGTGAAAGAGAATAAAATTCGTAGATTATAAGCCGTCTCTCCAAATTGGGTTTATGATTTCATTCAGCCCTTCAAAATGTAGTCCATCTTATGAATCATTTTATGAAAAATAAATTCTTACAAGCCTTCTCAAAATGGGTCCGTGTTGGATATCGGGAACGTGCATCAGGTGATCTGATTTGGAGGGGTATATGAATATGTGAGAGTCGTCGGTGTCCAAGTTTCCGAGGACGGAGGGCTAATCTGTAGAAATGGGGGGTCTTTGTGGTCAATGAGATGGTTCGGAGAGAGCCTGAACGGGATGCATTTATAGATGGAGCCATAAATAGATAGACAGATAGCGGGAGAGAGAGAGAGAGAGCGAGAGAGAGAGAGAGAGAGAGAGAGAGAGAGAGAGAAGTGGTTGCACTGATGGTGAGGATTTTCGCGGGGGAAAAAAGTTCAGCCTTCAGGAAACTCTCCAACATATCCTATGCAAGACAGGAAGAGGTTTCCGTTTTCCACGGGGGAACTAGAACCAGCCTAACCCTGGAGACAAACCCCGAGGGATTGGATCACACTGACCTTGGAAATTTGGATTTCTTCACGGTCTTCTGCCCGTACTTCCTCCAGCGGTACCCGTCGTCGAGGACGTCGACCTGGCTTCTCGTCTGGAAGGCGAACCTGGGGATGCTCTTCTTCTCTCTCTTATTCTCGCTCTTCTTCGAGAGGGGAGACCCGCCGCTGGCTTCCGGGTGAGGGTGGCAGTGAGTCTCACCGGCGTGCGCAGCTCCGGCGAACTCCTTCCGTGGCAGAAGCCCATCTGGGTCCTTGGAGAAGGCTTCGTTGCTGGATGGAATAAAAAGGAGAGAAGAGGACGGAGAAGGGAACAGGGCCTGATGGTTTTCCATCCCAAAGCAACAAGTGAAAGAAAGAGAGAGAGATTGAGAGAGAGCGAGAGAGAGTGTGAGAGAGAGAGAGAACGAGAGAGAGAGAGAGAGAGAGGCGGGGGGTAGGGAGAGGGAGCCTCGAATTTCGGTGGGTGGGCAGGCAGAGTTTTCTATGTACGGCGTTTGAGAGTCTGAGGGGGTCATTTTCTATGTTTTAAGTAGGGAGGGAATATCTGGAGTCTGGACAAATGCATCTTTATGTGATTTTTTTATATTAATATGAAAATTTAATATACATTCAAATGGCGTACCAGCCAGTTAAATTCTGGCCAATAGTAGATAGATAGGCAGAGAAGTATGGCCAATAGGTAGATAGATTGACCGAGAACACTGATCAGTAGATATACATATCGAGAGAGAGAGAGAGAGAGAGAGAGATTTTAAGTGCGGGAAGATTATCATGTCCACCTCCCCTTTGATTACATCGTCACGTGGCATTAATTGATGTGTTAATTATTGATAGAGAGTTAGAGGGAGATTTTAAGCATGGGAAGATTATCGCGTCCACCTGCACTTTGATTACATCTTCATCTGCCATTAATAGATCTATTAGCTATTTATATAGATATACACACACACACATATATATATATATATTTATAATTAGAGAGAGAGAGAGAGCAGCTATGCAAAAAGATATATTAATGCAAGATACACGTTCAATCGAAACGTCACTTTCTCCGGTTCAAAATCTCTCTTTCGATGCCCATTCAGAATTGATAGTCCTGTTAATGCAACATGATACTCCCTCCCTCTCTCTCTCTCCCTCTCTCTCTCTCTCGCTAGATTAAATGGAAAACTAGAACGACCCGTATGCAATGTCCCCTCGGGGACCTCACCCATTAGGATCAATCCTCTTCCAGCAATCCAGACCATCAGTGAGGGAGAAGAAGAATGGCATGTAGTGACAGAAATATCTTATTCGAGGCTTCTCCAACTTCATAGCCGCCTAAACGCTCCATGCAGCCAATGCCCCACCTGTCAGCGAGGGGGAGAGAGAGAGAGAGAGAGAGAGAGAGGTTTCAACACGAGTCTTGTCTGAATATTCTTCCACGGCTCTTGTTCACACATACTCTCTCTTTCTCTCTCTCTCTCTCTCTCTCTCTCTCTCTCTATCTTAAAGAAGGCGGCGGTGGGTTGCGTCAGAGCTGACGACTCGCCGGTGGACGGCGGAAAGGCTTGCCTCAGTTGAACGCGAGATGGGCGGTGTGAGCCCGTGCAAGAAGTTTCCAAGAAGCGGTTCTCCAAGCTTCCTACGGCGTACGACGGTTCCCCCTGCCATTTTTGAAAACCCAAAGGAGAGTCTCCGTCAAAGATAGGTATTTTCCTATAAACCCTCATTTTTTATTTAATTACTATTTCAACACACATCTTATATATATGTAAATAAACCTCAGCTCGTACAGCCTCCATCTTTCTTTTATACCTCCATGAAATTTACACTTAAAATAACAGTTACAATTTATTTGTACATACGCCCTTCTTTCAGCCGCGTCCCCGGTGGACTGTGGCGGAGAGAGCCTGATGGGGCGACCAAATCGGTCCAATCTGGACTCCCCTGACCAGGTTTGGCCCACTCCGGATCTTGACCAGTCCTTGGGATTCGATTCGGATCAACCGAGTAAATAAGCCGACCAAAACCTTTTCTTTAATAGATATTTTAATATATTTTTTTCAGTGCATATATATCACATAATATATTTGTCCTATAATTAATGCATATTTATAGACACTTGGTTTGCCATCACACATAATAAAATATAAATAAAAAAATATAGATCCCAGGCTGCCTCTGCGACACGGAATTGAGGATAAACCGCCGAATTACCAAAAATGGAAAATTCCAAATGGCTAAACATCGGCCCATTAATATTCAGTGGCAATTTATGAGCCAAGTGGAAAGATAATGAATCCGATAAATTGCAGCCTCATTAACGGTCGGATTCATGTTGGGCTCCACGGAATCTGGCCTGTATTCTGCCAGCTGGCGCGTAGTTTACCTGGACCAAGCTGGAGAAGATAGAGGAAGACGAGCATTAGCGGGCCGGGCTCAACCTCGGCCCGTTTGAGGTTTCTTATTACCCTACAGGATCACGGTGGGCTGGGCCCGACAAGCTATCCAGCCAGCCCGGCCCAATGACCATCAAGTTACTTTTATTTATATATAATTAGAAAATAATCGAAGTATCCTGTGTTTAAAAAATTATAAAATTGGCCCCATTTTGATATATTAAAATTTAAATTAAGGTACAAAATGATCAGGAAGAAGGATTAAGGTGTTTTTTTAATTAAAAAAACTACCTTCAATTGGGGGAAAAGAATAGCGTCTCTCTCTAGAATCAATTATACCCATAAATTGTTGACAGTAATTATACACATATAAGCAAAAAAAAGTGTAGAAATTACCCGATTTCAGAGGTCAAGGATGGGTTGACTGAGGAATCAAAGGCGTCCAGCTGGTATACGTTCCTGCTTCAGAGCCCCTCCCATTCCCATCCTCCAAGATATATCAACCAGCGGAGATAATTCCCTGACAGAGGCATTAAATAGATGGATGTATGAATAAGATGAGGATTGCCTTCTTTCTTTTCCTCCAGGAAGGAAACATGTGTGTATATATATAGATACATATACATATATATACATTTATATTTATATATATCGTACTTTAAGTCGTGGCTGACGACGAGCAAGGTAACTTCAGTCTTCAGATGCTTCAGCAGCTTCACAACGTCGGCTCGGGCTTTCCAATCTGATGCCAAAGACGACTGAGGATGATGAGAAAGGAATCAAGTGACGACAATCCCAACCTTAAGATCATGGGAATAAGAATGAAAATGGGCTGCAATCTGATTGTATTAATTATAACATGGGAAAGGAATTCATGAGAGTAAGCAAGAATGGATGATGATCTTTTACCAAGACCGGCAAGGGGCTCATCTAGCAACAACAGCTCCGGTGTGTTGACCTGAAGAAGAAGAACCATGTGGATTAGACACTTACTCCGGTGAGTAGATAGCGGGCTCCATTGAAGAACAGAAGTGGATCTTACTAATTGTATTGCGAGTGCAAGACGCCGCTTGTAACCGCCGCTTAGAGCTTGTGGGTTTTGATCCAATGAAATCCTATTTAATCCAACCTGATTTAATGAATGCACGCCTTGAGATATTACTAAAAATATATGCTCAATGGAGAACAACATGAGAAGCCATCTGAACGAAGGGCATTGATTGATATCGTCAGGAATCACAAATGGCACATAAAATGTCAAGAGGATGCACTGAAAGAAGCCTCCGTACTGAATTGAATGCTGTTTGGAGTCTCGTAGCTAGCTCTTCTCTCAGAACCAGATCTGCCCTCTGCCTTGGCCATCCAAATGTGACTTCCTCAAGCACGGTTTCTGCCAAAAAGTACCTGGCATGGAGACAGAAAACAGACATTTGGCATGTCAGTCATCTGAGAGAATAGACAAATGAAAGAATTGAGTTACAATCGAGCCTATACTCTTGTATTTGACTTGAAGAAAATGACAGACTGGTATAATTCAGAAAAGGTGACGGTAACAATTCATCAGCAGACTCTTGATTCTTTCATTCAAGGCTCGTTGCTGGTCCGAAGAAAATGCTCTTCTTCATAAGAAAAGTGCAAGGTTCAAAGTCGAAAGGTCACAAGATTGTGACAGAGCTGAGTTAAAAAATCCAGAAAAAGGAGGTATGCTCAAAAACTCATAATTCATTACTGCCACTTAAATCATTATCGAATCCGGACATCAACATTCCCATGATCTTATCATTCCATCCTTGATCTTATGGGGATGTGGGAAGAAAGGACATGTTCCCAATCTTGTGATCTTATGCACTAGAGGGTAGTGCCACGCAAGGGGGAAGGCCCTACTATTTTTAACTTTGACAAATAAAAGAGAAGATGGAGGAAGAAGAGCGAGTCCTCCATCACCGATCTCCTCTTAACCTGACACATCTCGCCTTTTCTATCCTTTTCAGGTTAATATAGTAACATTCCAAAGATTTTTCAGATTAGGCGAACAATTCTACTGATTCATGGTGGCATTTGTTTATGACACCAATTAAATCTGCACTTTTTCATCAAACTTTGACATTGGTATTAAAAAAAACACAACAAAGCTTAAATGTATGAAGCGACAGTATAAATTGTTCAGCATGTAAAAGCAATATATGTCTGCGTTGTGTTTGAAGAGAAAAGCTGCTAAAGGCAAACACTGGAAATTCAAACCTTTCAGGAAACTGAAAAACAATGCCAACCCTTTCTGGAGATAACATTTCAGGGGGTTCAATTGGTTTGCCATCGCTTTGATATCTCTGGACAGAGATGGAGCCTGATGTTGGCTTGTTCAGTCCAGCAATAAGCTACGAAGTCAAATGAAAGAAACATTATACAAGTGCACCAATCAAGTCAGGCCACAACACTGGGGAAACCCATTTAAAATACACGCATGAACAAACCTGCAAAAGGGTTGTTTTCCCACTTCCACTTCGCCCAAATATCAAGCCAAAGCTGCAAGAACAAGATTCCAAGATGATTTACTGCATTTTGATGAAACATAGTTAAGTAAAAAGAAAAAAAATTAAGACATAATATATTAGACTTTGACCGATTACAAATGCAAATACAGATGAATACATGACTACCTTTTCTCAGGAAGTGAAAAGCTGACTTCATTCAAGAGGTTGTGCTCTGTTCCAGGAGGACGATAAGTAACACTCTTCACCTTGATAAGACATACCAAGTGTTATTAAAAACGAATACCGTATTATCAGAAGTTTTAGGGTATAATTACCTCAGCTTGTAAATATTTTGAGAAATACAAGTATTCATTATGCATTCAACCTAAAGAGGCACGCCCTGTTTTTTAAACGTGGAAGATTTTTGCTTAGGCAATGTTTACTTTTGCAGTAAGTACATATCAGGCTAATCCTAATCAACGTGGGGACCTGAGGATGAATCTGCGGCCGATTATGAAACCTGCTAAACCGATTAGTTGTTCAGAATCCACGGGAAAACATAATCCAATGGCCTCAAGAGAATCATGTCATCAAGCTCTTCAGCGGTTTGATTCCTGGTTCATGGCGTCAGATTTCGTAGATCTCTTTCAAAACCACGCCAATATGTTAAGAACAAACGAGACACGAGTTCAGGCGCTAGGACTCGTCGTAAAAGACCATTAGCCATCAGAGAATACGCACAGCCTAGGAACTCTTCCAATAGAACACAGACCTGCCGACTATACTTAGTAAAGCTATGACGTCGAAGACAAACTTGGAAGGGAACAATCCGATTACCGCGAACTAAGAGAGAATTTGCCGCTTCAATTTTACGGAATCAACGGGGGAAAAACAAAGTAACGCGTCTTCGATCCTACCTGAAAACAAGAATGCTCCGAAGAAACCCTCAGCACCGTTCCCGCCCGAGGTTTCCAGCGATGGCGAGGCGGCAGGAAGGGCAGCGGCTTCCGTGAGGAGGTGCACGCGAGCGCCGCTGTCGGCGCGGAGCAGCCATTCATTGCTCCTTCCCTACCTCCTCCACCCTCTCAACTGCACTTCCGCCTCCCACTGAGGGGGAAGGCCCGTGGATTCTCCTACTCCAGTTCCTTTTTGAGGAGCGGAGACCATTCCAGAAGGGGGAGGGGAGAGAGAGAGAGAGAGAGAGAGAGAGAGAGCAGATTATTGTATTTATCATAAATAACATTGTATTTTCACATTTATGATGCTAAATTTTTCCATTAACACTGCAAATTTAAGAGATAGAAAGAAAAATAGTCCATTATACATAACATTTTCTTTTAAAAAATAAGTGCAGATTATCGTATTTAATCATAACTGAAATTATATTTCATATTTATGATGCTAGAATATTATATTCAAACTATAAACTGAAGAGATAGATAGATAGATAGAGAGAGAGAGAGAGAGAGAGAGAGAGAGAGAGAGAGAGAGAGAGAGAGAGAGAGAGAGTCCATTATGTATATACATTTAAAAATTAGACTGTAAATGGCTAAACAAATAATTATCATATTACTATTTATTTTTGCGGCGAATTTACTTTTTCTAATATAATCGAAGTTTCTGATGAGGAAAATGGCTCGGGCTGGGGCAGCTTCTTCGACAATGCCGGAGGGGGAGAAGTCCCCTCCTCCATGGCCGCCATGAGAGCTCCTCCCACTCTCCGGGCCATCGCCGCCGTCCCCAACCCCGTCTCTCTCCTCGACTCCTCCGCCGGCTTGACGGAGATCAGGCAGGTCCACGCCCAGCTGGTCGTCGGCGGCCTCCTCGACGACCCCCGGGAGCTCGGCAAGTTCGCAGCCGCCGTGGCCCTCTCTCGACCGGCGCCGGCGGAGGAGGAGGAACCAGCGGCGGCTTTGGCCTACGCCGAGGAGGTCCTCTCCCACGGCCGGGGCCCGCCGACGGTCTTCGCCCTCAACTCCCTCATCAGGGCTCACTCCAAGAGCGCTGCCCCTAACCGGGGCTTCGACTTCTACCGCCGCATCCTCCACTCCGGCGACGGCGACGGTGGCGGCCTCCGTCCGGACAACTACACCTTCACCTTCCTGGTCCGCTGCTGCGCGGGGATCCCCTCGGCGGAGGGCGGCGCCGCCGTGCACGCCGCCGCCCTCCGGCGGGGCTTCGCCGGCGACGCCCACGTCCAGAGCGGGCTCGTCCGCATGTATGCGGAGGCGGGCTCGGCGGAGTCTTCCCGGCGGGTCTACGCTGAGATGGAGTCGCCGGACCTGGTGGCGCAGACGGCGATGGTGGCAGCGCTGGCAAGGTCTGGCGATGTGGACCACGCCCGGAAGCTATTCGACGAAATGCCCAGCAGGGATGCCGTCGCCTGGAACGCCATGATCGCCGGGTATGAGCAGCTGGCCCAGCCCAGAGAGGCCCTACGGCTCTTCCACCAGATGCACAGGGACGGCATTGGCGGCGGCGCCGAGATCAACGAGGCGACGATGGTGTCCGTCCTGTCGGCATGCGGCCAGTTGGGGACGCTCGACCATGGCCGGTGGGCGCACCTCTACACGGAGAAGGCCCAGCTTCGGCCGACGGTGGCCCTCGGCACGGCCCTCGTAGACATGTACGCCAAGTGCGGCGACATGTCCCGCGCCATGGAAGTGTTCGACAAAATGCCGCACAGGAACGTCCACACTTGGACCGCCGCCATGAACGGCATGGCCCTCAACGGCGCCGGCGAGCTCTGCCTTTCTCTCTTCCGCCGCATGCAGGAGCAGCGGCAGCAGGACGGCGCCGCCCTCCTCCCCAACGAGATCACCTTCCTCGCGCTGCTCCGCGGCTGCAGCGCCGCCGGCATGGTGGAGGAGGGCCGGCAGGCCTTCTCCCAGATGACGGACCTCTACAAGCTGGCGCCCTGGCCGGAGCACTACGGCTGCATGGTGGACCTCTACGCCCGTGCCGGCCGCCTGGAGGAGGCGCTCGCCGTGCTCCGCGCCATGCCGGGGGAGCCGCACGCCGGCGCGTGGGGGGCCCTCCTCAGCGCGTGCCGCACGCACGGCGACGCCGAGCTCGGCGCATACGCCGCCGCGAAGATCACGGCGCTGGAGAAGGAGAACGACGGGGCCTACGTCCTCCTCTCCAACCTCTACGCCGGCTGCCGCAACTGGGCTGGCGTCAGCGGCGTGCGGGCGCTGATGAAGGCGCGCGGCGTCGCGAAGGAGCCCGGTTGGAGCGCCGTGGAGGTCGCCGGCGAGCTGCACGAGTTCTTCGCCGGCGACAGGTCCCACCGGCGGTACGCGGAGATCGAGGCGATGATGGCGGAGGTGGGGAGGCGACTGAGGGCGGCGGGGTACTCGCCGGGGACGGAGGAGGTGATGTTCGACGTGGAGGAGGAGGAGAAGGAGGAGGCGCTGGGATGGCACAGCGAGCGCCTCGCCATAGCCTTCGGGCTCGTGAGCTTGCCGGAGGGGGCGGCGATCAGGGTGGTGAAGAACCTGAGGGTCTGCCGGGACTGCCACGAGGCCAGCAAGGTCATCTCCCTCGTCTTCCAACGGGAGATCGTCGTCAGGGACCGGAGCAGGTTCCACCACTTCCGCCATGGAAGTTGCTCCTGCAAAGATTACTGGTGACTGAACTCTGTCCATTATTCATATTATAAATCATTATTTATATTACTAATTACTTCTCGATCCGACGGCTGGAAGTTGCCCACGTCTCGGTTATCTACCAATGACGTCATTATTCCTCCTCAGAAAATTTTAATTAAATTGCTCTCGGGCCATCGTGGCCGATGAAAGTAATCGTCCCGACTACAGGGGAGCATCACGCCATCGTGGCCGATGCTTCTTGATCGGACGGCTCGGAGTCGCCCGCGATCGTCTCGTTGTAGTTTAGGTCTGGTCTGTGATGAGGGGCCCCACCAGAATCTGGACCTCGGGCACCGGGATAGAGTCGCCAAGTCATCAAATAATATTGACTTTAACACCCTTTACACGTCAGCTTATTTACACATGAAAATCAGTGAATATGGAATCTATTTGGGGGTAAAAAAGTCAAATTTGGAAATTCCTTGGTTGACCGTACGACTGGCATTAGTACTGTCTGAAAGGCTTCGAGGGCTGTGCGTCTACAGAGCGCGGTGAGAGAAAGTATCTTTAATATTATACCCATTCAAAAAAATTAAATATTAATAATACCCGACTTCAGTGAAAGGGTGATAAGAAAATGGGCATCGAGGGTTGTAATGAAATTAGAATATTTCTAGGGATGATACTAAAATGATCAGCTAGACTGCGGAGGAGAGAGAAGCGGCTGTCGGAGAGTGATATGTTTATAACTTTATATCCACACCCCGTCAGCGCCTCTCTCTCTCTCTCTCTCTACCTCTACCTCCTCTCTCTCTATCCCGGTTGGATGATAAGAACCCTAACGTCCAAGTCCATCTGAGCAGAGAGAGAGAGAGAGAGAGAGAGAGAGGTATTGGGTTAGCTGGGGAAGCAGCAGCTGCAGGCTCAGAGGAGGCGATGAAGAGAATCTGCCCGAAAGGGGAGGGGAAGATCCATCCTTCCCCGTCGTGCGCCGGCGGCGGCGGAGGGGACGCGGCTGCGGCGCTGAACCTGCTGCCGGCGGCGATCCTGGCGCTGACGGCGGCGCTGGGGGCGGAGGACAGGGAGGTGCTGGCGTACCTGGTGGCGCGCTCCCTGCAATGGCCGTGGCCGGCGGCGGCGGTGGAGGAGGAGAAGAAAGAAGGCCGGCGGCGGCGGCGGCAGCTACCCTCGTACTGTGGATGCTTCGAGTGTTACACCGGGTACTGGTTCAGGTGGGATTCGTCCCCAGACAGGGAGCTCATCCACAGGGCCATCGAGGGCTTCGAGGAGCACCTGGCCAGCTCGGAGTGGCGGCGGAGGGGCGGGCGGCGCCGCCACCGCCGGGTCGGGGATCGGTCGGAGGGGGTGGTGGAGAGGGCGGCCGGACAGAAAAGCTCCGCCTTTTCCTCCTCGTCGGAGGACGATGCGGCGGGGGAGAGAGAGCAGCTGACGGCGGCTGTGGAGCTGGAGGAAGGTAGCGGCGGGATGACCGTTGCGGCGGCGGCGGTGAGCTACCAGCATTCCGCGGGGAGGGGCCGGCGGTGGGGAGGCGTCATGGGTCTCTTCACCTCTCCTCTTTGGAGCCTCTGGCTTCCCGGTGTTTGAGTAGATGCCCTTGAAGAACACAGCAAGCAGAAGAAGACGAAGAAGAAGAAGGTGACGATGATTTCTGTTCATGGATTAGGGTTAGTGAAGTCGCCATTATTTGCTCTGCAGTCATAAACTTATATTTGACTCTTTACAGCTGGCTTCTGATTAACGGAAGACCTGGGGATCCTGGGAAGTCAACGCTAGGGGAGAGAGAGAGAGAGAGAGAGAGAGAGAGAGAGGCTTTGAGTCATTTAGCTAGCTGTATAATTTTGATTATTATAGACATATTAGGCTTTACAAGTATAAGTTTGCTCGAATATCTTAGAAGGCATCTCTTAGCAGTCAAATGGGGAACATTTCCTAATTCTTTATGGGATAAGACCCACCTCTTAAAATAATGGGGACGTGGGCGATCGCCATTACCACCGAATTTTCCTATCAAAATAGTTATTTATTTATAGAAAACTCACCCCACTTGGCCTTCATTCTTACATGGTTTTTTCCCGGCCCAGCCCAGTTTTTAATGGGCCAATGCCCACATGGACTCACACAGGCGGCTCAGTCCCTCTCTCTCTCTCTCTCTAAAAATGGCAGCTAGAATCAAACGACAGCAGCAACCAAAATCACAAGGAGAAGAACATGGACGCCTATAAAATTTGTATTAATGGGAATAATCTCCAAGAACATCGGTGCTAAAATAGTTCAGAGAGAGAGAGAGAGAGAGAGAGAGAGAGAGAGAGAGAGAGGCTATTTTACTGGACGACGATTCTATGGAATGGATTGGTTGTACCTTTGAGGAAGACCCCCGCCCCCATCATCAGCATCATCATCATCATCATCATCATCATCATCATCATCATCATATACTACAAAAAGTACTTCATCCGGTCGTCTCTCCTCATTGCGTTGTATATGGCTTGGACCTGCGGAACAGCAGATCCCATTTCGGACACAGATCAATCAATTTAACTTAATTAATTGGTTACGGCAGGAAATAATTATTAACTAAGACGGGCTGCTACTGGGACCCACCTGCTCACTGGAGACGACTTGGATGGGCCCGATGTTGACCGAAACGTACTTGCCGCGGGAAGATAACTTGCTGCTGATGTGGCCCTGTTGGAGGACGAGGGTTAGAGCTAGGGGGAGCTGATGATGGAAGTTTATGGAGAAAATGACTTCTATTAATATATGCAGGGAGAAGACCAAGATCAGTTCTTCTGAAAAAATTATAGCGGATGAGTGCTTTTATTACTATTAATGGAAATACTCTCACTAATATATATCTTTAAACAGATAAAAAAATCCCCATTCCATGATATTAATTATCCTCTGTAATCATAGCCAGAAGTGAGTGTTCATAGCATTACTTAAAATCTTGTTGAAAAAGAAAATGGCTTTTGTTAATATGCAGGAAGAAGACCAAGACCAGTTCTTCTGAAAAACTATAGCAGATGAGTGCTTTTATCACTACTAATGGAGATACTCGCACTAATATATATTTAAGCAGATTAAAAAATCCCCATTCCATGATATTAATTATCCTCTGTAATCTTGGTCTTCTTCGACATGAATTCTCCTCTGTTTGATGATAGAATGAGTCGAGACCATATATATGACCAAGAAAAGGGCCAGAACAATAAAGAGCAGCAGGAAAAGCCAGAAGGGATAAAATCACTGAAAAAAATAAGAACCTCCAGGAACGCATGACCCAACATTTGATGATGACGATGATGATATGAAATCATGAACTCATGAGAATGAACAGGTTACTAACCTCCGGAATGGTCTGCTGGAGGACGGATTCAACGGCTACAACCATCGACTGGACGAAATCATCACCACCAGTTCCTATTGCGGTAAACCCTCTGACTGTAGGATATGAATTTACCTGCTTAGTCGTCAAAATAAGGGAACACATACCTTCATGAGAAGTTTCGATTACACACAGAGGATAAGTTGACATGATGTGGCTAATTAAGCGGTAAATTGAAGATTATGTAAAATAGACAACGATAGTTGTTTCATCAATGGAAGAAAAAATGAGGATCTCCTCACTCTATCCATTGGAAAGACGCCCTTGAAACAAGAGTCATGAAGACGCCTGTAGTTGGGATACCATCACCAGGGAACCTTTATACGCTAATTTTTCATCTGTCCCAGACTTTCCTACCCATACAGATAAAAAATAATCTAGTATTGATTTTTCAATTATAGAAATCTAGCAATGGCTATTCAAAGTTAACTGTTCTAAGTATTGAAGACGAATTGGTTAAAATAAGTTTCACTAAAACACTACCTATTTCATCCATTCATTGCTGTTAAAGACGGCTACCAGGATGAGAACACATGGATTAGCCATAAACTTAACCAGGTATTTTCCACAAATAATGCACTTTCGGCGTTCTTAACACAGTTAGATCACTATTTTAATGTCCAAAACACGAAGAACCGTACCAACATCCACAAGAGTCAAGTTTAAGGAGCTACTCAGTTCCTTAAGGGGCAATCGAGTATCTTTGGAGAAAACTTTGCCGGTATAATGAATTTAAAAATTAAATATTGATCACTGGCAATGATTTCCTTCCTCCCAGTATTTATAATCCCTTCCACTTAAATATCTCTTCGACCGATCAACTTTGTTCCTTATTCTTAATTTGTTTACCAATTGGACGGAACGTTAAGAAAATATTTATTAATAAGGAATGTCGTCCCTCAAAGGAGTGAAACCCTACGATATTTATTAGATTTTTTGGACATGGAGACGAGAGGACATGGTGGCGATGCCTTTAGAATGGGTGGTGGGATGAGAGGGGGATTTTCCAATACATTATTCTCCAAATAATTCGATGATTTGAAGATGGTCTCCACTCTCTAAAAATTTATCCAGTGCCAGTCACGAAACAAAACAACTCAATATTCACGCTTCTAAAACAATCATAACAGATACATGGATGCACAACGTAGATGCCATACATTACAAAACAGGAGGCAAAACAGGAGACTGACCTTCTGGTCAAGAGCAAGCCATTCGTTGGTGGAATCATCGGTCACGGTACCACCTATTACAACATTCGTGGTTTGAGCGACCCTTCCCTCCCATTTTGATACTTCTGGATCAAATATCCGGATTCATAAAGATGATTGGAACCAGGAATAATAAATTTAGCACGCTTACGTAAAGAAGTAAAGTAGAAATTATCACAAAAAATGGCCCATAATAAAAACTGGTCATCAGATAAAATTTCGGATTTTAATGAATACGATTCTATCTCTTACTGATTGGGAACACTTGTCCAAGGTTTTCTTGACTGCCTGCTTATCAATTATGATATTCCATTTATAGTCAGATCAACCTTCAAAATCGTTCCACGATACCGACACATCTACATAGAATGGGGATAAGGAAAATGATGACGACAGCAAAAACCAATACGAATACGAACGCATCTTATAGTCCCTCAAAGAAAGGGAGGACGAGTAAAATGGGAGGGGCTCTACAGAGGTCGACACCGCAGGGGGTTAAAGACACCGAGGGAAACGAAGCTCTTACCGGAAATGGCCTTGAGGACGGCCTTCTGGGGAGGATCCTGGTCTCCCGGAGAAGACGACGACGAAAACGACGGAGTGGTCTCCCCCAGGGAACACCTCAGGGGAGCTCCTGGGGGGGAACTCCTCCTCCTCGGGGTCTGTCTCCGAGGGAATTGGAGGGCGGCGGTGGCGGCGGCGGCGGTGGAGCAGGAGAGGCCGGCGCCGGAGGACGGCGGGCGCCACTGCTCCGCCAAGACCATGGAGCGAAGGACAGTTCTGCACGCCATTCTTTGTTGGATATTTCCTTCACCCCCCAATCTCGCCCATATTTATATGCGCTTTCAGTTCACGTGTTTCCCACGCGAGGCACGCATCCCATACTAAGCGCACCACACGGAGACGCGTTTCCACGAATCACAGCCATTGACTTGGTGGTCCAAGCGGGCCCGGGCCAGGTTATACGGCCCGGCTCGGAACTCTCTCTCTCTCTCTCTCTAGACTGGGCCAATAATAGGAATGCGTGGGGGTCGTTCAAGAGAGCTTCCTTCTGTCGTCCGTAACCGATCATTGGTTCGGGTCTTTCGCGGCAACGGCAGTTACGGGCCGGGCCCAAAAATTTTTTTTTTTCGGGCCTTTCCAAGTTTAGGCCCGCATCTGAACCAAGCCCAGAGACTCGTCGTCCTCGGTTATCTCGGCTGCCTTCTCGTAGAGGAGGAAGAGGAGCGGCGGCGGCGGCGGAGGCGGAGGGAGTAATGTACGGCGGTGGCGCCGGCGATGCGGCGGCAGGGGACTCAGAGAGGACCGCCTTCAGGAAGGCCGAGAAGGTCTACAAGCTCTACAAATCGTCCGCCAGGAGAAGTAGGTCAGTTCGGGCCCTCCTTTCTCTCTGTCCTCCTCCTTCCGCCGGCGGCCTGGAAACCCTAATTCCTGAACCTCCGCCGGCCGTCCTCCTTGCAGGCAGAAGCAGAGTCTCCTCTTCCACGAGACAGATCTCTCCGGGGTCGTCGACTTCGCCGCCGTCCTCGACGATTTCCGCCTCGGCGGCGAGCCGCCGGCGGGGATTATCAGATTCCAGTGCTCCGATTTCCCGGCGCCCGTCTTCTGCTTCCGCGACCGACCAGGTAGCGGAAATCAGGAGGTTCCCTCGTCTCCCACGCTTTCTGGTTTCCTCGATTCATCGGATCTTCTCCTCCGCAGGCTTCTTCTTCATCCCCGGAGCTCTGAGCGTCGAGGAGCAGTGCCGCTGGGTGAGGGAGAGCCTGGCCGCCTTCCCCGAGCCCCCCAACAGGACCAACCACACCGCCATCTACGGTCCCCTCTGCGGCCTCCTCGGTGCTGCTCGGAGGAACAAGGTCCTCGCCGAGATCGAAGCTCCTCCCGAAGACGGAGACGCTTCGATCGGTCCTCGCCATTCCTTCGTCGGCGACGGGGAAGGGCGCCCCTGCGAGCCCCGTCTTCCGGCGCTCTCCCTCCTGAGGAAGCTCCGCTGGTCCACTCTAGGGCTCCAGTTCGACTGGTCCAAGGTGCGAGACTCCCCTTCGCTTCTTCTCTGAAGCTCGAAGAATCAACTTCTCCCTACTCTTTCTCCAGAGGAGCTACGACGTCTCTCTCCCCCACGACGAGATCCCCCCGGCGCTCTGCTCGCTGGCGAAGAAGATGGCGGCGCCCGCCATGCCGCCGGGGGAGGAGTTCCGGCCCGAAGCCGCCATTGTCAACTATTTTGGCCCAAGTAGGTACTTCCTGCCATCCGGGTCAACTCTGTAACTGCCATCCTGCGCAAGATCAGATCAAGACTTGGGCAACCAGGATCGATCACGGACTGTGATTATCCTCCAGGTGACATGCTCGGGGGGCACCTTGACGACATGGAAGCAGACTGGAGCAAGCCCATTGTGAGCATCAGGTGACGCTGCTGTGATCCTTTGCCGGCGCTGTTCTTCCCTGTTCATGGCGGCCTGCGCCTGAGAAAGCTCCTCTGCTATCATTTTTTTTTTCCTGGTTTAGCCTCGGCTGCAAGGCCATCTTCCTCCTGGGCGGGAGGTCCAGGGAGGATCCGCCGCTGGCGATGTTCCTGCGGAGCGGGGACGTCGTTCTCATGGCGGGGGAGGCGAGGGCATGCTTCCACGGTGAGTGACCCCACTATCGGTTCCATCTCTGTGGCTCTGCCATGGCGGAGCTCGCCGAGCTTCTTCCCGGACTTGGGTCGGCTGGACCCGTCTCGGGCTCCTTCCCCTGCAGGTTCATCGATCTTCAGAGCTGCCAATTGATTTTCCATCCTGCGTTGACTTTAGAACTGAGGATGTCCGATTTCCTTTTGCGCGTTGACTTTGGGGGTCACAGGCGGGCTGATCATTGTGATCTGTGCAGGAGTTCCTCGGATCTTCACTGACGCCGAGAACGCCGATGTCTCTTCCCTGGCGTCTCTCCTCTCCGGCGAGGACGACCGGTGCCTCAACGAGTACATCCGAACTTCCAGGGTCAACATCAACATCAGACAAGTCTTCTGACGAACCCAATCTGATGAGGTCGATCAGCTTGCAGCAGACATCTCACATTCAATGAGCCGCCGCCTTCCAAGCTCGTCCGACCATGATTTTTGTCTCCTTGATCCAGCCAGCTGACCCTGATCGGAATCTTGCTCCGGGGTGAAGATTTGGCCTGAAGCCTTCGACCGAGCAGACACAGAGAGAGAGAGAGAGAGAGAGAGATTTCTGGAGTTGCCATCGGAAACTAATGAGATTAAGAGATGCATGCAAATGGGGCAGCACATTATACTGTTTCCAAAAAAAGAAGACAAAAAAAGTCAGCAATTGAGTCAACGTCTGAGATCAACTTGGCTCGTGCCTGGTAATCAACCCAAAACTAGTGCCCTGGACGGCAAATATAGAGGCCCTTTTGGAAGAGCAAGCGACTGTATAACTCAAAATAATTGAGCCGGAAGCATCGGAGGATCAGTGGGAGGCTAACCGTGGTCAAGCGGCGTTGAGAGCCTTCAGCTGCCTCCTGAGCTCATCGAGGTCGTCAATAGAAGGGCCAAGCAGCGTTGAGAGCCTCCAGCTGCCCCCTGAGCTCATCGAGGTCGTCAGAGGAGGGGCCGGGCTCCTCCGCGGGGGCCGGCTTCTGGTAGCCGTCGGCACTGGGAAGCTCTCTGACCAGACCTTGGGGAAGAGCCTCTGCCACCGGGGGGATTTTCCTCTCATTTTCCAAGATAAATACCAAAAATGGAGGGGCTAGCTGCCGAATAATACAAAATAAGAATGCCTCATGAGGAAGTCGAGATGAGGAAGAACCTGAGTTATCGGAATGGCTCGTTTGACCTTCCTCGCTGTCGTCAACAACACTGTAATGAGAGACGTGGGAAATATGTTAGGGGCGGAGAAATTGAAAAATCTGTAGAACACGAGAGATTGCGGTTCAATCCTGAAGAGCCACCTCCGGTGGCCTGATTATGATACGGTTTCAGGTTGGATTGATCCTTTTATTGTGTCGTTGACATTATGAACATAGCAGAAAACGACTGTCGAGAAACCTGTGAAAGCACTTCAAGCGTTGGAATGAATGCAACATTATTTCCGTAGTTGACTTTAGGACTGATTCAGGAAAAGGGCTTGTGGCATCCCCCAGTGATCATCTCCTATCAATCAATCTCATCATAATGGCTGGCCCCCCGTCTGCTTCTCTCTTCGATCCGCATGCATCCTAGTCCTATTAATGGCATAATGGAAGGGGGACCCGAAGCCTGGACAGGGGTCGTACCTGATGTCCCACTCATTGTCGACATGAATGGGGCCTGTGTCCTTTGAGGAGGCTCCAGCCTCCTTCTTTGCCTTTGCTGCAGCGTCTCTGGCGGGTTTTGCGAGGATATACTCTCTCTGCACAAGTGTATTGGTCTACTGTCAGAAACCAGAAATGCAAGGCTAAGCAAGATGAGAGAGAGAGAGAGAGAGAGAGAGAGAGAGAGAGAGAGAGCCTTCTGCATTAAGGAAATGTAACCTGTCTCTCAAGGCATGCTGCGTTTGAACATTGGGGGTTTGGTTTCATCTCCATTGTGGGAAAGAAGTCCTTGAGAGAATTATAACCCTGAAACACCAATGAAGGAGAAAAAGATATGAAAAACAGCTATAAATTATGCAGCTTCATGCTGCTCAAAAGTCATGCTTCTAATCTCATCTGAAGCCCAAAGGAATTGACCAAACACATGACTAGGCCGGCCAGTATTTTGCCCCTGAGCCCAACACCAGGTTTGAGTCAGACCGAGCATGTTTCAGGATGAGACACAGGACCCAGAAGACTAAACTTAGTCCTTCATGAAGCCAAGATCTGATAAAATCTTCCATCACCATAGAGTTTAGCCCCGATACATGGATCTGAAAGGTTTATATAAACTGTATAGCACCTTGCATCTAGGATTATAGAAAAAAACCATATGAGCTCTTCATAAGGAGAACCCATTTATTACGGGAATAGGAAACTAAAAAGATCTTACAGTTCTTGCAAGCAGAGAGGAACAGATAGGAAAGTGTACAAGATTGGAGAAGGATAGAAAAGAGGATCTTTACCAAGTACGGAGACACTTCCCCAAACTTCAGTAAGTACTTCAGCGCATTTTGAACTAATAGTCCAGCCACAACGCCCTAGGATGTCAGCCAAAACAACTTCTAAGAAAAAAATGGTATAGTGAAAACTCTATTTAATATATAAAGTAATTGTGTCAAAAAATAAAGGACCTAAACCATGGTCGAAATCACAGGGAGATGAAAGCATAATTTGCAATGCAATGAAACATTCCCCATAGAGTGTAAGGATCGATCATTCAGGGCCTTTAAAGGCATTTATCTGTTTAATATGATTAGTCACAATCAATATTTTGCAGTTTATATGTTGTGGAACCAAACATGTCATTCCTCTAAGTGTTATTTTGCTAGGGGAGGGGAAAATTATGGCAACAATGTTACCCATCGACAGCTGCGACAATTTACCTCACTGGACCACTGACAATGTTCATTGAAGGAGAAGAAAGGGAAAAATGGATAAGAAAGAGAAAAAATAGGAGAGGAAGGGGAGATGGAAGTGAGCAAGGGAGAAGAACAAGAAAAATATTTCAATTTCCTCAAAAAAAGTCCTCTGATAAATGCTGTTTAAACAGGTTTTAGTGGAATTTTACTACTTAGACATTACAAATCCAGAGAGGATGCTCATTGGGAAGGGACGATACTGCTATTAAACCAATAAGAAGGGACGACACTGCCGTTATTAAATCTAGATGATCAAAATACTTTTATTAGTAGCGCTACCATGATTTAATCTAAAGGAAAGGAAGTGAGTCTGAATTCATAGTTTGGCTTTGCGTATAAGAGTGCCCATGAAATTGGCGAACAAGATGATAGTGATCCCCCACACACATGTAGCAATCTCAGATGGTTATGGCACATGGGACCGTCAATCAAGCGCTATGATTCCCCTCATCCGTGACCCACAGGTTGATGGTCTCGCCGACTATTCTTGACAGTGCAAAGGCATATTGCTGCTCTACTTATGCCAGTCAAAGACTGGAAAGAAGTTTCCACCGTCATGAATATCAAATGGAAGCTTTTGTGACTCGGTAACATATTGAGAATCTGAAAATGAAAGGCCACATCGGATACTAAAGTTGATCTTGGCTCTGATTCATAGAAGTTTACAAATAAAAATCCTACGAAAAAAAAAGATTATATTTAAAACATTATGCACCTCGAAATTCCATGTTGATAAAGACTTGACGAGAGGAAAACCAAATTGTGAGGCCCAAGTCCCCTGGGAATGACATTTTCCCAGGGGTGCTGATGGATAAGAATTGGTCTGGCTGCGAGAGTTCACGGCTGGAACAAGCATTTTCTATAAAGCCAGGCAGAGGCCAGCAAGAGATACGTCTTATTCTCTTTCTGCTTTCATTTGTGTCTGTGCATGGTGTGGTAGGGGCTTGGATTGTGATTTTTCTGTACTTGTGATGTATACCGTGAAGAAATTCAATGAAACACGAAACCAACATTTCTGAAAAATGACTAGGATGACCTGTTTTGAAAATGATTTGTAACCGATTCAATTCTGAACCCTCTTGACGATGCATCAAGAATACAGGAAAATTAAACAAAAATACTTTCCGACTAGGCCAGAATATCCTGGTAATCTTGTGTGATTCACTTTTGCTGATCTTCTCTCTTGACTGTTTTAATGATTTTCTTCAGTTAACCTGTTCCTTTCTCTCTCCCTTTCCTTCCAATCAGCAAGGTCCACTCATCTCGATTGAAACCCAGAACATTAAAAATTAAAAGTTATGACGACTGTATTTAAAAAGGACATAGTGACAGAAGGCTCAAAGCTTAGGTTATCGGTCACCCAGCATTCATTCGAATCTGTAAAACCTAAGCAACCTTAATCTTATTGAGAGATTTTTTTGGTTAACCAATACCCACAACAAGCCTGAGACACACGCAGATCTTTAGACTTTCCAAATCAATTCGAGGATACAGAAGTCAACTGTGCTTAAGGTGAAAAAGCAATATTAGTATTAATAATCGATAAGTATAGTAATAAGTTCAGGAAAATGAATTATTTCAGACGGGACATCTCATCACACTGATTTACAAAACCATGACTTGCGAAACAAACAACCAAGAGAAGCATCCAAGTGAAATAACAAAAGAGAATAGAAAAACTCACCATAGTTGTCGGTAAAGAAGCAGCACAAACCCCTTCTCTCTTCAGAGTGCGCTCATCCACTCCAGATGCTACTACCTAAGAAAATGATTATTATCAAATATTTATACTTGACATAAAATTGTCAGAACAGACCAAGAAAGATGCATGTTACCAACGTTTATGCAGAAGTTGAAACGTAAAAGCTAGGGTCTATTACACAGGATGCATTGTTCACATACTGCGAAGAGTAAAGAATACGGAAAAGAAGACAAGAAAGGAAAAGAAGACGCAACCCATTGAGCAAGCCTCATGAATGCATTTCCAGGGAGGAATCATACGATGGATATAGAAAAACTATGGAAAGACAAACCAGAGGAGGAGCGCATGCAAAACAAGCGGTTTCGCCAGGGATAAGCAATTGTACATGGCCTGAAACAGCATCTTCGGATACACCTGGCAATGAAATTTCTCAGGTGAATATCCTCTTAGTTCATTTTCGCTGGAACAATTAAGTGTGTTCTCGAAAAAAGATAGTCAGGTCATGATAACATCAACGGTCTGCAGAACAAAAATTATTTAATTGATGCCTACCTGCTAATCTCAGAGAACAACATGTCACAACAGACATTTCTAATATCCTGCAAGATCCAAGTAATGAAAAGAAATCGGCCAGAAAAATAGAAAAGTTTTGTTATGATAACGAAGCTAGTATATTTCCTATCTGGTGTTCCTATGTTTAAGCAAGAAATGATTTAACTGATCGTGTGATTGATTACAAGCAACTTATTTTTCGGAGGCAAAAAAATTGATCGTATCCTACATTATCTTCATAAAAGCACTGCATTAGTAAACTTACTGCATAAAGCATAACATCAATCTAGCATCATGCGGACCATTTAATGTTACGATTTAAAAATTGAGAGAATTGTGAGTGAGAGAGTGTAAACTATCACAGATGCAGGACAAATAATCAAACGGGCAATGATAATCAAAATATCTAAGGACCACACGTCCATAACTCATGAGTAGAATATGACTTTTCTTACCAGACTCCATCCATGTCTGGCTTAATTCGTTGCATGCCTGCAAGATAAAAAAATTTCAAGGCATATTAAAGATTTAGATTCTTATGCGACTGATAAAAGGAGTTCAAGAATTCAGGCATATACTAACCTATTATCATTAAAAAAAATCAAAAAAATGTTTCAAACGTCTGGAAGAACAAATAAAAGTAATCCACCATTTAAGATTACCTGGTTCACCACCATACGAGCTTCATAATTATCCACACAACTCAACACAAGGTCTACTCCGCTACAGTGTGCAGGCATTTGTAAACTCTTTCTTTTGAGGCTTTCCACAAATATTTCGAATCCTTTCACAGTTGTGATGTTCAAGGAATAACTCTATGCAGAAAAGGAGGAAGAATAAGCCAACAAGAGGAAACGGGATAATTGAGTTGTTAACATGATAAAAAGAGAAAGCCATGCTCAGTAAAGTCAATTGTAACAGATAATCCTCCAAAGCGTCAACCATCTCAAACAGTCTGTAACTGGTTACCTCCAGAACAACATCTGGGTTTATATCTGAAAGAGTTTGTACAGCAGCATCTGTCTTAGTCATTCCCACCTGAAGAGCAGCAGAATGAATGAAATGATTATCCATTACCCCCCCAAAAAATTAAAATATAGGATTAGACATAATTTTAAAGTCGTTGATGTATATCAAAACTAGCTGCAAATGGTAGTACAAATTTACTGACAATATCATCAATTTAAATGCTACACTGGATAATGAGAAACACAAAAAGTAAAGGCATATCACATGAAAAGAAAGAAGTATGCCTGATCTGGACGAAAGAATAGTCTGTTCATGTTTGCCAACTCCACTGTGTCATAGTCATACAACAAAAGACGTCCAATGCCACATCTTGTAAGCATCTCTGCAGCAACACTACCTACACCACCAATTCCCTGTGGCACATACGAAAAAAAAAAATGCATGAGAGAAAAAGTAAGATGGGTAAGAGAAAGAGAAAAGACAATCAAGCAAAACACAATTTTCGAGTAAAATTTCAATCACTTTGAGAAGAAGGTTAAGTTTGCTTCCTGAAATTGGCAACAGACTTATAAGTAGTTGAATAATTTCCACAAAAAAGAGGCGATAAAAATGATATCATTTAATACCATAAAAGTACGAACAGAATCCCAGAATGACATCGTAATGAGATGTACGACTGATGTGACTCCAAATGATACTCTAATTGGCTCCACTTCCAAACACACAGATTTAACAATCAAGTACAATCTACTCAACATTTGATCGTACTCACCAAATCTCAGACCCGCATGGATCTTTACATTGCCTCACAACTACCTTTATCAATTTGTACAATCTATCATTTAAGCCCTCATCGGGTGAAACTGAAAGTCCTATGATGCTCTTAAAAGCTATGTCCCTAAAAGAGAGTAGCTTTCGAATCACTTGTAAAGGAACTTAATGAAGTGTATAGAGCAAGACCTGTAGGCAAATTTTCATAATCTTCGGAGTGCTTTCTATGTGTCAGCCTCAAATTCCTAGTTTGGGAGGCATCTAGTATTCAAGTAGATGCATATTGCATCTATTTGAACATTTTGGAAAAATATCATGTTTTACCTCTATAAAACATTGGCATTGCGAGAGTATAAAACCACAAGTTGGATGTCTTACATGTAAATGCAAATTTATAATAAGCTATCTGTATTGGCTTCTTCCAGTGAACCCATCAAGTTTGTGAAATATTTAAAAAATAATAAGGGGAGATGTTTTGCACGGTATTTTTCCAGATGCTCTAAGATGTTGGATAGTAGGGCAGAAATGACATTCAAAAAACGATAATAATATTATCTTATTGTATCACATCCATCATATGTCACACTCTTTCCTTTTAAGAGAAGAACGTTATCAGTAATAACATATCGTGGATGATAAAAGCTTTCTAACGTTTAAACTTTCTTGGTTCAACTCCCTCATCCAATCTCATAGCAATTGACAAGAAAATGATGATTTTTTTTTCATTTTTTTTGTTTTTCTTAGTGGATAATTTGAGCCACAGAGCCATGATACACGATAAGGAGTGTTTCACAGGATAAAATGGCTTAAAGGAAAACCAATCTATAAGACATCACCAGTTTGTCAGGAAAAATGTTTGTAAAAGTATATAATGAAGGAATCCAAATCACTTTTTTCACACATTTCATGATATACCAATTCAAAACCAGACATTGGAATACTAGAATCACATTTTCCTCAAGGGTGCGGGTTAAATATTTTTAAAGAAATTCTAGGCAGCAAAAACTTCAAAGGAACTGAAAGATGGAAGCAGGAGAAAGGGAAACTCACAACTATGGCCACTGAAAAATCACGTATGCTTTCATAGTTCTCCACAATACCCATTCGCTGCAGTGCCATAAGCCTGCTGTAAGGGTTGCTGTCAACCACCTCAGCACTCATGTCCTGTCTCAAAAAAATTCAGTAAATTAATAGAAGTGATTTAATAAATGAAAACAAAGAAATCAGTGATGAGTAGCACAATTCAGCCAATGAAAATACTACACAATTTAAGTCATGCACTAAACCTGGACTTTGGGCCGTCTTGTAGGTGTAGATTTTGACAGACCCCTAAGCCTCTCAACGTGCTGTTGCAACTGGAAAGCATAGCGCACATTACGCAAAATGGTTCAAAATTGCATGCCATGGATACACAGAATTTAGAAAAAAACCACACGAAAAATTCATATATCTGAAATATAAATGTTCTTGGTGACTTTCGGCAAAAGCAACACTATTCTTCTATTCTGAATGGGATATCATGACTCCATCAACCACCGAGTGGAACGACTTATGTAATGGGATCGGAAAAAAGCGTTGTATATCATCTTTCTCCGGTATCCTCCCCCTGCCGAACCACGATGGAAGCTAATAGACGCGAAGATGCGATTCCGAGAAATGCTCCTTCACGCAAGCAGATTATGCGCACTCAAATTCGATTTGAACAGAGCTAAACACGAAAGAACGGCGAGATCACCTCGGCAATCGAATCAACAAGGCCACGATCAGCGAGATCTCGCCGAAGGACCTCGAGCTTGTCGGTCATTGCCCCCAGCTCCTCCTCCATCTCTTCTACGCTCCTCCGGGATCTACGACGATCTTCACGATGTCAGGATTGGAACCTCCTCCCCGATCTTCTTCCCTCTGCTCAGATTCTTTCCCTCTTTTCTCCTCCTCTCGAGCTCATCGACTCCACGCGGCCTTTATGATATCCTGCGTGCCGTTACTTGCCGCCGGCTCTGACCGCTCCTCCCCCGAGTCAAAGCCAGTCGCGGAAGGTTTCTCTCTCCGGGCTCCGACAAGTTCCACAGTGGGACAAGAAAGTCTACACTCCGGCCCGGCCCGGCCCCATTATCCGGCCCATATGTCCCTGCCACGTTGGAAATCGGCTCTCTCTCTCTTTCTCTCTCTCTCTCTCCCCCCTCCCCTCTCTCTCTTTCCCTCATCTCATCATCATCTCTCTCTCTCTCTCTCTTACTTGGATGAGTTAAGTGTGGAGGGTCGGGCCCGGGCTGAAGCGGGCCAGGGCTGAGCCCAGTTTTGAGGTTTTTCTGGGCTTTCTAGATAAGATCCGGGCCCGGACTTAAACGGGTCCGGTAGCACAAGTCCGACCCGTTTAGCGACACGATGGAGGGCGTGGAAAAAGGGCACGTTTAGATGAAGGGAGAGGGAGGACTTCTGGAGTGCGAGGGTTTAACGACGTGCCCGCGAGCGTCGGCTTCCCGGCAACGATGGCGCCGTCTGCTGAGCTCGCGACGGCGGCGGCGGCGGCGGCGGCGGCGGCGGGGGAGGCGAGACGGGAAGAAAATGGACAACTAGGGAAGAAGAAGCACTGGAGGAGCTTGTGGAAGAGGATGAGGAGGAGGATTCCTGGTCGTCGGATTCGGATGTGGGTGACGCCTTGGACTGGCTGGATGCGAGGGAGGGGACGGAAGTCGGCGCCGGCGGGGCCCCGGCGGCATTCTCCTACGCCCCTTCGAGGAGGCCAAACGCGCATGGAGGTCTCCTGTCCCGCCCGCTCCAGCCGATGTCCAATCGCAACCAGAAGCTCTCCGCTCACATCCGTGCCGACCCTTTGGAGGTACTCGGGTTCTCTAACATGTGATTTGGTTCGATTTGGGGCTCGTCTTCGTCTTTGATTCCTAACTTGGCACTTAACCTCATCAACTGGGGGAATCCGATGGTACAGGAGTGGGAAGGAAGGGTAAACGGTGGCATGTCCAACTCGGTGACGACGGCAATCCGAGGTAGCGTCCGGGACATGGCAATAGGGAAGATCCGGAACACAGAGAAAGCAGACCGTGCCACTGTGGAGCAGGTTAAGTCCTCTAATTTAGGGATAGTATTTTGCATTGAATTTCTCTATTCTTGCATCATGAATGAGTCATTTTTTCCCCGTCTTAACTCAAGACGACCATTTGGTTTAATGACAGACGATGATGCTGTTTATTATGCAAAATGCTTTTCATTAGCTGGATATTTTTATTTTTCTTTGAAATCTTCGGGTTTTTATTTTGACTGCTTAATTAACATACTTATAACATTTTATCGATTGTGGGCATTCAAAATGAACTCTATAAATGTATTTCGCATGTCCAAAGCATGTTTAACTGCATCAAGTTTTTATGTAGCTTACATAATTCCACGAGTCTGGTTCATTGTTGATTTCTGTGGAATTTCATCTTTTCTGGGGATAGTCTATTTTACCAATCAATTTGTAGGTCTCTGACATATTCATATCTAACGATTTTCCAAAAGGTGGTGGCGAAATGTAAAACTTGTCCAAATCTTCCATTTTGCAATTCAACCGGATCCATTTGTTCAGAGAGCTATTTACTCGATCGCAAACATTTCTTCAAGGAGCACTTTTTTTTCATCTTGACGTCAATGCTTAAAAATATAATTAATGCTATGTTTTGCAGGCAATTGATCCTAGAACTCGCATGGTTCTCTTTAAAATGTTAAATCGTGGTGTATTTCATGATATCAACGGTTGTATTTCTACTGGGAAAGAGGTAATGCATTCAGCTTATCAGAATTACCATCTACAGAGCTTTATTTTTAAATTTTATTATGTTATTTTAGTATCTAGTTTAGATATTCTCGAAGACATGCTCCCTAAAAGGAAAACATGGTAAAGGTTTATAATGGAAATGTACATCCAGGAATTGTTTATTTGAGGAAAATGTTGGTGTTGGGCTTTCTGAAACATCCTTGCAACATGTAGAACTGCATAGGTATACCCTGTGGTGTATGATTCTCTAAACTTGTAAATTTATTTTCTGAATTATGCATCATACAAATTAAATAATATAAAATTTCCTAGTTTAAAGCATGCTTGAACCATTTTATGTTATTTTGGAGGAAATGTTGTGACTGGGCCTCCTGAACATTTTTCTGTCAACGCTAACGTGCAAGATACTGTCATCTGCCTTATGGATGTGGCATGCGATCCTTCATGGATGAAAATTTATCTCTGAGTTCTTTGCTCGCCTGTACAATAACTATCCATTTTTTTATATTTCTTTAAAGCACTGCTTGAGCTGTAATATGCTGCTACTCATTATCGGTTACAGATCATCTCAGGCTCTAAGCGTCGTATGCTCAACGTGTTCCATTTACTTTGGCGAAAAATGGAAGACCTTTATCCAAAAATTTAGTTGTAGGCGTATACAAAAGTTAGAATGGCAAAAATTAGTCCTTTTGACAATAGATGAGTAGTTGTAATAAGCCTTAAAAGAGGCACACCAGATGACAATGGCCACACTCGTTTCTCTTCAAGCGGAAGCCAACTTCATGTCATCTCCCGTTCTGCGAAGACCAATATCTGGCCTGCTTTGGTAATAAATGATCCAACACATGGTGATATCCTCTGATGAACTTCGCCTTCCTTTTCCAAAAGGAAAGCAGAAAATGAATTCGCAACTTCATTAGCGAAATTCCCATTGCCCAAATGTTGATGTGGGACGTATATGACAGATGAATTTTAGCCACTCAGTGGGCTGTCTTCATAAATGCATCTGCTGTTTCTCTGCCGAATATCCCCAATGGCATCCCACAAAGAATCATGTGTCGTTCCGTCTTATTTAAAAAATGGTATTAGTATCCTGGTCCCCAGTTGCATCAAGTATTTCGAAAAATCTACACGGTGCCTTTAATATCTATCATTCTGTGTGAAAAATTTGATCCCACCCCAGTGAAGATTTGCCATATTTTAAGTATTAAATTTGCAAGGGACTCACCTTTCAAGTTCTAGAATCACACAACATATTATTTTGATGATTCTCTAGTTTCTAATTGTCATATCTGAATGATTCTGATGCGTCTCATTTATTGAATAATAATGAAAGGATACCCCAGAAGAACGTGAATGTTGTCTTTATTGTTAACTTTTGGGTGTCGGATAGCTGATTCTGTCTCATTTGATTCTAAATTTCATTGTATAGGCAAATGTATATCACGCAACAAAAGTCGATGGTCAAGAATTGGCAATCAAAGTCTACAAAACCTCAGTTCTGGTTTTCAAGTAAGTCATTTTATGTAAGCAATACATTTTATTTATTGAAGCTTTATGAGTTTCCCTTACAGAAGCTGTCTTTGGCTTCTTGCCTCTGACATGAACTGTGAGCGTTTTAGGAAGCACTATTTTTAGTCGCACCTGCTGTAAAACACCATTCTCTTGGGAAAAAATGTTAATTATTGAAAGGATGAGGCTGCATATTTCTGAGTTGTGCCACATAGCATGGAATAAAATGACTGACCTGATGCACAATGTACCTCAATCATGAAATGCTAAAAACATGCGGTCTCGGTTCGAATTTTATTTTCTATAACAGCTGTTTGAGCAGCTAATAATATTGGTTATGATGTTGATTATTTGTATTAAAACACATTGAAAGTATTGCTTGACTTTCTACTTGCTTAAGTGAGATGCTTGTGATACTAAATGTTTAATTTAACTAGTTAATTTACTATAAGTATGGGAGTTAATAGTGAAACTCTTATGTTCAGAACCAATAACCAGGAAGTGGGACATATCACGTTATGGCTATATCTTCAATGAAAGATAAATAAACTATGATTACAATCCCCATTTTCTCAAACAACCTGGTCTAAAGTGGCGTTCGTTTATTCCAAAAGAAAATGTTGGAATTCGTATTTTGCTTCCAATCTGGACCAGTCTCTGAAGGAGCATATTAGCGTTGATACATGGTTGCCCTTGTAGTCTAATTGCTATTATGGTTGGGATTGTTAATCTTTTGGAAAAAAGATAGGCATTTACTATTATGATATTCTTAGTCCTTGTAGAGATAGATTTAACTTGCATTAAAGAAGCCATGCCTAGGCAGTTGACGCCAAACCGATCTCAGAAACGAGTTTGCAAGTAAATGGTTTTGCAATTTATGACAAGTTGGGATATTTTCTTGCAAGTACTTGACGACTTGTGGTTCTCGGGTGAAAGGAAGAACTGAAAACTGTCCCTTTTTCTTGATTAGAATCAGTTTTATCTTCTTTTTCCTATGCATGTATTTTCCTCTCTACAAGATGTTAATTGCATTGTTACTTATTAAAAAGCTATTGCATTGCTGACCAGGTTGAGGTTTTGGTTAAATATGTGCGTATAGTGAAATAACTTGCCAATTCCGTATGTGCTCTACAGGGATAGAGATCGGTACGTACAAGGTGATTACCGTTTCAGATTTGGATATTGTAAGCATAATCCAAGGAAAATGGTGAAGACTTGGGCTGAAAAGGAGATGAGAAATCTTTTAAGGTATGGCAAGGATATTTAAATGGAAATAAGTTCTTGTTTTTACTGATGTGCGTCTAGCAGAAGGGCACTAATTATATTCTTATTCGTCACCTTCTATTAGTTTTGTGATCCCCATTTGTTTTCATCGTTATGGTGAAAAGATTCATTGCTTAGAACATGCGCATGAAATAATCGGCTCCAACTTGAACTGTTCTTTATGTTTAAATGAACGCCTCTACTTGAGAGCTACCCATGAGAACACATCTTAATGAACTAAAAAAAATGTCTCATCAATATGATGCCAGTATCATTCACCTTACTATTGTTGTACTTGTAGTTAACCTTAGGCCTCTGTCATCATCATCACTCCTACTTAGAATCAAACTTACCTGCCTGGAAGTCTGCACCAACCATGTATCAAAGTAAAAACTCACATTGATTCCTTTGTGTTTCCTTTGCTGAAGGGTGAAGGCGGCTGGAATACGATGCCCAACGCCAGTCCTCTTGAGGCTTCATGTTCTAGTTATGGACTTCATAGGTAATCCAGTTCATTCTGGTTTGATTACTAGTAAACTTTTAATCAAAGATATCGTAGAAGTAGGATAGTTTCCTTACTTTTAATGTTGTCTCCTGGATGCTGGCGTTCAGATTTTATTTTATGACCCTTGATGCAGGAAAATCTGGCTGGGCTGCTCCTCGACTCAAAGATGCTTCTTTATCTGAGGACAAGTTACGAGAGGCTTACATGGAGGTCTGCTTTGGCTTTTATCTTCTAGCATCTGTTGAACTTTGCAAATAATATTTAGAGTCGATTTTCCATTGTTGAAATCGATATATTTAAGATATTTTGGTTCCTTCACTCTTTAATTTCTACGAAAAAAATATAACGAATTTTCACTATAAGTTTTCCTTGGAATATATTATGGTGCGAGGGAATCATATTGCAATAAATATCCTTTTTTTGATAGATCATCCTAACTGGGCGAAATATGATGCTCTTTTTTTTTGTGGACAGATTATTACTATGATGAGAACCATGTATCAGAAATGCAAATTGGTGCATGGTGACTTAAGCGAATATAATATACTATACTTTGAGGTAAATGATCTGATTTATGGCATCAAAGTGCTGTCCTGGCACATGTTTCAAGATCATACTGCAGACTTATCCTTGCAATTAAAAATTGAATGGTTTGTGGACTTTGGCAGGGGCACCTCTACATCATTGATGTTTCACAGTCTGTCGATCTCGACCACCCAAGTGCGTTAGATTTTCTAAGGGAGGATTGCATCCATGTTTCGGTAGGTTCCGAGGGAAATTTTTTTTGCGTTTATAGCGGATTTTTCCACAACATATGAGAAAATACATCATTTTTTCTCTCTGGATTCAGGATTTCTTCAAGAAACATGGAGTCGCTGTCATGACTGTCAAAGAGTTATTTGATTTTATTACCGATCTAACAATTGCCGACGAATCGGTAGATGATTACTTGGAGAAGGTTTGTGGGGGTTTTGAAAAAGAAATTAAAAAATCACTCGTCTCGCTTTATTTTTATGAAACCCACCCGTTATTGACATGATTGTTCGGTGATTATAGGCTCAACACAGGGTTTTGGAGAGAGGGGACGCAGCTTCTCCCGAGGATGAAATTGCGCCGGCCATATTTATTCAGGTACTTCACTGATTTGACCTAAACATCCGTCAACGCCAATGAGTTGGATAAATTTGGAGCCTGGCCTGGATTCGCCCTCAAAGTCAAACCCAAAAAGAACAATTGGCCCTCCCTTCCTGCCACATGGCCGCCCAACAGTCAGCCAAGTGGCACACCTCCTCCCCCCTCTCTCTCTACTCTCTCTCTCTCTCTCTCCAATCTGAAACCCGATTTCTGGACTTTTTTCTCGTTGACATTTGTAGCGATGGTTACTGCCCATTTTCTTTTGGAGTGACTCTTTTTTATATCTAATTTCAATCCTCCAAGACGTTGGATCGCATAAAGAAATGCGAGGAGGACCTCGTCCAGATGTCGCTGCTCCAACGCCCCGAGCTCGCCTACGAGCTGACCGCAGAGGGGATCTACGACAAGCCATTGATGGCCTTCATCGACGTCCAGAAGGAAGCTCCTCCGCAGCAGCAGGAACCAGAGAAACCGGTGGAGCAGCTCCCAGAGATCGAAGGCTCACCGGGTCAACGGACGGGATTGGAGGCGGAAACGGGGACGACGGATGAGGAGACTTGCAGCAGCGACTCCGACGAGGACAGGCCGAGATCGTGGGACGATCCGAAGATGTCTGTGGACGAGAAGAGAGCTGCTCGGAAGGAGCACAAGAAGAAGGTGAAGGAGGAGAAGAGGGAGGCCCGCAAGACCAAGATCCCCAAGGCCGAGAAGAAGAAGAGGAAGAAGCTGGCGAAGGCCAAGTGCAGTAGGTAGCCCTTCTGTTCAAAATATTGAGAGTTTCTTCATTCATATCAATATATATATATATATATATCATATTCAAACTAGCCTTTCTGCTTTGAAAATTATTGGGCAATTTTGATGGGTTTATCAGATATTTTTTTGAGTTGTATATTGGATCGGGCAGAGCTCATTTATTGTTCGGACACACTTATCAAGCAGAGCCTAATATTTTACTGGGTCTCTTTTCTTATTTAAATATGCCTACACAATTAAGATTATGTCTTGAAGATAATTATTTAATTTTGGATATATTCATTTGAGAAATTGTTTAATGTCCGTCTTTTTATAAAGTTTGCCTTATAATTTTTTTCTACCATTCTGATCCATTTTTCAGTGCTCCCCGTTTTAGTGTTTCTGGTGATCACCACTACCCCCGTCACCTCTTTTTTTTTCATAATCAAAATTTGGATAATGTGGGTAAATTTCCAAGTGGATTACTAATACTAAGATCAATTGCCTTATAGATTGAGCATTTCTTAATAATATATGCATCGTATAATATCTATGTTTTGAGAAATTATTCACTAGAGAAATGTCTGGGCTTTTGAAGGATTATCCAATGGGTCCAGTAAAGTTCTAATCACTGCCTAAATATATAACTTGGTAAGCGTCCTGTTTTTCATCTCCTTCCTCACACCTTGTTTATGATCATATATCCGACAGTAAGAGAACAGGGAGAAAAGTTTATGCTGTCATACAACTAACATCAACGTCTTTGTCTGCATAATTCAGAAAAATAAAAAAGGCTCCACCTGAAAATATAAATTCCCGATAAATAAAAGAACAGATCCATGGGGAAGATCCCCCCCCCCAAGAAATGGCCAAGCTCTGGAGTTGCAGCTGATCTCAGAGATTCATAACATGGGAGCCCATTTGGCTGACAAGGTGGGCATGCACATCAGAGGACTCCCCTAGTTTCCTCAAGCTCTGGAGCCCTCGCCTAGTAAGGGCCTGCTTGGGGCCATGGAGGACAGACAGGGTGCTTGCCTCGTGCCGGAAAGAGGTGGGCGGCGAGTTATACTGGCGGCGGCGGCGGCGGCGGCGGAGGGAGATGGGACTTTGCCATCCCCACCCAAGCGACAATGCCGACAGCCAGGATGATCCACCCGCATATGTCATACGTGAGGTCATTGCTCTTCTTCTTCTTGGAAACCTGACAAAGTTTTTTCCAGAGATTCTCAGTCTTTTTAGAGACGAACTTGGATCAAGTTCCAAAAGCAGAGGACGAAGATCCTGTGGAACATGTTTGGAAAGGTTGAAGATGAAGATTACAAGGCAAGCATTATGATTGTGTAGGAATTTTTTGGAGGAGTTGAAATAAATCTCAAAAAACAGAAGAAAATATCCTGGGGGACATGTTCGGAAGATTGAAGATGAGGAAGATTACGAGTCAACCATTATGGTCATATATGAATTATCAAAATGAAAGGGGAAAAAAAAAGGGGTTGTTGGCCAAGAACCCTAATCCGGAGACGAACATTGGTTCTAGAAATTAGGGTTTTAAAACAAACCTGTGCATATCATGAATTGATCATTGTTCATAGTCCATAAGAACAGAAACGGACGACCCTATTCCTAGAGAATAAGCTAAAAATGGCGGCAAACCAGCGCCCATTGCAGCTACCAATCAAGTAACTAATCATTTCATACTGTGGATGCTTCACCTTTGCATTTGAAGCAGAGGATGCTGGTGACGCTGCAGCCTGTTGACTGATGGCCTGCCGTTGGATCTCCAGGTGGAGGTCAGGCGCCTGAGAAAACTGATACTCCAGAGCAGCTAATCAGCGAGTGAAATTGAAGAGCAACCATGAACAAAGCCAGCATACAGATACATTCATATGGTAACGATCTCCAGTTTGCACGATCAGATTGCTAGTAAGAACCCTAGAAAAAAGAGGATTAAAGCGTGTACCTTCACCGTCACCTCCAAAGACTTGAGATAGAGCTCATTCCCCGGATCCTGCAGGCGAAGCCCTCTCCATCTGTGAATTCACTCAAAGATATCCGATTTGATCGAAGATGGGTCAGTCTCTCAAGAGATCACCTCCTCCACTGCTTGTTGGAAACAGGCGGTTGCCTTGGTGAAGTAAGCCTTTGCCATGTCCTGGTCCGTGGCGAGGAAGGCGTGCTGCGTGTGCGCGTTCCCCAGGCACCAGAGCGTGTCGTGTTTCTTCGGATTGACTTCTAGGGCTTGCTCCAGCCTCGAGACAGCCTCTGTTTAGGGTTAGAAGATGAGAAGAACGTGTTATGCTAATAAATTTTCAACTATAGCTGAGATAAAATAGACGCAGTGGATATTTCCTAGGTTTCTTCCTCGTAAAATCAACACAGTTGAGGCCGAGCAATGGAGATTTCCTAGATTTCTTCCTACTGAGACCAAGACAAAGCAAGCCTGTCGACGACGAAGAAGAGGAAGAAACCTTTGACCATCTTCAGGCACTCGGGGCCATTCTGAAACTGCGACAACTCGAGAAGAGCGCCTCCCCATCTCGTAAGATTCTGAAGAAGAAGAAGGAGAAGAAGAAGAACACTAAGAATGCCACTGCGATGAAGCAAGACAATCCCTCTCTCGCCGATAGAAGCATATACATATTCAAGCAAAGCCACAGGGGAGATGAACGAGATCGGAGATCAAGACCGCAAGGGACGAACAGAAAAACCGAGGCACGGAGCTCACATCGGCGTCGAGGGGGTTCTTGGCATAGTTCGCCTCCGAGGTCTTGCGGGCGGCCTCGAAGAAGACGAGCCGATCGAACTCGTTCTGCTGCAAATCCATCGCCGACTCCCCCGCAGACCCTCGCCGCCGCCACGGGAGACGATCTCCTCGCCGGCTCTTCGGCCAAGAGGTTCGTCTTCTACGTTCGACCTGGCGAGGCGGCGGCAAAAGGCCTCATCAATGGTAGACGCGTGTGCCCTCTAAACAGCGGTTTATCGGGTAATCGGGTACGGATCCGTTCCGTAACCACGCACAAAGAACCGATAAAAGTCCGTTCAAGTGGGCATGGTCGGTCGACCAAACATCCAAAAAAAATGGATACATAATTAAAGGCATCATTATATTTTAATTTATAAATTTTTAATATAATTTTTTTCAAAAATGACCCTTTTTATCTTGGTTGAGATGATCAAGGAGGTGTTCTTGGTCAAAACAGATAGATCAATTATTCTAACCATGGTCCAAACATGTGATTTTTAAAATATAAAATAAAAATTTAATTCTCGTTTTTATGTTTATCATTATGAAGTATCAAGCTTATACATTGACCTTATGTTTTAATTTCATTCAGTTTAATAATATATAATTAATAGTGAGAATATAAACTAGTATTTGATATAATTGTGTTCCTTGTATTTCTCCCATCTGATGGAGTAGGGAACATTAACAAATGGAAATGGGCGGGTGACTAAAAAAGGCTGCTTCTTTCTATGGACTTTGAAGAAAAGTTTAACTGAGAGAGAGAGAGAGAGAGACAGACAGACAGACAGACAGTTCTGAAGCTCTGAAATAGACGGAGGGAGAGAGAGAGAGAGAGAGAGAGAGAGGGAGAGAGCATTACCATACCCGATAAACCAAAACGTTTTACACCACCACAAGGTCCCACGACAGACATATCAACGAGGAGCTGACCCACCAGCCAGGCAGCGACGGCGGCGACGTGATGAGTGGTTGACTCCCTCCAATCACAGCCGGGGTTGACCTAGCCCGGCGGTGCGCCTACGGGCGCGCACGCGGTGCCACGACGTGTTCAGTATCCCTCTGAGGTTCCATATCGTCCCCACATCTTCAGGTTGCACGTTGGCAGACGAATCCACCTGCCCATCAGAGAGAAAAAAAACAAAGCCCTTTGACGCATTTCATCAAACAGTTCGGATCCATCAAAAAAGTCAACTGCTTTTTCCTCCTCGTACCGCTTTGGCGACGATTTCCGCTTCTGCTGGAACCTCCACGTCGGCGCTGAAGAGAACCCATGCCCACCTGTCGCTGCTGACGCCGTCTGCCACGTAGGGGACCCCGGCCTTCTGCTGCCTCCGAGCCTCGAACCAGGTCTTGCCGCCGTCGACGGAGATGTCCACTCTCTCGATCCCGCGGCCACCGCCGGACACGGCGTAGCCGGTGATGGTAATCTGGGGAGATGACGGCGCCACTCAAGGTCAACCCACTTTCACTTCGTAAGGAAGAGATTTCTACGGAGGAGTTGACCGACCTTGTTGCCGTCCACCACGTCGACGTCATTCAGCGAGCAGATGGCGGACTGCCAACCCACATTTGGAAAGAAATGGTTAGATTAGCCGGAGGTGGCAGAGGAAGAGGATGAACCTCTGTTTCAGCGGGTCGGATCATCATTTTATTCTTCGACATCTAGGAGAGCTCTGCCTAAGATCAAAGACTAGGACTGGGTCTGATTTAGTCAAAGAGAATCAGAGTTAGCCTTGAAAACCGGAAGTGGAATGGCGGCCGAATTTCCAAAAGGGTCGGTGGATTCAAGTCAGCGGCACCTGAACAAAGGCATTGGGACGAACAGGCTAGACCCCAAAGTCAACCCAAAAGGGTTGAATTTGTGAAGAAGAAACCGAACAGGCCAGAATTATATTACAGAAGTAATCTGCACAAGAGCCCATGATTTTTTCATCTCTTCTCTCGTTCAATCAGAGATATCTTCGACGCATGAACCAATCAATCAATTGCTTTTCTATCCTGACAGCAAGGTCAACTCACCTGTACGGGGAAGTCCATTTGAGGCCTCCGTGTCGGCCAGATTATGTTATTCCAGTCCACAATGGGTGGAAACATCTTGTAGTCCTTCTGCATGAAGAATCCCTGGTACACAGAAAGAAAGTCAACGGATTTCCATTAGTACAATCCAAGACCCAACAGAGAATCATATTTTTCTTCCCATTTCCACGCATTCAATATTTTACCCCCCCATTCTTGCTTCTTGATGGTCTCGGAGGGAAGACTATGAAAGCGCACAAGTCAATCCATAGATTCAGCCTGGCCCATTTCGTTGACTTTCCCCTTTTGCCTTAATCTGTTCTTTAATTATATGGATCACGAGATTCAACTAAGCCCATCTAAATGTTCTAACACGCAATTTACCTGGCATTCTTCTTCAATTATCTTGATGGAGTCGAGCCACTTGACAGATCTCGCGCCAATAACACCTGGGACAACCACACGCAGAGGGTACCCGTGATCCCGATTGAGCACCTGAGGCGTAAAAAACCAGTTTATGATCTCTCTTACTTGAATTAAAATATCATTTTTTATATTAAAAACGGCCGATTAATCCTCCTAGAATATGAAGCATGGGTATCTCTCAGCGAAGAATCTTGATAAAATCAAGAGGAGCGAATAATCGACCAAATAATTATAATTAATTATTTGAATCGAGAAATCTCTGCCACATTCTTCTGGATTTCACAGTAGAACCTGCTACCTCGCCATTCATTTCGTATGCAAGCAGCACTTCCGCATCTGGACTGGTCGCTTGCCTCAGGGGAATCGACGACTTGTAAGGACCACCCTTTTCCTCCTGATAGTTGACCAAATTATAGTCAAATAGTCCATGAAACATTGACCACAGAAAGATTTAGAGCAGATATGAGTGTGCTTACGGGACACATATCGACGCTGATGAATTCCACATGCTTCCCTCCATTCACTGTCGCTGACGAATTCTTTGAGATGCCCACAAGCTCTAGAACATCACATAATCTTGCTCCACCCCAGATGGCTGAATTAAAGTATAATCAAGGGTAAATTAAATACTTAGTTTGAGATATAATGATGAAGATAAGAAATGGTAAAGAAAACAGAAACAAAATGGGCATTCTAGATGGAATCAGGAAGCTAGCAGACCATTTCCAAGAGCACAAATATCCCAGCCGACTCCTCTCACTTTCCTTCGCTTACTCATGGCAGTCCTTCTGTTCCCCGCGCACTGAGATACTCCAGATGTCATCAGATCGCACAAGTGGATTACTCTCAAGAACACCCGCGAGAAGGAGAACCGTGAGAGTTCATACCTGCAGAGTTGCAGTGACAGTGTACTTGGGAAGCTTCCTGCGCGAGGCACTTTCCCTGGTTAGATCTGTCTACAGCAGGAGGAAGAAGGATCACGAGAGGAAGTTCAATCGTGTTCTTATTCACCTTATGTCGGCCATCGACAGATGGATCGATTTCCCCACCAAACCACCCACAGAGACGCGGTATCTGCGATGGAAACGATATGAAGGGGATCAGTCATTTATAGGATCTCAGATGAGTTTGATTATGGGATTTGGAGCGCTCTCCGGCATCGATTCAGAGGCTGGGACCTGTCGATGTCAGAGACAATAGGAATTGGCCCGTGGTTCCTCTTGAAGAACAGATCCACTGGGGTGATGTACGATGATACCAGGGAAGCTCGCGTTGGCTCGGCATTGAAGGGTTCCTGTCAGATGAACCCTATCAGACTGGACTGGAGTCTCTGGTATCATCAAAGCGGAACGTGGTCGCCTGATTTCCAGAAGAAATTCGTCACGGTAAATCCCGCACAGAATTGGAGACCGCCGTTACCTTGGCATTGATTCGAAGAGATGGGTGGCGTTGGGGCTCCTGGGAGTAATCACGAGGGCCTACCAGGGCAGCCATTTCTCTTCTACTTCCGCTTCAGCGAGAGAGAGAGAGAGAGAGAGAGAGAGAGAGAGAGAGAGAGAGAGAGAGAGAGAGGGAGGGGGAGAGAGAGAGCTCTAGCCGCATATATTGAATGTGCTGAGAATTCTCCTCAGGTTCCATATCTCTTCCACAGTTCATATGTTGGACGTTTGCTGCTGCATTAATATGTTCATCAACATCCACATCATTAACATTTAAATAATTAATTAAAATAATATCAAAAACTAAATTGGCAGGAACTCTGTATTTTTCGGGCAATCTTTTCTTAAAGATTCATCTAACGAACTTGGGCCATCCAAAACTTTTCCTCTCATCGATATGTATTACTATTTTTAAGCTTTTATTTTCTTAGAGATTATCTAATAGGTAAAGTAGCAATCTAATTCCTAAATAACCATAATATTTTATTCATTATTTTCAGAAAATAGTATAATAACTGAGGTCTTACTGCTTTGACAATGAGCTTGACATTATCTAGAATGTTTACCTCAGCCTTAAATAATACTTTAGGCCCACTTGTCACTGCTGACATCATCTAACACATATGGGGCACCACTCCTCTAATACATGTCAGCTTCCACTTAGGTCTTGCCCCCATTCAAAGAAATGGCACACCCACCACTAGAGATGACACATCCACTCAAAGAAAGCTTACTATTTCCATTGAAGCAAATATAAATTTATATATGAGGAGATGGCATTCCCTTATTTTATGATATCAGCATCTTCCAAAGAGAAAATCATACTTTATTAGACAGATTAAGGAAGATTTTTTCCTAAATATGAAAATTATTTCACTTAAATTTGATCGAATTGGTTAGTAGTATATATATGAATGACAATACAAAATGAAAAATAAAACTAAGAACAAATTATAATACCTAAAATATAATGTAGAGAAAAAGTGACCTAAACGGAGAAAGCCATCTAAGCCTTTCGATCAGACCAGTTGATGTGATCCCAATTGACCAAACGGGGGAGCATGTTGTATTCATTTTACATGAAAAAATCATGGGTCATGCCACATTATGAATTTTAAGTCAAGGGAAAGAAACCGTGCAGCTGAAATAACTCACCCAGAACACCCTTTAAAAGATTAAGTGGTACGATTAGGTCAAATAAGCCCTAATCCCGCTGGTACTGAAACCATTAAAAGAACACCCAATAACTTATTAGGTACTGTGCGAAGTATTTGAAAGACAGGAAAGAAGTACCATTCAGGTAATATTTCCAAAGGAGTTGCAAATGGATCTGCCGGTTCACCAATCATTGAGGGTTCTCGGACCGCTGAACCTACGTTACATACTATAGTACCTAAAATAACTACTGGAAAAATATATAAAAGATCATTGGGCCATGCGGGTTCTCCGTAATAATTATGTTCCATCCCTTTAGCCAATTTAGCTCTTAATACAGGATCATTCAAGTCAGGTTTCTTTGTTATTGGGATAGGTGAATTCTTATGGATATACCCCTCGAAGGAACTGGACATGAGAATTTTTCATCATCTGACTCGAGAGCAAGAATCAAATTAAAGAAATGACAGAAACAGATCTATATCAAATCTGTATTTCTGCCATATCCACATGTAGGTTAGTGAGAAATAACTAAAAAAGGCTAAAGCCCAGCACAAAAAATTGATTGTTCTTAATGATATCAATACAGTCAAACCATTTGATTGATCACACATCAATGGACCATTTCTCGATTTGTGTGTGTCATCTTTGTGTAGGGGCCATGCTAATCTTCTTTGTATCGTTCCAATTTTATCGGATGTCCCCGAAGGAACAATTGATCACACATCAATGACCTTCGGAACAATTACACATTAGAGATAATATAATTAAGGACCTTCAAGATCATCACGAGATGTGAGAACATGTTAGATCAATTTTTCATGCAAATGTTGAATAATCCACACATTATTGTTGATAAGTCTTTTAAGTCCAAATGAGTGAATTCAATTTTTTTATATAATTAGGAGAAAAATTAGATTTACTGCACTTCACAAATTTGACTTTAAACCAAGCTAAACTCAAGTTCAGAAGCAAGAACTATGGATAAATACAAACTTCTATGCCAAACTCTATTTGAAAACTTTGTTCCAAGTTAAACCATATCAATGTAGTCAAGGGACTAAAATGCATAGGTGACAAATGGATATAATTCATTCACAATAATACCTAGTATGATTAAGTAGGTAATATCCGAAAACTCTTTAAACAAACATTAGTCATTGAGTCAAAACCAAGCCCAAAAACCCAACTGAAACTGAGCACTAGCTAGGCATAGTCTTAAATATAAGAAAGTGGACCTCTATTGGGCTTGGTGCTTGCTTTTTTTTTTAGTGATAATTTTTTTGAACTCGGTTAAGTCCAAGTTGTGCCCAGCCCACTGAAACACTTGATGGAACCAATATCCATTGAGTTTGTACCTTAGCATGACTCTAAGAATGTCCTAAAAGACTCCAAGTGAAAAGACTCCCAAAATCATTGTACAACTTTGGGCAGAGTTTGCTCATCAGATTTGAGTGCATGTAAATTAAGTTAGAATATGCAAGAGAAGCCTTGAACTCTCATGAGAATTATATAATTGAGGTCTCCATTCCTTTCATAATTGAGTGAAACGTCATTTTCAGGATTTTTGGCCTGCCCAAGAAGAATTGCTGCTACCTAAAGTAGAGAGAGAGAGAGAGAGAGAGAGAGAGAGAGAGAGAGAGAGAGAGAGAGAGAGAGAGAGAGGGTCTGTAAAGATAGTCAAAACGAGAACGCAGAGCACACTAGGATACCCGATAAACAAAAACGTTTTACACCGCTGCAAGATACCGCGACAGGCATCTCAACAAGCACAGCAAGAGAGCCCGCACGAATGGTCAACAGGGAGCTGACCCACCAGCCAGGCAGCGACGGCGGCGACGTGTTGAGTAGTAGAGTCCCTCCACTCACAGCCGGGGTTGACCTAGCCCGGCGGTGCGCCTGCGGGCGCGTACGCGGTGCCACGACGTGTTCAGTATCCCTCTGAGGTTCCATATCGTCCCAACATCTTCAGGCTGCACGTTGGCCGCCGAATCCACCTGCCCATCAGAGAAAAACAAAGCCCTCCGACGCATTTCGTCAAACAGTTCGGATCCATCTAAAAAGTCAACTGCTTTTTCCTCCTCGTACCGCTTTGGCGACGATTTCCGCTTCTGCTGGAACCTCCACGTCGGCGCTGAAGAGAACCCATGCCCACCTGTCGCTGCTGACGCCGTCTGCCACGTAGGGGACCCCGGCCTTCTGCTGCCTCCGAGCCTCGAACCAGGTCTTGCCGCCGTCGACGGAGATGTCCACTCTCTCGATCCCGCGGCCGCCGCCGGACACAGCGTAGCCGGTGATGGTAATCTGGGGAGATGACGGCGCCACTCAAGCTCAACCCACTTTCATTTCGTAAGGAAGAGATTTCTACGGAGGAGTTGACCGACCCTGTTGCCGTCCACCACGTCGACGTCATTCAGCGAGCAGATGGCGGACTGTCAACCCACATTTGGAAAGAAATGGTTAGATTAGCCGGAGGTGACAGAGGTAGAGGATGAACCTCTGTTTCAGCGGTTCGGATCATCATTCTATCCTTCGACATCTAGGAGAGCTCTGTCTAAGGTCAAAGATTAGGAAGTGGCCTGATACTCTTGAAAACCGGAGGTGGAACGGCGGCCGAATTTCCAAAAATGATCGGTGGACTCAAGTCAGCGGCACCTGAGCAGAGGCATTGGGACGAACAGGCTAGACCCCCAAAGTCAACCAAAGGGTTGCCTTTTGGTGAAGAAACAAAACAGACCAGAATTATATCACAGAGATAATCTGAGCGAAAGCCCATGGTTTTTTTCATCTCTTCTGCGCATGAACAGATCAATCAATTGCTTTTCTATGCTGACAGCAAGGTCAACTCACCTGTACGGGGAAGTCCATTTGAGGTTTCCTCGTGGGCCAGATTATATTATGCCAGTCAACAATGGGTGGAAACATCTTGTAATCCTTCTGCATGAAGAATCCCTGGTTCACAGAAAGAAAATCAGTCCCCACATCTAAGCGTACAACCCAAACCCCACAGTGAACCATATATGTATATATATTAAGTCGTTGTATTCAAAAGGAAAATATTTTTCAAATAGTTCTTCTTCAAGTAAACTGATTTCAGAAAAAAAAATTGGATCAAGAATATTTAACCATGGTCGTCAACTTATAGCCCGTTTCAATGCTTCAGCATTCAATAATTTGACCCCCATTTCTTGTTTCCAGATGGTTTCGGTGGAAGACTAGGGAAGCCCACAAGTCAAACCATATACTGAGCCTTGCCCATTCCATGGATTTTGTTCTTAAATCCGATATTTTTCCCATTTAGATGTTCTAAAGCGCAATTCACCTGGCATTCTTCTTCAATTATCTTGATGGAATCGAGCCACTTGACAGATCGCGCGCCAATAACACCTGGGACAACCACACGCAGAGGGTACCCATGATCCCGATTGAGCACCTGAGGCATAAAAAACCAGTTTGTGATCTCTCTGATTTGAATTAAAATATATTTTTTTTATTAAAAACGGCCGATTAATCCTGCTAGAACGTGAAGCATGAGTATCTCTAAGGGAAGGGAACCATTCATTTTAAAAAAGTGAGATGACGAGCTGATTGCAAGCATGAGGCGTGGAATCCAATCTCCCTTGTTTGTTTCTTAATGTATGATAAAAGGGGAAGATCATATTATTTTAGGCCATAATCAGCATTTAATCCGCCGACTATAAATCAATAATCTTGACAGAATCAATAGAAACGATTAATTGACCAAATAATTATTATGAATTAATCAAATTAACAGATCTCTCCCACTTTCTTCTGGAAAGCCCAGTAGAAACCGTTACCTCGTCATTCATTTCGTATGCAAGCAGCACTTCCGCATCTGGACTGGTCCCTTGCCTCAGGGGAATCGATGCCTTGTAAGGACCACCCTTTTCCTCCTGATAATTGACCAAATTATAGTCAACTAGGCCATGAAGCATTGACCATAGAAAGATTTAGAGCAGATATGAGTGTGCTTACGGGACACATATCGACGCTGATGAATTCCACATGCTTCCCTCCATTCACTGTCGCTGATGAATTCTTTGAGATGCCCACAAGCTCTAGAACATCACATAATCTTGCTCCACCCCAGATGGCTGAATTAAAGTATAATCAAGGGTAAATTAAATAATTAGTCTGAGATATAATGATGAAGATAAGAAATGGTAAAGAAAACAGAAACAAAATGGCCATTCTAGATGGAATTAGGTAGCTAGTAGACCATTTCCAAGAGCACAAATATCCCAGCCGACTCCTCTCACTTTCCTTCGCTTACTCATGGCAGTCCTTCTGTTCCCCGCGCACTGAGATATTCCAGATATGATCAGATCGCACATGTGGATTACTCTCAAGAACACCCGCGAGAAGGAGAACCGTGAGAGTTCATACCTGCAGAGTTGCAGTGACAGTGTACTTGGGAAGCTTCCTGCGCGAGGCACTTTCCGTGGTTAGATCAGTCCACAGTAGGAGGAAGAAGGATCACGAGATGAAGTTTAATCGTGTTCTTATTCACCTTATGTCGGCCATTGACAGATGGATCGATTTCCCCACCAAACCATCCACAGAGACGCGGTATCTGCGATGGAAACGATATGAAGGGGATCAGTAATTTATCGGATCTCAGATGAGTTTGATTACGGGATTTGGAGCGCTCTCCGGCATCGATTCAGAGGCTGGGACCTGTCGATGTCAGAGACAATAGGAATCGGTCCGTGGTTCCTCTTGAAGAACAGATCCACTGGGGTGATGTACGATGATACCAGAGAAGCCCGTGGCGGCTCGGCATTGAAGGGTTCCTGTCAGATGAACGCTATCAGGCTGGCGACTTTGATATGATCAAAGCGGAACGTGGTCGCCTGATTTCTAGCAGAAATTCGTCACGGTAATAGGAGGAACCCAAATCCCGCTTAGAACCGGAGACCGCCGTTACCTTGGCGTTGATTCGAAGAGATGGGTGGCGTTGCGGCTCCTGGGAGTAGTCACGAGGACCTACCAGGGCAGCCATTTCTCTTCTCTACCCTGATTCTTCTACTTCGCCTGCAGAGGAGAGAGTGAGTGAGAGAGAGAGCGAGAGAGAGAGAGAGAGAGAGAGAGAGAGAAAGAGAGAGAGAGAGAGAGAGAGAGAGAGAGAGAGAGAGAGAGAGAGAGAGAGAGATGGCCTTCTGGTTCGAGGACTAGGCCTTTAAAGATGCAGAGAGACCGAAGCGAAGCAGGTGGGACGGAAGAGGCGACGGGTGACGGGGGCGTGTGGCGGGAACTACGTGGCATAGTCGGAGCTTTCGTTACTCAAAACTCCTTAAAATAATTTATAATATGTAAAAGACCGCATAAGAATACTTATTACGGATACACCGACGGCTAAATAAAAAATAGTTTAGCGATTATACCCTCAAACTTTCAACAAAGTGATTAATCTCCATCAAAATGATTCCAATTTCAGTGAAAAAGTTCGTATTTATTTTTATCACACTAATTTTTTAAATAATTATAATCGACCTATGCAACAGTTAGATGATCCCATTTCAAGTTATCCTCCAAGGCTGTTTTTTTTCTAAATTGATGAATAATGCCACAATTATTAATTATTAATAAAATGAAAGGGTTTGTAAATGAGAACGAAATGTATAGAAATTTTTTCTCATTCACGTTTTAGAGACCCTTAAAAAAAATAGTGCTCCAATTCAAGGCATGGTTTTCTGTAAAAGCAGTCACATTATTGAAAATTGTAGACGATACCATTATTGAGGTACTTATTGAAAATATAACTTCTATGGTGGTAGATGTGAAATTACTTAGTTATAAAGGGCATATAAATAAATAAAAATATTTTTATTATACTTTGCGCAGTTCATCCCCCAGCCCACCCACGTGGCAGACCACCGGTGACATGACGTCACGGATTAAGTCAGCAGGGTTCACAATCTCTATTATTCTATCGGATTACTCTTGACAAAACCCGACAACGCGTTTGGGATCGATTCGGATTTTAATAAGCTGATTGCCCTCAGCCGGAAAGAAACCGTCTCGTGACCAATCTCCTTCAAGAGTGGATCGGTCTTTCGGAGAATGGATTCCGAGGAGATGATCGAAGCAGAGAATGGGTTCCGGTGAGAATGACTCGGACGGGCGGGGAATCGATTCGGTTTCGGATCGAGTGGGTCCTTGGGACCCACCCGAATCCAGCCGATTCCCCCCAGCTGGAGCTCTCTTTTGGCTGCGGCCCAGGCGTCGTACCAAGAACCCTAATGGTGGACGGCTGACAACGGGCTGTGCTGGCCGCCCCTCGCCTCGCCCATTGTTTCCTTGCCTAAAAAGGTGGTGGTTTCGGGCGTTCTGTGGGCAGTGTTGGACATAAATTAGAGCCCCAGTTGAGGCTTTAGTCAGTCCTAATTTTGTAATCTCTGACACCAAACCCAGCCGCTTCATTCAGAGAGAGAGAGAGAGAGAGAGAGAGAGAGAGAGAGAGAGAGAGAGAGAGCAAACCTGGTTCACGATTTAAAACCCAAAAAAGAGCCCTTTTTCCACAAAGTGTTGGGTTCACTTAGAAAATAGGAATCCATTCATTCATCCATCCATCTATCCATTCTATCTACCGACGTATTCCCCCCCTCTCTCTCTCTCTCTCTCTCTAACACACACTCACACACACACACACTCTCACAGACAAACACGTCATCAGGACTTCCCATTGGCAGGGGATCTAATTACATCTTCAGCCCTGGTTAGTCGTCCTTCAAGCGCGAGATCAGGTCATCCTGCGTTGGGCAAGGAGCATAAATAGTAAGAGAAGTCAGTGAATCAGGGTGGTGGCCGGGTAAATAGCGAGGTCGATGATTCCAATGGGCTTGCCTTCTTGCCCTTCACTGATAGGCCCCGCTCTTTGAGCAGCGTTCGGAGCTTCTCCACAGTGAACGCCTGCAGCTCCTTGTCTGTGGGGAAAGCCTTCGAATCCTCTGTGGCATGGTAAACAGGGCATGGGTTGATGAGAAAAGATGGAACTTCTTTGCCTGATAAGGAATTTCATTAATTTTTTTTCTAGCACGTTGGAGCTCCACATGGTGGATGATCGGATTTAAAAAAAAAAAAACAAAAAAAACCCACCAAGCTGATCGCACAGCTAATTTTGATTTTGAAGGCCAAACTATTTCACATCTGATGAGAGATTCATGGAAGGTCTTATGCCTGAATGGAGCAGAATTTACCACTCTCGATCAAAGGAATCTGCTGGAAAAGTCCCAAATAAATCAAAATAAAAAACTAAACCCTATAAATATTGGTGACGCCTGTTCTATGCTCGTGGAGTTGACGAGAGATTCATTCGATCAGCATAAGATGGTATCTACAAAATCATGGATCCCCACTTTGAAGATATTACTCCACAACAAATCACGGGTCATCTGATGATGAGGCTGACTACAAGCCCACGAACCGAATCTTCGTTGCAGCTGACCACTTTCATCCAATGCCCTAAACTTCTGGGTAACTGAGGGAGCAATGGATACCAAAATGCCTGTATACTAAATCAAAAGCAATTCGACAGAATAGATACAAAATGTGGTAAAGGATTAAAAAAATGATCAAAATAATTTGAGGCCTACGTAGTACAACATTAGATGGTTTTTTCATAACCCATTTAAATGAACGATTCGCTGCATGCATACTTCATACCTTATCTGTGTCATGTAATTCAGAAAACCTTGCAATATTGTCAGATTTACAGTTTAATGATGGGCCAGGGCAGGATAATAGAGACATTAAGACCCTATCATCACTGATCCTATTAAAGTTATGGAATGGATAAGAACTGGGCATTTGCAGATAATGGAGAACGTAAACAGCAGTTTTTGCAGCAATGTATGGCGCTGGATTTGTCAAGCATGAATCCAACAGCCTACCTTGTCTAGGACTAGAAGAACCACTTGCGATGTTGGCTTTCTTCACTGAAGACCGCAGATCTAGAGACCTTTCAGAAGCCCTGAAAACCAGCAAGCATATGTCAATGAAGCTCATCATAAAACCAGGAGGAACAACCATATCCTTACCAAAAACTTCCCAAAGAACCATTTTTCCCCCAGATGTAATTGTTGGGTCAGATGCACTGCAAACAAGGAACCCGCTGAGTGGTTCGCTCAGGTTAAATCACGCTACACAGCTGATTTAGACGTTAGGGAGACATGGAGGGGCAACCGGCTAGCCCATTTAACCCTACGATGTCTGATTATCATGCTATCCTGTAGAGTGACGCTGATAAGAGCTCTAAGGAGGACGACAAAATATACACTGTGGAAGAAGTTATCGTTTACTGATAGCAGAGAGAGGAGAGGTCGCCAGAGATGGTTCGTGTGTCATGAATAGGACTAGATGGAAGAATGGGATACGGCCAGAGAATCAGAGATATCGCAGGATGATTACTGAATCTTTCAATTACACAAGAAAAGGCCCTCAATGAAAGGTTATGGGGAGAAAGTGCGAGATGATGATATTAAAAGTACAGTTGGTGATGCCGGTATAAGATGTTTTATGTTATCACCTTATATTTTTGAGATATTGTATGATATGCCTGGGTTTGCTTACCCAGGCATATCATACACTCCTTCCTCTTATTGATTCATCCCTTTTTTAATGTCTTTCTTGGAGGGAGATTATTTTTATAGTTGCCATTGGATTGAGCATTTTGTGACTGGACAAAAGCAGTTTTTTAGCGACCACCAGGCAGAAAAATATAGGCGTTAAGGAAATAACTCAGTTTATTGCTTCTTACTACATTCTAACCGGATTGCAATAAGTTGATAATTTCCAGCATGTGTAAAACTACGTAGAACATGTGTAAAACCTCCATGGGAATTGATCACTAGATACTAAGCGGTTTACCGCTTATGGCATAACAACGATGGTTCATGGTCGTGATGACAATCAAGTAATATGAACATTTCCAAAAAGCAACCGACACCTTTTTCACCGCCCATTTTTTATGGGAATTTTCTTTTGATCTTTATGGTAGCAGTTTGCATGTACAAATTTTTCAACTCGATAAATGAGGGATAAAAAATCATGAGCACAATATCAACTGGGAAACGCAATGAAGTTCTGGAACAAGGCTAGGGGATTTGAGGTGACAAACCAATATATTTCAACTTTGTACTTAGGTATGGGGGTCTCAGAATCTGAATGAGTACATATACATCTTAGATCTTTACCTCTTTCCTCTGTTACTCTCTGATACTGCTTTCGCCTTTCCATCTTTCCCCTCACTCCTTTGTTTGTTCAGCTGAAGAGATCGAATTAATATATTTGTAGAGTTTGTCCTAATTAGTTGTTCCTCTGAAAAAAATGAAACAAGAAAACAGAGGAATGAGAAACCACGCACAAGTGATCTACCAATCCAACTAGAACACAGAAATATATCAACCACTCATCAATATAACGCACACACAGCACGGAAGAAGCCCAAGTCATGTCAATCTAAAATATAGATCTAAGTACGTGATTTGTCATTTACCAAAAACGTCCATAATACTACATAATGGACTTGAAAATCAAACAAAAAAGGGCGCAGTGCAGATCCTGCTCATCACCTAGTGGATTACAGCAGCGCAAAGCAATGAAAATCGAGCACATTCGCAAGAAAGCTAAAGACTATATATACTAGCTTACAAGAAAATTAACCAAAAACACTGTAATGTGATACCCGAGCAGCAGAGTACAATATTTCAATGCCACAGTACATCCTAGAAGCAGAAAGCTTCACAGTACGGAACGAATTTGAATGATGCTCCTTTTATGATCAGGTAAGGTTAGTAAAATGGGGATATCAAGCTCAATTTTTGCTGAGAAGGCATGAAATGATGTCAAAGGTAAGTTTCCACCATATGGTCGCCTAAAAGTTAGCTTTCTCCACTATATGTCTCTCTCCATGTAGAAACATAGCTAATTGAATAGCTTACTGTTACTTACATTCAACAAGGGATTAGTCCCACAAGTCAATCCTAGAACGGCTTTCTCCACTATATGAAATGATGTCAAAGGTAAGTTTCCACCATATGGTCGCCTAAAAGTTGGCTTTCTCCACTATATGTCTCTCTCCATGTAGAAACATAGCTAATTGCATAGCTTACTGTTACATTCAACAAGGGATTAGTTCCACAAGTCAATCATAGAACGGATATCATTTACATTGATCCACTGGTAGCTGACTGCTTCACTTAGTGTTTTCCAAGAAACCCGACTAACATCACTTCAAAAAGCATTTTCTATTGCTATTTCGTACATGACAGATTTCTTCATTCTGGCACCTGAAGGCAGGCTATTGTATGTTTCTTCCATAAAATTTCCCATACGATAACATTACACTAAACGTCCTTCACATCCTCTGGTTTCAAAGGTTTTGATATCCAAGTTAACTCTAAAGACTATTTAAAACAAATTGGTGGAAAGAAAAAGTTTAACTTTACATGGTGAAAATTTTTCAAATTTCCTTGAAAAGGAAAAAATAAATATTCCCTTTCCTCTCAACACAATATTCCTCACAGGAAGCAAAAAAAAATCTGTCATCACCAAGCCAGTTTAAAATCCAAGTGGAAAACCAATGAAAAAAATTGAGGAAAGGCAGAATGTGTGGAGAAAAAGGCCGAGTTCTTGGATGCGCTGACGTGCACGAAAAAAATTACTATTGTTTTTCAAAGAGAAGGAAAGAATCTGCACATGATCATACCCGAGATGTTAACATAGAGAAAATTTTCCGTAATAAAAGTTGTAATTATTTAAATACTTTAGATCAGTCGCATAAAGAGGAAAATTAGGGGTATTTTACTGTTCTAAGAATACCTGAAATACAGCCTTGCAGGTGTCGTTATGGATCGCGATTGCATCAGTTAAATGCTACAGCGTTTTTCTAAGTTCAAAGCATAGAAATGGGGAAACAAAGTCCTTCTGGACCGAGAAGGAGGCACAGGATAGGAATAGCCAACATTTCTAGTGCAGAAAAGCCAAGAACTAGTAAAATTCTTGCCAAGAAACGCAATTAAGGAAAAAATGACAGTCTTAAACATACTGAAGCACGAGAATACAAGGAAAGGAGGAACCTGGGGGTGACGTGTCGTGATCGCACATATAAACTCGAATGCCACCCTACAGCCACGTAAAGTACATCAAAAACGACACTCCACGGCTCAATTTCGTCAGAATCCGAGCATTAAAACTAAATTAAAAGATTTCACTTCAGGAAAAAAATCAAATCGCGGAGGATAAGTAACCGGCGCGGAGAGTACCAGGTTGGAAGAGATGACGGTGGAGGAGAAGAGACCACGGGAAGGGAGGTCTGCCAGGTACTTGGACGCCCCCGGCGATCTACTCTGATCGGCGCCCAGAGTCGCCGGCGACTGGGCCGCCGTTACCCCCCTCCGGCTCCCCGACGGCGCCGCCATCGTCTTCCTCTCCGAGAAGGCGACGCCCGCTGGGAGAGCCGCCGTAATAGACAAGTAACCAAGTCCCCAGCGAGCAAACCCTCTTTCACCGCAACCCGCTCTACTCGGTTCGAAATTCCTTGCACGTGTACACCACACGTGCGTAATATTACAACGGTCCACGCTTTACCCCCAGAAGGCCCGGCCCATTTTTCCTGGGCTTAATAACTAAACCTTGGCCTCGAGCTTTTTATTCTCTGGGCCAGGGCTTCTTCATTCAGAAGCCCAAAATTTCTGTCCTTTGAGCTGCCCCATCCTAAATCATTACATAATCTTGGTTTGGTAACCAATTAGGGCTGAATAAGTTAACCTCATCTCAAGTTAACTAATCTTGGTTTGAACTCTCTCTCTCTCTCTCTCTCTCTCTCTCTCTCTCTCTCTCTCTCTCTCTCTCTCCCTCTCTCTCTCCCTCTCTCTCTCCCTCTCTTTCCCCCCCCAAGATAGGTTAACTTATTTTTCAGTTTCATCACAATGGGGACCGGTTAAAATAGGTGGGTTCCCCCTACTTGATCCCAGTTTATTCATGATCAAGTCTTATGTGGCTCTCCTACCCATTTGGACTTGTCAAACTTAGATGCCTGAATTATCTTTGTATAAACTCCAATAACTTGGCATATTATAGTTGATTAATGCCTCTCGATATTTGATTGGTTACTCACTTAATTTCAATAAATCAAAGTATAGTTTCTAAATTGGCACATTGTTAAACTAAAGTTGAAGTTAACTATCTCTGCCACTATTTTAGAAATGGTTTAAATTTGAAAATAATCTTCTGTAAGAGTTTTTCTTCAAGTAGACGATATAAGCAATAAAACAAATTCAGACTTAAGTAATAAAACTATATACTTTTTAATATTACTTATCACGGAAAACTTGAGATTTACATATTCATTGACTTGCTAAGAAATTTTAAAATATATAACTAAGCAAGACAAAGTTTAATATTAATATTCATTGACATGACACTGAAATTGTGTACTCTTATCTTATATGTTATTTAAGAAGGTTTTGAAGTATTTTAAGATTGAATTTAATTAATTTAGATTGGGCATCACTTAGTGATTCACATTGTCTCCTAAATATATCATGGTTATTAATTGGCTTACCCAAATTATTGACTAATAAAAATATTTGAAAGTTCCTTTATGAGCTATATTTTAATGCATAAATAGTTTCATCATTAAAAATTTCTAACTATATTTTCCAAAATAGGCAAGAATGAGAGGAGTTGAGTGTTGAAGCTATGAAGGCATCATGTTTTGATGATGACAAAATTACTTAAAGTTAATTAAGAATAACCACACTTAACAAAATATACTTTAATAATACATATGTTGTTGAATGTTAATGCATCATAAATAAACATGTATATCTACTATGATGTAATGTGTTATTTTACATATGAAGTATGAATGTCATGATATCAAACATACAATTGATAAGCTAATCAATAAATAAAGAAAACGTTTGAGTCATAAGATTATTAGAAATATATCATAGTATATGGTGATGTGTGAAAATATAATTATCTACAAAAATCATGATAGTCAAAAGAGTAATATTTCAACAAGCAAAGCAACGACTTTAGGTAAAATAAATATGATTATAAGATTTCATTTAGGTCTTTATAGACCCATGATTTTACTTTATAAGTATCTAATGATTTAAACATCGAATCAATCTAATTATCATTCAAGTGTTGAATTCACAAAAAATGATTTTCTAAATATACATTGATTATATGTTGAAAATCATACAAATCAATCTCGACAGAGAAGTTATTATTTTGAAACATTGAGACTAAAACTCACCATATATACCTATATCTCATATCTTGTTTGATTGAATTTGGATTTGATTTATATGAGAAATTATTATTTTCGTTAGATATGTCTTGTCAGATTTACAATAGAGCTTATAGGATTTTTTTCAAGTCTATGTGAATTGACTACTATCGAATATGAACTTTATGTCTTAAAAGATTCATATGGTGATTTTCTTAGAGGATATTTGAAGTAGTAAAAACAGATATTATATTAGATTCATGTAAGACTTGAAATTAATCATATTTTATGTGAATTTAGTCTTTAGAGATATGAGAAAAATCTGTGAACAATTTTCACCTAATTTATCTATAAATATCATCGATCTTCAATAAAAATAATTAATTTTTAACAACTATATTTATTCTTTATATGCTCATGTGATCTTTGGGTAGTGTAATAAAGAGGAAGAGAGAGGATTGGTCAACTAATTATTTATTGATTGAAGAAAGATTATTCTCAAAGAGAGTATTTAAGACATTTTTCACCTTTGAGTACAACTTAAGACAAGCCTTTAAGCTTGTGTTCTAACTCAACAATAGTAAGAAGACAGAATGTACTTGTAAAACATTTGTCTTCAAAGGTTATCTTTTGGATATACCTATGGTGATCAAGTTTTATATTTTTGAGTTATCGTTAATGATTATTTATCCAATCACTTTGGAGAGATATCTCGTGAAAACAATAGTGTAGACCTCCTAGAGTTATAAATTTAGACAAAGATTTATAAGTAAAATCTTATAAGAGTTGAGCCCGTGTAATCAACTAGTATGATATGTACGATATAATAATAGAACTTAAGGACATAGAGTGTCTTTGGAAAGTGGATGTAGGCTGATGTTGAACCACTATAAATTAGAGTGTCTATGATCACAACCTAATAAGTATCAACCCAATAAGAGAAGGAGAAATAGTTTACAAATAGAAGTACTTCAATGAGAGAAAATGAGATCAATTCAACCCCCCTTTCTTGATCCTCATTGGCCTAACTTTCAACATTGAGGAGTAAAGGTTAAATTGTATGCTCTCCTTAATCTCACTTATGAATTGACTCTTGATAATTCTTGATTATGGTCCACCATCAACACTAGGGAGGAGAGACACTTGGTCGTGAACTAAGTAGTCAAACATTACCTACTTACATAAGGTAAGTTGAGGTAAGGTTTAACCTCATAATAGACACATTCCTTTTGGGTGCCTCTAGAGCAAAAGAGTGCCGAGGTGTTCTTAATTGGCAAAGCCTCACTCCATAACTCTATAACTCCAGAACTCCCTAGCTCGAAGCCAAAGATATAAATTAATGAAAGCGTAGTGTTCTCAATTGGCAAAGTCTCACTCCCCTACTCTAAGAAAAACCACTACGAAATATCGTAGTTGATACAAGTTCAAGGTTTCCTTGTGACCGATTTTGTAGATGACTTTGTTCTTGCAGTAGAGTACTCGGGTTGACAGATAAACTGGGCACCGTGACTGAACCAAGCTAGATAGTCTCCTATCACTAGGCTCACCAACCAACCTGGACTTTGATTCTTATTATTCCTATTGGATATCAAAACCATAAGGATTGTCTTAGCATTTTATAATTATTTTCTTGTAAGTTTTTGTGTTTCCTTTGTAAAAGACATTTTCTAAGGGGAGATAAAATGTTTTAAAGGAATGTGCATTGCATGAAAAAAATGAAGAAAATGGAAAAATGAGAAAAATACTATAATACCTCCAATTAGTCAACACAACACTTCTTAACTATTGGATACCATTTTTCTAAATAACTTTTCATTCAAAATAAAATAAACAAGAAAAATTGGTAGCAATATAAAGAACATCTTTCCCAATACTTAAGCTAAGAAAAAGTCCTTAAAAGATAAAAGTTAGGAAACTACTTTGAAGCATTCAAATGTATCATTTATACAAGATGCTTCTATATCTTTAGGGCTAGGAATTCACACCATGTATGCATTGAACATAAAAGAATAATAATTTTTCATATCTTTTTATTGAGAACTTTTTAACTCAACACGACCTCGGACCATAAATCTAGAGGAGATTAGCTAGATGTAAACTAGTTGATCACATTGAGTTGAGTCTATAAGAGATTATGTGGATTCATAAGTGGGTTGACTCTTAGAGTTGTGAATACAAAGTAGATTAGTTATGTGCTAATTTGGTTTGCCTCATAAAGGTGTGAATCGAATGATGTTGAAATTTACTCATGATTTAGCCCACACACTAAACAATGATCAGCAAATACATATTTCATACCATCTATTTAGAATATTCTTATTCCCATGATTTGAAAACTGATTATTCAGTAATCATGAAAAAATTATCTGTACAGGTTTGCATGCCATATTTTTTTTTTGAGATAATCTCATTAATTAAAAATGGGGCAAAAATCATGACTTATTGTGATCCTTTCCATGGCTAAGTTTTATGATCAATTGATATATCATACTTTTTGAAAATAAGAGAGGTTAATTTATTCTTCACTTTTTAAACTTTATCACGAAAGTAGATGTATGCTGAAATTATCATAAAACATCTCCCATACATGCTTTGGGATTGGGTGCGATGGTACTTTCCAATTAGTCCCGAAAAGAGAGATGAAATAATAGATTAAAACTATGACATATTATTCTACATCACTTTGATGACATGCATAATAGATGACCACCAATTCTTTCCCAATTCAAACATTCAACCAAGGTTATTCGTCATCAACCCACGCATTCTAAATTTTCTGAATAAATTATGATATTAGTGCAACAAGAATGCTTGTTCAGATTAAAGAAATCGCCTTGAACGGCCTTACGGCCGAGATCTTGCCCTTAGTTTCCCTTGTACCTGGTTCTTTGTTGCCGCCGCTTTTAAAAATCGAGATGTACCAAGATTGAACCATTGCATGTTCGGCCTAAATCTTGTTTATAGGCTGGGGGGAGGGAGATAGACAGAGAGATAGATAGATAGATAGATAGCGAGAGAGAGAGAGAGAGAGGGCGAGAAAAAGAGAGAGAGAGGGATAGATCGTGAGAGAGAGAGAGAGAGAGAGGGATAGATAGAGAGAGAGAGATAGAGAGAGAGAGGGAGGGCGAGAAAGAAAAAGAGAGAGGGATAGATAGAGAGAGATAGAAACAGAGACAGAGAGATAGAGAGAGAGAGAGGGATAGATCTAGAGAGAGAGAGAGAGAGAGAGGAGAGAGGGCGAGAAAAAAAAAGAGAGAGGGATAGAGAGAGAGAGAGAGAGAGAGAGAGAGAGAGAGAGAGAGAGAGAGAGAGAGAGAGAGAGAGAGAGAGAGAGAGAGGGAGAGAGAGAGAGAGAAGCGTCGAGTTAGGAAGAATCGCCCGAAGACCACAAGCATCGGTTGGTATCTCAGTGAAAGACGATAGTGACGAAGAGGCCAACTCTCCGGCGAGAATAACGTTTTGCAAACGACGAACTCCGCTTTCCGCTGTCGTCTGGGCACACCGCCGACCCCAACCCCATCGCAATCAGTTCACATCTACTCTTTCTGTCGGCAGCAAAGGCAGCCGCATTTGCACGGCGCTTACGCTTGCTCGATACGATGGTTCGTAGTCGCTTCTACACCGATGGGACGCGTGTGGTAATCAATGGCTGACTTCTTCTACAGCGTCGTGGACTCTACGCCGATCGTCTTCTCTTTCCCCCGTCTCCTCTGGGCGGAGTTCCACAGTCCGGAAGAAGGGGACTTTTCCGCCGGGTCCACAGGACCATGAATCTGTCGTTACGGGCATACTCGACTCCCTTTCTCAGTTGTTCTCCCGTCCACCACAGTTGTGTGTCACGTGTCGCTTCTCACCCTCAAGCGTTGACATCCCCCGCCGCAAAATCTTCTTACATAAGTGACATCCTCCCCGACGAAGAAATCAGCACCAAGCACAGAAGTTGAGGATGGGATCTGCTTTTTCTTCTTCTTCACGTGCTTCGTCGTCATCGGTCGGGTTTCTCCCGCTGCCATGGTTCTCCTTCGTGCTCTTCCTGCTTATCCTGCAACTCTTGTTAGGACAGCGTAGGAGGAGGCTGAATGGCTACGGACCTCGAACTTACCCTGTGTTGGGATGCTTGGTCTCCTTCTTCAAGAACAAGCACAGGCTTCTGGACTGGTACACGGAGCTCCTGGCCACCTCGCCAACCCAGACCATCGTCGTCTCCCGGCTGGGCGCCGTGCGCACCGTGGTCACGGCCAACCCAGACAACGTGGAGCACATCCTGAAGACCAGCTTCGACAACTACCCCAAAGGTAAGCCGTTCACCGACATTCTCGGGGACCTCCTGGGTAATGGCATCTTCAACGCCGACGGCGAGCTCTGGCATACCCAGCGGAAGCTGGCGAGCCACGAATTCACCACAAGGCTCCTCAGGGGCATCGTCGTCGGGTCTCTCGAGGCGGAGATGGAGGGCAGACTGTTCCCAATTCTTGGCGCGGCGGCGGACGGCGGCGAGGTTGTGGATGTGCAGGAGCTCCTTAGGCGATTCGCCTTCGACACCATCTGCATGATCTCGCTGGGGATGGACCCCGGCTTCCTGGAGCCGTCGACGCCGGAGCCCCCCCTCGCGAGTGCCTTCGACACGGCGTCGGGGATTTGCGCGAGTAGAGGGGCGGCTCCCGTGCCCGCCGTGTGGAAGCTCAAGCGGGCATTTGGAATCGGGTCCGAGAGGGTGCTCAGGGAGAAGATGGTCATCATTCACAACTCCGTAATGGAGCTCATCAACCATAGGAAGCAGGAGCAGCTCGACGGAGCGGCCATTGGCGACGACTTCCTCTCGAGGTTGATATCGGCGGGCCACGCGGATGAAGCGGTGCGCGACATGGTAATCAGCTTTATCATGGCGGGGAGGGACACCACCTCCTCCGCCCTCACGTGGTTCTTCTGGTTACTGTCTCGCTACCCGGACGTGGAGCAGAAGCTGGTGGAAGAGGCGACAAAGAGGAAGGGAAGCTTGGATTATCAGACTCTCAAGGAGATGCCCTGGCTGGAGGCCTGTCTCTACGAGAGCATGAGGTTGTACCCTCCGGTGGTGTGGGACTCCAAGCACGCCGCCGGGGACGACATCCTCCCCGACGGCACTCCCGTGTCGGCGGGGGACAGGGTGACCTACTTTCCCTACGGGATGGGGAGGATGGAGAGCTTATGGGGGGAGGACGCGGCCGAGTTCAAACCGAGTAAATGGCTGGATTCAGAGAAGGAGACGGTGAAGATGTCGGCCTTCAAGTACCCGGTCTTCCAAGCTGGGCCTAGGGTTTGCCTCGGGAAGGAGATGGCCCTCGTTCAGATGAAGTACGTCGTAGCATCGGTGCTCCGGCGGTTCCAACTCCGTCCGGTGAGCAGTGTCGACCCAGTCTGCGTCCCTCTCCTGACCGCTCACATGGCGGGAGGGCTGAGGGTCGTTATCAGCTGGAGGTGCTTGGAAAACTACGGTCATCAGTGAGCCGTAGTTCAGTTATTACAACTATGACTTGTATGTGGTAGACATCACTATATAATTATTGAATTTTATGGCAATTTGCAGATAAGATTCGTAGAAGATCATACTTTAAAATCATACAATCTAAGGGAAAAAGTCCATTTATTTTTTGATGTTTCATGATATTAGATCACGATCATCTACTTGTCATTAATGGATTCAGTCATCAGTATATTTATAATTGAAAATTGATAATTTCTCAAAGGAACAATATTAAAATGTAACAATAGGGGATAATATAGTTCTTGTGTCATGAATGAGCATGATTTTGAGCCAGTTAACTATATTTTAAAGGAAATTCACCAAATTGTCTGTAATGTATTAATACAGAAATGAATATTTTTCAGAAGTTAGGCGTTCATTGAGAAAACCATGGAAAACTATATGGAGTGAAAGTCATGGATTTGAAACTCTCATATCATCCTCCATGAAGAAGCCAACATGATGACAGTAGGTTTCTTATTTTCTATCAGGGTGTGGTAAGGGCCGTTCAAAGGTTTAACTTTTTTCACATTCTAACCTTGACTCAATGGAGAGAGGCCCCACATTATGGCTAATTTTTATCAATTAGGAAAATATCAAAGAACACATTATTATGTCTCATGTAGTTCCTAGTGAGTGATTTAGGGAAAATATGCTTCACTCCAGAGGCAGGGCATACAAGGAAGCCTTTTCCACCCCATAAAAGCTCAATTTTCTCAATTATCCTGAAAAGACAAGAGATGAACTTGGTCATGTAGTAGTACTACAAAGCCGGAATGTCTCTGTCATCTTGTGGCATTTCCTCATGTCTCTTTTTATAGGTTTAGGGATCAAAGAATCAATTGAGGGCATGGAAAGTGTTATCATTAAGTTGTGGGTGACAGTGCTACACCTAGATCATCGCTTTAGTTTGCACATGTTTTCTAGTCTATAATATACAAATAAATATCTCTGTATACAACATTTCCCCTCTAGGAATTGAAACAAATTAGAATTCTCAACTCTCGATTACACAGGGCAAATAAAATATTTATAGGAAAAAATAAATTGTAATAATTTTTATCTCCTCTCACAAGCATGGTGCTACATCGGAAAATGAATTTATCAAAAGTGAAATTTTCAAAAAACATATATTAGGAGAGATTCAAATTTACCATATACTTTTTTTTAGCTTCTTGAGGGTCTATTTGAAATAATGTTGCTTCTTTTAAAAGGTATGAAAAATTTAAAGTACTGTTATTTTCCAATATTCTTGTGAAAAGCTTTCAAGAGAATGAAAAACACATCTCATTATTCTTTTAGATGGTATACGGTGCTACACTTTTATTGTTGTTACTAGTACTGTTTCCATCATTGCTTGGCGTGAGACATTATGTCTGAAATCTATAAGACTGATTTCATTAACTTAGAAGTCTTGTTTGACTCGTATGAACTCCACCTCTTAGCTTTGTCAAGTAACTAAATTTGGAGCAAAAAGGGTTGAGGCGGACTAATGTGGTCAGTTTATTTTATTTTCACTGAATTAAAAATTACCTCGAAAAAAAATCTTTGGCCTACCTTGAAGCTCACAATCTCCCCATGTGGCATGTCTCTCCCACCAATCCCTTTCATTTTCAAATATCCTCACCTTAGAAAACATCATGTTAAATGCCAAAATGGCTATATGTATTTAAGGCTTAATAACATATCAATGTTGTTTCCATCGCCCCATCCCCCCCCGCTCCCCCAATCCTTTCGCTCAACGTTAAGCGGGGCACTAACATGTGAGATTAGATTCCATGACGATTTCGAAAGGAAGACGGCTCCTTGGTTGACGTTTCTCTATCTACGGACACGAACTGTAAGTTGCCATCACAAAAAATCGATCGATGGCAGGTAGAGGGGTCCCCGCTTATCGGCGCACAATCATTGGACAAGCCGAATTGCGGCGCCGTATATGCTTAAAACGGCGCCAATCGTTTTCTACGCTAGGCGGGGACTGCCGCCGTCACCACCGACTGTCGATCATCTCTTATGGATATGTCGATTTCATGTTGTCTACTGCGTCTCCGCCTTAGGACCCGTTGGAAACATGTCTTTGACCTCCAAAAATGGAGGGTGGAACACGTTGGCCTTGTATTTATGGAGAAAAGCGTGTAAGAGAAGGCGTCAACTCAGCGGAGGATCAATCCCTTCGGCGCCGCAATCGTGGAGTCTAGAAGAAACGTCGCTGTGACGTTGATTAGATACGCAGAAAATGTATGAAAATTTTCCACGAAGGTTGATCAAAACAAAAATTTTTAAAAATTCATCGTCTTAGTCTACCGATGAATAATTAGATGATAATTTTCTTCTAAGTATGTTTGGTTTATTGAGAGGGCTCTCAAGAAAGTTTAGGCTCAATAATCCATTTTTAATCCCATAATGATCATTACCAAAATCTTACTCAGATACCCTCGATCGAAGTTGGCTAGACCAGGTTTTTCGTCGTTCAAGATTAAGTTTCATCACAACTGATTAACAATATCATTCGCAATCGAGATCCTTACAGCCCTAGTTAACATCTAGAGATCATAAATGATATAAGGTTTGAGATATCACGTATATCAGTCATGGAATGCTGACCGCCAGAAGGTTTCATGGCTTCCACTAAATGCCTGCACACATAATGGCGTGTAAATTTTACATCCAAGACATTAACTAATCTCATCTATCACGACTGACAGATCTAATATAGGTGTAGTCTGTTTCCGCAAGACATTAACTGATGTACGCAACATGTTCGCAACGTATGTTCAGCTACGAAGAGTAAAGTCATTGATCTCTCTCTCTCTCTCTCTCTCTCTCTCTCTCTCGCTCTCTCTCACTCAGTGAAATCGTAGAAACAAAATTGCAGGGTATCTAGGAAAAAGTGGGAAATCATTCACGATAACTGATCAGCTCTAACGAATTCTGATCATTTCATGCAAACCTGCAAGGATTTTGGCTTCGTAACAATTTACTACTGCATAAGAGAACGAGTTTAAATTGAACAATACTATATCTACTAACATCAAGAATGGAGGCTTTTTTAAACCTATCCTCTCTTCTGGCCAGTATGTGTGGCTTTCGTATTAGTTGAACGAAAAACGAATAGCTGGTCAATTCAATCCCAAACTGGGCTGTACTGAGCTCTCCCCACACTCGGCAGATGGGAAGTCCACCACCCTGTTTTCTACCTCGACCTTCAGCCCACCGGCCATGTGAGCGGTCAGGAGAGGGACGAATACAGGGTCGACACTGCTCACCGGACGGAGTTGGAACCGCCGGAGCACCGATGCGGCGACGTACTTCATCTGGACGAAGGCCATCTCCTTCCCGAGACAAACCCTAGGCCCAGCTTGGAAGACCGGGTACTTGAAGGCCGACATCTTCACCGTCAGCCTCTTCTCTTGATCCAGCCACCGACTCGGTCTGAACTCGGCCGCGTCCTCCCCCCATAAGCTCTCCATCCTCCCCATCCCGTAGGGAAAGTAGGTCACCCTGTCCCCCGCCGACACGGGAGTGCCGTCGGGGAGGATGTCGTCCCCGGCGGCGTGCTTGGAGTCCCACACCACCGGAGGGTACAACCTCATGCTCTCGTAGAGACAGGCATCCAGCCAGGGCATCTCCTTGAGAATCTGATAATCCAAGCTTCCCTTCCTCCTTGTCGCCTCTTCCACCAGCTTCTGCTCCACGTCCGGGTAGCGAGACAGTAACCAGAAGAACCACGTGAGGGCGGAGGAGGTGGTGTCCCTCCCCGCCATGATGAAGCTGATTACCATGTCGCACACCACCTCGTCCGCGTGGCCCGCCGATATCAACCTCGAGAGGAAGTCGTCGCCAATGGCCGTTCCGTCGAGATGCTCCTGCTTCCTATGGTTGATGAGCTCCATTACGGAGTTGTGAATGATGACCATCTTCTCCCTGAGCACCCTCTCGGACCCGATTCCAAATGCCCGCTTGAGCTTCCACACGGCGGGCACGGGAGCCGCCCCTCTACTCGCGCAAATCCCCGACGCCGTGTCGAAGGCACTCGCGAGGGGGGGCTCCGGCGTCGACGGCTCCAGGAAGCCGGGGTCCATCCCCAGCGAGATCATGCAGATGGTGTCGAAGGCGAATCGCCTAAGGAGCTCCTGCACATCCACAACCTCGCCGCCGTCCGCCGCCGCGCCAAGAATTGGGGACAGTCTGCCCTCCATCTCCGCCTCGAGAGACCCGACGACGATGCCCCTGAGGAGCCTTGTGGTGAATTCGTGGCTCGCCAGCTTCCGCTGGGTATGCCAGAGCTCGCCGTCGGCGTTGAAGATGCCATTACCCAGGAGGTCCCCGAGAATGTCGGTGAACGGCTTACCTTTGGGGTAGTTGTCGAAGCTGGTCTTCAGGATGTGCTCCACGTTGTCTGGGTTGGCCGTGACCACGGTGCGCACGGTGCCCAGCCGGGAGACGACGATGGTCTGGGTTGGCGAGGTGGCTAGCAGCTCCGTGTACCAGTCCAGAAGCCTGTGCTTGTTCTTGAAGAAGGAGACCAAGCATCCCAACACAGGGTAAGTTCGAGGTCCGTAGCCGTGGAGCCTCCTCTTTCTCCCTCCGAGGAACAGCTTCAGTCCAAAAAAGAAGAGCGAGAGAGAGGAGAAAGTAAGCAGGAGGAATCGGAGCGACAACAGCGACGATGGAGAAGAAGATCCCATCCTCGTCTCGACACTTGGCACTGCTCTTTCCGTAGGGAACGAAGCTCTTTTATGCAATTTTGGGGGCGAGAGGTGTCAACGTTGAAATCCCGCACGTTTTTCACGTGAAGGATCCCAAGGTCGTCCTCTCTTGGGGGCGTAACAAAAGAGTTCCCCGCCAACGCACCAAAACAGTTGACTTGGGAAAATCACCCATCGAAATCCACGCGGCGCACGTTTCATCGGCAATGGATATAGCCACGTCGCCTTATTCTCCGAGTAGGGGCTGCCGACAGTTGCGGCGTGTCAGACGACAACCTTGGCGGAAAAGGGCATCCACCGGGCACCGAGTAACAAAGTGATTTCACGTTGATTTATATAAAATTAACTCCGTGATTAAAATACGGGTCAACTAGTCTCATTTCCAATTAACTTTCAGATGGCTTAATGACTTGGAGATAGTGTCCAGACGTTGGTTGATGTAGAGACTCCCCCCCCCCCAACTTGGGATTAGGGGTATCTCTGGACCTCACAAAGCCTACATGTTATAAACTAAAACGCGCTAAAACCGTTTTCGTATGGGAACATGTAGAATCTATCATCAGATTTTTAATCCATCCTCTCTATATTTTAAATAAAAGTGACAGAATATCGTAATACTAAGCTCGCGCTTCTCATAGAATATCGATTTATTCATTTAATGGTGATTCGTACTTAAAATGGTATATTGCAAATTGTTATCCTGTTACGTACCTGGGTGAAAGGAAAATAAAGGAAATAATAAACTGATTGGGGAAAGAAAAACGATCTTTAACGCCCCAGAACGTACAGATGATCAGGAAATGTTTAGTTTGTGATGAAGCGAGGACATCAGCGGCGATTGCACGCTGTATTGACGAAGAAATGTGGGCGATACAACGCGCATGCCCAATGAAGGAGATGGGAGGACCAAGTCATGTTGGAAATCAGGGTGATGTAACCTAGATTCAAAGTGAGTGATGGAGAACCGAGTCAAAAGTCAAACTCCGACCCACGAGGGAGACAGATCGACGGTTGACTACGCGGAGGCGCGCTTTCCATTAGACACGTCTTCCGGCTGAGGATATTCGCATTCAGTCGATATGTTCACGTGGATGAAGATGAGGGGCCCGGAATCAAGGATACCTGTGAAGAGCTGGTTCGCGGAGGAGAGAACTAATGGTTTCCTGCATGGGATCGTAGGTGGAACGACGGAGAACATCTATGGAAGATGAAGACGATAGGAACAACGTTGCCAGTTAAAGAGGACGGCACGCGAAAGTAAGTGCACCCGGCTTGCAAGGAACGAAAGGTAGAGAGAGGGAGGCAGGGAGGGAGGGAAGAATTTCCGGATGGAACGCCGAGGTGGTGATCTGTAAGACACCAGGGAGAATGGCAGAGCCGCGAGATCTTTTCTGTTAAAAGAAAATTCAAACGATCCAATTTTCTGGAAGTGGTAGATGTGGTAGATGGGGACTGAGGGTGTAGCCCTGTTGAAATCACAACGGATTGCTTAATTAACATCAGCAGAGGAGGTAGGCGAGCTGTCGATAGACATCAGAAGTAAATTTGATTAAGGAACAAGAGATTTGGAATGTCCTTGTTCAACTTGACAAGATCAACGTTGTATTTGTTTGTAGAGAAAGAAGCTCTGATGGACCCTTGGATATGCCACTAGTTACTGTCTTATAATACAACAATACAGAAGAGGGTGTTAACACGTTGTGAATCAACTTCAAGAAGGAAAACGATAAACATTCAGAAACCGTAATTGGGATGATTGATTGGCTTATAATCCATGGGAAGTTGGAATATCTATCTTATTTTGGCTGACGGCTCCAGGCGACTCTAGTGTAGGTTCATATGAGCTGCGATTCATATCCGTATTATTAATCGGAAATAGACTTGACGTTAGTAACCATAAAATGTTGTTCATTTTCCATTATTTTTTTAAAATAATAATTCTTAATGTGAGATTGTCCAGACAGGAATATAGTGAAATTCTATATTAGATTGTCCAAACTAGGTATCCCCATAGGAAGTTTCTATTCAATAAGTACAGACTAACAAGAGTTTTCCATTTCAATTTTTACTTGCCTAATAATGGTAATTTTCATAGAGATATTTTTGGTCCCTTTAGCAAAATGAGGGGTTTAAAAGTGGTAATTTAAAGAAACTAGTGATGTACTTTTGTTTCCTCATTGAGGTTTTCAGCTACTAGCCGAGAAAGGGGATACCTAGTTTCACATATTGTACGCATTCACATCATAATGAAACTTGGAGGTAGGGTTTCAATAAAATATAACTATGTCTATGATATCCTATCTTTTCAATTACTCATAACATAGAGTAGGGCCTGATAAGGACTGGGTGACACTCCTAGCATATAGAGCAAAGGTTTTGGGCATAAAACCTCACCATTAGTCTCAGGTTGTACGTTCAGCTGTGCATGCATTGGCACGAGAATGGCATGTTGTTGGCACACATGGGGCATGCATGCACATAGACAAGGCATACTAGCATAAGACTGTCATGCATTTACACACGAGACTCAAGGAAGTCCTGATGCAGAGAAGCACAAAATCAGTATGGGACAGCACATGATGACGTTCTTTTAGAGAGTACAATTATACCTAGGTCAATCTAGAGGGAATTCGAAAAAGTTAATCTCATCACCCCCCTAAACCATTAGCCTAAAGATATGAGAGATCCACTATTTTGCCCCCCCTATAGCCGTTAATTTGGAAGAGATGAGAAGTCATCCTATAGTTTTGGTATCCTAGAGCCATCAATTATAGCAATTTTTTTAGGAGTAATCATAGGTTGGTTGGAATCGTTAAATCTACAGAAGTCAACTAAAGCATGTAATATAGTTTACATTTTATAAACGATTTAGGTATACCTATGATGTGATCTTTAGATAGTAGAATAAGTTAGGTAGACTGAACTACTATAAAATTAGGTAGGTTAAATTGCATAATCAACCTTCTAGATCTTAACAACCAAAAAAATTGGGGACCATTATCCCAAAGGAAGCAGAAACGTAGAAATGGACTGAGGTCTAATAAAAACTTAAATGTCTAGTTTAGTCCCCTCTTTAAATGTCTATAAAATTAGAAGTGCCTTTTGTGTGCTTTCATAAGAGAGAAGGCTGCTTGGCTTAAGTCGGCTGATGGCGCACTTTTAGTTTTACCCACTTCTATAAAAAAATGCCTTGATCAGAATCTCAAAGTTCAAAAAGAATGAAAATTTTCCCAATCGCTAGAGTTTAGGAACCTTTAATGTCATATATATAAAATAGGAATTTCAAAAGGATGTCTAGTACTCACCTTTACTATCTTGTATATAAAATATGTGAGTACTCTAGATTTTCACATGGAACTGGCCAAGTAAATGTTGATGTACTTGGGTGAAAATATATTATTGAGATTTTACATCATCCACGAGATCATTATAAATGTTTGATACATTTTATATATTAAGTTTAATTATTTATCTCATGATATTATGCCTAAACTATTAATCCAATTGATTAAACCTTGAAATTAAATAATTTGATAAATAGGTGAAACATTAAACATGAAAATAAATATTTCTTGAAAACAAATATTTATATGGGTAAATGAGATAAGGTAAATAATGGTTATTATTTTCATTTATTTATCTATTATTATTTGACCATTTAAGTGTAGATATTTAATTATTAATCATGTGAATCATGAAAAGAAAATAGAAATAGTATGAAATATTAAATTGACATTTATAAGTCTAAAACTAAAAATCTATACAATGACACATTAGTTGTTTACGTGGAGAAAAATGATAACTTCAACATTCATATTTGAAGTTGACGTCATCAAAAGAGCTCTTTGTATTTGAGAGAAGAATCTCCAATTAAGATTTCAAATTTAATGGTCCAAGAAACATAAAGTTATTGAATTTGCAATGGTTGGAGGTCATTATCGTGTGTTCTAGAAAATTAAAGGATTTGAACTAACTTTTGTGTTTATCTCTTGAGTAAAAAATAAAAAATATTATAGAAAAAAGTCTTACAAGTAAAAGAAGTTAGGAAATTAAAATTATTGATTTCACAAAGGTCTACTACAAAAAGTCTCCCTACAATCAAGTAGCTTCATCACAGAACTTCAAATGTGCATAGACTATTTCATCCGACTTTATCAAGTATTGATGATCAATAAAAATGATCAAATCTCTTAAAAAAGTTATTCATCAGGCCCTAAGGTAATTGGGTTGTTAAGGGAGAGGGTTTTAAGGGAAAGACACAAGATGTTCTAAGCCCAAGTTGACTTGAAAGGGATTAAATCTATATTGTGATCAAAATAGTAAAATATGATAGAAAGGATTATCAGGGATTAGAAGTAGTTAAGTGAGAGGTGAATTAATATAAAGAGTTTGAGTCATATTTGTAAAGGAGAGAAAATCATGAGAAAACTCTATAGAGGAGAGAGAAAAAAAGTCTACATGTAGACTAACTCAAAAAATAGTGTCAGAACATGTGTTGACACATTTGTGATTAAGAAAGAAAATATGAAATCATAGAAATATTAGTTCATCCCTTTTTCTTGGTATTTCACCTAGCACGTTAGATCTTATAGCAAATGAATGATTGGAGGCTTAAGAAGTGCTTAAATATAATTTCACTTTCACTAGTGATGAAAGACTAATTTAAACCATGTTATTATCAAATTAATCTAAGATTGATGTGTATCCTAAGACCTCATGAAATAAGCTATGTATTCAGTCCAACAACTCAATTATTGGAATTCAAGCAGTTGATATATAATTGGTCAAAAATATACTTAGTTGAGTTGACTTACTTGTCAAATAGTCAATTTTTAGGCCTAGTTGGTTGACCTACTCATCTTGTTTGACCAAATATTATTATGTAGGTATTTCATCCTTTAACAATGTCATTGGTAATTAATAATAGTTAGTGATGCTTTGGTACTTGTTGTTGGACCTAAGGTGGGCTAGATGAAACTTTAAGAGAGGTTGAATTAGTTCTGTAAAAATACATTTCTATTTTGATATGTTTTTAGTTATTTCTCTCTATCCTATACTCATTGGGTTGGCACTAATATCACTTAGGTCATGGTTATCAAAATAGTTAAAATGTCAAAAATCTATAAACCGAATTCAAAATAGAAATTAAATTTTGGTGAGTTTAAGTTGTCCACAAGGATGATGGTCAATCTCAATATCAAAATTTCATTCAAATTTTTAAAATAAAAATAAATAATGAATAATCTTCTCCATGCTTTAAATCATCCACAAAGTGTTTCAGCTATAAATCTTCCAAATTTAATGTGTGCCCACATTCAACATTAATAAATGACTCAAGATATGAAATTTTTTTTACCGAAATCACACAAATTAAATAATAATAAAAGACTAAATAAACCATAAATCAGAAAGAAATAATAGAGGAGAGAGAAAATATGACTACTAGATAATATTAAAAACTCAATAATATTTGGATGATTATACTATATTAAAAAATTAAACGTCAACTAGAAAAACGAAATTCACAAAATAAAGTACAAAAAATAAAATTAACACCCAAATTATATGCTGGTAGTTTGAATCTATTGGCAGTAAAAATGGAAAGATAAGTTCAATTCGAATCCTTATAATAGTCAAGTAATCTATGAAATTAAATGGATTAGAACAATCATAATTGAGCTGAATTTAATGAAAAATATTAAAATCACAAGAAGAAGAACTAGAAAAGCATACTAAATTTACGGACTTCTCCTAGTATGTCACCCAATAGTAGAGTATTTTAGATGTAGTAAAATTGAATAGAAAACTGATAAAAATGCGGTATAAAATCATTAATCTCATCATTTTCTTGCTACTCTTCAGAGGCAGAATGAGTAAAATAGAGAATAAAATCAAATATAAGTGGAACTCATATTCATAAACACCCGCATCATTTCGTCCATTTGTCACCTGAAAATAGAGTACTAGAAAAAGAATGCTACATCAGTTTAAAAGTGGTAATAAAATAGATTGAAAGTGTTGATATCATTGTTTCCCTATCACCCAATCAAAAGAATGAGATAAAACTCAATCAAAAGAGAAATCTAACTATTAATGTTGCATCATTCATCTTTGCTAGTTACCTGGAGAGAATTTGGCCTGAAAAGCTTCAAAGTTGATCAAATCCTCTCCTATTTATCATCATGAAACCTCCTTACACATTCCTTGTATCTTCCTTCTGATTTTTGTACCAAAATATCTCAACAATCCTCATAAAAATTTGAAATTATCCTCATTCATTTTACCACAAAAATAAAGCATGAAGGATGATGTGTACATGGATGACATGACATTAAACACTGATGTAGCATAAAAATATTGACATCTTCGATAAACCCTTGACAATGTCCATACTGATATGGACATGAATCGCTACATTTTTTTATTACTTTGATATTTATAAATTACTGAAAAATGATTGCATAAATTCTGGGAAAATATATTTTCTAATTTTGACTTCATGATTAATTTATTTTCAATTTTAAAATAATTATCAATATTATAACCTAAAACAATCATGTTAGCATAGTTTTAAAATAAAAATTTATTCACATCACATAAAAGATAAAATTAAAAATTAAAAATAAATTCATCATCTGAATTTAGTATGAACACATTTTAACATTAGTAATTCAAATTGAGTCAAATTTATTAGGTTAACACGCTAAGTCAGAAGGTTAAGTGACAATTTTAGATTTAAAAATTTTCAGCCTTTCATGACCTATGTCTACCTTCTAAGGGTACTTATCTTTTGCTTTTATTGTTCTCCCTTAGTGGGTACTCATAGGATCAGTAAATCACTAGATTTAGACAAATTTAAAAGAGATTTGATCTAATGTTTATGCACATTTTGAAAGCTCTTGGGATGGGCACCTTTGATTTTAGACTGATTTTTGGAATTCAAAGCATTGCAATCAAGAGTTATTTGTATTGGCCCTTAGTCAACTTGCCAAAGAGTTGACACATATAGAGAGTTAGTTTAACTTTTGATTTGCTCACCATACATAGATATTTTTAAAATGTTTAATGATTTTACATTGATTTTAAAATAGATCATAAACCTTCTGGTGTATTTAGCTTGTTAGATATTTTAGTGAGCTTTATTTAAAAATATTTCTTATAAATTTAAATACAGTCCCCATATAAATACACTATATATTATTTTATCAAACCATTAGTGTAATAAGAACATATTTGTGATTGTTTATTCTTTTTATTTATAATTGTCAACATCAAAAATACTTAACAACAAAAATACTTAACATCCACGTGTAATATAAAGGTGCGTGAATAGAAAAGATTGCAAATTTAGATGGAGACATTCAGAGCTGTATATCACAACAATGTATATTAACGTTTTTGAGAACCCACCTATTTTAGTAAGTTGCACATATATCATTTCTCACCTACATAAATCCTAGTTTACATTTTCGAAGTGTCTTGGATGATGTCGATGTATTCATTAAACACAATATCTTGTCCAATTAGTTGACATAGGGCTTGAGCTTTTGCTTGAAAGATGGCTCATGCTCCATGTAGAGCTCAGTAGGGTACAGATGTTGCTAGTTCAATGGCTAGGATTGTTGGCATTTCAATGGTTCTCTATATTTAATTTTGTTCTGTTTGTTGGAATCTTTGTTTTGTTGCTGGTGACTTTAAATTTAAATAAATCCAAATTAAATACCATTTTAACATCTTTATTGATTTTGAACTAAATGATTTAATCATCGCACTTTATATACTTTATTTCAGTGTGAAATCAAGGGTTTGGGTTGCTACACGTGAAAATGCCTTGTTTAATGGTACATAACCGTAGTTCAAGACATTGATTAAAATCTTGATTCTCTTAGTGAATATGAAATGTATTTATTGATTCTGAAATTAAATTTTTTGAACTAGTAAAAGTATTTAATTTTATTATATTTTTTGCTTTTTGTACACTAGAATGTTTAACTGCCAACAATAATCAAGTTTAGTTCAGTGTATCAAGTATTTGAATCAATATACATTGTGCAAAAAAATTCAAACAAACAGCTGCAAACTATTCTTTGTGACACAAAAAAATATTGAAATTAAGATATTTCTGCTGTTATTAATTTTTTCAAGATTAGTGAACTTTTATGATGCCATATTTCAAATGTTGGTGTGACAACTAATAGTCAGATTTCCATCCAACAGTAGCTATAATGACCAATTTGATGCTACATTGGATCCCAAAAGAAATAGTCTCATCTCACATAAAAGAAGAAAGACAGGAGTACGTACTCATGCGTAATCAGTCCAAACGAGCTTACAACCAACTTATGCAACTAGAAAGAGAAAAACATGAGTCACTATTTAACACATTCAGGAGGAGGTCGACTAGATATACTTTCAGAAAAGGGGGGTAAAAAAGACAACAGTGGTTTTAGAAAACACTTAGTAGTCCTACAGGAAAGGACAAGATCCTTGGAACAACTAATGAAGTATGAGTTTCATGACACGAGGTGATCTATGTGGATTGGTGAATATTATGTTGATTTTAGAACTATATTAGTTATGATCTTGAAAAAAATAAAGATAATGATAATGATGTACCATTAAATTTATGATTTCTACATGAAAATATTGAAATAAAATTTCGAATGTGAAGGTGAGTTGTCACTTTCACTCTATTTTTCTCTATTTTTCCTTCTGTCGAGTGCGAGCTGGAGTGCCTTCTGTATACTGTGCATTGAGACATCCAAAAGTTATTTGTAGAAACCGAAAATTAATCAATTTATTTTGACTAAGTGCTTAAAATTTAAGCCTTGTACAACATTCATTGCATTGTTGTTACTTCAGGTTATTATTTCATATATCTTCACCAACAAATATAAATATGAACATATGATTATCCCTCAGCCATTGTCTTAAGAGATGTTAATTGTGGTAAGTTGAATTTGATTTCATAGGGAAGATCACAGATCCATTGATAATTTTCTATGTTATTCCATAAATATATAAATTTAAATAAAATAGGAAATAAAAAATGTAAATGAGGAATGAAAGAGATGTTCTGCCCTCAATCAACCGTGACTAAGATGATTAACTCTTGCTCCTCCCTTGTCAGCATCGAGTTCTGGATAGACAATAAATTTTAGATTTGGTCTTCAAGAAATAGTTAGAGGAATGTAATAACATAATCAATTGAAAACAAAAAAATAAGTGAAGAGAGAGACTACGTGTTCGGGAAACTATATGAAATTAGATACAAAAATAGAAGGAATAAGAGTAAAAATGATTTTATGATTGATTCAACAATTGATAATTTTAAGAAAAATAAAATTAAATCAGAATAATAATCTAAAATTCCCTCTAGCGTGAGATAAAGTGGACATATGAATTCAAAGTATAGGGTGAATCAATCAATTTCTGATGCATAATTCAGTTTAAAAATGAAAATGAAAATAATCTGAACTGAAAAACATCAAGAACCAGACCAAAAAGTGATTATAAATAAAAATTTTCCCTCTTTCACATGAGGATAGGCAAGTGAATGAATTCAAGTCGAATTTCAAATAAAAAATTTACAAATCGAGAAAGAGAATTACGAAATGAAGTAAAATCAGATTTAAATCACAAAAGAAAAAAGAATTCATGAAGAACCAGAAGAACATCGCTAGCTGTCAACCAATGGGAGGATGAAGAGGAATCTCCTTTTTCACCTTAAATCAAAAGTTTTTATATTCAAGTTAGATAATGTAATTTATTTCAATTTTTAAGAATAAAACTATTTAGAAATCAGTTTTCTGCGAAATATTCATTTTAAATTGACCCAATAACTCTCTTAATGGGCTTCTTTAATAGACTTGGAAGCACCTAAAAATCAACACATATTCATAAATATTCTGAAAAATCGCTATAAAAATTAGGAAAACTCATTGTATCTATCACAATGAACTCTAATTATTAAATTTTTTAACACAAATTGTGACAGATTTAAGGTTAAAAATGTCACTTAAATTATATCAATGTAAAATCAAATAAAATATAAAAAATAAAAATATTTTATAAGAATATAAAAAAATTATAAATTAAATATGACATTTATGAAATTAACCTAAAATAGGTTTTACTTGATGTGATTTTAAATCCATGCCATTTAGCATGAATTAATGTAAAAAATATAGTAATTATACGGTACTTCACAAAGAAAGGATGCATTATTGATATATCAATGAAATAATCTTCCATATTAAACATTATTTAATCAATTGAGGTGTGTTACCCATGAGTGAATTTTATTTATTTTATATCTCGTTTAATCTATTGTGGTTTATCCCTAGTGAGTAACATTGAACCATTTTAGCAATTTCATATAATTTGTGTCTTTAGAAAAACACTAAATGATCTTAAAGTCAACAAATATTCACTCATAAGTTGAATCATGTAGTAAGAAATGTTTAAACACTCATAAACTAAGATAGTGCATAAAGTATGATAATATCTTCTGTTTTTGAGATGAATAGTAAAGTAAAACTTAAATTCAATGAAGCATTTTTTGATTTCTTAATAACTTCTAAAGTCTACTTTGTCTATGCCAAATCTTGGTCTAGCCAACAACTAGGATCTTGTATCATGTGCATTATTTTTATCCCTCGTATTTTCCTGGTAGTAGAAGATGATTCTCCACATTGTAAAGTTTTAGGTCTTATTTTTATACAAATAGTTTGATTTCATTCAAATGAGGGGTCCTATTAGTCATTGGCCACCTAGTTTTTCTTGTGAATAGGGTCAATCTTTGTTTGCACAATTACATGGTGGTGACATCACCCCTTAACTTAAACAATAGATGAGTATTTATAGTCATGGTTCAAACTACTATCAAAAGTACATTCAACTTAATTTTACAAAATAAAAGCTTAAAAATATGCTTGGCATAAGTACCATGGGACTAGAGATTAAGGCAAGCTTAAAGGAGCATTTGGGTTTTAGGGCTATTAAAAAATGCATATCTGAATATAGACTTAAATTTTTCAAAATTCCCTCCAAGTTTTCTACCCATCAAAACTATTAAGTTTTTAAAATTAGTTGCCAAAAAAATTTGTTTAACTTATACATAGCGAGTAAATGCATAAGCTAGGTAGTTTTGTTGGGATTTAGGCAAAGCTAAGGTTGAGAAAGGAGTGTTTAAATTGATTGGACGTCTTTATTTTCTTAAGAATTTCTCTCTAAGATATTATTCAATTTTTGATAATGGGTTGATTCTTATGGGCTGTAAATATTGACTCACTATTTTTATAGTAATTCAGCAATAGTCTACGTTCACTCTCCAAGAACACTCATTTTTCTTGAATTTTATTAATATGATCAACTGATCATGCTTGAAAATTATAAAGGTTAGACTTCAACATGATTTCACTCAAAAATCATCTTCTAAATACATGAATCTAGATAGACCCAACTATTGTTTAACATGGCAGCTCCTACATGTGATTAATCAAAGGAGTAATCACATGTTTAACTAACAATAAATATAAGTAATGTCACCGTGTGTTTATTTTAGAAGATGAACAATGTGTGCTCTAGATTTCTATGTAGAAGACATGAATGTAAAATATTTATGTATGTCTTCTAGTTGTCAATTTTTTGGTGCCTTAGTTAGAAGGCATGAAGTGATGACCAACTTGAGGAGATATACTTTAATGCACATAGTTGCTACTAGACTAAATCCACTCTCTCAATGCTCAACTAGCTGATCTTTCAAAGAATAAAGATAGTCGTAATAGATTAATTCTTCCTATTGGTGATTAATTATATATATCAATAAACCATGTATGAATTTCACATAGATTTTCCAAAGATCTTCTAACATTTATATTCACCTAAAATATAATATAATTAAAAACTATTATAAATCTAATTAAATATATCCTTTTAACATTTTAGATATTCTCTATGGAAACTAATATGTGAATCCTTTAGAGTCTAACATTCATATCTAAAGTGAGTCAATTCACTTAAATTCAATAGGGATCTGATAAGGACTATAATGAAACTAATAGAACATATCTTACAGTAATAATCATATTTTCTCATTCAAAATTCATTTGAATTCTATCAAGTAAGATATAAGATATAAATTAACTGCATAAATTAATATTTTAATATTTAAAATCATACCTTCCATGTTCGAAGTATTCTCTATGATTTTCAACACATATTTAATGATATTTACATAATATTATCTAATAAAAATGGTATTTATAGAACATTTGACTGATTTAATGTTAAATCTATTTGAACATTATGAAGTAAAATCATTAGTTAATAGATGAGTGAATAAGCTTTTACATATATTTTACTTCACTAAATTTCATCAATTTGAATGGTCTAATCATTCTTGTTATGATTGTGATAGTTCATATAAATCATGATAACTTGCACAAAAATATACATGATGATAATTTTCCATGATGTTATGACCAAACTATGTTAATTCACATCATGGGTATTTCATATATTTAGAGAACTCTCATTTGTATATCTAAAGTTCATCACTTAAGGATTCCATATATTTATTCAGATTTAACTAATCATGAAATATATTTATTATTGAGATATGATTCATCTATTCTTAATTGATATTTAATCATTTTGTCATAATTAAAACGTGTCATCTTTATAACTCCAACAGGATTATGATTAACTATCAAAACAACCAAATCTCGTCATTGAAAGTTGTTTTCAAATATTCTGGACTACAAAATCTTGAGGAAATCATCCTATAAAAGGGTAACTCTATTAATATTCAATAAGATATTTTACACTATATAAATGAAATTTTCATGTAATTCTCATTAATTAAAATATGATACAAAAAAAGCTTTCATATTTTTGATCTTGCATCTTGACACACAAAGAAGATACAAATCAAATCTAGTGAACTATTCATTCTTATTATCTCATAAATGTGTTTTAGTAATGCATAAACCTGAACCAACCTTGAAAATTGATTTACATAAAAATCTTGAGCGTAGTAATGCTAATCTAGAGCCATGAATCTAAAGTAGCTATAAATATTTCAGCTAACCTAGAGTCATGAATCTAAAAGATGACATGTTCATTAAAGAAGGGAGTAGGCTTGTAATGGTAAACAATTATCATTTATCATTGTGAATCAATGTATCAGATTAATCTAGTTGGCAATTCTAAGTAATTATAAAACCAAAAAGTACATAAAACTTTGAACACTATTGTATAACTCCCTTCATCTCTTTTTTCCCTCTAATCCTTTCATAACATACACCTTATTTATATAATGATGCCTAAAAATACTAAAGAGAACATAATATCATCATTTTTACGATTTAAATATTGAATATCTGAAATAGAGAATAGCACAATATGTTGAACTTCTTAAAGAAAGAGAATTAATTAATTTCATATTATTTTAAAAAATAAGTATTAATATAAAAAATAACCAAGTTGATTCAAGGCAACTAGATAGCAAAATTAGACGTATACAAAAGGTATAGGTTTCAGTGAAAATTTATGTTATGTTTAATCACACTTTTATTAAAATTATACTTGATATTTCCACATCAAGAACGTGATCTTGAGTGGCTTCATTTGAAGCTTGCTTCTTTGAGGTAAACTTAAAATGAAATGTTTATAACATAGCCATGAGATTTCAAAGAGCCTTGAATAAAAAAGTCTACATGCAAAATGAATAAAATGCATAATGGCTGTAGAAGATCTATAAGCTAGTTTAAAAATCAATTCAACTCCTTTGTTTTCAAATTTTATATATTTAGTGTGATTATAATTATGGAGTTTACTTCAAGGTCCCTCTAAACAATTCACAACTTATTATCTGGCATGTTACTTTTTCTTAAACAAATCAAATGTGAACCTAAGAAAGGAAATTATGAAAAACGCATTAAAATGAAAGATACTTTCTAGTGAAATGGATTAACTCAAATAAGGTAACTTGAGAAGATGTTAAAATGTTCAAGTATGAATGAAGCTAACCTATAGGTACACCTCTCACTAAACATTTGTAACTAAGTTCAAAGATATCTGCCCTAGTAATGAGTATTATAAAATTGGTGTTTTTCACATGTGGGATGTTTATTACATGCAATGGTTTATATAGGCTGGACATTACACAAGCTCTAGTCATGACCAACAAGAACACTAATAAAGGAGAGAGATTGGATTATTATAAATGGAACTTGGATTTTTCTTAATAGAACTAAAAATGAGTATTTTTGGGAAAAGGATCATAGCATGATGTATATCCATACCATATTTTATACATGAAGTTTTCTCAAGAGAAAGTCTGGAACATGAAAAACAATAAGTCAGAAATCTATGTCTCAATTTAGGCACACTGTTCTACAACATTTTCATCATATATTAAAGTAGTCAATGAAAGATGGGCTTAAAAATTTGGGAGATAGAGGTAAAATTAGAATGGATGACTATTCACTTGATAAACAATAAAGAATATAATACCAAAACAAAACGCATGCAAGATGCTACAAGAGAAAACATATATAATAATAGATCTATATTCAGAATGTAGACCTAAAAGGGAATAATGATGATAGACCAGTGAATTTTACGTTAAAAGAAATGTTCATATATCACTTGAACTTCGTTAATTACATATCACATTCAGATGTATGGGGATTGTGCCTAAGAAATGGTGAAAGCATGAAGGATCAAGCCAGGACAAAGTATGTTAGGGAGACCTTAAGAACGACCTGAAATAAAGTGTCAATCTTGTTGCACCATTGAATTTGGATCTCATATGGACAAACCGTTAACTCGATCCAATGAAACAAATGAGCACATAAGTCGCCTAGTACCAGATCATGTTAACAGCTGTGGTGCATCCCTTCTTTACTACAGGGGAATATCTTGAATATATACTATCGATAAAGATTCCACGCTCACCTCAACCAATAAACGCTTGGCCTCATTCACGGCCTAACCCTTTCGACCTTGTACGTAAATGAACAAGAACAGGAGTTGTGGCTCAAGTGGGAAAGAAGCACACGAGCATTTTATCACTCTTCGTCGCTTATGTCGCAGTACGGGATACCAGTTAATTTTCTCGTCCTATCACGCTCATGGCGTCACCTCCACGTTGAACCCGAAGCCCTCATCCAGGAGCGCTGTCATCACCCACGGCTTCAATACCGAGACGTCAATCTCCCCGACGTACCCATCCCCCTGAAGACCGAAACGAAAAGACGAAATAGAACATTTAACCGGGAGCATGCGGCTCTCTACCGCTACCTTCACGGTAAGGGTCACCTCACGCTTCTCGGAGCAAGTTGAGAGGGTGGAGCTCTCCTGGTGGAGGAAGGTCAACTTTTCCAAGGCTCTGTATACGGCCGCCGGCGTTCCTTCCCCATTCTGGCACACCAACCTTAGGTGGAACCTCTTGTCCCCCAGCCCGCACCCTGAGAACTCAAGCATGGCTCTCTTGGGGAGAGGATCCATGGAGCCTTGTTTCTCTCGTTCGCGAGGATGAAGAGGTGACCGATAGGCTCCTTCGGCCGAGGACTCCAGTCGGGCGATCTCCTCTGTGAGCATCCTGGCCTGTTTCTGCAAATCTTTCACGTACGATATGGCGTCTCCGATAATGGATGCCTTGTCCATCTGTAATACGAAAACAGACAGGAAGAATAAGAAGAAGAAAACCGCCAAGATGAAAACGAAAACAGGCAGGGGCCGGATGAAGGACAAGCTCTATGAACTCCGTTCAACGGTACCTAACAATACCAAGGTTGAAAAGCTAAATGAAAAAATAATCCAGACAGTTCAAGTTGTTTAAATGCAATATTCCAGCTTATCATTAACAATGAAAATAGAAACTTTTTTATCATCATTTCCATTCGTAAACCCAATATTAAATTATACAAGGTGAAGATAAAAACTTCAGCCGAAACCGGAGTTAGATTGTTCATTGTTCCTTCGTCGACAAAATATCCGTCCGTATTATCCTAGAGTACTAACTTCAGTTGTTTCTTAAAGGGTTGTTGTGTGAGAAGGGGAATGGTAGAAGGGGAGAGAGGGAGAAGGGGAGAGAGAGAGAGAGAGAGAGAGAGAGAGAGAGAGAGAGAGAGACCTTGGTAATGTTAGGTACCATTGAACGCAGTTCATAGAGCTTGTCCTTCATCCGGCCCCTGCGCCTCCTCTCCGAGACCAAGGTCCTGGCCCGGTCCCTTCCCGGCCTCGCCGTCGTCTCAGAGGAGTTTTCCTCCTCCTCAACGACTCCACCAAACCATGCATCTCCTGCCACAAGGTCGGGATCCCCATCGGAGCAAAACCCCAACACCTGCTCCACCACGGACGAGCACAGATCCTCTCCATCAAACTCCACGAACTCATCACAGCCGAGAAGGCAATCCAGCTGATCGAATTCACCGCCTAGAGAAGGACAGCTCTCCATCCCGTGCGCCCGTATCGTAGGGTGGCGGCACCGCGCCGCCCTACTTAAGAGGAGCCCGACAGATGTGAACGGAATAAACACATCCAAGTTCCCGGTGACGTCGACGGCCCCCCTTGGGGGAAACTGGGCATCTCATTATATTTCGACGATGACCTGAAGCTTACCAAAGCGGAGATAACTTATGACATGCATAGATAGATATAAGTAGAAATTATATATATATATATATATATATATATATCGAGAGAGAGAGAGAGAGGAGCTCTAGCTTTGCCTCTCCATTTCTTTATAGAGAACTTCAGCGCCATGCTCCCGCCGCGTGGTGGGGAGAGGTGGGCACGTGTGAACCACGAGGCTTCTCTGGCATCACGCGCGTTGACATTGGAAGCATCTATAGATATATATACATATATATATAATATCTATGCTTATTGCATCTGTCTGTATTAAGCACACGTTCTGCCAGGTCTCAATGTCGATTACATTCTTATACAGCCACGTTGTAGGATAAATCTTTGGCTGGCTACATTGGTGAGGCAATTAGATATTATCTATTCATTAACAAGTGATAAACTTTAAAAATATTACTATTTTCTTATTAATTATTCAGGGATAGATATGGAATGGAGGTTCAAGTATTTTTGTAACCATATCGATGAGTAGGAAGATGCCTATTTGCTCAAATAGAAATCTTGATATCGGTGTACATCATACCATTATATCTGAATTTCAAACCTCATTGAAATTAACGGTAATATTTAAAATCTATCAGGAGACTTCTTTTTACAATGAAATAAAGGTTGGAAATACGACCACTAGATTAGCTAGATATCTCGTGCTCGATAGAAGGTAGGGAGAGGGTGGGTATTGCCATTTTTCCATGTGGCAATATGACAATTCTTTTTTTTTAATCTCTGAGATTGCATTACAGCCTGCCTTCATGCCTTAAAGATTTGAAGTATCATTGATTATAACAACAGAGATTGTGGGGCACAAAAAGTAAAACTGCTTCCTTTCACCAATATTTGAAAATGCCAAGATGGATGGATTACCCCCATTCTTTGGTGGTGACGTCTTTCAAGAAGCACAGGAAATGCCGTACTTCATGACACATAAATGTCAACATATGACATAAAAATGTGTAATGTAGATCTGACGGGATACCACTGTATGTGGGTAAGTTCATTTTTTGCTTGAACTACCTTTGGTGTAAGGGTGACTTGTTCATCCCTCTTAAGGAACGTCCTTGTGGTCCTTTTCCCCCTTTTTTGGGCTTTCACTTATGACTGTTTTCTAGTTAGAAAATAGACTAACCCCTTTTCTTTAATCTATATTTAAAAGAAGAGAGAAACAGAGAGAAGAAAATAGAGGCAAATCTACGGCAAAAGAAACCCTTTTCCTCTCCCATGGCTATAATAGGATTCTAACTCTACCTCTTCTCTTTCCCCACTGGTGGTTGATGTTATTACTTTATTAGCTGTCTCTATTGTATCATGTTGCTTAGACATTAGATATTTCTTTCTTCTGTTTTTACTGGTTGCTTAGGCCAAAGTTCAACTCTATTACAATCCATTATATATTATCTTAATCATTTTTTACTCAATAGACTAGCTACACTCATACTCTCTATTCTTTGTTATGATGGCATGCCATTTCTAAGCTTATTAAGATCATATTTTATGTTCTATTTCTCAACAAACTAGTATCAGATCTAGGCTTGAGTCTTTTTCCAACACAGAGAGAAATATGAGATGTCTACTAAGTTTGATATTGAGAAGTTCAACCAAAACATCAACTTCAAAATATGATAAGTCAACATGAAAGCCTTTTTGACCCACCAAGGGCTGCATAAAGTATTATTAGAAAAGGGGAAAATACCAATCACTATGACTATTTAATCAAAATAGGAATCATATTAGAACGTTTTTATCGTGATTCAGCTTGATTTGTCTAATGAGGTTTTGATGGATATTTTCCATTGGTCTTAAAGACCCACAATACAATAATATTTATAACTAAAACTTAAAAAGGAATTAGTAAAGTAATGAGTCTCGGGTTGAAGATAGGGAGTAGGAATAATCTGTTATGAATATTATTTTTGATTTCATTTTTCAAGTAATTCTACATTTTTAGAATTATATGATTTAAATAATAAAATTAATATTTTTTATATTTTTTATGAAATAGTGAAAAGAAGAGAGAGATAAATGTGGGATTTTGAAGAGATTAGAGGAAAGAATTCTAAGGCATAGATGTGGGATTTTGAAGACATTCTTAGAGAAATTTTTGGGAGATAGACATAGGATTTAAAAGGGATTTTAGATCAATTTTAGGTGGAAAATAGGAGAGAGAAGGAGAAAATATGTGATAATAGGATGGATAAAATCATAGTCAATGTCATCTCACATTGCGTTGACCAAAATTTTTGAATGAATATGTGAAATAAAACCCAAGAAAAAAGAGTAGAATCACACTTGAAAAATAACTAAATTAGCTTCACACCGATTAATGAAGAATATACAATTATAATGAAACTAAAAAATCACCAAAGCACTAGAAAATCAGAGAAAAATCACCCAACAAAAAGTTAGAAAATCTTTCCATAGTTGTAGAAAAAGGACAATGACTTTCAGATAGATTTCTTGATCGAAATCATACAAAACGATTTAAAATCATTCTTAGGTTAATTCTAGATGAGTTATAAAGGATTTGAGATAGAAAGTAAGCCTTTTTATCGTGTTCTTCAAGTTCTTCTGATTATTTTAAAAGAATGTTGATTAATTATCATTCATGGATAAAATGTAACAAAATGTGAAAAAATCTAAAACTAATGATGTTCTTTGATGGGTCCACCTCTAGAGTAGTAAAAAATCTAAAGCTTTTATGTTTGGTCATGTTGCACCATGTTGTAAGAGACATGAAAATCATCTAGCAACTATGTGCAGCCTGTTAGAAGCATTCTATGAAAGAGGGTTGGACACTATTGTCACTGCCATCTGGAGGAGAAGGGAAGACTTGTGGCCACTAAAGGCTCCAATTATAATCGAGGGAGTTAGGAGGAGGGTTTGCCAATCACCAAATGCTTTGATTGTGCAGAGGAGAAGAAGATGGAATATCAATCATTGATGAACTCTCTATCATTTTATTTTGCTCACAATAATCGATAATGTTTATTTAACTTGACAAAAATCATTTATGGTTGAGTCCTCTGTCGTCCGATCAATCTGGTGCACACCATTAGTTTGGTCACTTACACTCAAAGTACGTGCAAGTCTATACATCATCAGATCACACTATTATGATATATCAAATTTGAGATAATCAATTATTTAATTTCAAGTATTAATGTGCCACAAATTTGCCACTTGAATAGGGGTGATGTGACATATTTTGAAGCATCATGTCAAATGAATGTGGTGATCTAATAACTGGAATTATCCTACAAAAAATATGAGACAAGTTATTTTGGGGATGTTTTTACAATAATATGTAGAATGCTCTTTCAAGGTCAAATAGTTGTTCCTTAATGGGTAACCAGATTTCATCACTAGTTCCCAAGGGTTTGACTTAGATTGAGAACTAGATGGGCCAATGGACATTGAAACAATTTACCTCTTAGCTCATAAATCGAATATCATCTACGACTAGGTGACGTAGAATTCGGTCCTTGTTGATCTGAGTCATGCAACAATGTGCTCATTGAGCCTACTATTAGATGTGGTGAGACATTTGGCTAACATTAGGCTCATTAAGCATGGAGTGCCCCTAAACATTGTTAATATTTTTTAAAATATTAATTTATTATAGAAAAAATATGTAATATATTTTAATATGAAATAAATCATAAAAATTAACTAAATATATGAAAATTATAAAAAAACTTTTAAAAAAATCTTTAAAAATTATAACTTATTTTCAAAAAATTCACACAACATTTTACTAGTTTAAATCACATTGCATCTAAAAAGTGAGATATTATTAGGTTCTATGAAAGGTCTTTCATGAAACTTCAACAATTGTATTGTGGTTAAAATTAGAGTCATCGTATATGACTAGATCACTCACCAAGAAAAATATTTTTTAACAAACATCTACTCATGTTTAATATGATAGAAGGTATATCAATCAAATATCATCTAAATGAGATCATTTATATTTGACTATATTTAGATAGTATTGGTGAGATAGTAAAGGAAGAAGACCATGTCATATTTCTGCTTTGTTCCTTACCACGGTCATATAAAAACTTTTGAGAAACTTTAATATTTTGTAAAGAGACTATATCTTTTTAATTTTTTAACTATTTTTTGTTTCGAATAATTTATTTGATAAAGATATGATTGTTATTTTGGAAGGATATCAATCCAACAATTTAATTGTTGGAGGTAGACGAAAGGAGAAAAGTCAATGATGTAGTGCTAAATCATCAAGATGATCTTGCACTACATGAAATAAGTGAAAATAGCTTAGTCCTGCAACAAGTAGTTGACCAAATCCTCGCATGGCTGAAAGGTTGCTTCAACCTTTACTTGATGCTAAAGATACACCTAAGGGGGTTGAAGAGGTGTCTCCAACTCAACCACCAAGAGGTCACATATAGAGATGCTAAGTAATATCTCAATATTCACCTAGTATGAAGGAATGCTAAGTAGTGGCCTCATTGCCACTTGATATGAAGGGACACGAAGCAGGCCAACAATTGCCAAAACAACTGCCACTTGTAGGCCAATAGTTGTGTCGGTCCACATGCCTGTACAAGAAACAATTGGGAGATTAACCATCATGTAGTTGAAAGCACCTCTTCACATTCTCCACCATCTATATCGGACATAAAAGTACCTCTAAATTGTAAGAACTATGTAATAGAAATTGATTGAAATTTCCTTGATCTTAGTATTCACCTTCACTCCCGATGGGAGTTGGTCACAAGGACCTCATGCTCCTAGACAAGAGTCAACTTGAGGGTCATTAAACCTCCCCACTTTGAGTACCCACAATTTTCCTTCCCCTTTCTCATTATCCACTATCACTTGCCCAACTTCTTGAACAAATTGGAGATTCCACCATAATCTAAGGACATATCAGCAGAGGTCAAATGGAAGGGGGCTTCTTTTAGCCCTCAAGTATTGTCCTCTTTTTGATCTGTTTATTTAATATCCCATTCATGCTCTTGATGTGTGATCCATAAGTGGGCCACTAATGTTGCTAGTCAATTGAGATCATTACATGATACATTTGAATCAAGAGTTCCGAGGAGTTTAATCCCTTACTCGTTGGCTTTCTTAAGCCTACTAATCCATAGTTTCTCCCTTGAGGAAAATAATTTACACATCTTCTTTTATTCAATTCTTTATCATTCTTTTAAATTTTTATATCTTAGTTCTCATTAGTCAAGGTGGAAAATAGAGGTGAGTTAAGATCCAAATCAAAATATAGAAATAAGTCTTACAATTATTGTTGCAAGAAGGGACATGTGAAGGCTGACTATTATAAACTCAATATATCATAGCAAGACAACTTTAGGGAGTGCACTTGTATTAAAAGTTCAGGACAAGTTAGTGTAGTTAAAAATGAGGCTCGTGATTTTTTTTCTTTTTATTCATATTGATAAGTCTTTATTATCATGTGTTAATAATAAGATGATGTTTTTAGTCTTAACTCATGATAAATAGACTTATTTTTGTATTAAGTCGTGAAAAGTATTTTCTAGTTGATTAATATGAAATTTTGCTTAATTACATGATTTTATAATTTTATTTTGTTAAAAAAAATGAAAAAAATATTTAAGAAAAAGTAAAAAATCCGTTGGCCACCAGGGCCCGCAAGCGAGTTGGAGGCCTAGTAGGGCAGAGCCGCTGAGCAACTAAGGACTGCGAGCTCAAGGCTCAAGCGGCTAAGGACCAGACTACGAGCTTGAAGCTCAAGCCGCTGGTGAAGCGGACTACGAGCTAGGCACTCAAGTGGCTGACATGTGCATCACTTCCCTTCCATGTCACTAGTGGCCAGTTAGGCGTGGGACAAAGAGTGTTCGTACACACGTGGGTGATTTGTACCTATTGATGGCTAAAGAAGTGCCTATAATGTATACACGTGAAAATTGCCTAGAAAATCGATGTGGGACTAAACCTGACGCCTTACTTTTTCTCACATATTTTCTAAATATCAAAAATGCCCCTCACTAACTATTATAAAATTATCCTTATGACATCATACATTGAGGGCATTTTAGTACTTATCTCATCTCTCCCTCTTTCTCTCTCTTGTAAGCGGATAACCGGTGAAGAAATCGTGATTTCCAGAGAGCGATTAAGCTACAAAAATCAGCAAAAACTTAGTCAATGTGATTTGCAGAACATCATGGCCAAAATTGGTGTAAGATTCTAGACAAAACATCACGAACTCAATGAAGAAATCATCTCTACTTGATCGACGAACAAACTGTCACCAGGAAGAGGACGATCTACCGGGAGACAAGTCACCACCTCTTGAGAGCATACCAGATGTAATAAAGGGCCTCCTCTCATTGCACTAACTTGAGGACGAAGCCCCTGAGATGTGCCCCACTATTTAGCACACCTTCGTCGAGTGACAGTTGTCGGAGGGCCACAAGTTGCCGTATTTTTGTTCCGTCGGGTGACAGCCGTTGAAAATAATATGGCGATCTATTCCACCAATTTCTAGGCTTCGAAAGAATTTTTAAAGATCACTCACATCGTCTTTGTCCAAAGAGAGCCTTTGAGGCCGTGGACATTGCATGATTTCTTTTTTGAACACGCAGAATTCTAGTAATCGCCGCCGCGAAGTCAGAACTCTATTTTTCATGTTTTAAACTTTATTTTCATTTAAATTAGTAATCTTTTGCACGATTTCAACATCCAATATATTTTGTACTTGAGTTACGATTATTCGGGCTTTTACAGAACTAAATTTGATCTATTAATTTGACAATAATCGTTTACGAAAGAATCATAGGTTGGAACTCTGTTTTCATCCGATTCGTGTTCTTCAGGCACTGATGTCACTTGACGTTATTGCCTTATTTCCTTTTCACATTTATTAAATAGATTATATTTATTATTCAGTTAAAAAATAATCATAAAAAAATCATATTCCTTCAGAAAAATTCTAAAATATTACCTAATATTATATTACATCCCTATGATCAACTTGGAGATTTCCCACTATTTTTGGAATCTTTTATTGATTTATAATTAATTTATTCACTCTGATAAATATTTAAAATTCTAAGAATTAGTCTTTTCTAGTTTTATAAATTTTAAATTTACGTGATTTATTATACAACGATTAATTCACGTCACATACCATCATATCCAATAATTATTAGATATTGGATACATGTTATTAATACCATATAACTTTTCATAGAGAGTATTTTTCCACGAGTAGATCAATAGTGAAAATGTCTTAATGGGGAATTATGTTTGATGTAAGATAGTTGGTCTTAGTTTACCTTGTATCAAAATATTTGATAATATTACAAGAACTTTGTCTAGTATTGGGCATATTCTTTACTTAAAGAAAAATTTCATTTCTTTAGCTAAAAATGGGGTCATAAAAGTTAGTAAATGGGCCATCATTGTGATGAAGGACAAAGATGTAGAATATTATATCCTATTATGGAACACAATTTATGCTTCAATTGTAGCAACATCTACCTCAATAACTAAAGAAGTTACTAAATTATGGCTTATGAATTTAAGACATTTAATTGAAAAAGGAATAGATCTATTAAGTAATAGAGGTTTATCTTGTGGGCAGAGTACCAATAAGATTGAATTTTGTGAGCATTGCATTTTGGGCAAGCATAAGATAGTTAGCTTCCAAACATCAATGCACAAAACTAAAAGTACTCTTGATTATATCCACTCATGTATTTAGCGTCTTTCTCATGTCCCTTCTAAAGGTGGTGCTTGTTATTTTCTATCATTCATTGATTTTTTTCCAAAAAGTTTGGGCATTCATCTTTAAGCATAAATTTGAAATTTTGATGGACTTTAACTAATATAATGTTTTGCTTAAAAATGAGACTAAGAAGAAAATGAAGATGTTGAAAACTAACAATGGTTTAGAGTTATGCTCCATTGAGTTTAATGATTTATATAAGAATGAAGGTATTTTAAGGCATAGGATAATGTGTTATACTCTACAGTAAAATAGAGTTGTAGAAAGAATGAAAAAAATTTGCTTGAACAAGTTTATTGTATGTTATTATCTATAAGTCTTGGTCAAAACATTTGAATATAGGTGGTGTCCATAACTTGTCATGTTGTGAACAGATCTCTAGTCTATGTTATTAACTCCAAAGCCGTTGAAGAAGTATAATCATGTAATTCTTATAATTTTTCAGATTTAAAGATTTTTGGTTAGCCAACATATGTCAATGTCAATGATGGCAAGTTAGAGCCAAGAGCTAAGAAGTGTATTTTCCTCGATTATGTCTCTAGAGTCATAATATACAAGTTATAGCTTCCCAACCCTAAATCTCTTACCCTTTTGATTGAAAGAAATGTTATTTTTGATAAAGCTATAATTTTACATCCTAGAGAAGAGATGCATGTCCCTAAAATTGTAGATTTTAATGATGGTATTCTAAATCAAGTGGAGTTGGATATTTTGATTCACATAAAATATATCCCAAATAAGAACAAATACAATGTCTAACATGCATTTTGTGAAGACATCTCCATAAAACTAAAATTACGCTTGCTCGTGATCAGTCAATGAGAGATATTATATCACTTTGAGGTATGGATATGCTAATATAGTCACTTATGCATTGACCATTACTGAGGAAACTTTAGACCTCACTAAGCCTTCCAAATTTTTAAATATCATATCTCATAAGGATGCAGACAAATGACTAGTTACTATGGGGGAAGAAATAGAATATCTCCATAAAAATTAGACTTGGGAGTTGATGGAAGCTCCAAAAGTATAGAAAGTCATTGGGTGCAAATTTATCTTCAAGAAGAAAAGTAGTACTCTAATTCTAACAATGCTAGATATAAATATGTTTAGTCACAAAGGGATATACTCCAGTTAAAGGTATTGATTACAATGATATATTTTCTCATATTGTTAAACATAGCTCCATAAATATTTTTTTATCTATTTTGGCATCATATAATTTATAGTTGAAAAAATGTATGTTAAAATAATATTTCCTCATGATAATCTTGATGAACATATTTATATGCAACAACTTGAAGGCTTTCTTGTTGAAGGAAAAGAGAATCATGTTTGTTTTCTCAAGAAATATCTATACATCTTAAAAAATCTATTTGAAAATGGTATAAGAGACTTGATGCATTTATGACAACATGAATTCTTAGTTATCAAATAATTTCTTCATTTATCTATTGCTTTATGTCAACAGTATATTAATCACAATAAGAGATATATCTAAATTAGTAAATTTGAAGTTTTACTCAATGTTGAGTTTAAAATGAAAGATTTGGGAGCAGCCAAAAAAATTTTCAAAATAGAAATCCATAGAAATTAGAGTGAAGGTAAGTTATATTTATCTCAAACTAAGTACATTGAGAAGGTACTTAAGTGTTTTAACATGTGGGATGCTAAGTATGTTCATGCTCCATTTACTACTCATTTCAAGCTTTCATATTTATTATTATTCCCCAATTGATGAAGAATTTATATCACATGTTTCATATTCTAATATAGTAGGCAGCATGATGTATGCCATGGTCTACACTTGTCTTGATACATCATATGGAATTAGTGTTACTGGTGACTATATTTCTACTCTAGGTAAAGTATATTGACATATAGTTTAAGTGAGTTTTTATGTACTTGAAGGGCACTAGCATATATGTTTGTAATTTGGGAGAGCAAAATGATACATTAACTAGATTTGTTGATTCAAATTTTACAAGAGATCTTGATAAATACAAGTCACTAATTGGTTACATATTTTCAATTAGTGGATGTGTTTTTAGCTGGAAAGCTTTTCTACTACCTATTATTATATTATCTACCATAGGCTCAATTCATGGCATTTATAGAGGCATTAAAAGAAACTATATGGTTACGAGATTTATTTTGTGAATTATATTTATGTTAAGCTTTTATTATTAACTATTGTGAAGCTTGGAATGCTATTTATTTGACTAAAGATCAGATGTATCATGAAAAGACAAAGCATATTGATGTCAAATATCATTTCATCCATTATATGTTTTTTGAAGGTGAAATTAATGTGTAGAAGATTGGTGCTAAAGATAATCCAAATGAAATGTTAGCAAAATCTCTTCTTATTTCTAAGTTCTAACATTGTTTGAACTTGATCAAAGTTCACAGCACTTTCACCTAACCTCCTAATTTTAAAACTATATACAACTTTATCTCTTGTTGCAGTTATGACGATCTGATGGAGTTTTTTTAGTATGAAGCTTTGAAGATCATTTTGATGTCCAAGTCAAGGTAGAGATTTGTAAGGGTGAGTAGTTCATCCCTCTTAAGGAAGGTCCTTGTGGGCCTTTTTTCTCCTTTTTGGGCTTTCACTTATAACTATTTTCTAGTCAGAAAATAGTTGAACCCCTTTTCTATAATCTATATTTAAAGGGAGCTTGGGGAGAGAGAAAGAGAGAGATGAAGATAGAGACAAATCTATGACATATGAAGTATTTTTTCTCTCCAACAACTATAACAAGATTCTGACTCTACGTCTTCTCTCCCCACTAGTGGTTGGTATTACTAGTTCATTAACTTTGCCTTTAGACATTAGATATTTATCCTTCTCCTTTTATTTGTTGGTCTTGATGTGTGTTTATACTCTTTCAACCATTGTAAACAAAGTTTGACTTTATTACAACTCATTCTATATTCTCTTAATTATTTATTACTCAATACACTTGCTACACTCATGCTCTATTTTTTGTTGTGTTGATAGGCTATTTCCAAGCCTATTAAGATCATATTCTAGATGATCATTTGACTACCTAATGACAAACATATTATCTAACAGCTAGACACATACATCCTTCTTCTAAGTCACCATGTTGTTGGCTTTTGTTGGTGCCTCATTAGCACCATCTCCCCAGAATGAGATCATACTCTATCACCACTTGTCGTTTTAATTTTGACTATTGGAGAAAACAATTGAAGTCAATAGCAAAGGAGGAGGTGGTTCCACATTGATGAGAGAGACCCTGGGGTATGTGTAGGCTGGTGACAACTTGGCAGATAATCTATCTCTTTGGAGTTGCAGTCTTCAAAATTTGGGGAGCTCCTCCAAATGTTGAAATATGACCAGAAGTCGTACATGGAAACTCTGTGATTTTTTAGCATATATATATTAACACAAATGCTTGAAAATAAAATTAAAAAAGGTTATTTTAACTGCACATGTTTCAATCTTTAAATTGTTCAATAATGATAAATAATTTGACAAAAGCATGATACAAATTTTGATGCACCAAATCCCATTGGCCATATGCTTTACAAAACAAATTTTATATACAAGTGAGATTTGGGTCATCAAATAAGTCACATGATGATCGTTTTAGGATATTGGTTTGTTTTCGTCAGTCAGTTCATCCTTGACAAGCCATGCCCAAAAAAATGATTAGGACAAAGGGGTCCTCTAGCTGTGATTCAAGATGTCCAGTCTAAGGTGACATAATAGGATTCAATCATTCAGTTTATCTCAGATAAAATTGAAATAATGTCAAGATTAAGATCAACACTAATCAATTGAATGATTCAGTATGATCCCATGCACTATAAAGGGATAGCATCGATGATCCATCCCTATTATCCATACGCTTCATGAGAAATCATGCAGCCATGATCTGAATTTCATTACTTTGAAAGATCAAACCGAAGTATTCTTCAACGATAGTCATTTTACAAAAGGTAAAGAAATGAGGAAATATTAGAGAAGTTATTTTCCTGTGAGAAAAATTATAAAATTGTTGAAACAAACCTGTAGCCGAACACAACTCTTCAATCAATCAACAGAGAAACATCTATGACATGGCTGTTTCTCTGGATAGTTAGTTATTACTGCATACGAATCCTATCAATCTAGTGGTCAAGATCAGAAAACAAAATAATCAGTCTCTGATGAACCTCTAAAGTCAATCAATAATGTTGACAAAGATTGTAAACTCATGAACGCTACAGTAGCATGAAATATGACTCTCTTCATCTGTGAATCATTGGAATATAATTGGGGGTGCCTCACAATTTGGTCATTACTTGAGTCTGATATGTGGCAATCCTCATGATGTTGTATCCTCTCTCTCCTCTCTCTCCTCTCAGGTATGTATGAGTTTCTTATGTTTCTTCGGATAAGAGGCGGCCGCTGATTTGAAGCCCATGTTTTCGTGCTCTGAATTATTTAGATAGATTGAGAGTCCTGAAAGGTGCATTCGCTGACCACCATATATATGAATAAAAGACATGTTCTGGCAAATCAGATTTTCCTCATCTGCATCACATCCGCCTCCGGCTACGGCTCTGAGAAGGACAACCGGTACAATGGCCAGAAGAGCGACTAGAGGGCGGAGGAAAGTGTGTACCACGCCATCGTGCACCACTTCCTCAGCGTGGCCCGATCGATACCGCGACAAGTCATCGCCCCTGCCAACATTCCCTTTGAGCTGTTCTTCCTTCCTACTGTTGACCTGCTCCATGAAGGACTGCGGATCACGGTTACCCAGAATAGCTCCTCGGACCCCCCCCCTAATCTCACGCTTGAGGTTCCACTCGGCGAATACAGGCACTGGCCCTCACCTTGGGCGTATCTCTGAAGCCGTATTGAAGGCAGCAACAGCTCTAGACAGCCGTGGTACGCCCCCAGGGAGAGGGCATAAAGAGTTATTTCATGTCGACAAGCTTGCGACCATGGACGTCGTCCGCATGCGCTGGCTGTGCCAGAGCCTACCGTCGGCGATGAATATGCTGTCCCCCGGGAGATCTCGGAGCGTGCCCGTGAACGGACTTCCCTTCGGGTAATTTTCCGAATCTGGTCTTGAGGACGAGCTACACGTTGGCGGCGGTGGTCGTCACCATGGTGTGGGGCACCCAGCCGAGGTGACCACAATGGTCTGGGTTGGAGACGCGGAAGCAGCTCCGTCTACCAGTCCAGAAGCCTGTGCTTGTTCTTCCAGAAGGTGATCAAACAGTCCAACACAGGGTAAGCCCGAGGTCCGTAGCCATGGAGCCACTTCATAGACCTTCCAAAGAAGAGCTTTAGAGTAGGGATGAAGGGCTTTGGCTCGAGGAAGAAGAACAGCACGAGGGAGGAGAAAGGCAGAAAGAGTCACTCGAGAGATATAGGAGACCCCATCCTCTACTGTGTTCAAAGAACTTTGAAGTTAACATATGGTTTATTTCTATTAAATCAATTTCATAATAACTGATATATTTATGACATGATTTGTATATTAATGAAATTACACACTTTTATGAATTGGATCACTCATTACTAGTAAAAATTAACTCAAAAATTAATCTATAATTAAATGGTTTCAAATATTTGTAAAATTTTATTACTTTTATAATTTAAAACTATTAATTTTTTCTTCCCTAAAGTTATGTACTAGAAATAAAGATAGTCCAACATGTGCATGTAACATGTGCTAAGCATAAAGGCAACCACCAAACAAAAGGTCATTCTGAGTATAATGCAACGGAAACAAGACACCAAAATTCACGAGAAATTTACATAAGGAACCTTGTTACAATAAGAACTACAAGAGAAAGAAACAATGACTTTTGGAGATTTATAGTTTTGATGATGAAAAAATAGTAAAATGATAGAAAAAGTAACATGCAAAATCGTCATTATGTTGAGCCCCACATGCTTTTAAGACTAATTCCAGAATGAAGGCATTTCTTTTTGGCTTTCAATAAGGGAGCCAACTCACCTAATTGGATGATTTTACATTCATGGTTAAAAAATACTATAAAATAGAAATACTAATTTTAAAATATCAATAATATGTACCCATTATAAAAAATATGGACAAAATAAGCATTCAATTAAAAAGGTATTTTGGAGGGTAAGATAGCAATTTTACATGAAAAACATTCGAGTATTTTTTATGACCCTTTAAAATGCTTGATTGTGTTGCAAATACTCCAATATAATTTATATTAGATTTTTTATTGTAAGATTCCATGTTTTATGCATAAGAATGTAGTCTACTTACACAAAGAGAGTTAAACATGCCAATCTACATCACATATTGCCAAAGTAAGAAATTTCATTGAAATGCACTATAGCAACCAGGAGACTAATTTTTATCCTTTTAGCATTAATACCCATAAAATCCATAAAATTATTCACTGTATGAGGAACGTCCTCTCCAAAGTTCAAGGTAAGAAAAAATTATGCAATTCATTGAAAGGAAAAAAAATTATCTTTACAATTGATAGGCCTATATATCAAAATATGCTTCTGTCTTTGAACCATCAGATTCACAAAATTGAAAGGCACTTATTGAACTATAAGAGCAATTTATTTTTTTTATTTTTTCTTGAATGATAATTAAGTATTGTGGATTTATAAAACAATAGTTCCATGTTAATCTTGTTGAGCCTCTATAGTCATGAATCTATAGTAAAGTGTTTCTAAAATATGCTTAGGTTAGTTGGAGCTTTGAAATATAATGTAAATCAGCAAAGACCTAAATGAACAATATTTATAGAACTTTCATTTAGTTGAGTCTAAAGACCTAATATCTATATAATAGAGTAGGATGTGTGGCCCAAATCACTATAACTTGTAGGTTCCATAATTTAAGTAGAAAACCAAAAACCCTATAGTGATTTGAAAAAGATCAATTCAACCCCACTCTTGGTTCCCTTGGAGTCTCAGTTAAACCAACAACTCTATGGGTGCACAGCTCAAAAATTTTCACACTCACATTTTTCCCTATTAACAATTTAATATAAAATTACTACAACCAACTTCTCCAGAGACAAGAAAGCCACCACCAATAGGGACATAGTATATTGATCTAGTTTTTCACATATACATTTTACCATGGTACGCATGCTACAGTAAAATTTGGACACGAGATTCACATATCTATTGACAAAAAAATGCTAGCTTATATCACATTTAAGAATCAACCCAATACTTGTTTATCATAAAAAGGACTCAATTCAGATAGTTCAATCTGTGCCTTTCATGTCTACTCGAGTTCTAATCATGATCATCATGCTTAGGGAATTCATTCATTTTTTTAATAAATTTAAGAGTCCAACCTTACATCATAGCAGCCAACCAAAGTACTAGAGGACCCTTCGATTATCCATAAATATGAAAACATATAAAGACAACACTAGAACCAATATCATAAAAATGCAAGAAATATCTCTTTATAAAATAGGAGGGCACATGATATTGGGTACAAAGGCCTTCATGGTAGAAAAGGAGGAATAATGTGTCCATCAGGTGCATAGGTACACATAAGACATCAAAGTGATAAAAAAATAAGCTATCCATTAAGATGACTCAAAGGACTCAAATATTGGTGACTTCAGAAACCTTAGCATGCTTATCATAGCATATGACTCCTTTGAAATTCCTAGAAAGGACTCTAATACTTGGGTACTTGGGAGTAAAATTCTGTGAAGAGTGCCTTCTTGAGAACAAACTTTAAACCATTCTTTGAACCCCAAAAATCCTTTCTATTCACTTTTGAACAAATATCCCCTACTGCTTTAAGGAAGAGTTTATTTCGATAGGAAATATAATGATAAATAAGTCGAAACCTTTTCATTTCTTCGAGCTAAAATAGAAGATGAAAACCATTTTATAAAAACGGACTCGAATGCTCTATCTCTATGTCAACCAAGTCCAATCCACTGGTGATCCCTTGTACTCACGTAGAGAATCTCTCTCTCTCTCTCTCTCTCTCTCTCTCTCTCTCTCTCTCTCTCTCTCTCTCTCTCTCTCTCTCTCTCTCTCTCTCCCACTTTCCCTCCCTCTCTCACTATATATTATCCGCACGCGACATTTAACAATTCACAATCGTACGTTGACATATCCAAGATTTCATTCCCATATCGCAAACGAACAAATAATGGCGTGTTACCACGTCATCAATCTCTAGGACCACATTTATCTCCCAGGAACTCATCTTTAAAACCTCTAAGAGATTATTTTCGGAATCATCTTCAAAATAAGCTGATGTCAGGTGATAAGCACGTCGGCGGTGCATCCCCTCTATCCGAGAGAGACCGCCGCTGCCCTCCTCAACCATTAGAAGATTTACTTCGAGATCATTTATAAATCGACTTCGTCAGCCGTTGGGTTCCCACAATTGCAGTACATGTTGCAGGCCCAAGTTGGGGAGAAGTACACGAAGAGACCGTCACCCTCAGCCCGCCGCCCGTGTCGAAGTACATGGTTCAGTTGACTTTCCCGTCCTCTCACGATCACAAAGTCGCCGCCATGTGAAAGCCGAACCCCTCATCTAGAAGGGCCGTCATCACCCACAGCTTCAACGCCGCCGCGTCCATCTCCCCATCGCACCCTCCAACCTGAGAACCCGAGGCGAAGAGATCAGAGAGAGCACCAAAGCGGGCCATCTGTGAGAACCAGGAGTTTATGGCTTTCTGCCGAAACCTTCATGGTGAGGGTCACCTCGTGCAACCCAGAGATGGTTGAGAAGGTGGAGCTCTCCTGCTGGAGGAAGGTCAACCTCTCAATGGCTCTATACAAGGCCGCCGCCGTTCCTTCTCCCTTCTGGCACACCAACCTCAGGTGGAACCTCTTATCCCCCAGTCCACACGCCGATAGCTCAAGCATATCCCCCTTGGAAACGGGATCCACGGAGCTCGGTTTCTCAGGTTCGTGGGGCTGAACAGGGGAGCTGCACACGTCCTCGGTTTTGGCGTGGGTTTCCAGGCTGGTGACCTCCTCCGCCAGTCTCTTGGCCTGCCCCTGCAAATCCCTCACGTACATGATGGCGTCTCCGATGATGGATGCCTTGTCCATCTGTAATACGAAATCAGAGAGAAGAAGAATAAGAAGATGAGGAGACAGTCGTCAGCAAGATGAAGCGAGTTAGCTTTTTTTCTATCAGCCTACCATGACCCAATAACTCTCTACTTTCCTCAATTTTTCGATACGAAATACTCATTAGAAATGTTAGCTACCAGAAAAACAAAGTCCAATGAATCGCTTTACCTACTCTTCCAGGTTTTAACCTCTAAACAAGATAAGGTTCTCTTCTAAATTTTTTTATTCGGGTGCCCCAAGTGGATCGCATATATAGGACAAGATTACAGCTGGGATCTCTTTCGTACTGGCAAAAAGTGGATCAAACATATCTAAACGAAACCGAGATATTGATATGCGAGACCTCCCAAAAGAACAGTCCCCTCACAAGTTGTATCATTTGGTAAATTGATATAACGATATAACCTAAGAATATAACTGAAAACCTTAGTGATAGATTAGATTTATGCTAAGATGTTGGATGAAGAAAATTGGCTCTCCATTTTCCAACTTATGCTTTTCATCTATGAGAGGGCTAAATTCCATCTCTGTGGTATGCACAACCTTGACTCAGACGCGCGAATACTAAAAATCGGATAAGTCCATATGGGAGAAAACGTTTTTAATATCCGGATAAATAACCCATCGTTATTGAGAGAAACACTATTGTCAGATCAGTCCAAGAGAGGGGAAGGCGAGGAAAGAAGCGACGAGAGAGAAATAGAGAGAGAGGTAGGCGAGAAAGGAGGCGACGAGAGAGAAGTAGAGAGAGAGGTAGGCGAGGAAGGAGGCGACGAGAGAGAAGTAGAGAGAGGTGTAGACGAGGAAAGAGACGACGAGAGAGAAGTAGAAAGTGTAGATAGGGAAAGCGGGGTGGGGAGAGAGTGTGAAGTATGAAGATAGGACAGATAGAGGAAGAGAGAAAAAGGGAGGAGGAACGAGGTAGAGGAAAGAGAGTGAGAGATAGAGACTGTTATCCAAGATGAATCGAGCGCGAATGTAGAGGGGGAGAACAGGAAGGAAAGAGAGTGAGAAGAATGGAAAAGGAACGAAAGATAGAGGGAGAGAGAAAAGGGAGAGGAGGAGCGAGGTAGAGGACAGAGAGAGAGAGAGAGAGAGGGACCTTGGTAATGTTGGGAACCAAGGACCGCAGCTCATAGAGCTTTTCCTTCATCCGTCCCCTTCGCCTCCTCTCCGAGACCAAGGTCCTGGCCCGGTCTCTTCCCAGCCTCGACCTCCCACCCGTCGTTCCAGAGGAGTCATCCTCCTCGGCATCTGCTTCCACGAGGCGAGGGTCTCCATCTGAGTAGAAACCTAGCACCTGCTCCACGACGGAGGAGCACAGATCCTCCTCTCCGAACTCCGCGAATCCTCCGACGAGAAGGCAATCCATCCGATCGAACTGATTGGCGTTAGAGAAGTTGACTGCGGCTGGCGGTTGCACAGCCAAGGAAGGGCTGCTCTCCATCTCCCCTAGAGGTCAACGCGGTGGCGCCGCTGCCGAATATGTAGTAGGGTGGCGACCCTCCGCGTCTTCCTTATTAAAGGAAGAGGCAGCCGACTAGTGTAAACAGAATAAAAACATCTCGATCACCGCTATCGTCGACGACGCCCCAGGTGCAACTTGTCAACGGCATTACAATGCGACAGTAACCAGACGCTTACCACAGCTCACATAACTCGTGACACAGATCCAGAGACATAAATGAGAGAACAAGAGATGACTGTCAGAGAGCGAGCGAGAGAGAGAAAGAGAGAGGCCTAGGGAGTCAGAGAGAGAGAGAGAGAACTCTACCCTGACAACACATACGATCTGCTCTTCTTTATGGCTGGGTTCCCGGCCATGCTCCAACCGCGTGGACAGCGGGGGTTGGCACGTGAGACCCACGGGAGACTCTAAGAGTCAACGCGTTGAGTTTTGGTTTACATACGGTCGTTCTATTTAGTCACCTCATACGTGATGTTTATAATAGTTAACTAGAATTTTATTTTTTACTGTGAAATAATAAGTTTATATTAAGATTTTTTTACATTTTGTAAAATTACGCTGCTTGATATTTAAAATATTTTTTGTCAAGTTCCTGATCATGATAATTATTTCGGGCTACTCAAATTAAGCTCTAAACACAACTAATTATTGACAAGCCCTCATGTTTTCCATTTTACCCATAGATCCCCGAAACGTAGTTCGTTTTATGTTTTTCTCTTGCGGTATAAATCGTTGTGATTCCATATAGTTGATGCAGAAAAATGCCTTCGTCCCTATCTTTCTGCCATCCGATTGTCCTTCATGCAGCTACACCGATGCAACAAGACGGCCTCTATTGTTTCAGATATTGGTTGGGCAACCAACCAGGGAATTTGTAGACCTCTCTCTCTCTCTCTCTCTCTCTCTCTCTCTCTCTCTCTCTCTCTCTCTCTCTCTCTCTCTCTCTCTCTCTCTCTCTCTCTCTCTCTCTCTCTCTCTATCTCTCTCCCTGTCTCTTTCTCGGCGATGGACCCAAGAAAGAGGCGACAGAAGAGAAAGGGCAGACAAAGATGACCCCCTCTCCATCAGCCAACCAGCATCGAGGAAAACTCAATTCCGCCGCCATGTTTCCTCTGTCATCACTGGCGACGTAGGCGGAGAGAATCCTCCCTTCCGAATAAAATCGAACGTTGAACAAGCTGGGGGGGGGAGGACAAAAAACATAAGATCCGGGCTTGTCCAACAGAAAAAAAAGGACTTGTTCGTAAATTCAGTACGTTTTCGGGGAGCGAAATCAAAATAATATTTGCGCACTAGCACCTCTAAAACAAGGTTTATCTGCCAGATCTGGAATAAAGAGGGGTTACATAAGCAAATGCCTTCATCAATGTACGAGCAGCTGTACTAGCAGCTACTAACAATGTACCCAGGTAATTGAATGGCGGAGAGTTGACAACGCCGACCGTGCGTGTCCAAGACGTTGACGCGAGGTTCTATATATTAATTTATACGTTCAGATCGATTTGGATACCCAGAAAAGGATTAAAAATTTTATTTTTGTATGAGTATATCATCATCATCGTCTTCATCATTATTGTTTGACTTCCAATCAACTAGCCGAATTATCGAGGTTATTCCCCCCAGCAGATCCTCATCTAAACATTTTTTAAAGTATAAATTTATCCAAATTATTCGTTCTACATGATTACCACCATCCTTTTATTTATTCATTTAAAGTAAAAAATTAAAGTCCGTCTCTTGAGAAAATAAATCAAAATCAGTGGCTGACGGCATGAAGAGGACCGTGATTAATTGGCTGGTAAGATCAGTGCATGTTGTAAAGATTAAGAATATATCACATTCATCTCTCCGCCCATGCTAGCTTACAACGAAATAATATTTAATATATAGAAAAATATAACTCTGAACCCACCGAACACGTGAAGGAACATGCCAAAAGTAGTATTGGACACGTATATTAGCATCCATGTATACACATCAATGGCATCATTTGATAGATACCAAAAAATGTCCATTTTTTAATTCATTCCGAAATCACTGACCCACTTAAAAAATTGGCAAGGTCATATAATCTATTTATAAGTTCCAATGGGCTCCCTAACTATGATAGAGCGAGAGAGAGAGAGAGAGAGAGGGGCCACCGCAAAAGAATTGGCTCCATGCTTCCAAGTTGGAGGGCCATCTAAGCACGGCTTTCGCCTAGATAATATCTGGGGCAGACCTACTGGGCTTTCTTCAGAGACCCAATCCCTGAAAACCCAGGCCGGGTCTCTGACATTCTAACCCCAATAAATTCGGTAACCAGAGTGGAGTTGTACGATCTGTGGTGATCTTCAAGGGGATATCAGGGTAGAACTCAGCGAGTTACCAAAACGGTAATCTTTCACTAGCTCAGAAGAAGGAAATGATTGTAAAGTTTCACTCTTCTTCCCTCTTTTTCTCTACAGCTCTCTCTTATAGGATGCAGACTTTCGGGCTTTTCTCAGGGCCCGGGCCCGGGCCCGGCTTTTGGACAGTTGCAGGTTTAGATGGGGAGAAACCAGAAAGGGTCTTCAAGGAAGATCAGAGGAAATGGCGTACTTTAGAAAGAGAAGTGAAACAAGATCTGCAAACTTGGTAATTATTTACGAATGCGCGAAGAAAACCCACCCAAATTTAGAGAAATAAAATAGAAATAAGACATACAAAATAAAGAAGAAGCCTTCAGATGGGGTAAATAAGCTTTTTTAGAAATATATCAATTTATCTACCATTTCAGGGTTGTACCGCTTCTAGAAGCTTCTCGTAAACCTCTCGAGCAGACATGTCCTCAACCTGCTCCCCCACCCCAAACAAAAAAAAAGGGGGTCAAAGGGCAGAGAAGGCACGGATTTCAGAGAAAATAATAAAAGATAAAGCTTCTTGCATAAACCAGATATTAAGCCAGAAGAGGCTGACTTGACTCACCACGAGAAGCTTTGATTTACTGTTCCACCCCCTTTGAAGAGTCATCTGATTTAACCTCAAGCCCAGGACCTGCTCCGTAAGTTCAGCCTAATTAACACTTGAATCTCAAATAATAGGTTAGACTACGTTACAGTGATGTTCTTTCTCAGTTTTCTAGGGCGGTTCAGTTTATGGGTAGAGCAAGAACGGGTCTGTGGTAATGCTATTTGTAGAAAGTTTTTAAAGGCATAGAGATAAAGTTGACCAAAAATTTCCTCACCTTTCCCATGAATTCCAGTAACTCACTGTTAGCTTCACCACGGGCAGCAGGGGCTGCCACTGTCACTCTGACATCATCGGCATTCACTCCTGAGTGAATGCATACATAAATGAGTAGATGAACCTAGGCAAACCACTAAAATTTCCTCATTTGTAGATCGACAGGCATATATATAAAAAATTACGCGCAGAAAGAAGTAGAAATGAATGTTGACCTTTTCAGGGATTCTCTTATTGGTTGATTCCATCAGAAAGAGGCATGAGAATCATCCATCAACAATAAATGAAACTAATTAAGCTAGCTTCAGACATCGTTGAATAACCCTATAGATGATGATGCATACACAAGGACTCAAAAGGAAATATGTATTACATGCGGTTCGGAAATATACGGCATTTGGCAATTATTCGTGACCAGAGAGAGATGATTTTTCAGTAGAATTCGATGAAGTTGGTAGAGATAATTTTAAAAATTTTGCATGCTTCTTGAGTTTATTCTACTTCAGTAATTATGTTCAGCCATTATTTCAGGCCACTAATTATCTGCATCAATATGTACAGTGATCCCAATGTGGTGAATGGAACAGAGAGTGCGGTACACTGCCTTCATTCATCAATCTTGGAACATTTGAAGCATTATTCACAGGAAACATGGAAACATATAAATGTATGTAGCAAGAATGATAATAGACAAAAAAATATATCTTTATTGGTGTTAGAGGAATAGCGGAATGGATATTTTTATCATGATATCTCACAAGTAGTTTCATAAAATTGATGTCATTTCTTTGAAGTGCTCTTGAGAAAAGCATCAGCTCTTGAACTAATGACTATTACCTCTAAAGAATCCTGTAAAATAATTAGTCAGACAGCAAAATTACTTGTAATTGCAGAGCGGTGTGCTCTGTCTTCCACTTCAATTGCCACCTGGACAAGACCACCTTCTAACTGAGATATGCAGGGAGGCACAGGAGCATCCTACAATAAGGACAAACTAGTAGTTGGCGGCAGATTCAAAGTAAACATACAGGGTCGCATTTATAAGTATATGAGGGAACAGGAAATCAGAGTCGATGAAAAGAAAAGAAATGGATGCACTGGCTCCTAATTTCTCAGTGAAGAAACATTGTGAGCATGATGCAGGTGTAATATTTAATTAGTTTGACGGCAAATTAATTAAAAGATTTTTGTAGCACCTTTCTGCAAGAATTTGAGGTCATTAAATAATAATAAAAATTCCAAAAATGAACAAGACTAAACTGTACCATAGTGAAAGCATTAGAAAAGAACTAGTGTGAGCATAAAAGACTCTTGAAGATCTAGAAAGAGTTTCCGAAATCTTTCTGCAGACTGCCGATACATAAAACTATTTTATCGAAATTGTTGTTCCAACACAGGTGTTCAGCAGATGAGAAGAAACTACATTTTGTATAAGCCAAACGATCTAGAAAGACCAATATGTTACAACATGTGGACTGATACAATATTTCGTTAATATGCTATGTCTCTGGCAAGCGGTTTCCTGACAATAAACTTCTGAAGAAATGTAATAATAATCGGAAAAAGTATATCAAAATGCAACTTTTAGATGAGAATAATGACTGTTGAGAGGCCTTTTCTTTCACCTGCAAAAAATTTATTAGCCAAGGGAGTGTCCAAGCTCTAACTGAGACGGATCTGTCAAAGACCAAGGAAAACAAGAATGCCCAAGTAGGTGACTCTGGTCAGGCAACAATGAGAAGTTATGTGCTCCAGGATTGCTAAGAAAACCCTACTCTCAAAGGATCATGACAAGTATCTTCCATTCGCACTTCTAAAAAAAACGTCTGGTATACCTAGTTGTTACCATTACTAACCATGCCGTGAAGAGATCCACCAAAGTTGGTGTTCCGAAGCATTAATTTACTCGGAAGACAGGAATTCAGTCTAGTGCGTGCTGAAACGTGATACCCCATGATACCAATTTTACTTAAAAACTGTTTCGTATGTAACAAGATACTCAATCAAAGATTATCCGACAATGTGAGCATTGATAGAAAGCCATCACAGGACCCGTCTATAATTACTTGCAATTGTCACGTGTATACTAATAAATAGACTGACAAGTACAACGCAGAAGGAAGAAAAATAGGAAGACATACCTGAGGGTTTGTTTCTGCTGCAATTGAACTCAGCGCACCATCAATAACATAGATAAAAGGAGCAGATTCTGGATCCTCTTCTGATCTGTAACAAACAAAAAGCTCGCACCCCACACATTTCATACGGAACTGTCTTTCAAGCTTCCCTTCACCACTGGATGTAAAAACCCACAGTCATATATATAAGCTTAATAATGACAATTAATCTCCAGAGAAGAATCATGTTATCAAAAACATTAAAAGTATCATACATATGATAATTTTAATGAAACTTTGGGCAATCATTTGGATGCTTGAAATGCCTTGGGGAAAAAGGATCAATGAGATTCTAAAATATGAAAACTACCGAGTAGTTCATATGTACGGTAGAGATACTTTAATACATCAAGGAGAACAAAAAAAGTCATTTCCTTCTGAAATAAATTCAGAAGAAATATACAGATTGAGATAAGAGCACTACCCGAAAATCTAAAAATCAGATTCCTCTACTCTGCCGGTACCAATTCTGGTTACCCATTTTTCTATTCTCTATTTTTGAGAGACTTAACAATTTCAGACAATTCGTCCATAATGTTATGTCTGCATAATGACCCAGACGATTAACACAGATAAGTACCTCTTTCACATTCAACTAATCAGTGAGAATGCAGAAAAAATTATCAACTCGCATTAAGAATGTAGTCTGAATACCGTCTAAGAACAACTTTTCCTGCCTCTTTAATATTCAATCTTGCTAGATGCTTCTTCTTGTCTAGAACATATGCATTGTCTGTCTTCCTCCTCGGCATTTTCTGTAACTGCATATCTTCAAAGAGAATGCTTGGTCATCGAGTGTATTCATCATTTATTAATAATTCTCATGTGATAAAGCAATGCACGACTATTTTTCAAGTATAAATCATGTGGGAGGCACCTAGCATGAAAACGAATTTCAAAAAATATAAGTCCTATCAAGACGATGTAAGAGTTGAATAAAACACTAACAAAATTCATTATATATGCATATAAATATAGATACATACAGTCCAGAACAAGTTCCAAACGAAAATAGTTTTTCAATCAAGAGCTCTTGCCAGAGAAAAGTGAGCTAAAGAGAAATACTCCATCTCATCATCACATCAGCTAGGTGGGATCAGAGACACAACTCCTATCCCATAACTCAAGCATATCATACACTATAAATTCATTCTCCCAGCTCCATCCGTGTATTTTTTTTACCTACATCCATACAAGTTTTTTTTTCAATTCATCTATCTTTCAGAAGCATCGGGAAAACAATACTCGTGTCTTATGAAAAGTTCATACCAATCTTCTGAGCACATGACTAGATCGTTACAGAGTGCTTACAAAATTTTCTTTGCCGTGACCACAAACCACAATCATTTAAAATCTGATACATTGTTCTATCTCATGAACCTATGATTTCTCGTTTCAATCGCCCCAATACTGTTCAGAGAACTAGTATATGTATACAACATTCTATTGGCGCAGTATATCAGGCATAACTAACATTTCATAGAAAGCGAACTAGAAGTCATTTTTCATAGTTTAAACACTCGCACTAATATAGCCACAACACTGTTTAATACAGTTACCAGGTTAAGTTACCAAGTTGCTAGATGAATATTGCTATGGAGAAAGATTGGAAAAATATTTATTCAGATGCCTGCAATCAGTTCACAGATGAAAATAAATCTCTCTACGCAAAACCAAACAGCACACCTCCAGAAGTGCAACTCTGAAAAATCGGCAGTCTACAGGGATAAGATGGCATGTTCCATCTACTGAGTGGCCCCTCCACTCGAAAATGCCTGAGTGGCCCCTCCACTCGAAAATGCCACTATTATGTTTCTTCCAGAAGAACTCGACTGTAGCATGTAGAATGAACCACTACAGAACTAGATCTCCCTTTGTGTTCCACCTCCCCTCCCAAACACAATGATCCACATGATGTTTGTGTCGCCGTCATCAATAAGGATAAATGCTGATAAACTGAAAATTAGGCACATCTTCCCCATTTCCAATTACCTGAATCTCATTCTGTCCAATGCATGGATTACCGAGCGAGAATGGCCGGGAGATCTACTAAGAGGTCTATTCCTTGTTCATGAAGATTCCTCATAAATCCATGGTACAGACATACTGTTACACTAGGGTCAAATGTTTCCGTAATTACCCCTAGAGAATCGGCTACTACACTGAATAATCTCGGGAAACCAACTGGGAAGGGAATTTTTCAACACTAAAGACATAATTTTAAGTAGTATTTGTACTAGTTTGGACTAAGAATACGAAGTAAATAGCATTAAAATGGATATTCAATAGAAATTAACCATTTAAGTAACATCCACCAGGTTTTCCCCAACCCCTATTCAAGCTTCGGTCATATGAATAGGGGAAGAACTCCCATTTTCATACCTCACCCTCAGTCGTGACTCATAACGGTATGAGGAATCGCACCCAATTTTGGACATATGTGAAAAAGAGTCGGCCCAGACGGGAGTCCAAGATTGAGCTTTAGCATGAGAATTTATATTCGAAGCCCGACTGGTTTCATAAAAGTCGGTATCCTTTGTAAGTCTAGAAAGGAGTGTTTCGATGAAGTCGCTGAAGTATCTCGGTCAGGGCGGTAAACCCGAGTCCTGAAAACGAATCATTCCATATGAATTTGGCAACACAGAGGAAACAAGAACGCAGATCCTCAAGGATGTGAAAGTTCTCGGGTAAGCACTCTCGGAATGCCGCTTCCTATCCCCATTACCAAAGATGGAAACTACGCCACCAAACGGGGAAAAGAGGGAAAACCAATGCAAAACGAAGCCACCATGGGAGAGTCTAACCAGTGATGAGCACATGGGAGGCGCAGTGCTTGCAGTGGTAAACGAAGAGCTCCGACTCGGGGCCGTCGGGCGCTGCGTCCTCGCTCGAGTACGTGTGAGTCGTCCTCTTCGGCATCTCCTCACCCCTCGCTCTCACAGAACTGGAACTGGAAAGTAGCAGTAGGGGAACCTGGCAACAAGCCAGACAGGGATCGGGGCTTTTCCGTAATTTCTTACCCTCCCATCTCTATTTCGCGGGCGAGGCATCGGCCCGGCCCAAAATTATTTTTCCGGCCCATTTACTTTTCCATCGGCCTCAATGCAGTATAATTTATTTCCAAATCTGTGCAGTTTATTTCATAAAAATTCGCCCTATAAATATTTTAATATTTTTTTAAGATAATTTTCTTAGATGCCATCAGTTTTATATTGACTCCATTTTTTTATTTCATAGTTTAAGAGTATGTTCATACCATGGATTTTTAATGACGTGTGTAAAGTGGGAAAGGAAAATAATGATGATATTTTTTTATGAGGCACCTTCTTCAGCTGGAGAATGTGGGCCTTATTTTCCAAAAGTGGTTGGCATTTTCTGCATGGATTTATCAGCCGATTATTTGGCATGTATTTCTTTTCTTATCTTTTTTTCTTTCTTGGATATTCTAGAACTAGCAACGTGAGCATAAGGCTGATTTTTAAAGCTTGAATTTTGAAAATAAATTAAAAATTATCACCATTTTCAGAATCTGTTTTAAATTTCAAAAAATATAAATCATATCCCTTTTAATAAATTAAATCTTTTTTTCTGAAAAATATAAAACATCATTTAGATGTTTGAGTTTTTGTGGGACTTTTTCAAGGTTTTTTCTAAGAATTTTTTTGTAAAAATATTATTAAAATATTTATATGAATTATGTCTACTTCATATTACTATTTAAGTGTATTTTTTAATATATAAAATCATTCAATCAAGTTTAACACACATTTTAAAGAACAACTATTTTGTGAGAAACATTGTAAATTTATTTATTGTCCTTATCTTACACTTCTCAAATACATTTTTGTCTACTTATTGTGGTAAATTATGAACACAAACACATGAATGCCAACATTGGGTAAGAGATCTATACAAATCTAGTAAATGGGAGAGTTTTTCTAATTCACCATCTTTTCTAGGGAATAAATAAATAAAATCATTTTTTACCCAGAGAGCCACAGTTTCTAGGAAAAGTACTCATAAAGTATATTAATTAATATTTTTAAGGTTTAATTTAGTTAGTGGCACCATAAGAAACTATGAATTAGGAGAAAAGTATATCCATTTCATAAAATTCGGAAAAAATACCATACAAGTTAGACCTTAATAACTATAACTATGAAGTTTAAGAAATGGGCTCTTAGACAAACCATTATGTAGAAAAAAGGGTAGAGAGAGAGAGGAGGGCGAGATGAGAGAAAGAGAGAGAAAGGAGAGAGAGAGAGAGAGAGAGAGAGAGAGAGGGGGGAGCCACGTGTCATGGAAGGAGATTCAAGTTTCTGGGCTGGAACCACTAAATCCAAAGCCCATGAATCATTGGGCTGGCTTTCCGTGGTCCATTGACAACCCTTTTAGCCGACTTAGTATGATCCAGGCGCTCGCGAGGTCACGTGAAGCAGCGGCAGGGCACGTGAGAAACTTTATTTTATTTTATTTTGTTTTTAATTTCTCCATTTAGTCCGTATAAATACCGGAACGCCTTCCTCTTCTACATCCGATCCGCTCACTGTTCTGCGTTTTCTGCACTGCTCCTCCATCTTCGGCATCAAGACAAGGGCGGCGAGGACGGCAGTGAGAGTGTAGTACTCAGCCGCAGGAGGATCTCGTCCTGTGGGCTCTAGGCTCCCTCTTCTTTATATTAGGTATGTTGGCCGTACATTTGTGATGAGTGCTGATAGGGTAAATGGGAAGGGTTTCTTCTGACGGGCTGGCTGTGGTTTGCTTTTCAGTCAGAGATGGATGGGGAGGACGCCGCCCGCCGCCGGACCGTCTCCAGCGAATACCGGAAGAAGCTCCTCCAGTATAAAGAACTGGAGTCGAGAGTACGAACAGGTCAGCTGGATGATGGAAATTTAGACAGTGCAGGAGGTGTCGGGATCGTTAATTTTTATTTTTTCTTTCACATTACTCGTGTTGATTAATTTAGACGAGAGTGCAAGTGTTGATCTTTTGTTCGTGTTTGCTGCAATATGTTGCTGATCCGCTCCGCAGTCTGCTTGAACTATCCTGTTTCCCAATTGACTGCGTTCGGTTATCCATGGGTTTTTTTTACTAGGATTTCGGAGAGGGTGCCAGTGTTGGCGTTGGCTGGATTTTGTTGATTTACAGGTATATGGCCAGTCAAAATTCTCAAGGACTAGGAAAAGGGATTTTCAGGGGATTGGCTGTGCTTTCTATAGGTTTGCAGCGTTAATGTAGCATATATGCAGATTAATTGTTATTATATTATGGACAGTTTGTGAGGGTTACTCGAGAGCGTTTTATAGGATTTTAATGGATGGAGAATCATTGTGCTCTTATATAACACTCTCTGGGGACCTGAGAAAAGCAAGTAAACTGAGGATTCACACCCTTCTCTGTAATTTATAGATTTAAAATGTATCTTTTGCACTGTGATGATTGTCATTATGTTATTATGATGATGAAAGGACAAAAAATACATAATATGAGCGACGTACTGAGATAATTTAATTTATATTAGTCGATAGAGAACTGTATCTCATTATTGTCACTTTCATCTTCCAATTCTCAACCAATTCAGAGCAATTCTCAACCAATTCAGGTTCAGCTATGGCTCTGTCCACCCATTTCATTCAGAGAATGGAAGAAAACTTCTCATGGGATCCAAGCGATTTAATGATTACAACAGCTATCTGACCCGATCTCTTAATTAATGGCTGCGTTTCTTTACTTGATCTGGATGATATTACGAATCCTGAAAATTTGAATCTATGGGGGCAAATTTTTTTGGATCCAGTATGCTCAAAGGGGAAACTTGGTTTCAAGGATATCGTCTAATTTTTCTCTGCAATCTCAAAGCTTCATATAGAGTGCCAAAAGGTGGAGTATTTGATGCGGCTCTCTACTAACAAGAATAAGGTTTAACTGTTGAATTTGAAGAACCGAGTCAGAGCTGCTGTTTAGGTGGCCTGAGCTGGGGCAGGACCAAAATGTAAGTTGGCCATGCTCTAGAATGTGCCTAGCAAGTTCGTGTTCTTGTGTTTTCTTCCTCTTTTGGTTTGGTCTATATGAGAGAACTACACCCATCTATCCCTCAGCTGGGTTGGTCTTTTGCCTGGGGACCAGATCCGGACCTCTATTTGACTTGCTATGGATATAATTGCTGTAGTTCCAATGGAGGTGTCAGCCACAACTTAAAACAGCCGTTGAATTGATCAAAACCATAGTTAGCCCTCTCTTTCTGTTTCCATACATAACTATTAGCTGGTCGTTCACCTCCCTCTCCTATTTTCCGTAAGGTTTCCTTCATGTCATTGTTTAGATGATCTTCATCTTTAGCTGGTTTTTTGAACACCAGCCACCACAATACGTCTTGCTTTTCAATGACAGATCAAAATCATATTTTAAACTCTGCATAGTACCATAATGTTTTAAATCCATCTTATGAGAATCAAGATTGAGAACAAAGAGACGGACTGCAACTAAATCAGTGTCATAAAATAACATTGGTGACGCAGACGGTGATGGCTCATCCAACGTCATAAAATGTCCAGCCTTCTCCTTGTTTTATATATTTGCATCTTCCCATGCTCGCACGCACGCACACAGATTGATCCCTGCCCGCTTTAGTGTGCGGTGTGCATTCTTCAGTGGATCATAGTCTTGGGGATAGGCATGGATGTTCTAGAGTGAAGAGAGAAAAAAATGCATGCATGTATTGTTTTCTTATGTGGATTTACTTAAACGTGCAATAAAAAGAATTTAATCGCCTTCTTAGATGCTTTCTCATTTCGCGAAATGTTTGTGAGATAAGATCAGCACCTGACTTTTTTAGCACAGACGTGATACTGGGTGTTTTATTTCCCAGTAAAATGGCATGCCCATTGGTTAAGAGGAATTCTAGAGCCTGAAGTTTGACGTTGATTAGTTTAGTGTAATGTAATGTACGATTTTATTTGTTGGTTTTGGGTATTATTATTTATTTGCGGTCATATTTCTTTACCACACAGTAAATTGGCAAAAGGTTCTTGTTGCAATTATTTTTCCCCTTTTTAATGGTCTCATTTGGCATTCATTACCCTCTGGATCGTGCTGATGTTTTTAAAAATAAAATTTCTGTTTATCAGGCTAGATTGATGTACTGGATCTGTAGTGATTGTTTCATCTTTCTCTGACCCATTGAAACTGGAAATTGCAGTGAGGGAAAATCTACGTGCTTCAAAGAAGGAATTTGCTAAGACAGAGGATGACTTGAAATCTCTGCAAAGTGTAGGACAGATTATTGGTGAAGTCCTACGTCCACTTGACAATGAACGTTGTAAGAACATTGCTCGTGTCCCTTTTGTAGTCATATTTTTCCATTTACAAGTGGCGCATGTGTAGCATATTGGACAATCCTGTCTTGGGATTTGTGACGACACATTTCTGCCGATCCGTTTGATACTTCCTGTTGAAGTTTTGAGTGGTTGTGATGACCTTTTTTCCTTATTATGATTATAAAGCATAATATGCATTGTCCTTGGGCATGTACAGTTCTACTCCATTTTCATTTATTTTCAAAGCCTGATTATTTTTAATGGCTTAAAATGTGAACCCAAAGTTGGGTATATCTTCAACTGGGTTATAAGTTCGCTTCTTTGTAATTTCAATGTCCATAATATTTCACTCATCGTTTTTATCTTTTTTATTGGTACTCTCCTTTTTTACGAAATACATGTATTGGTAATTATGATGAACAGTATCGTTCATTTTTGGTGATACGCAGTAATAAAAATATAAGAAACAATGCCTAAGGTGACAAGTTAGCTGTTTCAATATCATGACGAAGCATAAGTAACAGTGTCTGGCGTCTTTCATTCACTTGTAATCTTGAGCTGCTGATATGTTATTGATTGTTTTGCTAGTTATAGGGTATTTTTTGTGGCGGATGGTCCTACGCTTGGGAATGCTCATGACAGCTATTTGGTTAGTTTGCTTAGTGGAATGGGAATTGTTGTGGTTGGACAGGTGCAGGTCTCTCAGATGGTGTTTCACTTCTGCTAGGTTTTTTTTGATGCTCAGTGTGAAGTGACTGGAATTTTTAATATTCTTGGGGACTATATAGCGGCGTGATCCATAATCATAGCCATTATCTATTTGTCTTTTAAATGATAAGCAACAATTTAGTGAGTTTATCTCTCTCATGTTCTTCATGCCATCACGTTGGTGGTGAGGACAACTCTTGTTCAGTATCTGCATGAAACCATTATCTTAGCATTGGCTGGGTCAGACATTAGTTCTGCTGAAGCTATAGAGAAGCGACTGATCTAAGATTCTAAATCCAAGGGCATGGCAAACGAGGAAGATATGTAAAATGAAAATCAAGGTCACCTGATGATGCCCCCTGAATTTTAGCTGTGGATTGGCCAGTCTGATCGAGATGGGATTGACAGAGTTAGCTTATTCTCAGGAAAGGCTGGTTTAGGTAAAAAGTTCATCTTTCAATAATAAAAGGTACACGGATAAATGCCAATCGTTGTTTTATATGATATTTTTATGGAAGGAAACTGAAGGAGTTGGCTGATCAAGAGGGCGTGTAAAAATGGCATAATATCAATTTAAGGCAGGATAACTAGAATACAGTATTGAGGGACTTTTGATACGTCTTATTTGCCCAACTTACTCACAGCCTCTCCCTGGTGTGCCCTCTCCACTTTGGCTCCAATAACTCCTAGCTAGGGACCTGGGTGGGTGTCCATATAGGCTTCAGGGGTTTTATCCTTCAAGTTAACTGCGGTTTAAATGGATTGATGACGCTTCTTCATGTACCTCATGGAAGTGGACTGTTCCAAGCTATTGTTATGCCTACCTGTTGGAATTCTGTCCTATACATTTGAATTGGCCTGTTCTGATAAAAGTTTCCACAGAATGGAATTAGGTTCCAAATTTTTACTCATGAATGCTTAATGCCTTATGATCCAAAGTATCACAAAAATACGGCGTCCATATGTGAAGCGGAATGACTGATTCTTTATGTAGTACATGTTTAGCTGTCCTTAAGCAGACGTTTCCTCTCGAACTATATGCTAATTTATGTACAGATTTTGGTTTACCTTCAGGAGGTGTTGGGTGTTTGACCATCAATCATAGACTGGAAGTTGAACAGTGAAAACTCTACACCTTCATATATTTTATATAACCTGATTATCGGTTTTTTGCATGGTTTTACCTTTTTTCATTTTTTTTCTTCTTTAAACGCAAATTTTCTAGTGGAGTTTACCCAGCTGATCAATCATATGATTTCCAGTGATAGTTAAGGCAAGCAGTGGTCCTAGATATGTTGTTGGCTGTCGCAGTAAGGTTGATAAAGAGAAGCTTACAGCTGGAACTCGAGTGGTGCTTGACATGACAACACTCACAATAATGCGTGCCCTTCCACGAGAGGTACTGGTTGTCCATCAGCATTTAATTATTTGCCGGAGAGAGCTGGCATTTCAACCTGTCGTTGGGATAAATAAATATTTTTCAAGATTTCTAATTTCTGGGCATATGTTGTCTGTATTGGGCCACATCTATTTTCTTGCATAAAGAATCAAACAGATCACTGATCTCTATGATTTTCTCTGAATATCTTTTGCTGACTTTTGTGGTTAATCTTCATGTTTTAATCTAATTCATTCGACTAGAGATTAGACGTTGTGCATCAATCTTCTTATTTATTTTTTCCAGGTTGATCCTGTAGTGTACAATATGCTTCATGAAGATCCAGGTAATGTAAGTTACTCCGCAGTAGGTGGTTTATCCGATCAAATACGAGAACTCAGAGAGGCTATCGAACTGCCACTGATGAATCCTGAACTCTTCATCAGAGTAGGAATCAAACCCCCAAAGGTATCCATAGCGCATTCCTTTTTTGAATCCTCATCAATTCCAGGTCTATTCTTGTTATTTTGAACAGGGTCTGACCCGATCTCATTAACTTGTAAAGTTTGATTATCATGTACCCTTTCTGTCGTAATGCTTTCAGGGTGTGCTTCTTTACGGTCCCCCTGGAACCGGAAAAACACTGCTAGCACGAGCAATAGCTAGCAACATAGACGCTAATTTTCTGAAGGTGATCGTTTACTCTTGAATAATTGAATTTATTTTATTTTATTCATTATCAGCTGCATTTTCTCACTTGCTATTCTCATTTAGGTTGTTTCAAGCGCTATAATAGACAAGTACATTGGAGAAAGCGCTCGCTTAATTAGGGAGATGTTTGGCTACGCTCGTGATCATCAGGTTTGACTTTTGTCTCTCGTTATCTTATCCTATTATCCTGCCGAATATTATGTGCCCATAACATGTGCTTCTTGGAAGTGTCTTAATATAAGTTTCTGGTACAGCCGTGCATTATATTCATGGATGAAATCGATGCGATTGGTGGGCGCCGCTTTAGTGAGGGCACAAGTGCTGATCGCGAGATTCAAAGAACGCTAATGGAGCTGCTTAATCAGCTAGATGGATTTGATCAGTTGGGGAAGGTATCAAACTACTCTCGGAATCTACAAAAAATTGATTTGCCTGCTCCGATATTTGGCGTGAAACATGATATTATAAACCCAGTAATAGAACAGAAACAAGGGAACGCTCTCATCGTTGCTAGCATCTAACCTTTTGCCCATGTAAATGTGCCTCATTCGTCTTTTCCAAAAATCCTGCTTTGATAATCAGGAGGATGTCGGTTTTCCATCATAGCGCCGTGGCTGCCGCATTAAGCCATTACATTAGCTCTGAGGGGACAATTGATGAGGGGATTCATGCTAGTTATTGATGATCCAGTGGGACTTGAGCACTATTATGCTACAGAGCTGAGTTACCTGGCTTTGTTCCTTATTTGCGGTTCATAATTGAAATCTAGAACTGGATCCTGCAATTGAAGCGTGGTTCCCCATCAGGGCTTGTACTCTTCTTTAAATCGGTCCACTTGAGCCGCACTTTCCCTCCTCAGCATTGACGCCTTGCATAAATTTTGCCAGGTTAAAATGATTATGGCCACAAATAGGCCGGACGTCCTCGATCCAGCCCTCCTCCGTCCTGGCCGACTCGATAGGAAGATCGAGATCCCACTGCCCAATGAACAATCAAGAATGGAAATTCTTAAGATTCATGCCGCCGGAATTGCGAAACACGGGGAGATAGACTATGAGGCAGTGATCAAGCTTGCAGAGGTGTGATCTGCTCCTCTCTTCTCTCTCTTTCTCTCTCTCTCCCCCCTGGCCTGATTCTTTCTCTCTCTTCTCAGGGTTTCAATGGAGCCGACCTTCGTAATATCTGTACTGAGGCTGGGATGGCTGCAATACGAGCAGAGCGTGACTACGTGATCCATGAGGACTTCATGAAGGTATTCCCTGATTCATGCCACAAGCCACTATACAATCGAAATTTAATCCGATTATTTATCTTTCCGAATGGATTCTGCAAGATTAGCGATTTATGTTTTCAGAAATAATGTATGAGGATATGAACCTAGACCAGAAAAACCTGCGGAACTGGCATTATTTTTATTCCGCCATGGCGGAATTTGTGGTCTTATCCTTTCAAATTAGCTTGCTAGTTCATCGGGCAATCTTACTAGGCGATGATTAATTGGAAATCGACAGGAAGAGATCCACATGCTGAACCCATATCTGTGGATCTGAAATCGGATGGATGAAGATTCATCCCCAAGTTCTGTTCTGCTCACGTGGATTCTATTCTATTACAGGCAGTGAGGAAGTTGAACGAGGCGAAGAAGCTGGAGTCAACCGCCCACTATAACGCTGACTTTGGGAAGGACTAGTACTTGCGATCTTCTCGGGCTTAGCATCTTAGAATAGCCAGTTTTCTTGAGCCGATGGGCCCGGTTACACAGATAGACCATCTTATGTGGGTCACTGCTTTCTCTCTCTACTTCTCTACCTTATGGCGGCCCAGAAGTTGTTTATTATCATACGTGGCAGGATTTTGATCTCTCTCTCTCTCTCTCTCTCACTTACTCACTCACTCACTCACTCACTCCCCGTAGGCAATCCTGTTAGGTATTTAGAAATATTAATAGTCACCTAACAGCCATGTCCCTTGTGTCACACCCCTCGCTCTTATGAGGTTCTTCTAGTGAAACCTCCGCACGCACCTAAGCGGTATGGTGTGGACGTGTTTGCATGGCATGCTATGCACAGTTGGCACGTGTGTGACAACACAAGTAGGGACCATGCACACATACATTGCCACTGTGTGGCGGCATAATACGATATGCATGAGTGGGGAATGTCACAACATTAGCACAACCATGGTACAAGAGTAGTACTATTTAAGAATGTGATGTTAATGAGCTGGCATAGTTAACCTTATAGTCACTACCTTTCTTGAGAAATTATGTCATTAAATTATTTTCTTGTGGGAACAACTTAGCTACCAAACTTAAGCGGTGGATATGAGATGTGTGGGGGGTACCATGCTCTCCAAGTGTCCACGTTAAGATATGACATGGCACTAAGGTGTAAATGTAATTTATGAATTTTTCATATGGTACTCTTTCCTATAAATAGGAGGGATCCATTGCCATGCTGGGTATATAGGAGTAAGTGTGAGTGAGGGTTTCCCCTGTTGTACCAAGTAAGCTTCTTAGTTAAGATAAGTGTCGTCCCTTTGAGTTTAACTTCAATGTGATCTTTGATAGAGGAGGGCTACTTAGGTGATCAGTAGGTACTAAAGACTAAATGGATGAGGAGTTTCAAACATAAGCCCTCTTTGATAGTGACAATTGATAAAGTCACAATCAAGAACAAATTAGGTGGAGTTATATAGTTCTCCAAGATGGACCGAAAGAGTAGATACCATCAAGTTTGAATTTGAGATAGAGATGAGTCAAAGACCGCATTTGACACACTATAGGTCTTACAATTTTACAGTGATGTTGTTTGTGGCCTCACTAATGCCCTTCCCACCATTCCTACATTTTACACCTTGATGAAGGTAATATTCTCAACTAGTTTATCATTACTTACCTAAATGATATCTTAATTTATAATAAAATATACCAGAATGTAAATTGCATTTGTAGGAGTGGCTTTAAAAGGAGAGGGAGCATCAACTCTATCTCAATCTAGCTAATCCAAAGTTTGCATTGATAGAGATGACTTTCTTCGGCCACTTTACAAGATAAAATGTTGCCTTGCTAATGGATTAGACTAGGATTCAGGCCACCGAGTGCTCAACACCTGTTGATGCCCTAATACTTAGCTTATTCCCAACTTGATTAATTATTACTGAAAATTTATCTAGAGTTATTTCAAAATTTTCTAAAATTTGTCTAGTCTGTTGAGGTCGGAGGGACAGCCCATAACTTTTTGAGAGTCAAAAGTTGAGGGACATGAAGTGGCAATAGTCTATGCACAAGAAGGAAAAGATTGTTGTCATAAATAATCTTTAATTACTTCGAGGGGTAGAGGAAACTTATATTGAAGTATGTGTGATGATCAAACTTTTTGACTGAGCACAATTTCATCATCAAGTACAGATTAGGGCATGCCAATGTGATGGGCAACACCTTTAGCTGCAAAGAGTAAAAAATTAAATTCAAAGTAATTACAGTGATATATGAGACTGTTGGATGAGATATGAGCTGCCACAATTGAAGATGAAGAAGCAAGGAGCATAGCAGTTGGACCAACATGTCATTTCTAAGAAAAAGAATCCATGTTGTAAGTGTGTGAGTGTGTACTATATCTATTTTATGTAGGTGGGTTATGACAATTCCTATTGTAGAGTCATAGCATGCACCATATGCAGAATATTCAAAGCAACAATGCATGCTGACTCTTATCCTAGAAAAATAATACTAATAAGATATATAATTGGACATCAAGATTTACATGTAGTAGTGCCTCATATACCAACATAATGAGATCGAGTAGGTTTAGGAAATAGACACACTAGAGACTTAGGATATCTCGTACTAACTTGAGAATCTATTTTCATGAATTTCATCATTTAATTTCCACCAGCATAGCGCTATGATACAATCTTTGCCAAAATGATTTATTTCTTCAAATATGAGTGTTTGTGTTGATGCAAACAAATTTCCTGATGGAAGAGGTGGTGAACCTCTTCCTAGTTACTATAATGAAAATGTAGGGTTTGCTATAGAACATCAAATGTGATCAAAATGCTTGCTTCACCAAAAAGTTTTAGACATTCTTTTTTACCATCTTGGAGACCTAATGAAAGTTATTCACGATTTTTCGTTCACAGATGGAGGACAAAGAGAAGATAATAATGATATATTAGAGTACGGTCAACACTATATGATAGTCAACTAAGAGAATTAGATGAACTTTGTTTATCTTTTCTACAATCTTCATTACTCACTGTTCAAACTTGTTATGGGGAGACATTTACTTACCATACTTGAACTCCCTACGTAGAACAAAATGTCGTATTATCTAATGACATAACATTTTGCATAGATGTGTTCAGAGTATGTTGAGGAGCTGTGTGAGACTATGGTGCCCACAACCTATTGGCCGAAGAAGAATGCAGACTGAAATAGGAACGATGTGGAGTTCAACATTAGCAATCAGGTGATACTTTAGGTCAATCTAAGGGTGCACAATTGCATTACGAGGTCCAACCGTCATCATGGTCTACATCAACTCTATGATAGACTATTTGAATGATAAAGGTGGGATGACCTGCCTATTGTTTCTATGTGTCTTCAAGATTGACAACTCGTGTAGTTTTCCATGTATCATTACTTAAGCTTTATCATGGGGGAAAAGATGCAAAATATAACATGCTTTCAGTAAACCAACATCGGTATGAACTCACTTTGCAAATAGAACTAAAACTATTTTGGACCAAAAAGAGATTAATAAAGGTAGATGATTCTATATACAATTACTATGTTTACTACCTTGTCAAGTCGTGGAGGAGGCCCGAGAAAGATGCTATGTACATCAAGACTCATCCTTTGACGAAGATGTCAGATCCATCACATTTGGGAAGATGTCACCTCCCTTGCTCCGCTAAGCAGGTTTCTTTCAAAGGAACCTTGACATGTGCCTTAGGACATGTGTCACAACATGACAGGAACACGTTGACACACAAACGTGGTGGCACTATCATGACATGCATCAGCAGTGGACTCCACCAATGGGGGATGAGATCATTGGGGGCATTCTAAGAACCTCTACAACGGACACCTGCAATACTATTCCGGAGTGAGCAAGATTCATGGTGGCTACTCATGAATCTCGATGACTGCTGGCATAGTGAGGGTATACGCACAAATGAGCAATGTCATAGTGTGGTAACATGGCGGTGCATGTAGGTGCATGGAGGACACATAAAGGTGTGTGACTTACACATCTTAGCACATGCCAACATAGGCAAGTTGGTGAGGCTAATGAGCTATCTTAGTTAACTTTACTAACACCTCCCTTTATGAGAACTTATGATGTTAAATTGTTAACTTGAGGAAACATCTAAACCACCAAACCTAAGCAATTGTTATGAGATATGTGTAGGGTTCCACATTGTCTAAGTTGTCACATCAAGATCATGACGCAGTGCTGAAGTGTAAAGATAATTGGAAGATTTTGCATCGGATATTCTCTCTCATAAATAGGAAGGCTCCACTGCCACATTGGGCAGCAGAAAGGACGACGTCCGGGTGGCGAGAGTTTCCCAGATTGTAGCCAGTAAGCCTCTTAGTTAATATAAGTGATGCCCCTTTGAGCTTAGCTTTTCAGACCTAAGTCAACTTAGACCCCGTGACACCACGCCCTTTTAGTGAGGGTTTTCTCAGCCCAGACGGCGGAAGAATGCGAGGACTTGGTCGTAGACAACCGTCTTGGCGTTGACGCCAATGATGAAGTCAGCATGGGCGAACTCCGGGACGAACTGGACGGTCAACTTGTCAGGGTTGTGCGAACGGAGATCTGTCACCAGGCGCCGGACGTCCTCTACGTCGGAGAGGAAGTCCTGGCCGCCGTAGCTGAGGAAGAGTGGGAACTCGCTGGATATCGCCGACATGTTGTACGCCGGCGGCTTCTCCTGCCCGTACTGCCGCATGTTCGCGTCTCTCCCTCCGAAGTCAAACTTCGACAGTACCCCGTCCCGGTAGGCTGTAGGCGCCGAAAATAAACATGAAGATGACTCTCTCTCTCTCTCTCTCTCTCTCTCTCTCTCTCTCTCTCTCTCTCTCTCTCTCTCTCACTCTCTCTCTCCATATCTCTCTCTCTCTCTTGACGTATAGGGGAACTTACTCTGAGCAAAGTGCACCATGTTCCTGGTCGATGTCGGCTGCGGCTCGTACTTCAGGAAGAGCTCCACCGTTGACTCGTTGAGGCAGCAGTTCTTACCTGCAAGTGGAGATTGCTTAAACAGATTAACCCCACCCACATAGAGTAACCTCAGGGAGGAAGGGAGGGAGGGAGGGAGGGAGGGAGAGAGAGAGAGAGAGAGAGAGAGAGAGAGAGAGAGAGAGAGAGAGAGAGAGAGAGAGAGAGAGAGCTGCTTTACCTGTTAAGGAGGTCATGAGATCGTAGCAATCGATAATTGGATCAAGGCAAAGTACCTTCAGGAAGTTGGTCACCGGCAGCCTATATTCGGGAGGAGAGGGAAACCACAATTGAGAGAGGGAGCTCGTGAGTTCACGGCGGATAATGCTGATTTAGGTAGGGTGAGATATTGCCAGAGGCAAATTTACCCCTTGGGGTCGAACTCTGAAATCCCCAGCCATGCCAGCATCTGGCGCAGAAGAACATAGAGCGTTTGTCACACTTATCACATACATGTATACATATCTATATACGTGCTAGAGTGAGAGCGGGAGAGTTTGCTGGATAGGAAGTAAGATGCCGCAGGAAAACAGATGGGGAGAAAGACAGACGTATGTAGAGAGAGTGGGAAAGAGGGAGAGAGAGAGAGAGGGGGGGGTGTGGACGGATAGATGGATCTAGGGATAAAGATTTGTATGAACAGATGGATAGGTACAGACAAATACACAAAGACATTTAAGGACATATAGAAAGTAAGGGAGCGAGATATGGATAGAGATTTTAGAGATAGCGAGGAAGACGTAGTGGAGAGAGAGAGAGGATGAAAGACAGACGTACATGGAGAAAGAAGATATCACACACACGCGCACAGACATTGGTGGAGAGGGAGATATATGGATAAACAGAGACAGATAACGATGGATAAAAGGGGATTGATTTATAGATCCATAGCGAGAGAGAGAGAGAGAGTATAGGTAGAAAGAGTAATTTATATTCAAATAATGAGCTTACGGTCCTCGTGGCTCTCACCTCTCCGAGAAACGCCCTTGCGGCGACTATCCCCAGAGGGGTTGTCATTCGACTTAAGTAGGCGACGGGACTCAGCAAGACGGCCGACCTCAGGTTATCCACCAGCCTCCCTTCCGAAAGGGACGCCAGCGCCATCAACGTCCCCTGTAACACCCCCCCATCGAGAGAGAGAGAGAGAGAGAGAGAGGGAGAGAGAGAGTTAGTCCCTCGCTACACTGTACTCCTTTATGGAGGACAATTCTAATCAGACCCACCATGGAGTGGCCGATATAGTCCACCTTCTTCCCTGTCTTCCGGTATACGAAGCCGACGGTCGCTGGAAGCTCGTACATCGCCAGCTCGTCCCAAGACCACCGCCAGTAGGCCTGCCATTTGGTGCATCAGTCAAGAGCCGGAAGCTCGACAACGACGGCCACCGAAAAAAGAGAAGATGGCTCCGCTGCCGAAGACTGACCGGAGACGACGGGTCGAGGGTAGAGTGGCGGCGGCTCCACCGCGTCCCTCTCGCGTTAGCGATCCACACATCATAGCCGGCGTCGGCGAGGACGTAAGCCAGAGACTCCTCTGGCGAGTTCAGCACCCACGTCGTCCCGTCCTATGCATGGAGAAGTATCGGTCTTCACATACTAAACCTCGCTTCAGTATTAGGAATGTTTATTCTTTTTTGTATACCATGAGAACCCCGTGCTGGAGGAGCACTGGCTGCCGGGGGCCCGCCGCCGCGGCGCCGCCATTGCCATTCCGGCCTTCACGGATCCTCTGCATGGTGAGGATGTATCCGTCTTCCGTCGTTACCTGTCGATGATGATTTCAACCGATGAGGAGCTTCTCCAACGAAGTAGAATGAACAAGAAGGACCTACATCGAACTCCTGGCATTTGTAGCCGTTGGGGGCCACCGTCGATGCACATATCCCCGCTTCGCCGGCGGTGGGACCTCCGCCACCGCCGCCATGGCCGGGGAGCAGCGGCCACCACCACCCACCGTGAGCCACCGGGACGAGGCCGCAAGACCAGACTAACGAGGTGACGAAGAAGAAGAAGAAAATGGAGGTCTTCGTCCCGCACCCGGGGGCCATTTGAGAGAGAGAAGGGAGTGGGACATCCACGAAGAAGATGGGGGAGCCCCTTCATATAACGGCAAGGTACCCAGAAGAGGGGGGGGAGAGAGAGAGAGAGAGAGAGAGAGAGAGGATGAGAAGGATGCGTCGGCCATGGTGACGACGCTTCCCACGTTGCCGTTCATGTCGCCCGACGTAAATAACGGGCGTGAAGGAAGAGGGAGATGATGACCTGGACTCAGGACGTCCTCGAAAGCGACTTGTACCAAAGAGATGCCCACCGGGACGGACCGGTAGGATCCCGCGTTGTCGTTACGTTCCATTATCTCAGTTTCTCTCCTCATGAGCCCCCTCTGCGCTTACACCGTAACGCACGAGGGTTTCTTAACGGACTCCTCCCCCTTTGGGCCAGTATAGAAGGTCACCATAAGCCGCCGAAGTCAGCAACGGAAAGGTTCGCCCCCCGTTCGCCCCCCCCATGCAAGGGTATATCCACGTTGAGAGGAGGCTCATGTGAGCCAGGCACGGCTGCGCACACGTGCCTACGATCAGGCGGGGTACCTAATCGGATACGTACGCCGCCATCACGGCCTTCTAATCGACTCGACTAATAACGTCGAGATACGGATTGAAGACCATATTTTCCAGATAAATAATTTTAGTTTCCCATAAGAGTAGATCTGATTAACGTCCCCCCGCCCCCCCCGGCTCCCCAGCTGCCCCCCGGCTCCCCCTGCTGCCACTTGGCAATTTTCCTCCATGACACCCGTCATCTCTAGATGAAGAACCAACTATTATTATTTTCTCCTAATTATTAAAATTGTTAAGAGCCAACATTGCCGCTGACTAGCATTTATCTCTTCAGATGTGGCATTTTCCTGGTGCAGATCAAAACCCATTTTCCTGTATGAAGTTAATTTTGATGTATGCCCAAAAAATATTAATATTAATTTATTTCTCTAATTGGCATATTTGCTCAAATCGTAGATTGATGCTGAATCTAGTTAATCTTTTATATTCACATAAATATTAAAAATAATTATTCCCCTAATCACCATATTTCATAAGAAGCCTCCAGCCTAGGCCCCCAGTTGGTGAGCAATAAACTTTGAAAAACTCAGCATTATGGATAAAGCCCGCTAGAATTGGCTTTAATGGGCCCATTTGCACCCTCATTTGGCCAATAACAACAAACAAAAAAAGCATGGTTTCTTGCTAGTTTGTCTTCTATGTTAGAAATTGTAAATCTAATGGGAGCATGCTCTTGATTTACCTTTCCCTTTTTCTTTTCTCTTCGTAGGCTTTATTTTAATATTTTTGTTAAAAAGGGATGAACTGATTTTGTGTATGAAATTAATCCCCTAAATAAAAGTTAAAAAAAGTAGATATGTGTATGGATAGACCTCTTCTAAAATTGAGTTGACGAAGTCACCCTGAAAAATCTGTACCTTGACTTGGTCAACACAAGCATCTTCAAGTTTCATATTAAGACACCACCAACTACTTACAATTGACATTGTATCCATTTTCTAAATATGAGGTTAATGTCTAGTGGAGTGAACTCCAATTCAGTTCAAACAATGTTGAAAGAAGTTTTGTTAATATATCGACTGAATTATCTTTGATACTAATCTTTCAAATAGTTATTTCTCCTTTGAAAATTCTATTGTAAATAAAATGATATATAACATCAATATACTTTGCTATTTTGTGGCATATCTAATCTTTGACTAAATAAATAGCACTTTGAATATCACAATGGATGATAGTTAAATTGTAACATATATTTTGTTCATAAAATAAACCTCTTGACCCACTTCCTAAATTACCATGACTTTGCTTATACAGTGAATAAAATAGTAAGAAACTTCAATGATGTTTTCTAATTAACATTTTAACTCTTAATTAAAAATTACATATATCTAATAAGTGACCTATTTCTATCAACATCTCTTATAAATTTTAAATTCACTAATCATGTCATAGTATTACTAATTTTTCCAAATTTTAAACATGTATCAATAGTACCCAACTTGAAACTAAAAATCTATTTAACTACATGACAATGTACTTCATCCAAATTAGTCTTATATAGATCAATAACATTGACTACATGTAATATATTGGAACATGATCAAATCATGACATTTATTATGCTGCCTATTGTATTAGAGCATAGGACATGTGGCACTTAATTTTTTCCTTATTGAGATTGTGGTGATAAGAAATTAGAAAGTTTAAAATGAGCAACATAAAGGGAAGCAATAGGGTTTGTCTCACATAGATCAAAACCTTAAGTACATTCTCAACGTGATTAGCTTGAGTAAAATATAATTTACTCTCACATTCATTTCTTTAGATCTTCAGTTTACTATTGAGTAAAGTTTTAAATATCATAATATATGAATTGCCTACCAAATTATTCACAAAATATCTTATACCACTATTGAAATGACTATTTAAGAGTTGTTGGGTTTTTTCCTACACTAAAGTTAAGAAGAGGGGGGGGGTTGAAGTAACTTGCCCTCTTTTTCATTCTTTAAAGAATCTCTCTCCAAGATATTCTTATATACTTAATGGGCTAGACATATAGGTTGTGGGTATTGACTTGCTAATTATATAGTGGTTTGGCTTGTAGCTTATGTCGAATCTCTAATAACATTTCATGTTGGGTTTTACTGTTATGATCATTCAACCACATCTATTGATTAGAAAGACTTTGACTCCTATAAAATTTATCTTAGAAATTTCTTTTTAGATTCATGACTCTCGAAAGCTTAATAGTTATTTAAAATGACAGCTCCCATAGATATCTAATTAAAAATATAATTATAATTTAATCATAATAAATATGAAATAGTGTCATTGTGGATTAGTTTTAAAACATAAACTTTGTTTTCTTTAGTTTTATGAGGCAGAAGATAAAGATGTTAATTTTTTTCACTTGTCCTCTAGTTGTTGGATTGTTGATAGTCAAACTTAAAGGCTTGTATGTTAGATTTTAAGTTAGTGTAGATCAAGGGAGGGTTGAATTGATTTGTCCTTTTCTTTTATCTGAAAGATTTCTCTTTGTGAACTCTTTGACACTTTACTATTAGATTGAGGATGACGGGTTGTGAATATGGACACTATTTTTATAGTGGTTTGGCACGGACCTATGTCTACTTTCCAAGAACACTCTATCTTTGGGTTCTACTAAATGACCATTCATATCACAACTGTTAATTCCATGGCTCAACTCATCCATGATTTCACCTATAAATCCTCTTATAAATTCATGACTTTAAGAGGCCCAACATTATTATTTTCATGGGACAACTCCCTAGGTGATTAAATAAATAATTAATATCTTAACCCACAAATATATAAAATAATATCATCATGGATATGTCTAAAAGGTATCCATTGAATGTTTTGAACTACTGTAGATGTTTGGTTCTTTGTCTTCTTACTATTTGTCTATTGACACTATAAGTTGAAGGTGTGTTGTTAAGCTTAATTAGAGGATGAGGAATATTCTGAATGCGATCCTCAAGTTAAATACCTTCTTTTTTAATGCACGAATAATAAAATAATCCTCTCTCTCTTCCTCTTGAATGTATTAGGCGAGGATCACTAAGTAGATGAAGAATAAATATAAGTATTAAAGATTGGGTTTTTCTCATTGGAGATGAGTAATATTTATAGATAAAATATGTACTAACTATTCCTAAATTTTTCAAAATCCCCAATGACTAGATTCACTTGAAATATGATTAAATTTAAAGTTTGCGTAGATCTAATATGATATCCTTTTACTACTTTAGGTATTCTCTAAGGAAACTAACATGTGAATCCATTAGGACTTAAAACATTTATATTTGATAGCAATTGTTTCAAAAACCCGATAAGAATCCAAGAAACTTCATTGTGAATTTGATATAACATATCTTGCAAAACTAATAATTTGTTGATCAAGTCTCATCCGAATTGAATCAAATAAGATATGAGATGTAAGTGTACTTTGTGAACTTCAATACCAATATTTCAAATCAAAATATCTTTATTAAGATCAGTATATATGATTTTCAACATGTATTCAATGTCTATTTAAAAATTCATGTTTAATGAATTTAACACTTGATTGATCAAATGACTAATTCAATATTGAAATTATTTGATTGTTCTAAAGTAAAATCATAAGTTTGTAGATAACTGAATAAGTTTTCATTCCCATATTTTACTTTATCAACCTCGTTGGTTTGCTTAATCAAATCATTGTTCTCTTAATTGTCAACCTATATTTTACTTTACCTAAACTCATTGATTTGTTTGATCAAATTATTTCCCCTTTGATTGTCATGATTTATGTAGATAATAATATTCTCACATAGTAGCATACAATATGATGTATTTCTGATTAGACTCCTTCGATTTATATTATGAAAATTTTATTTATTGATTAATCTGTCAATTGAATGCTTGAAATCATGACATATATGCTTCATGTGTATGTCTTCACATATTGCATCATAATAAATATTCTATGTTTATATATGATACATTATCTATTTATCAATGCATATATATTGTTGAAGCATAATTCATTAATCAAATTATTTCTAATTGAACTCTAGTGAGTTTGTCATCATCAAATCATGATGTCTTCAGATCTCCAATATTGTATTAATGACTCACTTGATGAAAGTCTTTGATACTTATATTTGCTCATTTAGTTAGTATCTTCATATTAAATGAATAATCATTTAAGTCTTCTATTCTCCTTCATGTATACAATACCTAATATAGATGTCGAAATAGTAGGAAGAATAAAGATGGTCCTTATGGAATAATCTTTTTATTAGGGATTAATAATAATAAGTAAATCATGTACAAACTTCTTCTATACTTTCGTAATCTTCTAGCATTTATATTCACTGAAACTAGAGTTAATTAAGAAATACCCTAAAACTAATACAACATGTCCTCTATGTATTTTAGATATCTTTTAAGAAAACCAAAACATGAATCTTTTAACATGTAATATTTATGTTTGTTTAGAATATGTTCACTAGAATCTATTTATGATCCAATAGTCATAGAAGTAGAACTAATAAAATATGTCTAAAAGAAATAATGACTTCTCATTAAATATATCTAAATTCTATCAAACAAAATATTTAATCAAATTATACTTCTCAAATCATAATGTTAATGATTTAAATCATAACTTCACTACTAAGAGTATTTATTATAATTTTCAATCTATATTCGGTGATATTCAAGAGATACTATTTGATAGAAATAGAACTCAATAAAACTTTTCACTGATTTTGTAAAAAAATTATTTGAATATTATGGAGTAAAATCATTGATTCGTAGATAACTAAGAGAACTTTTATTTTGATATTATATTCCAAGAAATCTCATTGATTTGAAAACTATAATCATTTATGTTTTTTGTAAATAATGATAGCTTACATAGCAATATACAAGATGTTTTTCATGTTGTTATGAAATTATACTATATCATATCATAGGTTTTTTTATATTTATTGACCTCTTATCTCTATATTTAATATTCATACCTTGAGCATAATATGCACACATTTATATTTATTTATGTAGGAAATATATTCAACATTTAAGAATAATTTAATCTTTCTTAATTGATCTTAATAATTTTGTCATCATCAAAATGTACTACCTTCACAGCTTTAAAGGTATAAAGATATCTTGAAAACATAAATACAATTATTGTTTCCTTCAATAATAAAATACTTAAGTTGATGCATGTACATTTTAGTAGTGGAGCTCATAGATGAACTCAATAGTGACAACATTTTCTCTAAGACTTCAAATCTGAATATTGTCTAACTGAAATAAGGGCCAACGACATTCTTAGCTTCTATTAACTAGTCGTGAGTCTCTATAAATGTAATAATTATTTAAATTCTTTAAAAAAAATCATAGATGCTTGCCCCTACCTAGTAGTAGAGAAAAGCCTATTAAATGGAGGGAGGAAATGAGAGAGAGAGAGAGAGAGAGAGAGAGAGAGAGAGAGAGAGGTTAGATTTAAAATTTCCAACATAGAAGACAAACAAGCAAGAAGACCATGCTTTATTTTGAATATTGTTATTGGCCAAATGGGGTGTGAAATGAGCCCATTAAAACGAATTCTAGAGGGCTTGAAGAAATCTGCTGGTGAGTGAGAATCTTTGAAAACTCAACATTATGGGTTAAGTCCTCTAGGATTGGTTTTAATGGGCTCATTTGATACCTTGTTTTGGCCCAATAACAAAGAACTCAAGCATGGTCTTCCTTCTCGTTTGTCTTCTATGTTGGAAACTGCAAATCTAACAGTTCTCTCTCTCTCTCTCTCTCTCTCTCTCTCTCTATCCTCTCTATATCGTTTGTCTTCTATGTTTATGGGCTTTTTCTCTGCAGCTAACATAAGCTAGTTAGTTCTTACATTTAAATAGTTCTTACATTAACAGAGGTTCAAGACTAGTTAACATAAGCTAATGTGAATATATTTTAGAGAGAATTCGCATGAATATGAGAGACTTTTTAATAATCTAATGGACGTAAAACGCTGTGTCAATAAAAATTCAAAATTTCAATCAAATATTTTTTAAAAAATTAAATAAATCCTGGATTTGCATTTGGAAAGTTGCATTATATTTTTTTTTTCCTCCAGTATCCGCTTTTAACTATAAAGGGTAAATGCCAAGACGTTGGCATGGGAACGAACGGATTGCGGTCGGTCCTGGCATTCCGCCCACCTTCCCAATTCATCACGCTTTTCACGAGCTCATCTTCTACGGCGAACATTCCCGACATCGCCCCAGCTAATATCCTCCCTGTCCCGGTGCCTCGCCGCTCTCTGTTCCTCAGACCGCCATCGCCCTCCGATTTCACGCCGCCGCGTCTGTTCGATGGGAATCCCTGCTCCCCGCCTCCTCCTCCTTGCGCGCGGGGTGCTCCGCCGGCGGTGAGTCCGTGTTTGCTTACTGCTCCCTCCGCATCATCATCCCCGTGGATCGGGAATGGCGGCGCCGGTCCTCCTCCACCACGTAGTGGGCGATCTGACGCTGGGGAAGCCGGATCTGGTGGAGTTCTATGACACGGAGACGCTGGAGGCGGCGATCAAGGCCATCGGCGAGCAGAGCGAGGGCGCCATCGCCGTCTGGAGGAAGCGAGGGGCGCAGATCCTGGCAATTCCGGGGGAGGATCCCAGGGTGACCAGGTTTGTGGGGATGCTCAATTCGTTGGACGTGGTGGCCTTCATCGCGCGCGTCGGGGACCACGAGGCGGCGCTCCGGTCCCCGGTCTCCGAGGTGGTCACCCCCAATGCCTCCCTCCTCAAGGAAGTAGATCCCGGGACCAGGTTTGTTGCCCTTAATTGGATGCACAACGCGGCCCCTGCATGTCGATTCAGCCGAGCTTCGGTCCCTTCTCCTGCATTATCATCTATTTCTTCAATAATCGCAATGAATTTATTTATCAGCTGCCATTGCTTTATGTACGGAGGGATCCTCGAACTTTTGTTTCTGATTCCGAGATTAGGGATGTGTAAATCGATCGGAACATTGCCATCTCCATTTTCTGATTTCCTCATTCGAGCCCTAAGCTGCCTCGATCGAGTTAGAATCCCACCTTGAAACATTCTTCACGCGGATCAACTCTGATCTAATTCCATAATCGTGGCAGTTGGATAGATATTCATTTGTTTTCGTTTTTCAGAAGATGAAATTCACAACAGGTTTGATCAACATTCTGGAGAATACCGTTCTCTTCAAATCCTGGGGAAAATATTTTCTACCGGGCTCCGATTTCTGAACTTTGCTTTCACTAGCGTCGATTCGATCTTTGATCCTAGCATGAATCATCTCTCGCCACGCGCTTCATTTCTCTCTCTCCCCCTCTTTTTTCTCCCTGTTGATCTCGACCTTCTCAAATAAACTTCTTCAGCCGCGAAAATCTTCCTGGGAATGAATCCAACCTCGTTCTTCTACGATGTGTATATGACCGGCATATTGCCCCGCTTCAATCCGATTATCTATGGAAAAGCCAGAAGATCGTGTTTCCGCGTTTATATCTTCGTATTATGTTCTTCAAGGATAATTTCGGTTCTCCGTCGCCTGTTCTATTTCCTCCACTCTTCCATGGATTAATCGTGATCTTATTCATCAACCATTCGCAATCTTTCCCGAGTCGTCACCATTTATTTTTCTAGCCCCGATAACAATTCTCATAGTTAATATCGAAGCAGAAGAGGAACTGTTATTTTTCTTTCCCGATTTTAGCCCAGAAGCAGATGTTCTTTCCTCAATCTGGATTTCTTTTTCTTTTCGTTGGGTTTGACTGACGAAGGCTGATCGACGCACTGGAGATGATGAAACAAGGCGTCAGGCGTCTCCTCGTCCGCAAGACCGTGGCGTGGAAGGGCATGAGCAAGCGCTTCTCCGTCGTCTTCAACGGAAGATGGATGAAGAGCTACGAGTCAACGGTCATCGCCCCCGCGGGAACCAGCAGTAGGCCGTCATCATCATCCTCCTCGTTCTGCTGTCTTTCCAGGGAGGACGTGGTCCGGTTCCTCATCAGCTGCCTCGGGGCCCTTGCGCCGCTGCCGTTGACCTCCGTCACAGCCCTCGGCGCCGTGTCCCCCCACTACTGCCACGTGGAGGCCTCCGCGCCGGCGCTGGAGGTCGCGGAAAAGGTCCCCCAGGATCCCTGCGCCGTCGCCGTGGTGGAGACCGCCGCCGATGGCGCCCAGAAGATAATCGGGGAGATCTCCGCCTACAAGCTCTGGAAGTGCGACTACCCGGCCGCCTCGTGGGCCATGGCGAGCTTCTCGGCGGGCCAGTTCGTCACCGGCTTCGAGGAGGAGGGCATGGCGGCGCCGCCGGGGCCGGGCGGCGGCTTCTCGGTCGCCTCGGCGGCCGAGGAACGAATCCTGGGTGGCGCCGCCCCCCGGCTTAGGAAGTTCAGCAGCCGCAGCATCGGCTTCTTCAGCAACCAATCGAGCCCGGCGGCGGGCCGAGGCGTGGGAATGTACAGGGGGAGGAGCAGCCCCCTGATGTGCCGGAGGACCAGCTCCCTGGCGGCGGTCATGGCACAGATGCTGTCCCACCGCGCCACCCACGTCTGGGTCACCGAGCCTGCCGGCGGAGGCGGCGGAGGCGGGGGCGGCGCCGCCGCCGACGACGTCCTCGTCGGCGTCGTCAGCTACACCGACATACTCCACGCGGTGACCAGAAACACCGCAGGCGGCGCCGCTGGTCCTCCTTTCTGCTTTGATGAGTAAAAGTCGAGTTTTTCGTCGTCGGCGACGGCGCCGCTCCTCTCTGTTTTGATGAGTAAAAATCGAGTTTTTTTATCGTCGGAATGTTTCGACAGCTGGTTATGTCAGTCTGGACCGAGTGAGGCCGGGGTCACGTGCGAGGCGTTTTGCGTGCAGCTGCGGATGCCTTTGTAAGTGATATAGCCCCCTTGTTGTATACCAAACGAGTTAATTACATGGGTGGCCATTTTCTAGAGAATTTTGAGGCCACTGAGCACCGGCATTCTTGGTGCAAAGCTCTCTCTCTCTCTCTCTCTCTCTCTCTCTCTCTCTCTCTTTGCTGGCACCCAAATTCTGGACATCCAGGAGCCAGCGGGTCGCCGCCGATCAGTGGCAGCTAACTCACCGGATTATGCTGGGTAAGGGTCCGTCCAGCACTGGTCCTCCTCCTTGGCGGCTGCCCATCTCTTCCTGAAGATCGCCAACTCGGCGTAGGACCGCAGCCTGACCTGTTGAATTGAAAAAAATGGTTTTTCGGCGGTCAACCACACTTCCATGCAGAAGAGTTTGGCTGGGGATGTCAGCGGCTCTCTCTCTCTCTCTCTCTCTCTCTCTGATAGCTTACTGTTTACTCCGTGATGGTTGAATGGAACGAACCCTACTTACGTTTACTCTCTCGGGGGTGCCAGAAGAAGATGGCCTAGACGCAGCCTGCAAGATGAGAGAGAAACTTGGAGCTCCTGGAGACGATAGAGAAGCACATGATGAGACCATTAGACGCCATACCTTGCCGGGATCAAAGCCCCCGAGAGTGGGGAGAGCCTTGTGAACAACGTACTCTGCATCCACCACCCCAATCTTCCTGGTTCTCTCTCCCTGTGGCAAGATAGATGATCAGGCTCCGGGCAACTTCAACATGCTCTCTCTCTCTCTCTCTCTCTCTCTCTCTCTCTCTCTCCCTCTCGCTATCCCTCTCTCTCTCTCTCAATAATCAGTTTCTGGGTGATTTCAAGATCGTATCTTTGAGAGCTTACAACAAGAGGGCTGGTTACCTGAGCGCAGTAGCCGAGTCTGAAGTCAAGGCCCCACGCATGAATCAGATCGTTCTGAATGGAAGAGAGAGGAAATCACTTAGAGAGCCTCAATATCCTGTTCACCATCATAAACCCATGGGAGTGTCATCAGGCCCGGCAAGTCCTGAGCCCAGCTTTGATCCTCCCTGTCTCGGGCATCATAATCTAATCTAGGAAATGGTTCAGCCCGGTCAACGCCCTGCTTGGGTCACTATCGGGTGCTCTAGGTCTAACCTAGAAACCCGGAGCTGGATCTGGACTTCGTCGGGGCTCGGCCCGAATACCATTTTCCGGGCTTTTCTCCAGGCCCGGGCCCTGGCAATGCTATAAACCCTAGGGGAGTAATTTTTGAAACAATACGTTGTAAGAATTGGGGGGGTTTAGAGAGATCTATTACCTGAATCATATGCCATGTGCAACGCCAGGCCGCCCTCGTGAACACAGGAGCCATCATTTCTACCCACCTACAAGAAAAAAATTAAATGGAGAATCCACAAGTAAAAGGTCGGAGAGAATACATTTTATATTTAATGCTCGTAATAAATACGCCCACGAAAACCCTATTGGACCATGGTATTCCACATTGATAGCATTTAATTGAGACACCTTCCTACCAAGGGAAGGAGAAGCATAGTTGAGACTATGACGGGACAATCTTGGTGATCTCTAATACATGTATATATATAATCCGAATTTATTGGAGCATGATCTCCATTTGAACCAGTCCCACAAATATATAAGTCCTTCTTTAGATAAGTACTAGTTAATAGCCACAAAAATTGACTCAACATGAAGCTCCCCAAAGTCACCAGTCTTCCTGGTCAACTAGAGACCGAGCAGGCCAAACTGGGCGCATAAAATCATAAGGAAACCTTGTCTTACCCTGCGCATGGAGGACCAGTGGAGTTCCCCAGACATCTCCCTCTACCATTTAGTCTATAGAATCTCCTGCCATGGAAAATCATAAATTATTTTTCAAAGTATAATATTTTTTGCCTCCTCTCAAATCAAAAAAATAGTTTTTCAGTTAAAACCTATGGACTTTATTTCTCCGCTGGCGGGCAGTGATAGAATGATGAATACTCGACCCATGTCCGGTATCCAAGGCTGGTTGAGATATCTCCAGTCCTTCCTTCCTGACGATCGTCAAATACCTGGTCATGATAAGTCCACAATGAATAAAGTATTTTATGAATTCCAAAATTGGTATAACCCGACAAGTTGCCGCCGCACCGTCCAGGATGGAAATTCTCAACCCCCAGATCTTCATCCCACAGAAAAATATAACTATATTCGGAAACTATGTCTGGATGTAAGAATCGTTTGGCAAACCACCTGTGAAGAGAAAAATTGGGGATTAATCAAGGAAAATAAAATTTAATAATTGCCATGATTTAACGATACCATTTTGTCTGATTGATGGCAGAGACGTGGATAGCTTTGTCACACCAGGGAAAGCCTCTCCATTCGTCCACGGCACCATCATAGTGGAATAGCATCACATGAAAGCCGCTGGAAAAGAACTGCCGAAGCGATAAAAAATTATATCAACTCTTTTTCATCTGAAACCACAATAAATTATAATAATTGCGTTAAATACTTTGTTTTTACCTTTGTAACGGTTTGATTGACGATTTCCTTTTGCTTGATGCCCACAGCGATGGCCAGTAAGTTCTTTGAAGTATTCGGACTTATCTGATTTCATAAAATATTAAAATTTGAGAAAAATTAGTTTCATGGGATAGCCATTGAGAATCCATCGTTATGTTCTTCATGGCCACGATTGAAATCCAATCGTAGGCTAAATCATGATTGTACTAATTCGTTTTGGACTGATGATTCTTTCAAAACTCTTCAGAAAAAACGCTTGGAAAATCAATAGAAATCGGACGATCACAATCAAAATAATCTTAGTTCTGGGGATTGAAAAATATAGTTTTCTTCCGCAATTTTCCTTGAATCAAGAATTTCTCATTAACCTTTCTTCTTGGAGGTCCAAATAGCGGCTTCATTTCCAGGTCAGATGTTGCCCTAATTATTCCTCTGGGCAATGTCTCGCTCCCTAGAGGCTTCGGTACCTATAAGAGCGTCAAAAAAATAGTTATATAATAAGATGTGCGAATTTTTAGTATTATTAAATAGGATATATAAGGTATTATTGAACAAAATATTTTTAATAGACCCAAAAGGAAAAACAAACCTTGCATCTACTGGATTCGATTCTCTGCGTAGAATTAATTTCTTCAACTCTTGGGATGTGTTGCACATTATTACCCATATAACCCTATGATAATATGAAGCCTTAAAAGAACTTACTCGGGTAAAGAACAGAAAATTCAATTACATTCATGGAACGAAATATTAGAAAAAAAATACCTGACGATCTATTAAAAACAGTATTAAATTAAGAGAGGGGACTAACCACTTGTTGGTCGCCAGAGTTGAAGCTGCACCAGATGACGAAAAATAGGCAGACCAGCATAACGAAAGAATAAGCGCTGAAGAAGCATAGCTTCCAGTTTATGGCGCGACTCCTGTGAATGGAAGCCTGCAAGGGAGAAGGTGCTCGAAGCCTTAGAATGGTTTCATCATTTATCTCGTAGAACAGACGAGAAAAATAATCGCCACATATAATCCCAGCGAGAGCTTGTCTGTTCTTCATGAGATTATGCGTTTTCTACGGTGAGTTAGCCGGCTTGGGGTGGTGGGGGTGCTGGTGATCTGTCTGATGAACCGTATTTCAAACAAAAAATTAAAGGAATAAGGAACAGAGAGAAATTTCCAACTAAAAGGGGAAAAGGTGTTTCTCCCAAAGGAAATTCTTGCCATCGAAGATTTAGTATAACAGATAAAATAGAAAATTAATCGCACCGCCAGCTCCCAAAACAGTGTTACTCGCGAAACCAGGAGCGAGGGGTATCGCAGGTAGGTCAAGGTGTTCTTCGTAAAATTCAATGTCTGTTCTCCGGTGAATCATATGCGGAGAGACGAATTCACCGGCGAAGATCCCATAGAACAGATAAAAATAAAAATACAAATCAATCAGACCAACACCTCCCACAAAACTCTTAGGGATGAGTTCAAGGCGCTCTTCGCGAAATTCTATACTTTTTCTCCGGTGAATTACATTTGGAGTAAAATATATCACGAGAAAAAATATGAAAAAAGCTATTGGAGTCTGTCTAGTGCGTCATACTCGGTGCAGAAACGGGATGAGAACTGGTTCGCAAGGAAAAGAGAACTAAGATAGGAAAGGTCGCTCAGCGTAACGGGAAATCCCGCCCTGTGAGCGGTCGGCAGGTAAAAGAATCGCCCGTGGTCGACTGGCATGTTGGGCGAGAGGCTAATGATGAAGACTCTGCTTGGGGAGAGAAACAATCCGGATTCAAAGAATCATAGAAAGATTACCTGTTAATAATCGGAATGAGATAATGCGGAAAGATGGGTCGGAAGGGAGTGAAAAGGTTTTAAAGTCGAGCGGGGGAATCAAGCAGGAACCTGATGGGATGCTCAAAGAAGAAGGAAATTCTCAAGAGTGTGGATCGAAATCCGGAGGAGGGAAACCCAGGATTACCATCGGCGAAGAAGCTTCAGATGAGACCCGCCTCCTCCCAAGGAAACGGCGCGTAAGGGGGAAGAGATGCGGATGGCAGAGAGGAAGTAGAGGAGGAGATAGCTACAAATCCAAGGTATGCATCAGAATTCAGACGTGCCGGCTTGTCATTCGAGCGATTGAGCAAGAGAGAGAGAGAGAGTGAGAGAAGAGGTTGGTCTTTGACTTCCGTTCGTTCTTCCCACGGGGAGACTCGATCGTAGCTTACCCTTTCTTAATTTCCGAAATGGCGCCAATTGATTTGACGAAGTTGACTATTCCGCAGATGATAGGGACAAACACAGAAGGGGGGAGAGAGAGGAGAGAGCGAGCGAGCGAGCGAGAGAGAGAGAGAGAGAGAGAGAGAGAGAGAGAGAGAGAGAGAAGGGAGAGAGAAGAGAGAGAGAAGAGAGAGAGAAGAGAGAGAGAGGAGAGAGAGAGGATTATTCTCTTTGGCGGAAGCGTGTAGAAAAAGTGGTTGGGAGTAGACCGGCGGATGATCCGTGAAGCTCTTCCTCTTCCGCGGCCGAGGCCCATCTCGGTTGCGTGGCGGCGCCGCCGAAATCCAGACCGGCAGCGCCCCCAGCGGCGGCGCGTGCGCCGCCAATTTCCATACGATGAGCTGTACGCTATTACCGTTATTCTTTACTGCCTTCCGAATCTACCCTTCACTGTTCTCCGCGTTCGGCCGCCACGACTCGGCCACTCACTCGCTTCCACCTGAGTTCTCGCTTGCTGGGGGTAGAAAAGCAATAAATATTAACGTCCTCTCGCCGTTCTGAAAAATGATTACCCTCTAAATATAAAAAAATAATCGAAAAAACGTATACATGATGAAAGCCTGATCCGGACTCCGGTTGACGTCGTGAGGTCGTCCGTTGCTCCGGCAACGTCAATGTTTGAATGGAGTGGGGTCGACTCGGATCACTCGAACGGGAAACTCAGTTGTCGTTGTAATTGTTATTAAGTAGAGGGGTTTTCATTAAAATTACTTCCGAAACCAGGGACCCCAAAACGTGGGGGAGGCCATACGTGGAGGGTGGTGATAAAAAAAAGGACATGGTGACCAAAGCAGCGGGAAGTTGTGGGCCCCACGCCTGACGGGGGAGAACGCAGTTGACTGGCGTAATTATTGCTCGCAACCCGTCGGCCATGAAAGCTACAGATGTCAACGGGCCCCGGAAGACCCATCCCGCGTCCCAGAGAAGGAAAGAGGAGGTGCAAGAGAGGCGGAGAGAGAGAGAGAGGTTCGAACCCTGCAACCACCCTCTCTCTCTCTCTCTCTATATCTATATATATATATATATATATATATATCTAACTTTGGTCATCTAACTACTTTAAAGGCAACTACCCTTCAATTCATCTGTCGGCTAAGCGGCGAATGACAGAGGAGTTTGGTGGGTTTCAATGGAGATGGGATGTAGAGAGAGAGAGAGAGAGGGAGAGAGACCCAACACCGCTCTCGGACGAGAGAAATGGCGTGCATGTGGAGAGAGACACTGAAGGGAGAGGAAAGAGAGAGACAGACAGACATTCTCTGAGCACGACGACGGTAGAACAACTCGATAATGGCAGTTGTTCAATGTAGAGGAGGGGGAGAACGACCCTCCCCGCCTCTTCTCGCATGACGCACCGGTTTGAACAGTCTGAAATAGATAGTCAATAATAGAGCGAGAGACATGGAGAGAGAGATGAAAGGGCGTTAATATTAGAATAATCTAGGAAGAGAGAGGGAGAGAGGGAGAGAGAGGGGGAGAGAGAGAGATGAGAGGGCGTTAATATTAGAATAATATAAGAAGAGAGAGGGAGGGAGAGAGAGATGAGAGGACATTAATATTAGAGTAAAATAGGAAGAGAGAGAGAAGGGGAGAAAGAGAGAGAGAGAGAGAGAGAGAGAGAGAGATGACAGGGCGTTAATATTAGAATAATAAAGAGAGAGGGGGAGAGAGAGATGAGAGGGAGTTAATATTAGACTAATATAGGAAGAGAGAGGGAAAGAGAGAGATAAGAGGGAGTTAACATTAGAGGAATATAGGAAGAGGGAGGGAGGGAGGGGGAGAGAGAGAGAGAGAGAGAGATGAGGGCATTAATATTAGATGAATATAGGAAGAGAGAGAGGGAGGAGAGAGAGAGAGAGAGAGAGAGAGAGAGAGAGAGAGAGAGTCTTCTATCTCTTTTCTGTTCTCTGGAGTTCTGATTTGGGCAGCCATTGAGCACACCGCCTGTCGTTTCAAACCGGACTTGGGATGAGAGTAGAAGAGTCGATGAGGGGCTGCCGGTCCGCACCATAGTCGACGGCCCAGTGGGCCACTAAGATTTGACCCTTTCCCTCCAAATTGGGCCGCTGCTCCCCCCAACATGGCCCGCCAGCCAGTCTCTGGAACGCGCATCTCCACGTGCATCGGAAGGGGGTATTTTCGTTGGCATTTTTACACTTTTAAAAAATATGAAATATCATTATTTAAATTATTCATAAAATTTTTTTTATCTATATCTATGATATACGGGTGATTAATAATATATATTTTTAAAGGGAAATATCCTGAATGGCTTTTCCGACTGGTCGAAAAGAGCTGGCTCAAAGACTGAACGGATCTGGGCCGGTCTTACTGGGCCCAGCATCAGAAAAACGCTGAAGACATATTGGGCCAGGCCCCGCCCAGCTTATTTTTTGCGAGGCCCACGGGACTGAGTAGGGATGTGCTTCGAATAAATCGGGCCGGGCCGAAGAGTAAAGGCCCGTTGAAATGGTATGAACTATTTGTAGCGATAAACGGGTGTGATCTTTCTCGGGCTTTCCGGAGTGAGCCCGTATTTCGGGCCGTATCGGGCCTTAATGCTTCTATCGGGCCAATTTCGGGCCAAATATCGAATGCGTGGGGAGGCCGGTTAGACGTCAGATGAATTGGGCCCGTTTAATGATTAAATAAAAAACGAGGAAGATTTAGAGGTTGTGGTACGTATCGATGTGTATTCTTTACGTGAATGTAGGACAAAGAAAGACTTAACAGTCCGATCGGGGTCCACATAAAGAGAACTATATATATATCTTGCTCTGCTTTCTTCCTGGCTGTCCCATCGGGTGCTCGGCGGCGCTCGCCTTTGGTCGAACCCCCCGGAGAAGAGGAGAAGGGGATTGGGAATTGTCGGAGGGTCTCCCGGAACCCGGCGGTTGAAAGGAAGCTGATCCAAATCGCGCCAGGCCTCCCCAGGTGCTTTCTATTTCCTCCGATCTTTTATGGTTTTCTCGCGCACGCCTCCGGAATATGTCTTCCGTCGCCATCTCCGCGGAATTTTCTTCTGATTTTTGGGGTTTTCTTGTTTGCGATTTGGAATTGGAGAAAGTGTTTGGCTGTTGGAATTTTATTGGCGATCCGCGTGCTAATCTTGTAGTTTCAGCCATCCCTTTATTTGATTATTATCGTCTCTGACTTGAGGAGTTTCTTTCTACCCGTTGTAGACGTATATTGTTACCGCCGTTGCCCGATTAGGACGATACATTTTCCCAACTCTGGCAGAATGCTTATTATTTATTTTTTCCTGTTTAGTTGTTTTGACTTTATGTTTATTTCCCTTGCTGTGGTTTTTTGCCTAATTTTGATTTTCCTTGGTTCATTTTCGGGTGCGTTCAGTGTTTTGAGATCTTCAGAGTTATCATGAGTGCGCGGGTATCATCCAAGCGACCTTCTCGGAGGTGCACGCCGGAATCTAACAGCAGCAATGGGAAGATCATGCTGAATGTGGATTTGAATATGAACTCCGACGCATCGTATGGCAGTATCCATGCGCATGCTCCTCCAAGAACAGCTGCTTCGGTCACGCCACAATCAAATCAGTCTGTCGGGCAACAGTCTACTACCCTGCAGTCAAATGCACCCATCGACGTTGAGGCACTCGATGATGATGTGGAGCTGCTGCCGTCGTCAAGAGGTTTCCCTCAGGTTCGGTCAGAAAGAGTGTTCTTTTTCCTTTTACCATTTCCTTCCTAGTTTTTCTTTGAGATAATTCCAGAACCATTGAAAGCTGAACGAGTGAAAATGGTAAAACTATGCTGACTTCTTTTTCTTTTTTATTGGGTCTACTGGAGTGTGCTGTACATTGGCCACAGAAGCAGTTTTAGGTAGCACGGAAACCGTTTATTCTTTTAAAATTACGGATTGCAGTACTGATTGGATCAAATACTCCCCCTGCTGCTCATGGATATGTCCTGTTAGAGATCAGATTTTTTTTAATTTAACTGGAACTTAGAATTGAAGATAAACTCTGTAATTTTATGAATATATATTTTTATTTTCATCAAGTTTTACCCATTTGGGTTATTTTACGTACAAGTGGTTAATATGGGGTAAGAATAAATGTGGATGCAAAAGATGAATTGCGAAAAATCTCTTTTCTTCTGCAAGAAGGCGACGGAATAAAAAAATGCTCCGTGATAATGAGCGTTTAAGATCTCTGGCTATCATTGTTCCTTATTTTTTTCGTTAGTTATTGATTTTATTTTTATATTAAATAAATTACTACTTTCCTCATGATATGCTATATTAAAAATTACTGCATGGAAAATCTGATTACATCCATACAACCCTTTGATCAAATAAATTTATTTTTCCAAGCTGATTTGATTTAGTTTGGCTTGTTGGTTGTGATCTTCTCAACTTTTCAATGCTTTTTAACTTCATGGATAAGGTTAACTTTGACTTCATCTGACTCATTTTTGGATATGCATTTGGGCATGCTATGTGCGATGTACATTATGTAAATTAAGCATTTCTTCTTGTCACTCCTTCCAATGATTTCGTAACTTTTTTCATCAATGCGTTTGCTTTATGTTAGTAATGCTTAGTCTAATGAGATATTTCCTTTGGTATTGAACTCTTGGGCAGTATATGTACTATAAAAGAGTGGTAAATTGTTTCTTGCAATTTCAATATGTTGAATTAAAAGTTATGGTGTCACAAATATTTACACAAATGGTTGAGGAGATTTATGGTGGTTCAATCATCTTGAGCTACCTTGTTCTCTAATTAGTGGTTCTTAAAGATTCCACTCGATTGCATCAGCATATTAGGAGTTAACTTCAATGTGCTATCTAAACCTTTACACCGAGTCAAATTTCGCTTCATCTGTGATTTACTTCCAAAAATGTGAATAAATGCAAAATAAAGTTATAAAACCTGAGGCAAGGCTAGAGTAGATGATCACAACACTTTGAAGTGGTCATACGAAGCTAGAGGAGTACTTAAGATATATGGAGAGAATGCAATTCTCTATATTCTTGGAAATTTAATCAAGGATTTTTTAATAAAGAGTCGCCACTAATTGCTGTCCACATCTCTGTTCCGGCATGTCTTATTTTCTTCATGGATTAGCCCGGAATTTTATTGGGGGACATCTAGTACTCCATTAGGTTCATTCAAAAGTCATTTCATTTCGTCACCTAAAATCATGCACGAGATCTGCAAATTAATAAAATAATAGGGGCTTTTCTACCATTATTATCCAATTTTCAGTTTCTCCATATGTCTTCTCAAATAGTTTTGTCTGTGTTCAATCGTTCCGATTATCACCAATTATTTCTCTTTGTCAAGTTCTTTTTTCGGTAACTACGTTTTTGGTAAAACAGAACTCACATTAATGCGAGTGACTCTGCCAGCAATGCTGCTATTAGACTGCATTATCATTTCTTATCGTACAGGGTCGGAACAAGTCCAGGACAACTCGTCCCATTACAGTGATCCTAGATGAAGATATAGATGTCCAGGCTGGGCCTTCAGGTTAGTTTCTGTCTATTATTTAATATTTTTATTTTGACTGATGGCTGCAGACATTCTATATTTCGGCTTCATTCCCTAATTCATATTTATCTTGCGTGATCTCTAAAACACTCTTCAAAAGCAGTAAAAACACTGAAAATCTGTAAAGTAGCCTTATTGTCTACCTTATGTGCCTGATAAAAAGATCATTTCCCTCAAACTTTCCTTCTGCTTCTCTACTTCTTTGTATGCAACTTGGATTTTCCTCCTAAAAGACAGCACTAACAGGATGCCATTCTATTGTTTTGCATCATGAAAATCGTTTCATTTTGGTTTAATTATTTATAATCCGTTAGTTTCCTTTCATTTATGTTTACTATTCCGTATCTCCATTACTTTCAGAATCTCAGGAGTGTTGGAACTTCAGAGAAAAGTTTTGCATGGGAAAACTTTCGTGGATGTTGAGTTTTGATTGAGTATTTTTGTGACTTAATTATCTTCCTCGATTTTTTATTCGAATGACTCCTCTGCAGTCGATTTTCATAAACATTTCCCTGTTTTGGGGAGAGCCGGTGCGTTCTTGTTGCCAAATCTCTTGATTGTCATTTTCAATGTCTGTGTTATCTTTGGCGCTGTACCAAATCTCAATCCCCCTTGTGTAAATTTCACAACCTTGTTTGAGAAAATTAGCCATGTACCAGGGGGGCGGGAAGGAAATTTTTATCTGAAACTGTTTCCATTAATTGAATGTTACGGTTGGAGTTGAAATGTAATTTTATACGATTGTAGACTCATACCAGCTCTAACTAAAACCAGTTATGACTCATGAAATTTAATTTCGAAATTCTCTGAGAATAGTGTATTTTATTGAAAATATTGTTTTTTAAAAAACGATAAGAGATTCTAACTGGTCATGGATTCAAACCTCATGTGGGTCTTTTTCGGCTGGCTTGGAAGGGATGATTTAGTCGACGGTCCTGTGGGCTGTAAGCCAGTGGATGGAAGCCTAGTTCCGCTTGTTCCAGAAAGGGGAAGGCCATCTCTAGCAGCGGCACTTTCCAAGGGTGCTGCATAAAAGAAGAAAGAATCTGTCGGAGAGCATCTTGTCCCTTGCTGGGGTACTCATGCCCTTTGATTTGAACATAGCCTGCCCACTCGGCCTTCTAGTGGGTGAACACGAGAAATAGTCGATCTGGCAGATAAAGAAAGTTTTTTATTTTATTATTTTAAAATGACCATATTTGTGGTTTTTCATGCCATCATGTCGGGATAGTAAACAGTGGATAATGATGGATAATACCTATCCACGTGTTATTCGTCATGCTCTCACTGTCTTGTTCTCGGGATTCATTAGATTCCTTCCCCTTTTTTTTAATTGTGGCAGAGACCTCTCGAAAGGGCTCGTCGGCTGGCCCCTCCGTCAGCAATCACAGCAGACAGAAGCGTCCATCTAAGGGCGCTGTAATCAACTGTGAAGTTTATGAAAAATCGGAACTGGATCAAGAACCCAAGGTAAATGACCATTCTCTGCAAAGATCACACAAGCAGCGAGAGAGAGAGAGAGAGAGATGAGCAGGGAACTGATCAGAGCATCTTTGGATTCTCCCTGATGTATTTTTGCGTGATGAAATCATCATATTTTGTGAAATAAAGCTATCGTGATTCTATTGGGTGCCACTCAGGCCCAGATTTGTGTTTAGTGCATTCTCTGATCCAGTTGGCGCGTGGCAGAAAAGACGTGTTTCGAAGAGCTCAGAACCTCAGAGGGAAGCCCGAAAGGAGCCGGCTTTCACCTGCTCCATCTGCTGGGGGAAGCTGGCGGAGGAGACATCGACAATCTGCGGCCACATCTTCTGCCAGGGCTGCATCAAGGCCGCCATCCAAACCCAGAAGAAATGCCCCACTTGCAGGAGGCCTCTCACCATGAAGAACATCCACAGGGTTTACCTCCCTGTTACCAATTGAAAGGAGGTGGCTCTCTCTCTCTCTCTCTCTCGCGCTTCATATTTGTATATATCTACGTAATTGAGTCCCATGAGCCAACTAAATATGTGTGCATTATTTTCTTTTTCATTTGCCATGTGACGCAGTAGGAGGCCTCCACCACTTCTGCTATTTATGCTGGACGCTGCATCTCGAGCTCTCTGAGGCATTTCATCAAACAGGTGGCGTCCTCCGCCAGGACACCGCAGATGCCCCCGCTCTATCTGATTGGCCGGGGGCGTGGCGCTTTGCCTTGTAACGTCGGGGTCTACTGGTGACACTCAATTGGATATTATTTTATTTCCGTAGGTATCCTTGTGCTTGGCTGTGGGGTCCATCGAGTACAGGTCAACCTATTGAAGGAGGTTGTACAGCGGAGTCAGTCCAAAGCTGTGGTCAAGGTCGGAATCAGCTGATTTTGTTTTAAACTGGTCAATCCTCCCCGTTTACGCGGACCAGCTTGGATAGTCAACGCTATAGTGTGTTCAAGGTAACAGGGACTTTTTTTGTCTTTTTCACGAAAAATAGTCTGAGGTTATGAAAAAGTATTATTGTTTTATTCTGTCAAATAATAATATTTGTCTATTTTATCAGCCAAGGGATATATCCAATATTCAACGGGTTTTTAGGGGGCAAATTTATTTGCGAAGCCTTACCGGAGCCGTCGTAGGCACATGAAAAACACAGTTAGATGCTTCTTTTTTAATAATATTCCTTTTTCGGGGTGCTCGTTCGAAATTTCCCGCCGGCCAGATGACGTCACGTTACGGTTTCCCCTGACGCCAGTTTGTCCGGCGTTCGGATCGCATGAAAACCCGGGCCTCCCGATCTCTTAACCAACTACGACCCATTCGGCGCTTTCCTTCCGTTTCGCACGTGTGCAGTATCTCACCAACAAACTTTGACACGTAGCAGTGGCTGCCCCCACCACCTTCCACGTGGACGCTGCCGGCCTCTCTCTCTCTCTCTCTCTCTCTCTCTCCCTCTCCCTCTCCCTCTCTCGCGGCAAGACGCAAAAGCGACCTGCGTGCACACATTTATCTCTCTTCTCTCTCTCTCTCTCTCTCTCTGCATGTGCAGAGAAGATCCAGTCGGTTGGTCCTCGTTAATGTCGAATGCACGGGATTCCATCGCCTGACAGGAGATTTTTTTTTCTTCTTCCGCTCCGAAGAAGTGGGCTCTGGATCTTTCTCTGAGTCTGGACATCTCTCATTTGAGGACTCGGAGGGCAGAGTGGAGCCAAGACGATCAGAATTCTCTGTTCCGTGAGGGTTTTCAACTGATTGCTCGTCGAGAGGACTGATCATCATCCCCTGTTCCCTCTGAGCAGAGGAACTGTGGGACAGAAGCAGGTCGTGCAAGGCGATCACGGCGTTTCGGGAGTGATTTGGGAGGTGAAATGGCGGGGAATGAGTGGATCAATGGATACCTGGAGGCTATCCTGGATAGTGGCGCTGCTGCAATCTCCGGCGATGAGCACGGCCATCAGAGGGGGATGACGTCCCCGGCGTACCTGAAGGAGAGCCCCCGAGGAGGTGGCGCCGCCGCTGCCGGCGGCGGAGCCGGGATCGACGAGTTGAACACAACGAGGTACTTCGTGGAGGAAGTGGTGACGGGAGTCGACGAGACCGATCTCCACCGGACGTGGATCAAGGTGGTCGCCACCCGCAACACACGCGAGCGGAGCTCCCGCCTCGAGAACATGTGCTGGCGCATCTGGAACCTGACCCGCAAGAAGAAGCAGGTCCCCCTCCATCTTCCTCGCCCGAACACATCCGCTTCTCTGTGTCACTGCGCGCGCATTTTCTGAAGTCGGTGATTCTAATGATTCGGCGACGTGATTCTATATACATTGCATACTTTTAGTTTTTTATTATACTTTCGTATAGATTTCTGTTTCCTCTCGTAGGAAATTAATGTAAATCATATGCCACTCAGAGGCTGGGACTCGGTTTTTACTGGGAAAACGCCTTGAAAATTTTGCTTGTAAGTCGAGAGAAATAGTCCCATAAATGGTATGAAATCCACTCAGTCATCAGGAACTTCTTTCCAAGTACGCATTTATCCATTTTTTATTAGAGAAATGGAGATTGTCTGGTCTTCTGTTGTGATTTCTTCCTTCAGTCAGGAGTTCCAACAATAGAAATGCTGCATTCTTGTGATCCAAAATAATGCCGAATTATCTTACTATGGATGAACAGAGCATTATGCATCGTTGTTCATGATCCTTTTTTTTCCCATGAAAATGGTGCGGCCCAGAAGATTACAGGAGCTCGAACTTTTTTTCACCTGCTTAATGGGATCCTTTCTCCTTCGTTTTATCTTATCAATCAGTGAACATAATCCGAAATAGGAGTAGCCTATATGTGGGAACATAAATTCTGCACTCATACTAAGCGAATGAGGATGATTGGATTATTGATCTCTGATAATCGTATGCATGTATGTATATATATATGAACAATGAACAGCTTGAATCGGATAATCTCCAACGGGCGGCAAGCCGGAGGTTGGAGAGGGAACAGGGGCGGAAGGATGCTGCTGAGGACATGTCAGAAGACATGTCGGAGGGGGAGAAGGGGGACACAGTTGTAGAGATGGTACAGGCTGAAACTCTAAGGAAAAAATTTCAAAGGAACTTTTCCGATCTCCAAGTCTGGTCAGACGATAACAAGGGGAAGAAGCTCTACATTGTGCTTATTAGGTACATATTCTCTATCTAAATTCTCTCTCTCTCGATATATATTTGTATATATATATATATCTATTTATGTATCTTTATCTCAATTCTCCCCCTACCCCACCCAGAGACACATGTGTACTTATCTTTTCGGAACCAGCATCTTAATCTGATAGTACCTTGTAAACTGACAGAATTCAAAAGGTGGAGTCTCTTCTGTCTTTACTCTATATTTGGAGAAACCATGGTGTCCGTACAAAACCCCCAACGATCCTGCAATTTTTTGGGATGAATCTTAGATAGAGAATGAAGCGTCCCTTCCTTTGGGGCAAGCTAGTGAGAAGGCATCCCTATATTCTTCGTCCAAGGTCTGCATATGAATATCAAGTATGCTTCCAGAACAATATGCGTGACAGTCTTGTCTATCTGATAAGAATCAACTGGTATAAGAGCCTTCTGAAGGAGCTTACATTGTCGCGGAAAATACTGTCTACTCACTAGGTTACAAATCTTGTGTGGTCGCCTTATAAATCTGATTTAAGGACTAATTCCTCCTGTGCATTCTCCAGCTTGCATGGCCTTGTGCGGGGGGAGAACATGGAGCTCGGCCGAGATTCAGACACAGGAGGGCAGGTAGCACTGATTCATGCATTTACTTGAATGACCAGAATAAAAGAACTTGGATTTGACTATTCCTGATCCCCATGAAAAAAAATTCAGGTCAAGTACGTGGTGGAGCTCGCCAGAGCACTTGCAAGAATGCCTGGCGTATACAGGGTGGACCTCTTCACTCGTCAGATATCATCCCCTGAGGTGGACTGGAGCTACGGAGAGCCCACAGAGATGTTGACCGCAGGACCAGAGGATGCAGATGGGAATGATGCTGGGGAGAGCGCTGGAGCCTACATAATCCGCATTCCATTCGGGCCAAGGGACAAGTACCTACCCAAGGAGGTCCTCTGGCCTTATATTCAGGAGTTCGTCGATGGGGCACTGGCCCACATCCTCAACATGTCCAAGGTTCTGGGGGAGCAGATTGGCGGGGGCCAGCCAGTCTGGCCCTACGTTGTTCATGGGCACTATGCGGATGCAGGAGATAGCGCCGCTCTTCTCTCTGGCGCTCTGAATGTTCCCATGGTGCTTACGGGCCATTCACTCGGGAGGAACAAATTAGAGCAGCTTCTCAAGCAGGGGCGCCAGTCGATGGAGGACATCAACGCGACTTACAAGATCATGCGGCGGATAGAAGCCGAAGAGCTCTCCCTGGACGCCGCCGAGCTCGTGATCACAAGCACCAAGCAGGAGATTGAGCAGCAATGGGGTCTGTACGATGGGTTTGACGTGAAGCTCGAGAAGGTGCTGAGGGCCCGATCGAGGAGGGGAGTCAGCTGCCATGGTCGGTTCATGCCGAGGATGGTGGTAAGTATCATCTCTCTAGCTTCATTATTGATTTCATGATTTGAAGCATAGGGACCCTTGGGTATGTGAAGAATGCAGCAAAGAAATGGCTCCTATGTGTGCCGTCATCCAGAATGCAGCCTCCATATGTTTCGGAAACTCCTAGGATGGCCATAACTTGACTGGCATGCGAACAAATGCGCATCGTGTTTGACCTGCAGGAATTCTATATTCCATGAGAATTCTGCCTAGTTCGAACTTCAGCATAAACCATGCATATCACCCCCAAATTTAGTAAATACATCATGTTCAGCGTACCACTAATAAATCAACTTGTGGTTGGAGACAGTATCTCACCATCTCTCTTTCTGCAACTATACCGAAGCAGTGAGAAGTGTATAGTCCTTCCTGATCTGATTGCGTTTGCAACAGTTTGTGATTCATTTTTGAGATAAAATGGCGGTTCTAAATCTTCACAGATCCTTTGGACTGATTTGCATTTCTTTTCGATAACGATTGATGATGGTATTCAAATTTGCTTCTTTCCTTAGGTTATTTGGCCTGGTATGGATTTCAGTAGCGTCACAGTTCAGGAGGACACAGCCGAAGCAGATGGAGAAGCCGGAGCAGCACCCGCTGTTAGCGAAGGAAGCTCTCCCAGGGCACTTCCCCCGATATGGTCGGAGGCAAGTAAACCCCGTCAAGTGAAAGCCTGAGCTCTTTCCTCTATCCAGAGAGCGTCTGATGAACCCTCTTTTTCCTTTCTTTTTAAGGTAATGCGCTTCCTCTCCAATCCTCACAAACCGATGATCCTGGCCCTGTCAAGACCCGACCCCAAGAAGAACATCACCACCCTCTTGAAGGCCTACGGGGAGTGCCGCCCCCTGAGAGACCTAGCAAATCTGGTGAGAAATCTCAAATTTACCCAGAAACCCATTGAAATCTTCTCCCTAAACTCACGATTTTTCCTTCTTCAGACGCTGATAATGGGGAACAGGGACGACATCGACGAGATGTCCCCCGGCAACGCGAGCGTCCTCACCACTGTTCTCAAGCTAATCGATAAGTACGACCTCTACGGGCTGGTCGCCTACCCGAAGCACCACAAGCAGTCCGACGTCCCGGATATCTACCGCCTTGCAGCAAACACAAAGGTCCGCATAAACCCTAATCCTTCGCTGATTAGATGAGATGCATTATTGTCTCAGGGTGTTGACGAAGCCGAGTTCTTGCCGGAAATGGAAACATTTCTTCAGGGCGTCTTCATAAACCCAGCTCTGGTTGAGCCATTCGGCCTCACTTTGATCGAGGTCCGCGCCACTTTCCCACCGATTGGGTCTTCTCCGCAAAAAAAAAAAAAAAAAAAAAAAAAAAAAAAGAAACTAAAGTGGGCTCCACGAAACCATGCAGGCTGCTGCCCACGGGCTCCCGATGGTGGCCACCAAGAACGGAGGCCCAGTCGACATTCATCAGGTACATTCATCAGTCCCAATCTGTTCATCCTCGGACCCGTGTTGGATTATTCTCCAAGTATTTATTTATCTGGGGTGATCTCCAGGCTCTGAACAACGGGCTGCTGGTGGACCCGCACGACCAGGCGGGCATCGCCGACGCGCTCCTGAACTTGCTGGTGGACAGGAGCATGTGGCACGAGTGCCGGCGCAACGGGTGGAAGAACGCGCACCTCTTCTCCTGGCCGGAGCACTGCCGCAGTTACCTCACCAGGGTGGCCGCTTGCCGCATGAGGCACCCGCAGTGGCAGCCGGACACCCCGCTGGACGACGTCGTCGCCGACGAGTCCCTTGGGGACTCCCTCAAGGACGTCCACGAGTCCTTCCTCCGCCTCTCTGCCGACGGCGACAAGACGTCCCTCAACGGCTCGCCGGAGAAAGACCCACAAGAACCGGCGGCGGCGCCGGAGCTGGACGACCAGGTGAATAAGATCCTCAGCCAGATCCGACGACCCTCTTTTTATGTTGATTCGCAGCCCGTGCCCACGCCGAATGCGGCGGGGCTGAGCAAGTATCCGCTCCTCCGGCGGCGGCGGCGGCTCTTCGTGGTGGCGCTGGACTGCTACGACGACTGCGGGCGGCCGGAGAAGACGATGGTACAGGCGATCCAGGAGGTGTTCAGGGCCGTCAGGCTCGACTCCCAGCTGGCCAGAATCTCGGGCTTCGCCCTCTCCACCGCCATGCCCATCTCGGAGACTCTAGAGCTGCTAAGATCGGGGAGGATTCTGCCCACCGAGTTCGACGCCATCATCTGCGGCAGCGGAAGCGAGGTCTTCTACCCCGGCACCCACCGGTGCAACGAGGAAGACGGGAAGCTCTGCCCGGATTCCGACTACGCCTCCCACATTGAGTACCGGTGGGACTACGACGGCGTGAGGAGGACCTTGGCGAAGCTGATGAGAGCCAAGAACGGGGAGAAAGACGGTGGAGAATCTCAGAGCAGAAGCAGAGCAAATGAAAGTATCCAGGAAGATCCGAAATCATGCAGCCCCTACTGCGTCTCCTTCCTCATCCAGAACCCTTCCAGGGTAGGTTTGCCCCATGAAGGGTTTCTTTTTTCTAATAAGATCTTATTTTTTAGCATAAATTTTCCATGGATTCATGAAAAAAAACTTGTTCTTGGCGCCGGTGTCAGGCGAGGAGAGTGGACTACTTGAGGAAGAAGCTCAGGATGCGGGGTGTCCGCTGCCACTTGATGTATTGCAGGAACACCACCCGGCTGCAAGCCATCCCTCTTCTTGCTTCGCGCTCTCAGGCGCTCAGGTAATCTGATCACAGACTGCTTCACATTTCTCTGCATGATTTTGATCTAGTTTTTACCTGTTTGGCACCTCTTCTTCGGAGAAATTCGAAAAAAAAAAAAATTCTTACACCTGTCAATTGATCCTCCAGGTACCTGTTCGTGAGATGGGGCCTGGATGTTGCCAACATGTTCGTGATCCTCGGCGAGAAAGGCGACACGGATCACGAAGAAATGATAGCCGGATCCCACAAGACCGTCATCCTACAGGGCATCGTCGACAGGGGCTCGGAGGAGCTGCTGAGAACGCCGGGGAGCTATCAGAAGGACGACGTCGTCCCCGGCGAGAGCCCGCTCACCATCCGCACCAGCGGCGGGCTGAAGACGGAGCAGATCTTGAGCGCTCTCAGGGAGGTATCCAAGGCTTCCTGCGGCAGATAGATCCTCTCTTCCTCTTCCTCTTTCCCTCTTAGGGTTTCTGAGAACGATGACCGAGCATGCCATAGCCGATCGAGATAAGAACCTGTGGATTCGACGCGGCTGTGGCTCGTTCCGGCGGCCATCGGATCGCGTATTCGCTCGATTGGGGGGCGTCGATTCGATTGTGCTCCGTTTCCGTTCGATCGAAAAGTTTTCCGATTAGGGCAGAAGCTTGCCTTCGAACCTTCCTTCGATTCCTCTGGATGAAATGAACAGCCGGCACGATTTCCATCGCCGTGAACCTTGAAGCACTGTCCTGTCGTTGCTACGCGCCAGCGAATTGCTGATCCTCTGCGGATTCGCAGCTTGCAAATAGACAGGCCGATCTCCGGCTGGCTTCTTCCCCGTCTTCTCTCTCTCTCCCTCCCCCTCTCTGATCTTCCAGCACTGGCGAGTTTTCCCCCACTTCGACCGTTTGCCCTGCCGCCTCTTGTGGTCTCATGTGAGTTTGAGCTGTACTTGGGTCAAGTGAGATCTTGTGATCAATCTTGACAATCCCTTATTTTATAAGAAATCCTTAGAGAGTTAATAGACAGTCATCATCCCATATATACCCCTATGGTGTCTCATATGAGAAACTTTATTGATGAAATAGTTTCAATCCATTCATTTAAAAATTAATGTTTAAACAAATACATAGCCAAGATAATATTTATATTTCTTAGTTATAATGAAAGGTAATCTTTAACCTTCAAACTTTACATCTCTAATACTACTACTCCATAAATCTTTATTTTTTTAACCATTGATCTATTACTTATAATATCTTCTTGTGATCACATGTAATTTCAAGCCCTCTACTGATTCTTGAGATATAAAGTTGTGTCGTGAACAATCTATTTGCACAACCACTTTTTAGTCTTTAATTTTTTTCTTCAACTTTTTGGCCTATGATATAGAAAACTCAATAACTAATCATTCTTACTCTCATGTGGGTTAACCAATGGGTTGTGAATGTAGACATTATTTTTATAGTCTTTCGGCATCAATCTACATCAACTCTCTAAAAGCATATTTGTTCTTGAGTTCCACTAATTAGTCACATTGATCACACCTATTATTTCAAAGGGCTCAACTCTATGAGGATTTTTTTCCAAAAATTCTCTTTTAGATTCACAACTTTATAAGTCACATAGTGTTATTTAATGAGACAACTCTCACAAGTGATTAATCAATTGATGTAATCATAATTTAAACCCACAAGTAAATAGAATAATGTCACATAGATTACTCTAGATTTCAATAATAGTAGAAGACGAGGATGTAGATATTTTGTTCTTTATCTTATTATTATTCTTTGTTAGTGTTTATCTGAAAGGTTTATAGTAAAGTTCAACTCA